>CM055845.1:7960139-8615139 GCA_029490765.1 Euthynnus affinis
GAGAAAAAAACAAACAAAAAAAAAACAACACTTTTTTTGGGATGTTAAATGCAAAAAAAAGGAGAACAGTCCCAGGTTACAAGTATAATGCTCAAATCCAAAACAGTAAAACATAGAGATTATCAGTTAGGTTGTATGCATAAATCAAAGAATCGGCTATATGTACAAGGGCATGTAAAGTCAGAAACATCTACTAAAACGCAACAAAAAAATCAATCTTGGTTTTGATTTTTTTCCCATAATAACACCACTGCATTCTTCAAACTACAGATTCAAATTTGTATACTGTGCAGGCATATGATGCTCCCAGATATAGAAGGGTTGTTAATACCCCCTCCTGTGGAAACACATATAACCCCTGCCAGCCAAGAAATGAATCCAACCTGAACCAATCCTTCCTATTCCTCTGTACTCGGTGTCCATCTCAGCTTTTCTACTTGTCAGTAGTATAAAATATAACAAGGATCAGACCGACCACTCACCTTAACAGCAGAATATGAATAATTTATAGCCATGATTATTTATAGACACTTATTATATACCAAAAGGAAACCCTAATTCTTACACATGAATATAATACAATCATACCATTTTTTATTTCAAGGCTTATTGGCTCCAATCCCCATGCTGTCATGGAATGTTAAATCTCCACAGAGCTCCTATTAATGTGTGATTAACTTTTGATGCAGCTTTGCGCCATGCTGAAAATGGAGTACTTAAATAACATGACTGCAGCAAACAAAGCCATCATTTTGGTGCACCCCCATTCCTCCCATCAGTCCTTTGGTCTTTATGTTGAACTTCCTGCTGACTGGAATGTCATCCATCAGGAGAGATAAATTTCCTCTCGCTCTGTAATGATCCCTGAAGAGTATTAAAATATGACTCACTGACTCGCATCTAATTAGGAAACAATTAGTGATATTAACATATCAGCCACAGCCCTACATAAACACAAATGCCCACTGCCCCAGAGAGTCACAGTTTGTGCTTTATATATACTTCACACCACACACTTCATTTCTCTCTGAACCCTCTAATGCCGGTGCGGTAATGGGTGCAGAGGCACAGTGGCCATGCTGTGGGTTAATGACCGTGACACTTTTGTGCTTGAATGTACTGCAATGTACAACCGGGAGAAGAGAAGCCGTAGAAAAGAGCATCATTACAGTCATTCCTGCAATCCCTCGGATACATCCAAGACACTACATTTAGCGTGTGTCAAAACAACAACACTCTGCTGCTGAACCACTCATCGAGCTAGTATCTGCAGCTCTAAAAGACCAGAGGCAAGAATGAATATCTTGATATGAAAGACAAAAAAAAACTGGATGTGCCAGGTCTTGGACTGAATATTACAGTAATTTCCTCAAAGAGAGAAGTCATCAATTAGACAAGAAAAGATTCAAGTCCTCTAAAAATGGTCAGTGTCATAACCTAAATGAGGTCAAGGTTTTCCTGCTCAGCAGCCATTTAGTCTTGCACACAATGGCTTTACTGTCTCATTGTGGTTAATTAATGCTGACTTGTCCAGTGCATGCCCAAGCCACATGCACCTAAAGTCACAGAGAGGACCTCCACAGGCGAGAAGCCACAGCTTGAGATGACCGGAGAAGTTTCTCTAGCTGCCAGAGCTGATTGCCTTTGCCTTCACTCACTATATTACAGCAGCAAAAGGGGACCTTTACTTAGGAGCCCTTGGACCATGTGCTACTGCTTTAGTTCTTGACAGCTTCAGGAAGCACAAATGACTGCCTGGCTTGGCGTGACTGCAAACACAGACAACCACCCACTGCATTAAAGGTCTTAATCAACTCATTAGCAACCTAATTAAGAGAATGGACAAGCAAATTGGTGATAGCTAATGATATTGTAGCATTTAGTGCAACACTTTCTCCCAAGAGAAAATGGTGAATACAAGTCTCATTAAATTTTCAAATATAACAGCTCTTATCCAAAGTAAGCTATATCAGTTGAATCCAACAATGATTCTATTTTAACACTATGAGTAAAGATTCAGAGACTATGGAACTCACATTCTGCACATTATTACATTTAATTAACATTCATTAGATTAATTTCAAAAATACTTCCAAAAAGCATAATTGTTTAATTTCTTCCTGTACCTTGTAAAAATAACAAAACTAGTTCAGCCAACAATGATTCAAAAGATGTAAACCTTGTATCAAAGCCCTAGTTCAAAGAATGACTTTTATTTTCAAGGGAAAAATGATAGCAGTATGCAGTACTGGTATGAGAGACAGAAGCTGAACAGCAACAGAAACATGTGGATGTGGGCGGACAGCCATGCATCAATATGTTTTTTTTGCAACCCTACAACTTACAACAAATGAGCCAGTAGCTGTTTTATGTCCCATTTAACAAGACTAGGTCAAAACCTAGTATATGGCTGGACTGTGTATGGTCAATGTGCATAACTGTGGTCAATCAATTTGTTACAGGGACAGTCAATGACAGTGTCTGCAATGTGAATTCCTGAATATTACATGTTCATCATCACATGACATGGTTAAGCAATGTTTGAGTAAAAAAAAAAAGGTATAAATGCAGTTGAACGAACAATACTTCCACTCTTGGGATTTGAAAGAGAACTTTTAATTTTAATTTTGACTTTTCTAATTATTGATTAACTCCCTCTCCCTTCTTTCATCTGCTTCTATCTGCAGATGTCTGCAAACATATGGTCTCATCCATATGGTCTCATTACATAGGATTAGCATGCTAGCCTAACAGTCTGTCAGCTATGTGACTTTATGTCCACGCCATGATGTCTTTCAGAGAACACAAACACTGTAAACACCTGTCACCACAGTCTATGGGTTACACATATGCTAACAATGCTAGCCATGCCAACTCGCTGCTAGACACCTTACAGGCTGGTAAAATGAATCCGTCATGCCTCTTTGTATCTGCGGGATGGTGCTCCTCTCAGCATTGGAACCTCCATATGAAACACTTCAGTTGGTAAATGTGTGTTTTAAAATCTTATTTTGGCATTGTGCTCAGGGCTCAGCTATAAATGCCCCCTGAGGATATAACTGAAACTGTTTGCACCAATTTATTTTGAAAGAGCAACAGCCAATGGGGAAGCTCCAACACTGGGCCAGCCGACCAATGGTATAACTTCATCATCACTCAGCAAGTCAGTCGGTGAGTCAGTCATTGATGGACATTTGGGGTTATAAGGATGGTCTGTTGCCAGTCCAGCCAAAAACTAAGGGTAAGGCTGAGGGAGTGAAAATTAAATCAGGTAAACAGAGAATATAATTTAGAGGGAAGATGTAATCGAGTGAAAAGCAAATCGAGTTAGAAGACTCAACATCTTTCATCCGGAGAGTCCTGTTTTTTAATTCTCTCTATCTTTGTCTCTCTCTCGCTCACCCTAGCCAATCATTCTGATTTTGCCTGTATTATAAATTCTAAAGCTATACATAGAAATTGAGATTTATTCAAAGACATAAAAGTTGCCATTCTTCAAATACACTACATGGTAAATAAGATCTGTGACTACCTTAGTTAAATGTACTGCACACCCACAACAGTAAGCAAGGTGAAGCAGACGTGTGACTCCACAGTGACAACAGGAATCATCTGTTTGCTCAAGGACTACAGCTGCGGGCAACATCTATAAAAAATGCAGTGTATTTGCAGATGAACAGTACAGAAAAAAAAATAACATCTCAGTGCCAGTCCTGTATCATCAACCGATGCCGTGCGGGATACAAAGCATAGAGGATGCAGACGAATGACTAAGAGTCCCAGTGGTGACTGGTGTTCTTTAGTTGTATAAAGCATGCCAGTTTTTAATTTCTAATACGTCTTGGTTACAGATTTCATTTTTGTGTATAGGTTGGCTTTTTATATTCTTACACAATTGCTGGCTAGTCAGTGAAAGAAATGAACCATGTCAAAATGAAGAAGAGTTTGTTCTTGCATACAAGTGCAACCACTGCATAAGACTGATAAAAATGTAAAACTTCATATTAGGAAAATTGAGATTGATTTGCCTAAAGAGAGCCTCTAACTGTGAAGGAGGGTCAGCAAGTAATCATTGGTGAGGGCTTTTGAGTTTAAAAATGTAGATTTTGCAAAAAAAAAAAAAAGAAAAAATGAACAATTCAAATCAATTTAGTAAATTCTGGGTTGACTCAGCTATCACAGGTCCAGTGAATAATGTCTCATAGGAAGGATTCATTTTCTACGTGCTGCATTTCTAGTCCAACCATTGCGTGCTGCAGTATTGACCCACGCTGACTAGCCTGGTTATACTAGAGGATCACTTTGTGTTCTTCTTTTCTCCCCCTGAGTCACCAGCCGTCATCCACATTGTTTCAAAAGGCTGACTCATGCCCTGCATCTCTGGACCTAACACTATTTATCAGCTGTTTTTTGATCCTTTTTGTTTAAGAAATAGCAAATGGTTAATCTATACACTTAATATTTAACTGTTGGTATGATATATGTGGATCACATTGTAAAAGAAATATAACCAGTGTGTTGCAACTGGATGGACTATGTTTTATTAATAAGGAAAACATCAAGAATTTTGTTTTATTTGGTGACGTCTTATGAATCTGGATTCACTTCACAGCTAAACATTTGAGAAGAATCTGTTAACTTGCAGCCCTTGAACTTGAAAAGTGGGACAAGTCACATTTGTGCTGTTTTCTCTTTCTTTCCAAACAAACTGTGTAAATGCTATTTTATAAATAGTAACACTCTGTTCTTCTTTTCTCCCTTCCTCCCAGTGTATGTGTATGGTTTTAAACTTTTGTTTCTGCTGCTGAACCATAAAGCACTTTGAGCTGTATTCTGTGCATGAAAGGTGCGACTGTATATAAATAAAGTTCATCCATTCATTCATCATCACACTGCTACTCTTGTTGTAAGATGCAGATTGTGTTGAATCTCCGTCTCACCACAGACCACGGAGCTCTGCATATCAGGTTACTGTTCTCAAGACATCAGATATTTCATTTAATGCCGATGCTACTCACATCCTACTACTCTACAATGGCACCAGGGAAAACAAGAAAAAAACAAATCGAGTAATACTGTATGTTACTAAATTAACAGTTGCATAGTGCATTTGTACAGGGGTGTGTGAAAGGTTGTCAGTTTGTCTTTGGCAGATCAGTGAAAATGTTACATAATTTGCTCATGGCACCAATGTTGTCATCCAATGTAGGTGGAATGGGATTCAGTCCAGGATGTGATAGCATGTTTAAAGCTCTTGTCATGTTTTCAGCAGTCTGACTCTGTTGAATTCTGTATTGACTGCTGCTGTCACCATAAAAGACCAGAGAGTGAATGTTTATTCAGATCCCTCCTGTTCAAAGGTTTAATTTATTCATCCATAAAAACAGGGAAATTACAGTGCTCCCGTCCTAATCAACCAAACACTGATTACCAAAACGCAGGAAACTACCTTCTTGTAATTGTACTATATTTACATGTGGAGGTCATAGTGAAACGGAGAGTTCTATTTTTATATGTGCACATGATGCAAAGTGGTACTTCCTGAAGTGCAGTGTGTTGTTTTTTTTTTTTTTACCTTAGCTGTGCCTGCTTAGTATTTTAGTGATCTGCACTACAGTGGAAGGAGAGGTGCATTCGGGGGCGGGCCACTGACAGACCAGCAGTGCCATGCAGTTCACCACATTTTGTACTGTCCACAGTTTGCCTGCCAGTACCACACTATGCTTGCTGTACACCTATCCTGTGATATTCTCTTGGTGGAGGTGCACCTTTGTGGAGTTCTACTAAATAAGACAGACTCCTTTTATGTGCATTTTGCTTGTCAGTTTCATTTTCATTATACATTCCTCAATCAGCTGACGTCTAATTGCACAGAAGAAAAATAGTTTTACAGTATTTCGATTATGGGAACTATGCAAGGAAGGAACGTTTTAGATTAATGTTTGATTCTTTCTAGCATCTGTCAGCCACAGCAGCTTTCATGTATGAAGGCCTTTCCCTTTTAGTTGATTAACTCTCTTTGGAGCCGTCTGAAGGCGGCAGGTACGTGTTCCATCTGCAGTCTCTAATTTGAGTGTCACACATTGTGAAAGTGCAATTATGCATACTAGATTCACTGGTGACCTTGATTAAATCTTGCAAAACCAGCACCAGACTGTTGCAAAATCACCACACAAACCTGTGTTCTTGTCCACGTTAAACTGGTCTGTTATAATCTCACTATTCTTCACAGTCTGACGCAGGAAAAATCACCTGGAGTGTTGGAGACAATGACATCCCCAGGACCTCGTTATATATGCATCCCTATTGTTAATGTTAATCCTACATGCAATCCTTAAGTAATTGCTTGGGAAAAAACAGTTTTACACAGTAGGTAATCATAATGAATTATGAGCAGTGTGTACTCTGTAAGTGAAAATGAACGATGAGTTTCCATGTTGCTTAGACATGAACACTAAGTCATAATAACTAATTTATACTGTAGTGCAAGTACTGCTATACAGCATTAAGGGTGTATTGTTGAAAGAAGAAAAGAAAAAGAAAACAGTTGGTTTTTATAAATAAACTTATTATGCAAGGCTTAATACAAATAATATCCTATTAATTGAGTTATATTTGCCCACAAGGTACTTTGACCGACAAGGTACCTTAATTGGATATTTAATAGCTTTTAAATTGCCTAAGCATCATCAATTCCCTCTTCAGCATTTCAACTTTACCCCCCTAAAGATGCGCCATTGCTTAGCTCTATTGGCCATGTTTACAGTGTGCAACACAAATGTTCACTAGTCAGGATCAAGTTGTCCTGGAAATGTCTTCTGTTACAAAGCCTTTAGAGTTGCTAAACCCATGAAAGGAGGTTTGATGCCCTTTTTGATTTTTCTAACTGACTGGCAGTATTTGAGCTCTGCCATGACTGATTAAATGTGCCCTCTTGCCTACTATATCACTGCTCTTGGTTTGGATTGAACTTCAAAGACTGTGGAAAAACAGTGTTAGTCCTGCCTTTGTGTCACTGGCAGAAATTCAACGTCTTTGTGACTGAACGAAATAAAGCCCCATAGTGGTGTTTTTGCAATATAACATGATGAAAGAAGGGCGAAAATTGGCTAACAGACTGGGTTGGGTGATATCAGTATATATACAATGACATTAGAAATCTTTCAGACATCAGAGGTTTTTCTGCACCATTTTAACAGAGGTAACTATCTATAATATTTGTGGCTGTATTAGAACATTAAGGCTGCTGTTGCAAATCAATAAGTATTAATAGTTTTTTTTCTATAAATGATGAGACAGAGCATGTTAGAATTTGGTCCTGCCAAATTTATTTAAAACTATTATCACTGTTAATATTAATAATGATAATATTAATTCAGTTATTTGTTTGTTGATAACAAAACTATGCAAAAACTGTTGATCAATGAAAAATTCTGCTAAAACTACTGCACACAAACAGTGTGACACTAAGATTGATTGTTGCCTCGGGATTAGAAAATACATTTTCCACTCTTCAGTCTGAATATATTTTTAATCACTATTATCCCTGTAAATCTGGCTAGAGGTATACTTTTCATACTCTTTGCTGAACACTACTTGGCAGGGAGCATATGGTCAATAAAAGAAAGAATAAGGCAAAGTTAGCAGTAAAAAAGATGGGTAATAGATAATAAAATGTATCCTAAATAATTATGCACTGGACTCACATATGTTTATCAGTCAATGACAGACAAGGTAACAGCAGTTGAAACTGCAAGTAATCATGATGTGGTTTAAGCAGGTGAGCTGATGCTTTAGAATGAGATAAATTCATAATAATGCAAAACAATTTATAAAATGAAAGTGTTATTTATTTCAGTGGTTTGGGAGCACGCTGACGTGTATGTGATTTATTACTGTTTGTGCTCAGGTAATAATAACGGCTTGATTCCGCCGGGTGTGTCTGCGTCACGTTCCGGCTCTGATGCGGCCACTCCAGTCAATGCTTGTGATTCCACCAGATGCACCGCAGTGCGTTTCAGAAGCGGCTCTCTGCCCTGCTCCGCTAAAAATACGCGCCTAGTCTATTTTTGATGGAAGCCATGTCAAACTCCACAGAGCAGATCAAGCCAGGCAGGAAGTCAGACACAGGAAAGGCATTGAGCATCCAATAAATTTTAAAAATAAAACACCCTGTGCAAACTCCTGATCGTATATCACATCACTACATCAACATTATGTGCTAGCCGGTGGCGCAAGGCCAGGAGTCAACCAGTCAGAGGGTCTCAGAGGATATTTGACACCATGGACGACAAGAGGTTCATCTTGGACGTGGAAAATCACAAGATTTTATATGACATGGTTGAAGCACAAAAAGAAAAGAAAAATGACCAAACCTACAGCAAGTCAAGGTCAGACAAGTAAAGTTAACTTTTGTTTTTTTGGTGTTCTCTTTATACATTCATTTTGCAGATTATTGCGTGATTTCACATGATCTTACAACTCCAGCTACCTGGCAAGGTACAAGAAGGTTCTATCTGTAGTCTTGCAGAGTCATGCTACACGACACCACCCCTCTTCCCACATTGTCACCCTAATGGTACATTACATAACCCACCATCCCCCCAAGACCCCTAACCCTAACCAAGTGAGTGTGTCATGTAGATACTGCTCATTCAGCTGGATACAAGGTGCTGGATACTTGCAAGTTACAGGCAGTGTTCCACTTCTCAGATGCTCCCGGCGACGCCGTGTGGAGGACAGAGCAAAACCACGTCACAGCTAGAACTTGACGCAGCTGCACCCGGGGGAATGAAGGTTTACACTTATCAGACCTCTACAGGCAATACAAACAAGATGGCTTAATTCTGGCTTAAGCATTATTAGGATTCCCAAATTGACATAATTGTTTTCTATTGCACAGCTGCAAGCCATAACTAACCTCTTATGAAATTAATACTTGATCGGTAATCTCATTTCAGTAAAAAAAAAACATATTGAGACAATTTGCTGCTCAAAGGCATGGTTTTGAAAAAGTCATGAGCTTAATCTAATGCAGCGACTACAAGTGATAAGCTGCCTTTTAAACATATTTATCATCTTTACAAAATGTTGCTTTTCCACTTTTTTATTCAAGCAAAATCAAGCTTTTCGTAGATTTTATACATCTACCTAAGGTTTAATATATGCCTGTCGCAGGATTAATTTTGTCTGCAATACTGCTGGACACTGCACACAATTTGCTCCCAAAATACATACACAACAAAAACACAAACAAACACAAAGACTCTTACAAAGGAAGTGCGAAATGAGCTTTTATGAACCAACATTGGAAAAATTATAAAAAATTTCTCTGACAGTGCCGTTTCCCTGCTAGGAATCAATATCATAATAACTGAGTGAACATAATGTATGATAAGGTTGAAAACAAATTGTAAATAGCCATAAATGTTTTTATAGACAGGCCTGACCATTACTGAGAAAACGGAAATTATATTTGTGAGTAATAAAAGAGTATTACCACAGATGGCACAATTCCATTTACGGCTGACCCACAGCATTTCTATCACCACTTTAAACCCAGCATCCATTGCTTACAAATACTATGCTCTTGAGGATACGTTGAATGCAGAATTATAAATGGACGGTTTGAATAAATCCGAAAAACAAGTAAAAACTCTGTCCATTAATAACCACATTGTGGTCCTTATAGATTACTTTGGACTCTAGACATAGTTATACAGGGATTGACTTAGATCAAATTAGCAGTTGTCACAATTTCCTTAAACATGGGAAACAGCCATGGGCTCCAGACAGATCAAACATATACTTGTCACTCCTTTCTAAATTACATCACTACAAGGCTTTAATCACTCAGCGCTAACTTATTTGTCTTCATGAGGAAGGCTGGAAAATCCAACTAAGATAAAAAAAGCCTTACACAAGCCTTAGCACACAGCAGAGTACTGATGCCAGTGGCTTTTCAAAGTATCACCTAGGAAGATGAAAAGGAGGCCAGAGTGGCTGAGACTAGACATGGCATTTCTTCTCTGGGTGATTATAGGACAAGACTCTCTCTTCTCCAGTTATCCACTACCCACATCCCTGCCTGCCTTCTGCTGCTCACATCTATCCAGTCCACTCTATTTCTCCCCGTTGAGGAGAGAGTATGCCCTGCAATCCAACTGAAAGACACCATCTGTTAAGACTTCTGTGACAAAATCAAGAATGAACCAGACTGGAAATGTGACATTGAAATCCTAAACAAACTGATTGGAAATTTCTTCCATTTGAGGAGAAACCTTACTATTGGTGCACTGCCAGTTTCATAAAAAAAAAAAAGTTCAAGGGCAGCAACTTTTTAAGTGTTACTCATAAGAAATGTTCACGGGACACTAAAATAAATGGGGAGCACAGCGTATAGGCCAGCTGAATCATGTCAAGACAGCTTAGCTGATGCACGACAAAAAAGTTTTTTAAACTGCTCTTTTAGAACTGAGCGATCTCTAATTGATCCATTTTCAATACTTCTTAGTCTCTAAGAGCCAAGCCCAAAATGTTCTGGACTTTCCTTCACTAGTCTTTTGAATCAATGTTAGTTGACGAGGTCTGGCATTGCTAAATCCCTCCGTGCAGCCCCATTCAAGCATCCCTGGGGCTTTCTTTGTTCAAGGATAAAAGGGTAAGGTTCCACTCTCCTCACCTTTCGCTGTTAACAATATCCTGCAAGGCATGTGATGGCTGTTTTTAAGGATCTCCTGGTCAACCTGAGTGTTTGTAACTGACATCGTGACAGGATATCTTCTCTACCATAACAGAAAAAGTGGTGCGTAAAGAGTCTTATAAACGCATTCACACTTGTTCGCCGGATCCTCTGCAGAGGCTTCCAGACTTCAAAGACGTGAATGGTAATCTGCTTTAAATGGATGTTTCTGGGCCTCTATCATAGCTCGATCATCAACTGAGCCGACTTAAAACCATGGCTGAAAAAACAAAGCTAATAGTGGATAATTATCAGCTTTTACTCCGTCTGCACTAGCTGCTCTATTCCCTGTCCCATCACACACAGAGGCTGGTGAATAAACACAATGACATGAATAAATAATGACCCCACAATCCTCTTAAGGTCCCCGAATAGTGAGGGGAAAAAAAAAAGACAAAAGTTTACTTTTGGTGTTTGAGAGCAAGCGGAGCCTGAAATTGTAAGCAACTCATTAGGGCTACATGTGGCTTGCCTGGGGCCTCGCTGAACAAAGATGGCACCATCCCCATCCTGTCATTCCTCAGCGCATTCTAGGCCTGGCCTAATAAAAGTCTAAAGCACACCCTTAAGAAACAGCTACAATCTCTGTAAAAGACACTAAAGAGCTTAAGCATTGTCCTAAAAAAAAATGAAAACCTTCATATATTCACAACTTTCTTTTGGAATCAAAATTTCATAGACTGTGTGGGAATTCCCCGAGTACTGACAAGGCCACCTTTTGCTTAATTCGTGCAGATTCGCTATGTTGTGTATCAACATCACAGTAATACGCATGCTTTCATGCTAAAGAAGCATACCTCTGTCAAAACATTATTTCTACCTCTCATCATGCTCTCCAGATAGCTTACATAAAAGCCCACTGTTTTTTCATTTCAGACACTTTGTCAGTGTTAAAGAATTGATTTGTGTGTGCCTCCCAGCTCCCACTGAGTGCATGACAGTTCAAAAGGCTATTGAAAATACATGCTGCTGAGAGGCTTGCATTTCTAAGTGCTTATATAAATTCATACCGTGGCAAAACTTAAGCCACTGAGAGTATGATTTGTTTATAATAGAAGTAGTTACAAGAACTTAAGGGGAATATAGGACTGGATTTGAATATATCACTTGGACAAAAATAGAAATCCTGATCTGGTATCAGCATTTGGTGACAATTCAGGTGTGTCTGTTAAGTCTCTTTCCTGAAATAAATCCAAATATGCATTCAGCACGGTGGTAGTAGCAAAAATGTAATAATAAAAGATAACTTATGCAGACAGTAAACACCTTTTCCAGAGCATAATTGTTGAGGCTTTGGTCAAAATGAGGTAAGCCAATTTCAATTCCAAATTTCCACTGAGGCGATGAATATAAATGAAGTTGCCTGGGGTAGATGGAGTCCTAGCAACTGGAAATGGGCAACAACTTGAACACCAGAATTATCCCCTTTAATAAACTGTCAAACCAGCGGTTAATCAGAATGTGGTTTTCAAGTATATTTTTCCCATTGCTGAAAACTGAACATTAACAAATTCTTTAACATGCTAATTTTAATAATAGTAGCTGTACCCAGGAGCACCAATAACCTGAAATATGTTGTTTTTAGTCACATGTTTATGAGCCTTTTAAACTCTCTCTTAAGAACAGAATACAGTTAAACCTGCTAATATAATGTGTACTTTGTGTTAAATAATGCACCTCTCTCTGGATGTTCTGAGCTTATCAGCAGAACCATTTTTTAATTGATCAGTAGCAGTTATATCAAACCAAATAAATACTTTGTTTGTTTTGCTCCAGCAGTGAGTTTTTTATTTTGTTTTATTTTCAGTATGCACACTTAATGTTACCCTTAAAAAGAATGGTACACAACACAAATACTAGATCTAGACAGCAGCTAACCACACAAACAATCAGACACAAACAACACAAACATAGACAGTCATCCTCTGTATTACAACCACAATAACAATGAATTGTTAATGAACAAGTGGACTTTACCCTTGTCGCAAACCCTTTTAATATAATTTCAGCATAGTCCCCTCCCATAAAGTCTATAACTGGGCTCCAGACAGAGAAAAAGCCATTCGTGTCTCCTTGGAGAACATGTGAGAGTCTCTCCAATGGGAGAAGTTGTAGAACATTATAAAGCCAACTTTAAACAGATGGTTTGACATCGTCAAGCTGATGCTGTAAGATTGATAGCAATGCACAGCACCACAGAAGACTAAGGATTATCTTATATCTGTCTAATTCAGGTGAGGCAGCGTGTAAGCCTAAGATACACTGTGGAGGATTCGATAGAATAGCGTTTTATGGATGATACTTGGTTACCAATCTCAACCTAAAATGTATGAATTTCCTGACAAAGTCACATTATTTTTATTTTATTTAATCTTTATTTAATCAGGTAGTCTCATTGAGATTAAGATATCTTATCCGAGAGAGACGTGAGAGCAAGAAACGTTCACAAGACAAGAACACAATCAGCAGACGGACACAACAGAACTACACAATAAACCCAGAATTAATGAAAACAGTTACAAGAATCATAAAAAAAAATCAGATAATAAAGCTTTAAAATCTCCAAGGGGAATGTAAGACTCAAGTCTGAATGCATTGTGCAGTTCATTCCATTTAAAAGGTACCTAGTACCTGAAAACTGTTCTGCCAACATTAGTGCATACCTGAGGGATATCTGAGGTTAAGTAGTTACTGGATTGTGTACTGTAGGTACTAGATTAAATGAGAGAAGAGATGTGAGGTTCTTTGGAAGCTGCAACAGCAGAGATTTATAGATGAATAACATGAGATGTTTCTTTTTCTTCCTGACTATAAGGAAATCCAACCAACCATGTTATACATTTAATGCACATAGCTGCCTACATGCTACTTGCACCCTATACATACACCACAACATTGTTATATTTGCTCCTGCAGTATGGAATAATTTGTGTATCAAAGTATTAACAGCAGGCCTTACAACATTCATTTTTTCTTTTTCTTTTTTTGGCAGGATATTGTTTCTGCATCTGTTCATAATTTACTAATTCTGCCTCCAGGTTTTCTTTCTTTTCAGATATTATTTTCTTCTTCTTTCCACTACAAAATGAAATAATTACCCCCCTTAAATATGCTTTGGTAGTTTCCCAGAGTGTAGAGGCATTCACAGAGCCATTGTCATCTATTTCCAAAAACCATGGATAGCTCTTTCCTGATGTAGTCGCAGAATTCTGGGTCTGATAAACGGCTTTGTTGCATTGCCATCTATAGGTGTGTCCCGGGATGATGAGTTGTGTTGTTCTCTGTTCTACATTATGTTGCCTTTTTCTTTTTTAGAATCAAATGCATTATTGTTTAAGTGAATTTCTCCTTAATGCTTAAAAGTGATAGGAGGCAGACAATCTGATACGAAATAAACCTTATTATAAAACATACTGTATTCTTGGGCATACTTAGGCATAACTACTCACATTTTATATCATTTTTTATGTTCCATTTGAATTATGGCTTTTTATGTTTTAATACCTGTTTTTCTTATCTTTTTTTTATACTCATAAATGCAATATGTAGTACCTCTATTTTTAGTACTGCGTGTACACAGGGCATCAACAGTCAACAACTCTCACTGGACTACCCTACATTAATAAGGGTTCACAGAATTAATGAATAAATACTGGCCAAGCAGTGATGTGTGACCCTAAATCAAATCTCTTTTTATAGCGGTGCAATTATGACTGTTCATGTTTAAACTAAAAAAATACGGTGCATAATCACACAGTCCAAGGTTGTGTTAGGTTAGGAAGAGCTCTTCCCCTGTGTTTTCTTCAATGCTGCATCTTAATGTTATTTCGAGTAATATTGACATCAAAAAGACGATGCAATCTATTACAAGGATGGCTACTGAATACAATTAGAAAACCACAACAATTAAAGTCTGACCTAGGATCGAAAGTGCCAAGCATCCAATAAGTGATTTACCCCCACAAGCTGTAACCTGCAGCCTCTTCACAGGGGGAATATACTGAAATAATGATTTTTTTTTTAAAAATTAGGGTAATCTCTCAGATTTTTAATGCCATCTAAGGGCATAAGGTCAAGACTCTTTTGCCTTTCAATATTATCTATACCACACAGCGGTTTTATTCTACAGAATCATACCACCAATGTATGTTTTTAATGTTACAGTTAAATGTGGCAGCTGACTGACAGAAGTTCAATCTGTTTTCTATTTTCCGTTACATTGTGTAACATTGTCCAACTTGAAATTTGCTATCCTTTCCTTCACTCAGCATGAAAACGCTTCAGGCTGTCTTGGGCTAAATTTCCCATGGCCAATACATGGCATGCAAAAACTGCTACACATCCAAACTACTATAGACTACTGTTAGTATTCAGCTAGTAATAAATCATCTTAAATGGTTGAGATAAAAAAGTGCATCTATGCTGAAATTTGGTAATTCACACAGTGCAAGCATTGAGATTTGAAGATAGAGAGAAGGCAGCTTTGTTGCGACCTGCTTTAAATGCTGGCAATTCATACAGCTGAGATAAGACTAGTGTTTCCAGTGTGACAGCAGTACTTTAGGGGGACCTCTGAAGGCAGAGGGGAGAAAAAAAAATCTAAATCTTATGTTCTAAGCTATTTTCTACAACAGACACACACTGTGAAATTTCACTGGGCCTGGCTGTGCTTTCACTGAGAGAAAAATAATCCAAAAAGAACCTGGGCTGTCCAGCACAACAAGGTTTTCAAATTGGATGGTCTTTATGTATGTGAATATCATCAGTGTGCAATACCCATATATCTAAGTGTATAGCTAATCTTATTTTGAATCATACACTAATGATGAATCCTGAGAACAAAAATGGGACTGTTGCAAATAATTAATCATGCAGTTAAGCTCACAGACTGAGCAGTCTAACCATCCTCAATTCCAAGCAGTTCAAAGCTACTAAGCTATCGTCATAGATACCTGTCATCTGCATCTTCTGACACTTTACCAGTGCTGTATTTTCATAGTCAAAGGTGCTTTGAGGTGAGATACTTGTTATGTATATGTAGAATTTCAGTTTTAAATATTCTCCACAAATGTAATATATGTAGACGTTGGTTAGACATGTTCGAAAATTTTTTGTATCTTATATGCATTTGTATTGCATACAAGTTATACAAGTTTATGGAAAATAGTTATTAGGAAGTAGGAGGTAAACAAATTTAAAAACCAACAAGGCATTAGCACTTAGACGATCATGCAGTGCAGACTTGATTTTATATAACAAGTAGTACACAATTTTGGATGATGCAGTGACAGACTAAAGTTTAAACATTTCTATTACCAGAGCTGGCGTTTACCGATGAATCTTTTGTAAATCAACCAAGCTTTAAAGTTTTGCTCCTGGATTTGTATCAAAGGCTACATATGAGACCACTAATGAGAGAAATCTCAGCATGAAGCTTAATTATTTTTATCTCATACTAGGGCAACATCATGTTATGCTCCTTACTTCCTGAACCTCACTCCAGATAACTGGTGGTTCAGAGCTCCCTGAAATCTTATTGCAAGAGATTGGTATACAGAAAACAGGGGGTAAGACAAGATAATTAAGATGAGATAGATAAGATGAGACGAAATAAGAAGAGGAAAGTCTCTTTATTTTGTGATGTACACTTCGTGGAACTGGATAAGAAAATAAAACTCAAAATTTCACACACAGAAGTGCAACAAACTTCCAATAATACACCAACCGCACTTTTTTTTTCGGGCCTAATATCCAAGCTCAAAGTACAGGCTGATGATAAAGTGCTCTTTTTTCGTTTTTAATTTTAAATTGTATACTTTACTGGGTGGAATTGATTAGGATCATCATTTAGGAGTAAGGTTGCAGTGGAGAAACATTCATACTCCAACTATGTCTTCAGGCTTGACTATATTGTTGTAGAAGGACCATTAAATTTAATGTTTAGAATTTTATAGCAAAAATGACAAAATTTCTAATGAAATTGCACTTAATGTGGGTTGGTTACATCTGTCTGATATCTGATCCGCTAAGTTTAGTACATATGCATGGGATAGATCCAGAATATTAAATCAGGGCATCATTACTTAGATCCAATTTTAAGCAGGGAAAGTATTTTTATATATTTCCTGAAACTGACATAAATATAACATGAGCATAGATAATTGACTGTATGTTAAATGGATATTGCTAAGAGAGGCACAGAAGTTGTGAGACTGGGTTAGAATGATCCTCCATGGAGGAGGGCTCATCCTGCACCATGTCATGCTTTGAGCTGTGGTGAGGCCCCTGAGCCTTGGTGGTAAGATGGGCCCTGATGTGCTGTTGGTTTAGACTGTCAGAAGCCCTGGCAGGGAGCGGGTATGCAACTCCACAGATAACAGCCCAAAACTGTCCACAAGGGCCTCTAAAACCCAGCAAATTACCCTGCAAATGAGCCAGAGAATATCTCTACTAATCCATGATCTGAGAAGAGACTCTGCCAAAAAAGTAAACAAATAAATAACTTCACAAGAAATACTGGGGGTGGAAATAACCACGGCTGTGAGCTGGGAAACCACTAGTGATTTCTTTGAAGCATCATTTCGCCTGATATTCTGCTGCTACGATGCCCGTGACCGTTTCAGAACAAGCTTCCATGTTGTGCTCAATGCGGATGCAGTGAAATTACAGATCCCGATATTACAGAAAACATTGTCCCCTACAGCAAACAATCACAGTCTCTGTGTCTTTATCAGAGATGCCAAAAGATGATGACGCATCAAATACTGTTGTACAAAAGCAATTATATTTGTCTGTACAGAAGAACTGGTATAATTACCATCCGTTCTTCTACCCACATTATATACATGTCACATAAAAAAGATGTCAAGGAGAGGCAAGCATTGTCTGTATGAATAGATCTTATTGTCATGCTTTCTTCGATCTTGACTCTTTGAACAAGCTTGCGACTTGTTTGAACCAGCGCACTGAAATTGAGTTATTTAAAAAAACAAGACTGTTAAACTGAATACAGGTGTCTATGACAAAAATAACATTCAAAAATGACACCCATATTTAGAACCTCTACTTAAGTCGAATAGTTTGGTAAAAAAGCTTTTTTTTTTTACAAGTAATGTTATTTATTCATTTATGTTGTTACATAGACACACACAAGTATCTTGTATTAAATTCTCAATGTGAGCCTGTCATGTTTCTTGACATTTTTGCTAAACGCAACAGCAGATTACGGTTTATGTTACCGTAAGTACTGACATTAAATACGACTGATCTTACAGAATATTCAGTAGCATACAGATAATTACAAGCCGGGACTGAGATCCATAGTAAAATCCTGCAGGGCAGTGGCACAAGGTAAAAAGAAGCACTCCGTATCATCTGCTAGAAAATTCAAGCTAAGCCATCTCATCAAGATGTCTTGTAATTTTATAATTATTCTATTTCAGTGGACCTGCAGTTACATTCCACTGGAATGCGCAGTCATTTCCATGCCATACTATTATAAATTTATGATGATTTCATTTACTAAAATAAGACCATCTCATAAAACTGTTTTATGTTAACCATTAAATAATAGTGCATAAAAACAATAAAAATGAAAACAAGAAAGGCTTTATTGGTCAATATTTAATATGCTGGAGGTAAAATAAAAAGACCACTGCTGGACGTTAAATAAAAAGAGCAATAATATGTTTGTTGTTCTGCATGGATTTGGAAACTTAGTCATTTGATTATTTATTTTTCTGTCCAAGTATTTATGTATCACTTATGTGCACAAATACCCTATTTACTTATTTGATCTGCTCATGTAACTTGTGTGTGCGTGTGTGCGTGCATGTGCATGTGTGTGCATGCGTACACGTATGCTACTGCTCTTCCAAGGTCACAATAGGAAACCCCATCTCTGTGGTCCTACCGCACTGCTGTAAAACATGTCCTAATGAATCCAGCCCTGTAATACAGGAAGCGTCTCATCTAATTGGAAGTCTGATTTCACTTCACTCCACTCCCCCTTAATATGATGGGGAAGCTTGGAGGAATCAGTTCAAAGATAAAACACATCTTAAATGTGGATTGTGCATCAAAGAAATGTGCTTATTAACCTAAGGGGGGTGTGGCCATCAGTAGTTGTATCTCAGTATGTGCTTTCATTTTAAAAATCTATAAAATTGGGGTGTACAGGTTTTGTGCCAAAGTAAAAAAAAAAGTACTGCTTGTTCTGTGATTACTTTTTTGCAAAGTATTATTATGCTGACCTGATTTTTTAATTTAATTCATCTTTTGTAATGCATCTATAGTCCACAGAATAATGATCAAGAAATCCCAACCAGAAGACTATGTTAGTCATACTGGACTGTAGAAGTCCTCATTTAAACATTGTAACACTCATGTTTCTTTGACTTTCGTAAACTCAGATTTTTACTTGGGTCAATTTGAAAAATACAACACTGAATTCTTCATCATAAATACATTGAGTATTCACCCTCAAACTCAGGAGGTACTATACAAGGGAAATGTGGCTTGGACCAAGAATAACAACAGTGAACTGAAAAAAAAAAAAAAGTTCTTTTAATACTCCACAATCAACATGGTTGAGGGACAGGCTGGTGTACTCCCTGCTCAAGTTCAAATCTGTGAGAGATTTTCCTTTCAAAGCCCCTCAGCCTTCTGGAGCTGTGACATGTTTCTACGAGTAACACCTGTCCCTCGTATACTGTCATGCAGTGTTCAAAGAGTAACTGAGAACCACCCTGGAACTCTTAACCTCAATCTTTCAACAGTTCAAAGTTTCTTCAGTCTCAAACCCTCCAACAAGCATCTGATACAGGTAGCAAGGGAATAAGTCATTGTCACAGTGGAGTTTGATCTCACTGCAAGAGCTTTAGTTTTATATTCCTTTTTTTATAAATGAGTGAAGTTATTATCATTATTATTATATTGCTTTTTTTAAAATATTATTTTCTAGTTCTAGTGGTATTAGTAGAACTGACAGTTATAACTAAAATGATTGTAATAATAAGTAAATGAAGAGGTAATATTTTGATTTCATGGACTTAACAGAGGTTGAAGTAGCACATTACACTCTCATTACTGTCAAAAAGTCCTTTTTTGTGTATCTGTACTTTTTTGGGCATTTTAAAAATCAGTCATTTTGCTTTTACTTAAGCATCTTTGATCTCAAGTCTTGCACTTTGCTACATTTTCAGTAGCATCCGTTACAGATTAGGAACATGTCACATGAAAAAATCATAATAAACTCTGTGAGAATGGAAGAAAGGAACGGTGCCAAAAAAAAAAAGCAGCAACGGCTGCAGGAGGGCAGGGCTTGATCTCCAGCGAGGAGCCACTCAGCTGACATTCTGTAATGTCATGAGATGTGGGTACAAAGAAATGCACAACAATGCACTATAATTCAGGATGATGTCAATACGGATAGTGGTTAAGGATAGCATTACTGTACCTTGTAAATATGTAAAACCTTAATTAATCACTGTTGTTATGCACCACCCACCGAGCACGATAAGTGACCTGAATCAAACACACCCACAATTTTGCGTGACTAACAGGTGCGTGCTGAGTCTGGCGTGGTGCATCCTCCAGCAGTGACTTCTACAGTCACTTCTACCTTCTCACAGTTGTTGCTGCTGAGCTCTCATTCTGCCCAAAATTATTGATTGAAATTATTATTTTTAGGGAGCGCAGCAGGGCCAAGTGAGGTTGAATGGACTGATTTATTATATATTGAAAATAAACGGGGGAAAAAGATAAGCCTAGATTGATGAGGACTTTATGCTGCACAAGGCTTACATAATGCCTTTCAGACAGCCGAGTGCAACAAAGTCTCCAGGAAAAATCAGCAACCCCCATGTGTTGCATGGCAGTTTAGTGAGTGTGTGTGTGTGTGTGTGCACGCCTGCATGCATGTGCTCCTGAGTGTGCGTGCATGTGTGTGTATGCAAAAACTGTGTAGGCTCTCTCTGTGCGTTGGTGGGCTGCAGCCACTCTGGAATTTATATTATTTATACATCTATTATCTGACTGGGTGACGCTTTATTCGACTGTTAATTTTATAAGAAGGCAGGCTAATTCATTTATGCAGCTCAATAATGCCTGTTGCACCTGCCACTCTGTCAGACATTTTTGTTTAACTGCCATGTCAAGTTAATTTTATTTATACTCCCCAATATCAAAAATCATTGCATTAAGGGGCTTGTGCAGCATACAACATCCTCAATCCTTAGACCCTTGATTCAGATAAATATCTCAGAATCTTTAAATTAATAGTTATAACTATAACTATATATAATCAGCTGAGCAAAACTCAGAAGAGACACAGCAGCCGGACATTTCTCCGTTCTCTGTTTAAGAGCAGCTGAGATTGACACTAAAATGAGAGTAGCTGGTCCACCTTAAATGTCAGTCCGCCTTAAGTGAGCCTGGTCCGATTAGGCTAACGCATTGTCACTAAATTTGGGGTTAAACCCCTTCACTTTTCCAGCAGTTGGGGAAACAACAGACATGACTTTTCTTGGTGTTGAGAAGCTGCAGCATTTATTAACTGACACATTGTAGCCTGTACTGTACATTTACTGCCAGATTGACAACTTACTGCTAACCTTTTCCTCCGCTCCATTCGCATTCACTGTCACTTTTCTGCCGCTCACTCAACCACACACTCGCTACACACATATATTATGCACTGCCCGGGTCCTTAAAGAAGCTACGCTACTCATATAACAGTACCTTTCTCGTAGATGTCCTTTGAAAAATGAGGAGAGGAAGGATGACTCAAAACAATTCCACAGTAACCAGGGTGCTATCGTGCTTGCACAGTGTGCAATTGAAAATCATTAGTAGACCATTGATATTAATGATCGTGTGAAATTTTAGCAGTGACTCTCATAATTCTGCAGAGGCAAAGCACTGCTGCAGAATGAATATAGGAATATAGAAATACTGATAATATATCCCACTCTCCCCTTTTTAAAGAAATGTAACACAGGGATGTTTACTCATAGTATATTTTAAATGACACACATTTTACTTTTATTTAATGCAAGTAACAATACTTTTAGTTGAGTAAAATATTTAAGTATTCTATCCATGGCTCGTAGTTATTAATAGCTATTCTTAGTCATTTTAGGGTTTGTGTAATTAACTACAAAGACCAGCTTCATTAACATAATGCAACCTGAATAACAGACAGGAACAGTATCCCTCAATATCAAAATTTGAGATTTTAAGCAGCAATGACGGCAGAAAAAAGAAAAAAAACCTCATCTAGAGAGCTGTAAATAAATCTGCATGAAAGTACAGAAAATAGGCTGTGCATGGTAAATCCACATGAAAAGACCGGCCAATTTTCAAATGACATCTGAACTTCAATATCACTTTTAGTCCAGCTAAAAGCATGATCACATCAGCACATTATAGGCACTGTGTGCTTTGAAGGTAAAAAAGCTGATTGATGACTCATGTGTAATCATGCAGTATAAAAAACAGAATTGAATTAAGAAACCTGACCATCATTCATCTTGCACTCCTTTCTTTTTTGCTACTTCAAATCATTAGCCAGTGGACGACCCTTAAAAGTGTGTAGTTAACATAATTGCTTGGTGTGATAATGGCTTTGTGTATAGACAATCAGGATATTTTAAACTTCTCATGAAGTCTACTGCAGCCATATTAAACTAACTGTAATATATTTTTGATAATGATCATACCATTATGGTTTTTTTTACAAACACGCTTCTTTCAACTTCAAAATGAGTCCTCTCCTCAAAATAAAATTGGAAATTGTCATTTGTATGTTCATTAGGTCCAAGCTATTTTAATGAAATTTGCTTCACGTTATCATAAACCTTCTCTTCAGCTCATTCAGAGTGCAGCAGTGAGAGTTTCAAATGGCACTTAAAGCAAGAATACATCAAACCAATCATTGTATCATTCCCCCGGATACCTGTGAGAATTTCTTTTTTTAATTTAAAACAAAGATAGATACCCTTAGGCACTTCTGATGTAACAGTCGCAAGACCAAAGGTGACATCTGTCATTAGAGTAGACTTTGTAGGCCCACTTTTGCGTCAAATCTATTATTATCATTATTATTATTATTATTATTATTATTATTATTATTATTAATTGTAGCAGTAGCAGTGGTAGCAGGAGTAGTAGTAGTATCTATTGTCATAGTAGCATCTTTACCAAAGTCAGTATCATAATTTTGCTGGTGTCCAAACACATTCAGCAGTCAGGGCTATTTACTGATAACATTTAAATGGATTTGACAAAAACCTGAGTGAATTTGGTGACTCCAGAGGTGCACAGACATCTCAACAGAAACCTCCACTCGGTTGCTTGTGTTGCAGAAAATCAAAATACAGCGGAAAAATCGTGGAGTGACTTTCACAAGAAGATTTCTCTCATGTTCCTAGAGGCTTTGCCCCCGAGCAATGCCTACAGCTACTAGGGATTGAGTAATGAGCAATAACAAAAAATAATCTAACTCCAAAAACTTAATATTACACAGATGAGTCCCAGGATGTATCATTTTCAGCCATTCATTGGAATGAAAAAATTACACACTTAAAAAACAATATTTAAATGAAACAGTTCTCTGAATAATACTACAATGTAAAGGGACGTTGCGCATTGCCGAAGCACACTTCAGACTATGATCAAAGCTTGCTATATATATATATATATATATATATATGTATGTATATATAATCAATATAGAATAGATCTCCCAGGAGGATGGAGTAAGGGAGTGCAAAATCAGTACACAACTATCCACCCACTGGAACTAATTACATTTTGTCTGTAGAAAAAATATCAATGTCAGTCACACATGCATTTTTCCATCAACAAGAACTGTTTCGGCCTTAGCCGTATTATTTTTCTCCGCAGGTTATGGAACACATGAATAACAACAGTCCCTCAACAGGCTTTCGTGGCTATCTCCACTGCCAGTTCTCATGGTAACAGAGATGTAATATTCTGGCCATGACAGTGGGAGAAAGTTGAGATTAGAGCACACATCTGGATAATCTGTAATGGGGTAAAACCCAATAGCAGCAGCCCTCTCCCAAACCCAGCAGGTTGGTCTGTCCTCCTCGATGTTTAGTCTCTGTAGGATGTGTAATGACTCAGCAGTTGCTGGCTGCTGGAAGAGTCCTCAAGGGGCTCCCTAGGGACCAGAGGCAGCATGGGTTGGAAACACACACACACACCGCACACCCCCTATATAAAAGCACTTTAAACACTAATCAACTCATACACATGTTGACACAATACACACCTACACAAAATGCCACTAAGCGAAAGTGATAAGTCGATAGTGATACACATACTTTTCAACTCGTGTTTTCAATTGTTACTTGTCATCTAATAATGTAGTGGGTTCAAAAGATAATCATGTTAGCAGCTATTATTATCATCACAACTGGAGTGAATCTTAGTATAGCACATCAATATCAGCAAGGGTATTTTTCACAGTACATGAGCAATGCCTCAGAATCACTTGAGCATCAAGAAAATTGTTCCAAAATTGCTATTGCTTATTTGCATGCATTAAATCCAGGGTCAAGTAAGTCACATGTGAAGAGGGGGAGAACTGGCCAGCGGCTTGAATACATTAAAGCAGAGTAAATGGTTTGTTGATTTAAAGAGATTAAAGCACACACAAGCAGGCCTGCTCGATGGATTTTAATTAACTTGCCATATATAAATTGTATGTTATCAGGCATTACTGAATTAAATGCTGAATACAAGTGCTCTTTCTGCTTAGGTGAGTGGAATAAAAAGCTACTTAGAATCTCGATTGGGTCTCACAGATGTAGCAGATGTAGCTATGGGAGCACTGAATACATTCCAGCATACCAACCCCTTGCACAGCCATGCAAGGAGATTCTCTTTAATTATGTACAATACAGCCAAATTCAAGTCCCCTGGCATCTCAGATGATCAAGCAGAGGGATGCCACGTTCTCTCCCTCAGTCATTCGGGCAAATGGATTCCACTTCCAAGAGTCATTTCTGTCAGTTATAATAAGAAGCTAATACATAATGTGACACACTCTGAAATGCAAAACTATTCACAAGGTTCTCTGCAAGGCTGTGCAGGGGCAATTAGAATTTTGCAGCTAGACCCTTGATGAGTTCCTCGATCTCTGAAGTATCCTGGGAACAGTATCATAAATCTGCCAGTTAATATGCATGATTTAGGTTTGTGTTTAACTTTGCATAATGTGAAACATGACTTAAATTTCACCACTTAATACAGACATTGTCAAGAAATGGGAAAATAAGCATTTTTGGCAGAACCTCAGGTAAGCAAATGCAGAAAGGAGTAGGCATTCTGATGCAAAAGGGATATATTAGTCAAGGAAACTTGTCTGCCAGGCGCTGCCTCCATACTGCGCTGAGCTTACACAGAGATTTTGCTGTCGGTATATACACCATCCAAGCAATTAATGAGTTGCAACTGAGTTTACAGATAAAATAGGTTGTGGGGAGACTGAGTTGAGTATCCAAATGGTATTTCTGCCTCCAAACAGAATTCTGTAATACCATGGATTTATAGCACACTCATCTACATTTTCAATAAGAGTATCTTGAGCCGAACTATGCTATTATCTTTTGGCATTTTCCAGCACTTGACATGGCTCACTGTTACATATTCCCTGAGCTCTGGTGACCTTCTGAGCAAGCATACAGGCTCATCAGGCCCTTGGGGCCAAATTAGAAACACCAAGCCACAGAAAGATGAATCCAATACGTATGGCTTCCCACTTCCTGGCACTGACATCAACCTGCTGGGCCATATCCTATCAAAGTCCACACACGCATAGTGATGCGTACACTGTAATGTAAAGAAGAAAGCAAGAAGAAAATGCTGCGGGGATGATGAACAGCAGAGGTAATGGTACGCCAAAATTCTGGCTGTACTGGAACACTGTTAATTGTCTTTTCCTCAAAGCCTAAGTATGTTGGTCTTAAGCCAAATTCAGAGAAAAATGCAAATAGAGATTTAATAAGCTTAATAAAAACTGACAACTTTGGGTGCCGCTGTAGCTCACTGCTCAAGACGCATACCATATCACCTCAATGTCCGCTGTACAATTTGGCTGCAGACCTTTGTTGTCATGTCCTCTCTCTCTCTACTCCTCTTTTCTGTCTCTCTGCACTTATGAAACTGTCAAATGTAACAGAAAAGGTTCTCAGCAAAAATGATCTTTAAAAAACTGTCAACTTCAATTGCGACTGAAATGAGTTTCAAAATGTAGCCAGACATTTACAAACGGGAATATATGCAACTCATCTCGGATTCCAGTTGAGCATCGTCAAAAACAAATCCAAACCAGCGTAATCATCTTTTCGTCTTAAACTGTACCATGCAAAACAGTCTTGCTTGTGTTTCGTCTAGTCTCAAAGACATAGCTTGTCTTTTTGCTTTAGTGCATACAAGAAAAACAAGTTTAAAAAAAAAACAAAACAAAAATATATACCATTTCAACACCAAAATCAAATCCACATGGGAGTAGACAAAGTTGAAGAATAGTAAAAGAGAAAAGTGCCCTACCGTTTTCTGTGTTTTCGTGTTCAGTGTCAGTGAGAGTCAGATTGGAGTTGGCCCTGCTAGAGAGGCACGAACTGCGGCCTGACTTGGTGTTGCTGCGGCCCCATAATCTGACCGCGTGCTCCGGCGACATGATGCCGTCTGTCTCTGTGTCTGCATCTGAGCCCACACTGACTGAGTAGTCACGGTGTGGCATCCCCAGGTCAGTCCTGTACGTTGCTACATGGGATGGAAGAGCCTCTCCAAAGCCAAGGTCTCGAAGGGAAAAGTCTGCCCCTGCAGCGAACCAATAAATACACAGCTCTGGTTATTAAATCTGACAATAGTTATATCAATTAACATAATGATCTTCATTTATTACAGAAAAATATGGCAGCAATATCCTGGCCTTGAATGGTGCAGTCATCCTTCAAGGTTCCTTCCTTCAGGTACATTTATTTTTTTAAAGCTAATATGTGCAGAATTGTTATGTGATTAGAGTATTTTGTCATCTTTTAATGTGTTGCTCAGGGTCTAGATGCGTGTCTTTTTCGAATCAACAACTAGTAGTCATTGATCTGAATCTGAAAATCTGAAATTTTTCAAATATGGGGTTAAATACATGAGTAAGATCAGTAAATGCAACTGTTTTCAAATTAATGTTTTATGTCTTTTAGTTATACCACCAACAGCAGTTCCTGAACCCCAAATTTCAAACGTCTGCATCTTTAAAAATCCTATTTGAAAACAAAGATAGCTGTCTCTTTAATTTTCTCTCTCCTAATTCATCTACCAACTTAATTAGATTCACTACCACTAGTCAGGAGACTTATAAAGCATGCCTTCTTGATTTGAGGATCTCATTAAATTCTGTATCTGCTCAAAAAGAATAAATAAATAAATAAATGAGGCACAGGTTGGTTTCATTCAGAGCGCTACCCATTGGACTTGGCCTATGTCGTTATGATTAAAAATGCAGATCTTTTATGTTTCCTTGCGTCAAAATGAAAATTCACAGATCTATGCTTCAGATTGAAGGCTATACCTCAACAACGCCGTCACCTTTGATGTGAACTTTGATAATCAATAATACACCTGAATAAGCAAGTGAAGGTTTGCGTGTCTTCCATGCAGTTTTGAACACTGGCATGATTAATTCAGTCCCTGGCCACCTCTGTTAACAGTCAAAGCATGAGGAGTGACCTCTACAGCGACTGAATGTGAATTACCAAGAGACTCCTCATTAAAAAGCAATGATGCATATATTCAGACCAGGCAGTAAAACTAATAAGCTAATATAGATGATTATAGATGAACCATGGTGATATCAATGTGAATCACTTCTATTGATATAATAGCACAGCATCTCTAATATTACTAAAGCTAACCTTGCCGGCTGAACTCGTCCACTTCATGATGAACCATGTCCTTGACACGGCTCCCGTACGCCATCCTCGAGTCGTGGTCGAAGGCCTTGAGTGTTTCACTGGAGCTGTAGGATTTGGGGTTAGGTTTGCCATCCTCGCTGTCTGCTGAGGAGCTGGTATAACGGCGCTCTGTGTCCTGTCGGGCAGTGAGAGAGCGGTAGGGTCTACGTTCCTTCACTTCCATGGCTGCCTCCACTTTATTTTCAACATTAAATGTGGGTTACGATGGCAGTTTAGTCTCAGTGATTCTGTAAAAGAAAAACACAGACAAACCAAAAATTAGGATACTTGATGTGTGGGAACATGCCTTAACAGCATTTTTAAATGTAATCCTTTAATAATGTATCAGTTGTTTTTCCTTCATTTAGTATCAAAACCAAAGTGAAAACACTACTAAATGTATGACAATCAGTCTAATCACTATAATATCAAACATATAATCACTTGCCACCATTATTTTAAGTAGTAGATGCTCTTGCACTTGCGTTTATGGTCATTTGAAAGTATAAATCACTAAGAATATTCATATACACACACATACAAAAACACCCAAAGTTAACCAAGCAACTGTGAAAATAAATAAAATGCAGATGCATGTTCCCAACCAGTGGTGTATGCATGGCTCAGCATACACAGGCAGACCATGAAGAACCACCAGGGTTAGATTTAATAAAATATAGCACAACAAATCTTGCACCTATAAAGTTTACGGTGCAAGTCTCCCACAAATATTCTATTTTATGTGCCGTATAGAAATCCTGGGCCTCCAGCATCTGTAAAAGTGGCAGGTGTCCTTCCATGAATTGTGTAGTTTATAAGTTACAAATCATCACCAGTTCAAAACTGAGGAACCAAACAAATCTTGGTCTACACTGAACCGGCAGAGATGATTAAAATCTGAAACATAAAACCACAACTGTCAAATAGCTTGCTGAGTATAAAATCAATAGAGATAGTGAATTTTCAAATGTAGCTATGTGGTGGATTTTGTTTCCTTGCCTTGACTTTGGAGGGGAAGGGAGAAAACATTACAAAAGAATCATGTTTTAAATAATAATAAAGAAAATGATGTTTTAAAACATATTTCACTATATGCAAACATCCATTGTTTTTGGTGTTGCTAAGCATTTATTTTCATATTCAAAATTTAAAAAAGAAAACTTTACTGTCTCTGCAACGTGAAATAAATGAAAATGCAATATTACAGTTTTAAAAGACGATGCTTTGCAAACAGTTCATTCTAAGCCACCACACGGTTTTAAAGATATTGAGTTGGATTAACATATGTCAATGTGGATATAAAATTGATTAAAGGCTTGGTCACTGTTTACTTTGAAGCTCAATTACAGAACATAGGGAGTGAGTGAGCCAGCTATTGTAGCAATATAATATATGTTCCTGCTTCTTCTAAAGGCAATGCCATGATGATATATCCGTAATTATGTATCATGACTTGCAAACTCTATTCATGTTGCAGGCGTCTACTTCTGCAGTGTACTACTTACTCCAAATGTGTTTCACTACAAAGGAAATGGGATGCAAGCCACTGGAAGAGAACAATGCTCTTTGAAAAACAGATAAAAACTACTCCTGACAAATCTGGAGGCTTTTACTGATAATATGCATGGTTTGATCAGACAAGGATTTTTCTACAGGATAAACTCTTTTTGAATTTGGTATGAGATTTGTGCCGGACTCAACAGTAAACAATAATCCTTAGTGAACTATATTTGCCCCGGCTTCCAGAAAAAAAAAAAAAAAAACTTCTTATTGAAGACACCATTGTTGGGTTTGGGGGTTTCTTTTTGTATGTATTGACAGCTGAAAAGATCCTGGTGATTAATGACTTGGGGCCTCAATACTAGGACCTCCGCCACATGGTGGTGGACGAGGGGGGGGGGGGGGGGGGGGGGAATGCTCCCACTTTGCGGCCGCAAGAGCACTTCAGCTGCTCCCAAGATTTCAGATGCAGCTTGTATGGGTTGCTAATTTTTTACCTTTTGCACAAGATCCTTGATGCTATGCAAATGTGAGAGAGCGGAGAACAAGCAGCTTTCTAAAGTTTCAAGAATGTTCTATAAAGTGCATTGTTTTTGTTTCCAAAGAGCTGGGTTCAGTGCTTTAGCCATCTCTCTTCTGCACAGCCCTTCCTCCTCATTATTAATCGACTGGTATGCAATGAAATGTACCTTTGAGGCCATGGGAAACCCAGAGGAGTTTTTCAGAGAAGCAACAGGCTATACACAATGACAGATGATATGCGATGCAAATGTGGGTCCTGGAAACGTATCCACCTTGTGTGCAGCTGTCAGAATTTTCACACAAAGCATACTGTAAAACTAAACAGTGTTGTTCTTCATAAATAGGCTACATCTGGTATTATCGTGTTTTAGCGCCAGAGAGAAAAGCTGTTGTTCTCGTTCATCTGTCTAAGTCTAAATCCTGGGAGAAGGAGCCAAAACAAAGAAAATGTTGGTGTTGCTTTATTTTAATGTACTGCTACACGGAGAAACGAAACGGAAGGTTTTATTTAACCAAGATGTGTCAACACTTAATAACACAGAAGTAAGAAGTGATAAGCAGACTATTTTTAAAGTGTTATCTCATGGTATGACACAAGAGACTCAAAGAAGTAGCTTGAAATAGTGAAGGTTAATGAGGGTACATTCACAAAGACTCAAGACAGAAAAGTTATTTACAAAGACCAGTGAAAAACGACCGCCACGGATTGAAATCTCTGAAATGAAGATAACAATCACATGCTTTGATTTCAAAGACAAAGTTCCTCTAAAGCCTGAGCTGCAGAGCTTGAGCGGTGCCAAAAAGAAGCTAACTGCAAATCTATGCAATGATCCAAAATCAATTGAGGTCTCTCTGGAGAGACAAAAGAAATGATGGATGGTCTGTTTTCCTCTTTAAAACAATTGCAGACTCTACATTTTTCAATTGCATTGTCTGGATTTGGCTAGGGTAGAGTCAGGTTTGTATGTGGGCGTAAAGCAAATGTATAGCAGCTGCAAGCGGAGTAATGATGTGGTTCCGCTGATACAATGTTGCAGGCGGGGATGAACAATCAATTGTGTCAATTTGTGTCATCGGATGCAGTTATGTTGCTGAAAATCCTTGTTTTGAGCTAGTATGTGTATGTGAAGGGAGTGTCAGTATACATGAACAACATAATCAACGAAAAAGAATCTATTTTCCTAAAGAGCTGAAAAACCCTGAAAACACAGCTGATGCGCGAACAAGTAAACAACGACTGTCGACTGAGAAAAGCTGGCTATGGTAGAGGTTATCATCTAATCTTTTGTACGCTAAGGTTTCTATCCATCCATCAACCACGAACCAATTCACATTCAGCCAATAAATGTTAGTTACTGCAGGTCATCACTGATAAGTTGGTGAGCATTTGAGCAGCTTGAGAAAAAAAAAAAAAGATAAGTAAGTTTAAACTGACACTTCAGGAAAGTGGATGTTCAGTCCATACAGAATACCAGAAGACATATCAAATCGCTACAGACAGCATATCAACAGCAGCGTAGACACATCGTCTGTCTGGTATTGACAGCTCATTTTTCATGCTGTATGTATGATTTCACCGCCTATCCAAGATTAAAAACAGCTTAAAATATAAGACAGGCGGCAGAGTTTAGGCTGCTGCAGTGAAAAACTTTAAGTGCTGCCAGTAGCAGAAGAAAAGAAAGCACCTCAATCATAAACCACATACATACACACAAGCGCCATTTGGATAAAATCTGCATTTTTTTCACACACGAGCTTGCCAACTATGTCAGCCTGTTAAAAGGTTTTGATTATGTAATTATTTCCCTCGCTTTTACTGTCATGAAATGTAGGTGTTAAACATTCAATCATCTTTGCCACTATAGATCATTACATACCTCCAGTTCACCGGTGGCACAGTTCTCATTTTGTTCTTAATTGTGTTGTTATTTCTAGACAATCAGGACTATTAAACCTCGCCAAACAAGGCAATGCTAAAGAAGATAATTCAAAGGCTGGGAAAATGTGATTGGACTGAAAACTTTGTAGCTGCCAGCACCTCATCGATGCGACGGTAGCCTCTCACCATGCACACAATCTGTCAAACCAACCTATAAAACAACCCACCCGCTGTGAGAACTGCAGGATACAGAAGTCTCTGTTAAACCACTTGTCGAGGTTTTCGCCGGGCAGATCATTGCGACCATTGCTCCAGTGTCAGGAGTTAGTTAAATATGGGATCTAAATAGGTGGGAGGTGTTCGGGGTACAATATAAATGCAAATGGATCTGTACTATCCATCAAACAATTAGCAGTGTGCTGAGAATTGCTATTCAGGGCCGCTGCATATAAATCTAGCCTTCTCACAACCCTGTTTTCCATGATAATTAAAAGCTTGCTGCTCTTTATATGTCATAGATTTTTATATGCAGAATCCAGGACTAGATGCTAACCTTTTAGGGAACAGAAAACACACAAAGCGACACACACACGCACAATGTTTCGGCAAATTCTTTAGAGTATAATCTAAGATGATTACAGATTACTTGTCTGTGAAATCACTTAATTACTATTGATCATTTAGATTGAAACATAATCTGTTACTGATTAGTGATGACATTTTTAGACAAATGACTGCTCGTTTACATGTGCTGAATATTTACTTGAGGACTAAAGCTTTTTAGAAGACCGAACAAACATTTTGATATAGGGCCAATGTTGATAATCATATTAATGTTAATACTATGTAAGAAATCCAATCCTCCAATTTATGCATAAAAAGTTATATAATCAACTACTTTGTAAATAGATGATAAGAAATTCGAGGATAGAGGTTTTTCTTAATTATCAAACCTGGTCACGTAGTCCAAGGATTAGTGACAGTTAGCTCACAATACTGCAGACAAACATCTACACACACAAGCAGGCTGTAGCGTAACACAGAGGAAATTTGGGCAGATATCAACAACATTGTCTACACGGTCTATTGAGAGCAAGGAAAGCTCCATACAGGCACCACTTACGTCTTCTCTGGAAATCTTTCACATGCCTAGGCTCTATAGAAAAGCCTCCTCAGTCAACAGAAAGGTGTGTTTTCAATAGAAGAAAAAAAAAAGAGATGGGGGTAGATGGGGCGGGGGGGCTGAATGGCTTGCCAAACAGATCTGAATTCGGTAGTTTTAATGCAGGTTGAGGAGTGCAGGGGGGCACGGCAGTGTGTATGTGTGTGTGTGTGTGTGTGTGTGTGTGTGTTTGGGGGGGGTGCATCTCAGCAGCCGCCTCCTTCCGGGATCAAAAGCGAGCCCCACGAGTACATGAAACAGAATGTGTAAAAGCCTTAACATAAACGAAAGTAGCCCGGGACCGCTGCTGCAGCACGCTCCCTGCTACTAATCACTCTAAGCAATTCAAGGTTTAGTCCTTACAGATACTGCAGGCAATTGAATAATGCTTTTAAACCAGTATCCATTAAATATCAGGGAGAGGGAGTCTATTTATTCGCTTTCTGCGTTGAGGTACATCCCTGACCTTGGTCAAATACAGCAAATATTAATACTGCTATGTGAGGCTGAAATGTTCACTATTATCAATGTGGCTGCAAAAAAAACAAACAACAAAATATTTCATGTTTTGCTGGTTTGGTACTGCAATGTATGTGTAGAGGAAGGTGAAAGATATAATAAATTTGGAATGATCGATATCTTCTAAACTGAAATAACGGAAATAATTAATGTGGACCTGCGAGGTTCACTATATTCTCAAGAAGCAACTGAGACAACAAATAAATGTAAAGTTCACGGTGGTTTAAAAGAGAACTTCCCCACTGAGCTGAAGTGCATCTGGTCGCAAGCACGGCTGGTGAGTGCAGAGGTCACCCCGGTGGTGACCTGTCTCTCATTAGTCTACCATTAATGCTCATTAACCTGCAAAGGCTAGACCAGAATTTGATTTATAGCTTGGCCTGCGGTGATACTAAACTTAATACTAGCTAAGCAATAATCAACTTACTGTAAACTTCCTACTGTCAAATGTAATGTTCATGTTTAAAGCTTGCAGCTGTAGCCTGAGGATGTCTACAGTATGCACCGACATGCTGAAAATAATTGATGCTCTCAATAAACATTTTAAGTAGTTTATCTTGATTACTGATTACTTATCAGATTGTGTCAATTTCACATGGCAGGTTATGAGATATCTACATTTTAGATTTTCTACCACCAACGCAAATACAATGGAGGTCAATTGAATATAGTTTGCTGCACTTAAAACATTAAAAAAGTAAATTCAGAAAAATGAACAGCAATATCTTTAATCTAATGTGGTGAGGTTCAGACAAGGCAATCAAACAAGTGGGCTATTCCCCACTCTTTCTAAACATTCACTCTGCTCTGCTCCAAGATCAGCTAAGAGATGCCAAAGTCTTCTCCGACAGTGGTTGAGCAATGCACTCCTCTATCTAGTGGCAACACAATCAACAGACATCATTCAGGTGATGTAATGAGCTTTCTGGCAACTGTAGCGGAGGTCTTCAGCTATTTGGCAACAAGGCCTGGGAAAAGTTGATCAAATTTCGAAATGTCTGACCTAGCCACCTGAACATATTTTAGCAGACAGTTAATTAATATTTCCTGGACCGATTTAGCTGAGAGCTGATCATTTTGCTCTCATCTTGCTTTAGATCATCACTTAAAATCTGAATCATTTTGAGGGTGCACTGCGGATCAACTCGGGAATTCAACTAGTGAGCTGTTCGATTAGACTAAATGGTCACGTAACCTTATTGTAAACAAAACTGATTTGTATACTATAGCTGATAGTTTATGCTTAACATTAATTTATATGCTTTTGGCCACCTGGAAGGTTAGTGAAATAAAAACTGTGGTGCTTGTGCTTTAATGTGTCTGTGGACACATCATAAAATCCTTTTATTTTCAAGATATCTTCTTTCTTATTGTAGCGTACATCCTGTTCCCGAGAACAAACTGCTTTATGACCTGAGATCTGTCACCACTGTGTCCACATTAAAAAGTAAACTGAAAACTTTTCTGTTTTCTGAGGCTTTTGATTGGTTATTGTGTGTGTGTGTGTGTGTGTAAGAGAGAGAGAGTGTGTGTGTGGCTTTCTGTCTGTGGGATGGTTATGTGGTTTTCAATGTCTTTTGGCAGGTGGGTGGTTGTCGATGTTGTTTGTTCTTGTATTTTATTTAATATATTTTCAGGTCATTTGTTGCTGTATGAACTTTAATGTGCAATATCATCGAGTTTACCTGTAATGAAATGTGCTATATACATAAAATTGCCTCGCCTTGCCTAAATTGCCTTGGAGAGGTACGGAAATTAAATCATGCCATTGACATTGACAATATGTTGCATTAAAATAGTAACAATTATTATTATAAAATAAATAGTAACTGCCATTTCTCGGAAAATCCAGTATTTACAAAAAAATGAGTCACTGATGTTATCACACCTTGATGCCACTAATAATCATAATATGGTTACTGGATCAAAACATGGTGCATAATTAATGTTTGGTAGAGTAAACAGTGAAGTGTGTGTGCATTTTATAATTCTCTTAAAATTAATTTATGTATTTATCAAACATTTAGTAAACACTCACCTATTCAAAATAAAACAAAAATAAATCATAGACTAATCCAAAGAAAAATGGTGTCAATCATTGCTCCCCACCCATTAACACTAGGATATAGAATATCCTGATCGAAGTAAACTACCAAACAGTGGGAAGAGCTATATTCTCTTTGAAGTAAAAGCATCAATCAATCACATAAACTGGAGTAATTAGATTTCCTCACAGCAGCAATAACATGGATCCTAGCAGGGTGTTGCAAAATGAATCAAGTAACATAGCAGGCTTGAGAAGATATGAGTATGAGAACCATGTGATAGCCCCATGCACAACATGCATCAAGCACAACTGTGTTGTTAGAGACAATAAAGCCAGCAGCTGTTCAATATTAACAGTAAAAAAATCAGCACACACAGCAAAGCTAGACGGAGGGTTCCTGCATGGTAATGATCGTACTCTTAAGTGCCTAACTGAGTCATCTCTGCAAGCCCTGCTTGACAACCACACACCTCCCACATCTCCCATCTCAGCAGCCTCTGGGTGGGGCTAATCACTCTGTAGCTTCATCATCGACTGGATGACAGCTCCGACTGTACAGATGCTATGTCTTGAAGGCGTGGCTGCTGCAGTGGCCTACTGTAAACACACAGTGCTTGCTTTCTAGAGAGAAAACAGAGCATCACAATGTCACATTTAAAAAAAAAAAAAAAAAAAAGTATGCCCTTCCATAGTGCGCAAAGACTGAAATTAATTGTGCCATCCTTTCACTGCTACGGTGCAGACAAGAATCCTGAGAGGATTTTCCTGGGGCATTGAGAGTTGGTGTATGCTGATTTGCCCCTAACTGATTATGACATGAAATGCCTGACGGGTAGCTTGGCAGTGCTGTGTTGACCTGCACAATCCCCTTCCTCTGCCTCTAAGGCACCCGAGGTCTGCACTCTCTGATCCCAATGGCTGAACATTAGACATTGCTGAGGCTTGCAAAAATCCTTATGCTCAAACGCCTGTGCAATTTCAGTCTTTAATGCAGCATTAATGCAGCTTTTATTCCCCAGTGAGGGCCTCATGTTACATGTTATTAAAACGCCCAATTTAAAAAAAAAAGAGCAAAGATATGTGTTTTCTCTTTTTTTTTGTCTGTCATCTTGATTGTTGATGCATAAGAGGGAAATGCCCTTTCATCTATCAGGGCAGGGCACTGCATCCTCCTATATATAAATTTAATTCTCCAAGTAAATTAGGATTGATCACCACAGCTCACGGCCACAATCAGCATCCATGATCTAATCAGGGCCCGGCCCTAGACAGAAAAGGATACTTCCATAAATAAAAACCATGAGAGCCAGCAAGTGCCCATAACACTGGGGGGAAATTTGATTACCCTCTCCCTCTCCACAGGTGTGCTTTTAGCCTCCTACCTTCAAAGACTGCCAGCCTGATATAATGCCACACTATGTGCATCCTCGCTGTTGTTTTCCTGCACTAAGGGTTTTACATCATACTTGCATCAGCGGATGTGAGCACCGCATGCTGGAGTCACTGCTAAGCAGGCGATGCCCATAGAAGCCTGGTTGGGGATGATCCCAGTGAGACAGGATCTGTCAGGAGCTCCTTGCCCAGAGACACCCAGGGTAATAAATTAGCCAGAATTAACACGTCATCCTGCGCTCGACACAGCAGTCGCATTCCACTCACACCGTGCACTCACACCATGCCAACCCAGCCTCACATCAAAATGTGTAAAAGCTACGCTGGTCCACAGCACAAAACATTTTAGTTTTACAACAACAGCTCTAAAATTGTGAGATGCCCATGTTTTTTTGTTTTTTTTTGGCCTATTCTTTTCTATTGGCATGCATCCATGTCACATGACAAAAAAAAAATAGCTGACATTCCTTTTATTCTCAGTGGAAAATGCCATATTGCAAGATAGTTTCAGCATTAAAATACATTTTCATAGCATTTCTAGTGAGAAATGTGCATTTTTTGTTTTCATAATCTTCATTCAGCTTAGATACCTACACAAGGCAAACCTTCAAATTCTGGATTACAAATTCAATGCATCCCTGGGGCGCTCTAAAATAGGCATTTAAAGACTATCATCAAACAGTTACATGAAACAACACATAACATAACATAACATAACATAACATAACATAACATAACATAACATAACATAACATAAATCATTGTAATATCTGACAAACTAAACACCATATGCATTCCCTGAATGAAGATCATGAAAAACAAAATGCACATTTCTCACTAGAAATGTTACCAAAACACATTTTAATGCTGAAACTATCTTGAAATATTGCATTTTGCACAGAGAATAAAAGGAATGTCAGCTATTTTTTGTATGTTTGTTTTGTTTTCACAGACAAACGTAGGCATCTCACAATTTTAGAGTCGTTATTATGAAACTAATATGTTATGCGCTGTGGACCAAGGTAGCTATTACACAGTTTGATGTGAAACTGGGTTGGTCATGCTGCTTAATGGATCTATTAACTAAATGGATACAGGGCTAAACTGCTTTCAGAGCTGGAATTCTTGGTTGGTTTATGGTAACAACACAGGCTGAGTTATTGTGAAAGTACTAGAATATGGTAGGCAGGTAGGTTTTCATGCAGAACACCGACAACTTTATACGATCTATTTCTTGGTTGAGAAATGCAACATTATTCAGTCTAAGAACATTTCAATTTATTGAGGTTTTTTGTCTACTCAATTACACATTTTTAACACATTACTTATGTTGGGGTATTTATGATATCTTGTGCTTCAAACTGAAAAACAGAAAGCACTATGAATTGACAGCATGTGTGATCTTCTCAGAAAATCCTCTGAGACATGTCTCTGCGTCCATTAAAAGCATACTCTCCTGTTGATGCCTGTCACTGATAGCGGGAGATATTTAGTAGAGGATTCAAAATGCCAGTCGTGCAGCCTGTATCTCCTCACCATCTTTGGCTCCCAGCCAGCACTGTGACATGCTGACAGCGTGGCACACAGCAACCGAGCAATTTTTGACCAGTGCTCACTCATCACAAAAGGTAAACACAGATAAGAGAAAGTCTCATAGAGTCTCATTTCTTTTGGACTTAGCTTGGCTCATTTTGACTATGGCACAAGTGACAGACACTGTCAAAATTAACACTCATCCATTGCAAGCGAAACAAACAATACAAACTGTACAGTCACTGCGTTTGGTTAAAAATGCCAATAATAATAATGCCAATAATCTACCAATAATCCCCTTTGTATTAACTCTCTGACATTTGGATAGTGGCATAATTTTTCCCCACAAGCTTCATGCTTTCTTTCTTTCACATTTTGCATATTTCAACTCACCCCAGACCTCTGGATTCACAATGAAATTTTTATAAGTGAGAAAGCATGAAACATGAGAGGCATAAAAATAAGATCTTTGATTGATAAAAAACCTTTGAATTTTTATAATTCTTAAAATGTAAAAATTCACATTTTTGACATTGCTTCATGCAAGTGGAAAGAAATCAATCAAGAATCAGTTTCTCTCCACAGGGATGCACTGAAGTCTATTTTTTCTGGACACAAGACATTTTCCAACACGGTTTACTACACTTTTCTGAAATTATTTTTTAAGAATAAATCACCACATGTTGAAAAGTCTCAACAATAGACCCTAATTAAGGGATAATTTCCCCATTGGCCACATTATCAAAAGATGAAATCTATTGGATGGAAGCATTCCTGTGAGTATGTCTCTTAAAATGATGCAAACCTTGCCCTTCCTTGAAAGGAATCCAACCATTGCTAAAAGACTGCCACTCAAGACCACATCCAATTTGCAGCGAGTTAACCGAGGAGGAACTGCCATTAAAATGGACTTTTTTGAAAGTGCTTTAACTTCAGGCTTAATATAACCACAAGACCAATTCAAAATTTGAGTGCCCAGCATGAAAATTTTTTAAATTCATATCAGAGCAGTGACCAACTTTACTTCAGTCTCAAGTACTAAATTTATATGTAGAATGAATCCAGAGCAAGTGAAAATCAAGTTAATGTTATGTCCGATTTGGTTCAAATCCCAAGTCAAATAAATGTAGAAAACCAAATCAAGCCAGAATAAATAACTTCCAGTACCAAATAATTATGCAAATAAGTAGGGATGACCCAATCAAGCTTTTTCAGCCTCCATCCCAGCCTGAGTCCTCTACTAACAGGTATCTGCCAATAAAAAGGATGTTCTGAAACTGATACATATCTAAAAGACACAGCTGCACAGTGTACACTCAAGCTACAACCTGGAAATGATATAATACTGAACTGATTTTTTTGTGTCAAAGATGCTCAATATAGTAAAAATATTTATATTATACACAAAGTATCAGAAGATCTACAATGTTGGTGAAATATTTATCCGATACATTAAAATAATAGATGTAGCCTACATTTTGTGTGCCCTTTTTTCCCAAATACTGGAGATCCTGCTTCAAAACTATCAAGTTAATGAGTTTAAATTATTGATATGATAAGAATGACAGTTTAACTAGGAAAAATGAACGTGACATGTTCAGTTAGAGAGAAGACGTGTCACTTTTGGGAGTTGTTGGGTTGACAAGTATGCTCAATCTACTTGTGTTTGTAGAGTTATGTTGCACAGTGGAGTTTCTTCCCTCGCAAATTATCTTGTACTATTATATACAGACACTGGCTGCAGAGAAGCACACAAACCTGACAACAGCAAAGTTTAATTTTGGCATGTTGTCAAGTTACTCAGGGAACCAACATTAATTAGCGACAGCAGATATGACCCGCTGCTGGCGACATTTATCATGTTAACTGGCGAAAGCAATGGCCAGTGCCCGCTAAAAATGAGAGGCTACTCCTTGAATGTCTTGTACACTGGTCTGTGCTAGTAAGAAATAGAGAGTGAGAAAACAGTTTTGTTAACATAGGGCATAGCGAATCTGTATATTTTCCAATCCAGATGTTGTAGAGCCTGGCTGTCAAGAGCTGCTTTGCATCACTAGCAGGCTGAGGTGGCCAAAACACATCTGAGTAGTTTCACTGGGCTTGTTTTGGCCAATATTGATCCATTAAAATACGCCCAGATCTGCCAACATTCTTAGCATTGGCTCTGGACATACCTAAAAGACTAAATAATTCAATGGTTTCCATTAAATAGTCTGTTTTATAAATCTGTTTTTAACTTTACTAAATTAATTCTACAATATATTTCGCAGTCAACCAGTCAATCCAAATCAAATTGCATGTAATTCTTAATTCAAGCCAAGTCTCAAGAAAATAAAACTGTAACTTAGGTCCCTCCTTCTGATTCATAAGTTATGAAGCCTTTAAAAATAAATACATTGCAATGCTGAGTATGAAACAGATCATGAGTGCTTCACAAAATGTGCATGATGAAAAGCCAGCAACTTTCTATTAGAAATTCTATCTACTGATATTGCAATACTACATAAATACTATACAAGTCCCTTACACTTATCACACTCACAAGTGACTTATTTCTGTGCGCGAACATCAACGACAAACAGGTCTCCAAAAACTTTCTCATAGTAGACTGATGATCAAAAGCAAAGTGAAATTTTCCCCTTACAGCTGAAAAAAAGTGTGGATCATCAAGATTTGAAAAAGGGAAGACCTGCCTCAAGTGCGTTCATTGTCTCCTCTTTAAGTGGGGTCAAGAAAGACCACGCTGAGTCATGAGCATGAAGCCTCACTAAAAAACACCCACTCTTAACCCTGGCATACCATGCAACTTCTCCACAGCACAAAGACAAGCTTTATCCTCCTGCACTGAAGGTGCTCTCTTCTGAAACCTCTTATGAGGTGAAGTTGCTTAAAGTTTAATGGGAAAGCTCATATAGAGTGGAGGACATGGTAAGGAAACCTAAACTCTAGCCATTGCTCTGGATCTGACACAGTGCGTTAGGGCATACATTATTACATGAGACAAAAAGATCTGGAGGCAAAGGAAGAAGTGAATAAAAATACTGAACAAATACCACTTAATTGAGGTCAGTGTGATTGAACGCTGCAAGGCTAGGATGGCTTTAGCATAGGTTCCAGATGGCAGGCTGTTATTTCACTGTGCCCTGCTAATACTGCAGGATTCGATGCTGGTAACCTGAGTGTCCCTTGGGCCCCCCGGCTCCTCCAATGCACTGAAATCAGGGCCAAGCTCCCGCCGCTGCTACTCTGCAGGTTTACTCAACTTCAAAACGGGGAGTGTTTGGATATGGTAGTGGAGGAGGGGTGTGTGTGTGTGTTTGGAGGTGGGGGTTGTGCAGCAGTGCTGGAACAAAGCATGTTAACACCATCTCTGTGTTTAACAAGTTTGGAAACAAGCAGGGGTTTCCTTCAAATCCTCATTGGAGGTTGTTTCACCATTTCTCGACAGCAGGAGAGAATCCTGGAGTTTACGCTTGTCTTTTTTCCCTTGTGCTGTCTCACGCTAAACTGACTGAAACATTCTGTCATCTCAATGTCTAAGACATGCTACACATCAATATCTCTCATGACTAATACCTCGGAAGATTAGGAAGGAACACACAGATCAATGAGGCATCATGGAAAACTATTTAAGCTATTCCATTCATGCAGTGTGTTTTCTGCATTGTGTTCAGATAAAAGTACAGCGAGAGCTGAGGTCACGACTGTGAATCCACCTAACATCAGTTTTGGGTCTTGTCCAAGTAATAGGCTTGTTTTTCTCTCCTACCTCTGTTGTTTTCTTAAAATTAGCCAACCAATTGAATTAGACTAATTTGCATTTAGAATGTAAACTTTCCCTTTCCTTCCTACAAATGTATGCAGAGACAATAAATAGAAAGCATGCTATACATTTTATCACTGAGATTAAAAAATCAATTACAGCTGGACAGAACTGGCACTGCCTTAATTCAAAAAGTATCAGAGGGATAAAAGAAGCAGTGTGGCAAAACACCTTAAGATGACCTTAACTACACATGAATTTAGTTTATAGACCTTTACTTACAAGACTAGTAGTCAGATTGCCAACTTTATAGACAAATCTGGCAGCTGATTTATGCATCGTACTCTAAAGTGCCGGCATCTTTAGTGTAGTGGCAGAGCGGAACACATTTACAGTGTTAGTGAAAGCAGATATGTTTGGGTTAATCAGGGTTGCCATTAATCATTTGGGAGATAAGTCAGTTTGAATGTTATTCAGTCTAAAAACAACTGATTTGAAACTGGTTATGACTTTGGGAACAATAAAATCAGTGTACCTCTTTTGACTTCCACAGTTTGAATGTGATAGTGCTGTTTAGCATAGCAATTCAAACCAAACAGGAATTACTTGATAGTTTATGATTTAAATAATCAAACTCCGTGATTTCCTCCATTCAGTCAATCACAAGAAATTCAACCTTTCATAAAAACCGTAATCACATAACACTAGAACCGAGCTAGCAAGAAATCAGCGGGCTGGCAGCTCATCATCAGCCCTGCGTTGGTGTGTTGTTTCATCTTGAGTGGTCCCTGGTTGGTCCTTTGTCAGCATAACACTCGGAACTGAACGACTGAAATGTGAAGATTTGATGGAGATTTATAAAAGTAAAATAAAATTTACGGAGCAGAGGTTTGTGGCTTTTACTTTCAATTCTTTCCAAAGTTAAAGTTGGAGCAGCTGGAGCAGAAAACAGACCTAGATAAACTGAACAGCTCAACAAGCTAGCCAGCACAGTCAAGTGAACCGCGTTCCTAGTAGCCTCTACCGTACACAAAACTACTCTCTGAAGACTGAAGATGTGATTGCTGGCATTAGTCTTTGGAGCCATTTCCAAACAAACAAAGTCTTCGTGGTGAAGGAACATGTCACCCAGTGCTCATTGACATGTTTTTAATAGTTTTTGGACAACAATGGAGGTCCACAACACAGAGGAATAAGATATATCAGGCTATGGATATACAGTATATATAATACTTTCAATACTATCAATTCTTTATTGGCTTGGCTCTGTACATGAGATTTATTGGCAATAAGAAAAACACAGAAAATTGACAGCCTTATCCCCTAAGGCATGCCAAAAGCAATACGAGATGCAATAAAATCCCCAATCCTGAGTTTGTGTATACTAGAAAGGTGTTAGGCAAAGGAACTGTCTGTTACTCATTACTGTTTCAACAGTGGCCACCACAAGACATGTAGCAGTCATTTGACACCCTTTCTGCCACTTTAATTAAGTTGAATAATGCTAATGATCTTTTGTTTCACTGGGTCATTTGCTCTTTGACCTTCCGCACAAGAAAACAGATGAAAATCATGTTCACAGATCCAGATTGAAGAGCTGAAGTCAGGCAGATCATCACTCAGACACACAGGCTGAACCTGAGTGAATGGGCCTTTTTTTTTTTTTTTTTGAAAAAACCAGACACACCATACACACCAACAGCTACTCAAAAGATGAGACAGATACTCTGTACGTCTCAGCAGCATAAATAAATGATGTTAAAAATAAAGTGTGATCTGCGATCTTGCAACTTTGTGAGGAAGAATTAATATAAACCAGTGTGAGGGAAATAGTCTAGCTGTTTAAGTACAAGAATCAATTATTAGATAGTCTTAAGGATAATAAAAATCCTCATAATGAAGATTGGTGTTGCCCTATTTATTATGAAGCATACTCTATATGTACTATACAAACAGTGCTGTGCATGGGTTTACTTGTGGGTGTTGATCACAATCCCACACATATTTCTATATACAGTTTATTGAAATAATGCTTTTTATATTTTCATCAACAGCATTGCATTCAAAATGATTTGTTTCCTCTTTCCTGTGCTTAATTTAATCATATCTCTGCTTAGACACACAGATTGCCAAACCACACCCAGGCATTTCCAGGGCCATGTGTTAGAATGAGTTCTGGTTTATGTGGCTTTGGAGGAGAAAGCTTCTTTAACCACTTTTCAAGCACTTTTGTTGATTTATAACATGTAATATTTTACTATTAAGAAACAGATGAGAAATCTCTGTGAGATGATTGATTTGATTTTATAAGCCGGAGCTTTTATAGGCCTGTGCTTATTAAAGCTATTTCTTTTATAAGCAGGGGCCCCTACAAGGAGCAGATCAGACTTTGCTTTGCTTACTTTGCTCTTTTTTATTGCCTATTTTATTTATTTTTGTTCAGTTGTCACCTTTTTGTCTTGGCAAATCCGGCTACATTGTAGCTTGCACTAGACTCTAAAGCTGTAAAACACATTACAACACAGCTCATCGCTCATTGTCTTTAGATGCTTCATTTCGTGCCTGAGCTGCTTGGAGAACTTTACAAAACACTGTGCCTCACCTATTTTATTCTATACTTAATATGAGAATTTATTTAGTTGTAATCAGCCCTAATTAGTTAGACCATTAACAATGATGTCAGGCAAAACATATATATAACAACTTAATTAATGATACTGAAAAACTTTCATTGACATAGATTGTTCTCAGACCACAGAGCAACATGCAGTCCTTGAACTGATGTTAACAAATAAAAGTAAATCACTATAACAGGAGCTATGAGCTTTCCAGCTGACAGCAATAAATTATCCTTGCTATAGGTCAAGCTATGTACTATAGCACAGCAGTTTCCTTTACTATGATATTCTTCTAACTCAGCACATCAGCAAGCAGCCTTACCAGTCATGATCTAAATCACATAAGCTCCTTCAATCGTTTCTGCTTGTGTCCAGACGCACGCAAAAAAAAAAAAAAATCTACTTGCAGCTATATATGTGCTAGTCTGGAATGCTGAAAACCTGGAAAGAAAACACAAATAAGTAAAGGTTTTGAATCCTACCAGTGCTCCACAGTCATCCTAACTGAGGCTTTTCATAGCTTTTCACACACTCACACTATTTTTTCACTTTGCACGTTTTATTAGCACTGATTTCAGCACTATGGTTTTCAGCATAGCATCCATATAGTGTTGTGAAATGTACATGTCTTAGCACCATCTGGTCTTCATTGTTTCTGGAAGCAAGCCACGTTTTTAAGTCTTTTGGAATACACTGACCTTGGGTTATTGCAATACAAAAACAGAAGCAACCAATCAATTAATCGCTCAACCTTTCCCATTACTTAATTGCTTCACAGACAAATTATACATTAAAACACAAATTAGTGCACCCACCTTTGGGCCCTGATATAGAGTACTCGTGCCTGCCAAAAATAGGTCAATAATAGATATCAAAATAAAAATATAAGGTGAAAAACTTAAGCTAAAAAAGGAATCATTGGATGACTAGTATAAAATTATATTATTTGACACTTGTTTTACATTTAAAGTGAAAAGGCATACTGGCAGTTGATGAAATTGAACTAACAGAATAATTCATCATATGTGTGTGACATGTCACCACAAAATGATTACTGTGCCTTGATGATCATGTGCATACATCAGAGCCATCACTGTTGATTACATCATTATTCATATTCATATAAGTCATGTATGTACTTTTTCGCCAGGATAGCAAATTTGCTATGCTACCGGACCAGTTGGCTCGTACACAATAACTAATAACTTCCATGTTTGCTTCTTATTACTGTATAATCCAAATGCAACAACTATAAGCCAGGAAAAATACTAGAGGAATGCAAAATCCCTGTTTTAAAATGAGCCCAAAAGGCATATCCTCCAAGTTGTTCATTTTACACAACATTGCATTGAACAATGAGAAGCCGAGCAATAGAGACATGAGGCAGTGTGTGGGTGGCACAGTGGGCAGTAGGGAGACACATAGATGTGCCAGGGCTCTTTTCCTCCTGATTAAAACTGTTCTTTTTTCATACATTCGGAAAGTAAGGGAGTAAATTGAGGAAACGGTCATTTACGTTTGCAACCTTAAGCTGATACTGAGCAAGGGAGCTGCATGGACTGCTGGGGCTAATGTTTACACTTGTACCTACAACGTGACATTATGACAACATACTTCTCAAATCAGCTTCTTTTGGATATGTTTTAGGAGTGGACAGCTTCTGAAAGCTGTTCTGCTAGAAAACCCTCTAGGACATTAAAAACAGATTCAATATAAAAATGATGCAACATGGGAGTCAACTGAGATCAAGAGACTGCATCATACACTATCCACCATATTACACTAGAGCTTATGAATAATTGCTGCCACCAGTGAGGCATATAATCACCAGGTAAAACAGACAGATTACCAAAACTAACTCAGATTAAAGCTACGCTAATTGATATTGTAGGCTGGTAAGACAAAATGGCAGCAAGATGTAATTGTAAAGAATTACACATGAACATCCATAGTGGCCCATAAGTGACATCAATAAATTGCACACATAGCACACTCATATTTAGCAGGCTCCTGGTCTGCCATCTCTTTTTACCTTAATAAGAGGAGACTGGGGGCACTTATATTTTGCAGTGCCACTTCATGATTTAGACTGATAGGTTGCATGTACTTTTACATAAAAAATACTTTGTGAAGCTTTAAAGCAGATGCTTCGGATTGGAAAAGGCTGTAAAGGCACTTGGGCGAGTGAGTGGGTTTGAAGTGCATTGAGCAACCCTGTTGATCTACATTGTTAATGCATGCGTGCTGTGGCAATGCCATTACTTATTCAACAGTGAACATGTACTACATATAAAACAGCAGCAAAGTACAGATATCTGGAAATGCAAGCTGGCTGTGAAATTAAGAATATGCTCTCTGATCCAAGAATACATTGCGTTATTGTATAAAAGGTCACATGTCTATGCAAAAGACCATCAAACAGTTTCTATGCTCAGTAACTTCCTTCAGCAGCAACACTCAGTTTATTAGTGTTTTCTGCCCAAAGGTCATTTAATTAATCAAAGCATTCAAAATACTGTTTATATAATTTTAATAATTTTGAACACTGCCTCTGAATGATGCCAGATTAGATGTGAAATATCCAGGAGCTGATGTCCCCTAATGCTAAACACTTCCACTGATAATGAAATCATAAAGGATTTGTTCACATTTTTGGCTGGACCGCAGGGACCAGCCCTATAAACATGAATCTCTGTAACTGAGTGAGTCACTGACTGAGCAATAAAGTTGGTCAGCCAAAGGCCGACCAATCACGTAACTTCAGTCGTCAACAGACTGATGAAGTTACATAAGAAAATACTTCTTTTTAAGCATTAAACTCTCTGATGCACTGCTTACCTACTCGGATGTAACAAAATAATCTGAGAACATTGTTTGAATTATGTTATGCTAAAGTAGACTTTTCAATAGTAAATTTCAATCTATGCAAATTCTACGAGTCTACCAACTTTTATCTAAGTGAGTATTTTAATATCACAGACAACAAAACAGCATGGTAGCAGTTGGATTTGGTCAAAGGCACTAAAACAATATATCACCTCATGCATTATAACACCTGGGCGCTCAGTAAGATACTACACACTGGAAAATACTTTCAGCACTGACAACAGATGGACATGTTTGCACATCTCTCAAAATGTCATGTTCTGCAAATGTATTCTCTAAACTCTAAATATTTTGTATTTGTTATATTGGGCTTTATCCCCAATAATACATACATCCAGATGCTGAAATTAGGCATTTGTTACAGTACCAAAAGAATTCTCTGTCCTGTAAAAAAAAAAAAAAAAAAGCGCATCTTGAAATAAATAAAATGTCAGCACCCTAGGCTTTCTCAAAGCTGGCCATTTAGATAGTCACCGAAAACAGAAGAAAAAAAAAAAACATTGATTGTCACTAACAGTGTTTTTATTCAATTTTACCAAATAAAAAATGTTGCTTAAGACCCTTGGGCCTGTTTGAATTGCCTCCTGCTCCAGCTCTGTCATGTCTTATAGTCAAGACGCAGAGGTGCAAATTATACACAGTTTAGAAGCTGCCTTTTCTCAGTTTGTCTTGGTCCCATAAACATGCACACAGACCAATGCACACACAAAGGCACCAAGATGTGCAAACATCACATCAAGACTGTTAAAATGTTACAATGTAAACACTTCTCAGTATGTTTGGGCAATGAAGTTGAATGAATACGATTACTAAATGTTCTTTGAACAAGTCTAACTAATGTAAAGTTAAAGAAATATGAAATGCAACCCTGGAATCACTGGAATGAACTGTACCCTGGACGTTTATATAGGAGAAAAGTCCTACCAACAGTGGAAAACAGGCCAGTTAACTGCTAAAACATTAATAAGATTGTACAGCAACATGAAATAATTATGTTTTTTAAAGAAAGCATTAATAATGCTTATCACCCATTACATCAGGATGAATCACAGACTGCCACAACATTAAACTAAAGGGAGAGAGCATTGTGGGCTCCAGACGTTCATAATTTCTATAGGTCTTGAACAGCCTTTTTTAGGTGGCATACAGTAACACATTCTGGTGACCATATTGGAGGCCCTCATCTGTTTGGCGACAGTGGCTGTGAACAGCTGGTGAATAGACCATGTAGAAACAGGTCATTTTTATTGTTGAACAGTACACAATATTCATCTTGTATTTCCGCTTGCTTACTAATAAATAATTGTATCTGTGGTAACTTAATGCAGTGATAGCAACAATGTTAGTGGCTAATAGCTGCTTGCAAAAATTTGACAAGAAAACCATTTGAAAACTAATTAACACCTTCAAATAACATAAGTTCCGGACACATTTTGTTGTTTTTCTTTGCCCTACAGCTAGAAGATGTGACAGCATGGTAAATTCTTTCCAGGAAAGTTGCAATGGAGTATGAGTATTCATTAGAAATTGTATATTTTAGCTTTTCAACAGAGCATAATGCAATGCAGCTATATAGAACCAGTGCCTTTTGAATAAAAGGAGAGCCTTTCAATTTTGACTGTCTGGCTCTGCTGTTGTCTCCTCCTCACTATTACTCACTATGCATACATCAGAACGTAGCAGATGAAAATCGAAAACCGGCTGCTTGGCTGATATGCGACTGAAATGTTGTTTTTCCATTGGCAAGATATTGCACACTTCAGCACTGCACAAACTTCTTTTTGCACTGCACACTCACAGTAGGGGGGGACCACACTTCCTCACGTAACGGTCCTGCTTGGGATGAGGGCCAAGTCATGATGGGTTTCTGCCATCAACCGAACTCTATGGACGTCATGGGGAATTGATTGGCACAACATGGTGAGCTTCAACGTGTGCGGTCAAGCGACTATTTATTTAGCTTTCAGTAGATTTTTTTTTTTGCTTGCTTGCTTGTGGGAGTCGCTGTTCTTTAGAGTTTTGTTTTACTCTTATTTCCATTTCTTACTTTCACCTTAATTGTAGCATCGTTATTTTCTCATTCTCTCTCCCTTCACCTCGCTGTTTGAGCTGTCATGAAGTATTCTGTAAGTGTTAAGGCTTGAAAATAAAAGCCCTCCACTGGAGAACCACTGGAAAGTGTGTATTGTAAAGCTGTTGAAGGAAGTGTTAATATCCAGAGTTCGGAGAATGACTCCTTGTTTGTTGGAAGCATCTATATTTGGAAAGAAATGAATACTAGAAACAGTGCAACTACAATTACAGTGGTTATAGGAACTAGTCCAAGGACTTTTTGTAATTTGGACAAATCTAATCTCCAACAAATCACCAAAGTAAGCAGCCTGCTGCCTTTTTTTGTGGAAACTGCAGTGCTGTGTCCGCATTGTGATCACAGTTGCTCATTTCTTGACACAGTACTAGAGCCCAGTCAGATGAATATCTACCACTAGTATATCCACAAGATTTTTTTAGAAGGGAGAGATGGTACACTAGAAAATGGGATTCACATTCAATGTGGCCATATTTTTCCTTATTAGCTGCTTTGTTATGCAGATATAAATGGGGTCTGTGGGTTGATATTGTGCCAGGCATTTTCTCTAAACACTGTGAAAAACAACTCTATTTCCATCTTGACTAACTCAGCGCAGCAAGTTCTACCGTGAGAAAATCTGAGGATGGAAGACTGTATTACATAATATAATTATATTTATATGCTATAATTAATATACAAGCCTTCCTTTTCGATATAAAAGCCAGGGCTGGCATAGTTACATGGAACATTGGGAATTATTATCCCCCTCTATTTATGTACCGTATGTACTGTATGTACTTTTGTATAGCACATTTTAAATTGCTTGCCCAGACAATTTGTCAAGGGACATATTCCCTGCGCTCTTAAATATCACATCTCAACCTGCTGTGTATTTAACTGTCATGATTCACAAAGGTTTTCCACTAACCACAAATCAACCACAAATGGTTTGTCTGGACGAATTTTACCACTTACTGAGCTACCTGGATGTTAGAGTGTGTACTGTAAGTATACAACATTCATGACAGTGGATTCATTCATGACAAGACAACAAGACATGAATCACAAGGGTGTAATATTTTTCATTCAAAATGGTGAATTTGACTGAAAGGCACCAAATTTACAGCAGTTACAAAGTTACAAAGAGCCATCTACTATGTCAGAAGGTTCTTTGTAACTTGTGAATGAACATTAGCAAATTAATTTCTGAACGAGTGGAGTACAATAAAGAGGCATAAAAAATGCTTCTGTGATTTTTATGTTAATAAAAATGTATACATGTATGCAACCTTGCACTTATGAACTATATAATTGTTCTTATCTGTTTTCTTTGAACTAAAATGTAGCAACCTGCTGGAGAGATTATGGGGAAATAAACTCATAGAACCAAAAAGATTTTTGTCAACTAATTAACACCCACATCTTGAATCTTAAATAAACCGCTTAACATCAAAGCTGCTCAATTTTACACCTTACCACACAGGAATTATCTCCTCACTGGTGTGAAATGCCATTAATACAAATGCCTTGGATACCATGAGCCGAGAGAACAAGGCTTTTGCATAACAGTTGTCGTACTGAAGTCATGTCTGTAAATGCAACTGTTTAATCTTTGGATAAGGGCAGCTAAATCATTGTTCACACACAATTTATAGTGGAAACTCTGGACAAAATACCTCACCAGGCCTTTGCAGACCATTAGACAAGACAACTTGATTTGGTTCAGTGACTTTAATGTTAGATGAAAATGTGAAAAGAAATGTAGAAGGAATGCGTAGATGATTGTAGAGAGAAATTCTCTTACAATATCTTACTGTCTGGTTTGGCTGTGTTAAATGAATTTCATTGTTGCCTGGTGGGCATTAGGGATGAAATATACTTTTTAGGGAGGGAGACTGATTTTGGGCATTGTCTAAAAGCAGCTCAACAGAAGCTCAAGGATTACTATTCTTTAGATTAAATGCTGAGAATGCAATTAATACACTAAAATGTATAGCCATCATATTAAACTTAATGTATCCTGCCAATACAATTTAAAGAATATACTACTGAGCAAGAATCTTTATGGAGGACTACTTCTTCAGATTAGTGATAATGCATGTTACTAAAATAGCTTTCCAGCTATATCATGTTACTGGAGTACTGGACCAGTGGAAGATGCAGCGAACGGTCACATCTAATGACACCTTTACTTTATTCTGAACAACAATCTAAATGGGTCTGCAGTACAAATGATGACCTAAGTAACCATTTTCAGTATTCAAAGGATTGATATACACTGAAATGTCCACATTAGAATAACAGTAATTAAATGGAATATATTATACACATTGTAATCTTCATGCCTCTGTTCCAGTGATGGTTTTTCAATTATGTTTGGGACTTTTTGGGTTAAACTATCTGTGATGGATGGATGCTCTCAGAGTGCAGCCTATAAAGCCCGTATGTTTTATACAGTATTGCAAAAAGCCTGCATTGACGGTACACATCTGTGCCTCAGCCTCAACTAATGAATAATCTGTTGATTATTTTAACAATACAAGTCACCAGTTCCCAGACACCAATGTGATATCTTCATACACACAAAATCCAAATTTTGTACATATATAGTTTAAAATAATTCTGTTGTAGCAGAAAGTCCTCACATTGACGAATCAGGAACCAGAGAAATCGATTATCAAAAAAGGTTGCAGTTGCTACACACCACACTGAATATTCATGAGTTTCATTTTAACGACGATCAATATAGCATTCATGGATGGTTTTGAATTGGTTGTTTTCAGCTCTCAAAACAATATCTGCTGTTTTGTAGATCATGAAAGAAATAGAAACAAAGCAAAAGCTCCACGCCTATTAGATTGCCAAAGCACTGTGTTGCTGCTTAGTCTTTGTTGCACACAACAAGTGCATCTTGGCAGAGCAATGTCAACAGCAGCCAAAACCCTCTATGTCTGTCTACACTGTTGGTTCCATTAGTCTTCCAGCTAAGCAGCCATGTAGATAAACAGGCCACTGTGAGATTAAAGTACTGCGATGGCAAAAAAAAAAAAAAAAAGTCAAAACCACAATAACCAGATTGCAGACACTTTTATGAAAATAGGTCATACATGAGGTTCCTTGTCAGATTGCTAAAACATGTGCTTGAAATGAATAAGACAATTACACTGTGAAATTAAATTCATTATTATGATTTTACACACAATGGCTAATGCTGGTTGTGTTGACATTGTTCTGTTAATTTATCTAAATGCCCTATGGACTACAGTGGCAAGCTAATCTGAAAATAATCTGATTACATACTGTATGTTTGTAATTTGTTAGCAATTACATTTAGAAAACATTTTTCAGGCCTGCTGCCAGTATTGCATGAAGTTGCTCGAAATCATTATCTTAAATCAACCGGCATAACTGTCTCGCATGTGTATGATCTTACATTTCTTTAGAGCTCTCTCTAAATGCATCCAAAATTGATCGGTCAATCAATGCTTTAGCAACTGCTTTCAATAATGTGCATGAATGTATTTTGTTACGGTGATCTATGAATAAATAAATAAATAAATAAATAAATAAGAAATAAAACCCATCGGGGGTATTGTTTTCGGTGTCACCATTTTGTAAGGGAGAGGTCAGCAGAATCAGCTTATGTTTTTGATGATGGCATTTCATATTTGAAAAATGAGGCCTGTCACTAAATGTCATCTTACCACCTCTTTGTCATCTCATCACTCTTTTCACAACTTGTCACACTGAAGCCCAGTCTGTGACACGGGCAAACTGTTAGCTTCCTTCCAGGCAGGCTAGTGGGCTTTATTAATATTTATAGAATAACAGCTTAAGGTCAGCCCCCTTGAGAGCTATCACTCCACTTTGCTGCCTAACGCTTGCAAAATATATTGACAACTCCTTTTCAGCACTCCCCTGCCCCTGAAAATGTCCCTATGCAGGTGTGCAGCAGGTTTCAAAAATATGCCACTTTTCAGCAGGAACAAAGAAAATACATTTACTCCCATTTGATTTAATAACCTGCACAACTGGAGGAGCTGAAGTCAATTTCAAAAGACTTGAAAAAGAACAGAGCAGTGATTGAAAAATCTTGTTACTGAATGATAAAAAATGAGGCTCACTCATGATGTCATGTTATGGATGTCACCACCATGGTGTCTGGTTGGATGAAAAAAGCAGGCCCTGTTGTCTCAGTGTACTGCCAGCCAGTTTGAGCCAGTTTTCAGTCAAACGTTTGGCCCAGGACCTCCGCGGTGAGGAACAACGCTTCTCATGTCACTCGTCTCTTGTCAAACACAAACAGTTGTAAAGCTGATGCTTGACATGAAGTGACACGCACGTGGACATAATCAAAGGGGGAAAGTTTCCTTCTTTAGATGCTATCTGATTGCTTGGATTAGTGAGACACAGAATACAGGCCGCAAAATTATTTCATCGCTCTTTAGCTCAAATAAACGTTTCCAGAGCCATCCTGATGAATACAGGCAGATTATACTATTGCATGATGCCGTGCGTACTGCAACATGTTCACCAGGCTCACTTTGGTAATCAAATAGCCTCACTGGCTTTAAAATGATTGTTCGGTTTGGGAGATTTTACTAGTTTTCCTTCTCACTGAGCTTGTAAATGTCCTTATTTCTATGTAATTCTTCCAATGTCTAAGTTTACTAGTTTATCTATTGGTCGATACATTTAATGACACATAACAAAAACGTTTGCGTGATTGCCTGACTTTGGCTAAGAGGGAAAAATTGGGAATTTAACCCCCCCAAAAATGATCCCTTTAATCATAGCTAAATACATCTCCTTTGAAATAGTTCGACTAAACTTTCACTACACTTTAGTGTGCAATTTGGAAGATAAGGTACTAACAGATGCTGACAGGAAGCTTGTGCCAACTTTATTCCAAAAAACAACTCTGATCTGAAAACGTTTTAATGTCTTATGAAGGGGCTTAATCAGTGAAGAGTATGATAAGCTTATAAATGTCCTGCACCTTCCCTTTAATGTACCCTAATTTGTATCCTTTAAAAATACCTCTGTCATAGCAATCACAGCCTTAACTCATACCAACAAATTAGCATGAGATCTGACAGGAGTTCGCCATTGAAGTGAGAGACATTGAAGTTAAACTTTACAAATGGTCTTTAATATTGTTATGAGTAAAATATAAGTAGGCCTCCCAAAGTCATTCCTGAAATAAACTCCGCGAGCACATTTTTCATGAAGCCTACTTTGACCTGCTGAAAGCATCGCTCTCAAAAGCAATGTGGTCTCATCTGCAGTGCAACGAACCAAATATATCCACGATCATTAATGTATTATGACTGTATAAAAACTGCATGTTGTTTATCCACCTGCTGTATCCGCTGTCACAAACATTTAAATGAGTTTTAGATTAAATGGGGGCAGTTAACTTACAGCATGTTAACCAAGCTTCAAATAATCAAGCGATATGCAGTTAATAAACAACTCATAAGATTCTTTTCTTAATGATGTGCAGCTAATCCCAAAGAAAGTCTCATATGAATCTACACAAAGCTCAAATAATCAATTAAATAATTTTATTATATAAGGGTATATAAGAGTATATAAGGATATAAGGGAAATAGCAACACATCAGATTTCATAAACCATACACTGCTGAAATGCCATTGTCCAGCATTGGGAAGTGACCTGCCATTTTACTTTTTAGAAATGCAAACCACCAAACTCCAACTAACCGTTACTTTTTTCCAACTACAAACTACAACTCCCTTAGTGCTGAAAAAATAAAATCACACAGTTGTGTGGCCAGCTAACCCTATGCACAGTAGTGCTGAATACAAAGAAATGCTGGCAGATTATTAAACCCTCCAATTGCTGGAAAAGCTGCCACCACTCCCCTAAAAATACTTAGAGTGTATTAGATATGTGCGGGCTTGCATTGCCTTACATAAACTGTAAACACAGTTCTTAAAGTGCTGGAGCCTTATCATTCAAAACATTACACAGGCATATTGACTGCAGCCTTACAGTATATGTTGCTTTTCCAACTCTAAATCACTGGGGTTTAATTACCTGCAAATTAACTGCCGTTTCACTATCTTGCATAAGATTATCCTGGTCATGATGAAATGCCACAAGGGAGGCTGTTCTGATGGGAGGATTCGAAGATGCAGAAAATACAAGATGCCGCTTTGTTAGCATGATAGTTACAAGCAACGTGATGCCTGTCAGCTAAATCACGCTCATAATGTGACCTTCAAACACTGTAAGGACATCTTATTATTTGCTGTCACTTTTTCAAGTTCAACATGAGTTGAAGTTCAGTCGTCAAATTAAAGGCTTTTTTTTTATCTGCTGTCTGTAGCTTCAGTAAGCCACGGTATACACACAACAACGTGAGGGGAGCAATTTGCTGCAGTGCATTTAATTCTAGTGGTTTAAAACACATTGACCCGACAGTTGGGCAGAGTCGCTCTGTGAACAGTAGTTGGGAGCAGTTTGAAATGGTCAGCCTCAATTTCTCTCCATCAGTGGAGAGTTTTTTAGTGTGTGATGGACAATCAAACATGAAGGCTTTCAAAGCGAGCAATGCCAATTTCGCTCTATGAGAACATATTGTTTGATTACAGACACTCAGATGTTAAATGTGTGATGTGTTTTTTTTTTTTTTTAGAGTTTTGACTTCCTCCGTCCGTTCATTTCATTTGCTACCACAGGTCTCCATTTTGACATTTTCAGACCTGTGTCTCACAATGTCTGAGATAACACTAGTTTCAAGCTCTGGTGATGATTTGATGACAATTGAGAGAAATAATTCCAGTCAAGAGGTGCAGGAACACTCAGAGCCAACTCCAATCAAAGTTAAAAAAAAAAAAAACAGAATTAGTTTGACCCCTCATGACTCGTCTTAGAGTACACTTGGCATACATTAACAAAAATGTTGGACCTTATTCCTGTTTTAACAGCTATTTCCAATAGCGACTTTGATGGTGAAAGTTAAGATAGAAGGGGCAGAGTAGTGTAGAGGTGCATTTGTGTGGTACGGCAACAATTTTTTGGGTTCAATCAAATTTTGTGTTGAACTACAGGAGGCAATTCAACACAAGGTAATTTTTCACATTTGCACACTCAAATTGCACTTGCATACGCAGTGAAATGCTCACACTGTAGAGCCCAGATGTGAAGAGCAGCTTTCCAGCACTAGTAAACTGAAGTGGAGTACAGTAAAGAAAGAATCAACATATGATCTTGTTTATTTTAGCCAGTTCCAATCCATCAAAAATATGCACGGAACGGCTCCTATAATGATCCTTAGGATAAACTTGGACCATCCCTATATTCTATTTTTTCAGGAAACACTCTTGGAGATGCTTGGCTGGGAACTTTATCATGTGAGAATATTTGGAGATGCAAAGCAGTGTTTCCCCTAGGTTGACTGCTTTGGGGCAGTGGAGGGGGGGCGGCTAAGCAAAACTCGGAAGAGACTCAGCAGCCAGACATTTCTCCGTACTCTGTTTAAGGCTGTAAACTGTTTTCAGACCAAATCAGGCGGTTGAGCGGAGGTGTGTGCGGGGTTTAGGCATGTTTGTGCTCTGGAACATAACCACTGTGAAACAATCAGAAAATACATTTTATTGATCTGATTCAGTGGCTTTCTCGCGACCACCGCTCCCTCTCCTCATTCGTTCGGCTGCTCTCTCTCTTTTTTTTTTATATGAGTCAGGAAGCCGACAGCAAAGCCTAATTTTACTTTTAACGTTATCAAACGAGGAGAAATGTCCTCCCCTTTTCCTAGTGACACCTGTGTACTCCCTCGTAGCAGGGTTTTACAGCTCTGATCGGTCTGATCTCCGGCTGTGATTGGCCACCACAGCCTTCAGCCGCAGTGACGTCAGGTTGCTTTTCTGGATCAATTTTCTTGCCAGAGGCCAGTGCAGCCTTAAAACCCCTGCAGCCTAAACACACCACCCCTATTCAAATGAATGGGAGAAGCAATGTTTTCACTACACCACCTAATTTGGTCTGGATACAACCTAAGAGTGGCTGAGACTGACATTAAAATGAGAATAGCTGGTCCACCTTAAGTGAGCCTGGTCAAGTTAGGCTTACTCACTGTTGCTAACTTTAGAGCTAACCCCCTTTACTTTCGCAGCAGTTGATGAAACAACAGATGTGACTTTTCTTGTTGTTGAGAAGACGCAACATTAATTAAATGACACATTATAGCCTATACTGTACATTTACTGCCAGATTGACAACTTCTTGCTTTTCCTCTTCTCCGCTCACATTCACCGTCACTTTTCTGCCACTCGCTACACACACACACACACATTACGCACTGCCCTATGACTTATCGGAGCTACGCTACTCTTATAATAGTACCTTTCAGGTAGATGTCCTTTGAAGAATGAGGAGAAGAAGGATGACTGAAAACAATTCCATGGTAACTAGGATGTTATCGTGCTCACACTGTGCAAGTAAAAATCATTAGTAGCCCATTGATGTTAATGATCCTGTGAAACTTTAGCAGCAGCGCTCATAATTTTAAATGAATGAGTGAATATAGGGGAAACACAGCAAAGAGAAGAGTGTTTGCACTAACTGCACTTGGTCCTGTAAAATGGCTTCATATTATATTTGCCTGTTAACAACCAGGTAAGGTAAGGTAACTATCTGATCTATATCCACCAAGAAGGATCAAATTAATATTATGATATGGCTTGTCCCCGTTCAAAATGCAAAAAATAATCAGGTCTTGGGGTTTATCAAAGGGCTTTGGATTACTCTGCATCTGAGGTCAAATGTTACAGAACCAAAGCACAAACTACTACAGAAATAAATTACATTATAAATTACTTTTACATACCGTGAGCATACACAGAGTAAGTGTTACATCATGAATTGGTGGTCTTAATGTGTCAACTACAGACACAGGCAACAGACCAACAAGTAGCTAATGGAGAGAGCCCCAGCTGCTGACAATGAAGACATAACATCTCTTGAAAAACCTCCAATGTGTTCCCTACGCCCTTCACAAATGAAATCAAGATGAGACAAAAGAGTTGCAACTGGTGAGACACTTTACTCCAAAAAACACTAAATTTGCTGTTCTGTGTGATATACTGTACATGGAAGGACAGTTTGCATTATTAATGTAAAAGAGAAGCAGGATTAATGCATGAAGTGGGGGTGTAAGCTTCAACTATCTCACATTTTACACAAAAGACAAGGTTTCTGCCCTGTGAAATATTCTAAAGCTATTTGAAATCGTGTGAGGAGGATAGCATTTTGTAAGAAAATCTGTGGCATTGAGACAACGCTATATCAAAGTAGGGTATGTTTGGATAATGAATACCACACCTGCAGATTGTCAATAGCTTCTGCAGAAATGAGAGTCATCTTAAAAAAAAATTCCTACATGCTTACTATGAAAAATCGTGCACAAAGGGGAGTCTGTTGCCATGTACCCAGGAGAAGAAATACTACCTCATGTCTAGGGGCTCAAATGCATAATTCCAACCCCAACCTCACTCCTCAAATACTTTGTTTGAGTGATTCTGACTTTCAGCACCAAACAGGTGTAAGATTCCACTTCTTTGAAAAATGGATCTGAAGTTTTAGAGGAAACAGTCAACATGGCAATGCTCCAGAGTAACAGAGAGTGTGCAGACACATCTAACATATCCACCCAAAGGATATAATGCTTAATGCTACAAATAAGGAGGCTTAGCCCTCACCAAAAAAAAAAATCTAATCTTCAGTTGTTTTAAGGTTTCAGCACACTGCAGTCGCATAGCAGTGTTACAGCATCTATAACAGCAAAGTTAAGTGCTGGAGTTATGTTTATTTTGCAGCTAACAACACCAAGGTGAAACTGACTAAGGATTACACTGCATTAAAATTTGCAGGCAGGCTCTTTAGTTATTTAGAATGACCTTTGCTTTTCAAATGTTTTATTACTGCCAGACACTTTCATTACATAATAATAGATAATAATATAATACAAACTTTCACTTAAATTCCCTAAATAGTCAATGTAATGATGCAGTATATCAAGAAAAAAAATCACTTTTGATTGGTTCCTATCAGCCTATCAGCAGCATCTATACTAAAGAGGAAAGTAGTGACTATCCGCAAGGAAAAACTGCTATGCAACAATCAGTTGGTCACTTGGTAACACCACATGCCTTCTATTTCTGCACTGACCTCAACTTATCACACAAAGTCTGTAGCGGTCCTGACAACATTTGAAAAGATGAGGAGGTTTGTGGGTGTGTGTGTGTGTGTGTGTGAGAGAGAGAGAGAGAGAGAGAGAGAGAGAGAGAGAGAGAGAGAGAAAGAGAGAGAGGGAGGGAGGGAAAGTGAGAGAATGCAGTGCCCAGCTTTCATGTCCAATAAAGTGGTATAATTGTGACAGCTACCCATTAGTTCTATGTGTGATAAATCACAAGATGACAGACTGCAGCTTCAACTAAGCATAATGCTCCAGGCTAAAAAAGAAATTCAACTCTTTTTAATAAAAAAAAAAGAAAAAAAGAGCAGGTACGTGAGGATTACTGACTGTACAAATTAACAGGACAAACAGAAAGTATCAATTACAAGTAAACACCGAATACAGCAGTCTTGGATCAAGATCCATTTTAATTTTCTTTACATTCAAAGCAGAAAAAGTGCTGCTTCGCTGATTATCTTTCATTTTCAACGAACATGACATCACTTCTATTGTCATGCTTTCCACTTAGCCACACAAAAAAATGGAGAATGTACTCTTCACCATCTACCGTATCCATTTCCCTCAGATGCAGCCATTTTCTCCCTAGATGACCAAACAGTTCTCACAACAATTATTACTTGAAATACACCATATCCCCCCCAGCAAACTCCAGAGGGACATAGGCATTTCATTGTTTCCTCTGTCATCGTTCTGCCTCTGTACGCTGCCAACGTTAGTTCAAACACAACAATCGTTTATGGAATATAACAAGGTCCAACTGTAACTTACATGTCATCTTTCTTTCAGCAATCTGTCCTTTGGAGAATAGCTGTGTATTCAGTTCACAATGAAATAACAACAAAGGAGAAAAGACAAGCAACAGATTTTTCATTTGTGATCACAAAGGGTGGGTTGTTTCCCCTCTTATCATGCAGAGAACTAGTGCTGAGGCTGTTTCTCAGAGCTCATCAGCACGACAAAGACAACTGGGAGAATGCAGCCTTGTTCTACAAAGGTTAACCTCGGCGGGACCTAACAACTTCAGACTTCTCATTTGATGCCTCCACCAAACACTTGCCATGGAGGACAGAGGGGCCCTGGATTCTCTTGGATTTAACCTCTAATATCTGAGGTCACACATCCCACTATGGACCGATGGTGGCAGTACACCCCCCTCCCTCCCTTCCCCCACTCCCCCACCCCACACACACGCACTCACATACACACACACACACGCAGGGTAGATTCTTTACTATTAATGGCTGTCTGGATGTCTGCAGCATGTCCTGGGAAAAGTTTCTCTACTAATCCAAACTGAAAATAACACAGTATTTATTAGTTTTTATTTATAATCACTCATCAAAAACACTCAGATCACAATGAGCAGCTGCATGTTTTTTAAAGCCAAGTGCTAATCTTAAGACGTGATGATGATGCCAAGTACCAAACCGCTCTATTAACTCACTTTTAATTAATAATCAAACCTAGGACTGCAAAAAAAATCTCTTTTTGTTAGTGTGTAGCCTTCAAGCAAAATCTACTGCCAGCATCACTACACTCCAAGGTATGCTTGTATGCGTGTGAGTTGCTCTTACAACTTGCCCAATCAGAGAGTAAAGCTGGTCTAAGCTGTGTGTAGGGCCCCAACAATGACTCCCAGGGGTCCCGCTCACGCTTTTACTCCTCCGGTCTCAAATGTTTGTGAACTGCAGAACATTCAAATGGAGACTTTTCTTAATCTGTGTCACTCAATTCAACTGGTTTTCTGAATGTGACCCCATGTGATAATGCAGTTTGGGTTTTTTTTTTGAGGATTTGCCTAATAAATGCAACACAACAAAATGTTAAAATGCCTGATCAGATATTTAAAAATCAATTCGATATGAAAATAATAACTACATAGTTAATTATGTGTTTCTTTTGATGAAACCATGTTTTTTTTTATTTTATCTGATTATTATTCTGCAGAAGAAGAAAAAAAATCAGCTATGCAGATTGCCCTAATCCTTGCTCCCTTTAAAACGACACCAGCACACATACAGTCCACTGGGTTAATACACCTATCACACTACAATATAGAGGCTACTATAAAGTTGAATATGCACTCACCTGTATAGTAAAAACAGGGAGGCTATAGCCCAAATCCTCACCATAACTAATCTACAGCTCCCTCTATATGCACTTCAATTTAAAAACAGCGTTTATAGTCATTCTCATCTACATGGTTCGTATAGTCTTCATACAGCAGTGTACTTAAAACCTACCTTCAAATTCAGCAAGCAAGTCCTTCTACGTCTTCATCCGTTATTCATGTGCCTATCTCACATCATTTAGGACGCGTTGCAGCCATTCCTATCGCTCAGCCTGACTGGAGAGACAACTGTGGACTTTTTTTGATTCCTAACTATCAAATTCAGATAGTGCGAAGGCGGTCTATAAAACATTTAGGCTGCTAAAAAAAAACCGCCGGAGCAGGTAAGCCTGCCGTGCTGCTGCTGCTGCTGCTGCACCGTTTACGAAGCGCCGTTAATCTCTGTCCGAGGAATCTAACGTGCGGTCAAATGGGCAGATTTATCTAGAGACAGCATAAACAAACGGCGCAAATGCAAAAAAATGAAAGACTAGAAAGACATCCTTCTGTAGTGAAACTGATCGCTGATCCCTACATTAGTTCTCCGTATGTGCCTCTCTGCTGCATGATGCTTGTGTGCAGCTGTCCGTTTTATTATTCTGCAACACTGGCAAAAAAAAAAAAAAATCTCACTAAAATTAACCTTACCATTCTGAAGACACATCCAATGTAGCAGGCCTGTCCCCTTGACAATTCACCAATACAGTCTAGGATGCCCCTAAAAAGCCCTTATGTTTCTACTTCGTCTCCTTCTTCTGCTTCTTCCCTCCGTTTCGTTTTGATAGTACCCGGAGCAGGCGAGTGTATTTCCACTGTGCACGACACGGTACGGCAAAAAAAAAAAAAAAAAAAAATCCTCCTCCTCCCCTCCTCCTGCTCTTCCAAGGTGCTGCTGCTGCCGCTGCTGCCGCTTACAGCGCACTGTGAGAGGCACACATGGATGAGAGAGGCAGCCGTCCAACATGCACATCAACACGCACAGACCTAATTGAACGTCGTGGAAATCCTTCGGGAGAGATATGTGAAATAGTCCCCGGACGCACAGTGAGGGAAAAAAGGTGACACGCCAGCCGGTATGCTGGGGGAATGACAGGCTGCGTGGTCCCTCACGACTTTAGGAGCAGGGATGAGTGTGCGTCTGTGCGTGGTCGCCCCCTTCGGTACTAGGCTATAGTCCCTCCACATATCTGTTTCTGCTTTTTCTTTCCTTTTTTTTCTCACTCTTTTTTTTTTTTTTTTTTACTTTTTTTTCTCTCTCTGTTTTTTTTAAAGGAGGCCTTTCCAACCGGGGGATAATAATAAATAGATTAACGAATTAAAGTCAAATATATAACTCTGTCAAAACGTTTACTTAATAACTACAGTTACGTATACTGTTATAGTATGTCCAGTATATGCATATTATATATAAACACCCGTATAAGAATAACTTCTGTAATCTGTTTTGTGGATTAACCATGGCAACTGACTCTGGAGAATTTCCTCCAAGATAACATAAAGCAAACACACTTCTAATTTTGACGTGTAAAGCCATAACAGTGATATAGTCAAAGTCATAATCATAAGATATAGAGTTGCGCTTTTGAATTTATAAGATATAATTACTGAGGTTTCAAAGAGAATGTTTCTTTTTTTTTTTTTTAACATGTCCCCACATGTTCACTAGTTATCTGTTTATTTGCCTGACAGGGATGTTCATATATAATGTTCATATTAGGCGTACTCTCCTTCAATAATTAAATGTTAGGAGTAAACCTGTAATCAGCTGTAACTTGTGACTTGACGTGAAATCGTTGTTTGTGAGTTCCTAATAAATGTTTAAGAAGGAGCAACAGAATCTGATTCATTTTCTGTTTGAACTGTTGAATAGTATAAATGGGCATGTTTAGCATTCAGGCATTAACAGGTTGTCTTAATAGACAACTACAATTCACCAGTCGGCCTATACAACAACATATTTCAGAAGTTAACAAGTGTTTTTCTCAACCTATGCTGGAACCTCTGACACTATAGGTTAGCGAGGAAAAAAGACCATCTGTCTTGTTTCATCTGACAACACTTTTGTCTGGCCAGGTTAAACCCATTGCCATACACTTATCTCCAATTCCTAGTTTCTCCTTGTGAGTTAAAAAGACTGGTCAAGAGTTCCTGGCCCTGGAAGTGTGTTTGGTCACCCAGAGAACAAGAGAGGGGCCATGTGTGGCCTTTAATTCACTGCATTGTCTGCCAAAAGCTTATCTTGGCCAGACTGAGAGTCTTACTGCTCACGGGCTGTGAATGGATGAGTGAAAAGTTAAATATGCTTTCAAATGTAAAACTGGAGACTGGCCTGGTATTGTGGTCAAATCGTTGTGGGAATGTGAGATTTGCCATTGACCCAGGCAACAGGAGGAAAGGGGCCAGTTTCAGTTTGAAAGCTGTATTCAGGCTCGTGTTTGCAGGTGGTAGGCTGTAATTCGCTGGTTATGCACCAATTTTCTTGTGGCTCCTTGTGTGAAAAATAAAGTGATGCAGGTTATATCTTGTGGCGTACACTGGTATTCTGTCTTCAGCCATCAAACACAACAATAGTTTTTTTTTTTTTTACAGAGTAATAAAACAAAAAGCAAAGAAATACACACATCTCACAGCAACAACATTAGCAGAGGTTAAGCACTAATGCATTTCAGAAGTATAAAATATAAGCAGAAGAAGCTAGGAGGCACTTAGAGAGTACAAACCTCTGCCAAGACATCATCCCCATCATTTAATGTTTAATTGATTACTTGACCATCCCTTTAGGATGCTGAATGAAGCCTGTAGCCCCGTTGTTTTAATAAGTCAGTAGTTATGGCTCTAAAAGTATACTATCTATTGGAGTCCTACACCCGTATCTCAACTTTTAGATCACACTTCTTTAGATTAAAACAAATAAAAATATCTACTATATGTTCTGTGACACCAGTTTCAAAATAAAACAAAAGAGAACAAGGAGATAAACATTACCAGATGTATTCATATCACAGCTGCGCAGCTGTTTTCGTCATCAATACTCCAGATGGAGATACAGTACCTGTTCAGTGAAATGATATCTGTTCTCATAATCATAGCTGTAATTAGAGCTTGCTGTATATATGGATCAAGAGATTATGTATAAAAAATGTTTAACTGTGTCACATACTGCAGATCAATTTCTCCAATATTTATAATTAGACTTATGTGGACTTATATCTGATCAATAGCTGTTGACATCATTTTGTGATCTGTGTGAATAATAGAAAGGCCTAGCCATATAATATACTTTAGCATGCACACTGTGGTTAATCAATAGAACAAAGTCCGTTTCTGTCTGCTCGTGAATAACTTCAATTGTGAACTTGTGAGATCTCAGTCTGCAGCACCATGTTTTTGCAATATGCGACGAAACAATGTGTTTGCTTTTGAATCAAGGCTTAGTGCTGTGACTCAAATTATATGCCCCATAAAACTCCTAATTACAGAATGCTTGGCTATGCTGTACTCCCACTCCCTGTCTTCTTTTTTTCCTTCCCCTTTCCTATTGTTTGTTAATGAACATATTTAATCATCAGAAAACACAAGCATGCTGTATGTAGAGTTCTCTGGTCTTGATAAGTTGAATGCTGTTAAGTGCAGGAGACATTTTGTTGTATAACATCTTGTCTGCCACAGCAGAACATATTTTAGGAGACTGCTGTATAGATTCAATAATTTTATCAGGTATCAACCTTTACTTTGCTCGCAGGAAGTCACAATTCAAAAATCTTAACAGCAAAAATACAAACTATGTGCTGAAAACAGCAGCTCTGTGCCCAGCTGATTTATCTTTGGGCTTTCTTGCCCCTTGACAAGCATGTGATCATGAAGTGTAACAGCTTACAGACATCGGCTAACCTTAGATAAGCTCTCAAACCATCTTTCCCATTTTTTGAATATTTCAACCATTTTCAAATATTTACCTCTCACAGCCATCTGGATCCACCAGCATGCCCGATATATACAGTAGCTTCAGTTTTAACATCACAAACTCTCAAGCACTATAAATGCGTAGATGGTACTGTTAGCAGTTACAGGAGTTATTGTTTCTTCATCTTGATGAATAAAACCCCAAATCATATATAAATTATAGCATCTTCTTGACTAGACAGATTGAGGGCATCCATGTCACAAATATGATGGCTGCTTTACTGTTTGTGAGCAAGAATGCTAATAACAGTATGAGACTAGCAATTACCACAATATGCTATTACATCTACAAACAGAATTGTAATTATATTTGTAAACGGCTCAGCAGTCATATATTATATAATTTATATTAAATTGTGCTCACATGGACACTTAAAATGATGTGTCAGTTTGAATTCAACTGTACTTAATAATTGTGAAAAAGAAACTTCAGTAAGAGCACATATTATGATGACACACAACTACACAAAGTACACAAGTATTACATTAGAGAGGATGTTTAAAAAATGTATAAGCAAGCTGTTCTTAATTATTTTTGGCTTTGAAACTGAAATCAAAGTGTTCAGTTTACAGTTTTTTTTTTTAAAACCCCAGTTCCTTCAAACATAACATGTATTGCTCAAAAGAAAGGACACAATTATGAAGGTGTGACTTAAGTATTTGAAGGATATTTCTGGTGATTTTCTTTTTTTTTTTAAATTACTGTCAATAAATCTCATGTACAGAGCCAAACCATCAATGAATTGATCCAACTTACAAGTATTATGCGTGCATCCAAAGCCTGATACATCTTATTCCCCTGTGCTGTAGAGCTGTATTGTTTTTCCAACACTATTAAAAACACATCAAAGAGCCACGCTGTTGCACTTGGTGACATGTTGAGTTTGGGCACATTAGTTTGTTTAGAAATGACTCCGAAAGACTAATAACAGATCACATTTTCAGTTTCCAGTTGGAGAGTAGTTTTGTATAAGGCAGAGGTCATTGCACATGAGCAGGGACGTGGTTAGAGTAGAGCAGAGTAAACTTTATTGTCCCTGAGGGGAAATTTGTCTTTGGCACAGCGCTACGGTCCGTTGCTTCACATAAAAAAACATCGCAAAAACATGAGAAGTGTTTGACACGATGCTAGACAGTTGCTTCACATAAAAATAGCTTAAAAACATGAGAGACATTTGACTATGCATTTCACATGGACAACATGACGGCTTAAATAGGCTGTTTACAGTGCTTTGCTAGCGTGTTGTGCAAGTGCCACTTACAACTGATTAGGTTTGGAAATTCATATTATTTATTGGTTCAATATCAGAACCCAATAAAAGGTCTCTAAGAACCACCATTATCTCAATTGCATTCCACTATACAAACCTGAGGCAGCGAGTATGTGATGTAATGCACATTGTAGTACGACAACCCCATCTCTGTAATAAGAACAACCTTATTTACTCTAAATCACCTTTCCAACTCATTGGTCTTGATTTGGAAGCACATTTGGACCTAAAATGTTTGGTAAATTACCATCAGAGAAACTTTAAGCTGTGATGAACCACCCATTACTCTTTGGATTTATTCCTAAATTGGCCACTTAAGAGCAACTTGGCCTGAGCGCACTTTGTAAATTCAGACACTGCTTAGGGTTTGCATTTCATTTGGCCCTGCTGCCTCTGTGATTGCTACTTTTAGTGTTGCTGAGGAAAACAATCTTTAGAACCTTCTTCATTTTTTTTATGCTCTCTCAAGATCCATGTGTTTGACAGCAAGTGAAATACCACTTCCAATTGTTTGTTTGTTCGCTTTCAATTTTAGCAAACCGGTTTGAGGATTTCCTCATGAAATTGCCAAACCAAAGCCTGCTTCCATCACAACTTTCTTGCATGGTAAACTTCCACTGCAGTTCTCATGCTTGTCAATTCTAAGCTATTCCCCTCAAACTGTAATAGGATCAAGGCTCCGAGCAGCTTCCACATGATTGATGAAAGATTAAAAGGATTGTTGAGATTGAAGGCACATTTAGCTTCCTGCTGAGGTCCTATTTCTTGTCCTTGTGCTGGCAGTGGGGCTGTCACCATGCAGATGAGAAGATCTCTGCAGTGAATGACGATAATGTGAGATGGTTGTGAGAATGTCTCGGAGACATGGCAACAGGGACAAGCAGGCAATCATTTCTAATCGTACTATTCTCTTTCCTCAGGAGCACTAGTGTCAGTAATGGTCACGGAGGTGAGAGGAAAAAAATAAAATTTTGAAATGGAAAAGAAAAGTGTGAAGATAGGAAAAAAACTCAAGCTATCAAATGGCTGTGAATGTGTGTGATAATGGTGTTGATTTCTGCTGTTAGTGGTCATGTACTTGTTTAACCCCCCAGGGAGCATATCACAATTTCTTGACTGAAGACAAACGTCCTTACACAGACCCAGTTATCAACTTTTTCTTCCCAAAGCTGTAATAGTGAAGAACATTTCAATGTACCTGAGCTCTGTCCTTCAATACATGAAGGACATACAGTATATTTAAGTTTGCTTTATATTTTGCACTTTACAAGGATCACAATGAGCTTTTCTGAAATTTCAACTTTACAATCTCGAACAGCAGGCCTTTAAATCACAACCTTTAAGATGTGCTAAAAGACAAAGGTTGAAGTTTTTTAGCTTAACAGGAATTGTTTCATGCAAAACACATGTTGTCAATTATCAGTTCTGTTCTCCTGCAGGGTATTAATGTCAAGTTGAATGTGTAGGAGCCAGGTAATTACACACTGAAAGAATCGGCAAGTGAATAAAATGAGGTGGTAAGTTATGTTTTTCATGTAGTAGGATGTCCTCACTTGTGGCATGCAATTATAGGGCATAACATAACTTAAGCACTTTGAAGTGTCATCCAGTCATTACCATTCGACAGATTCATATGATAGGAGCACTTTATTAATGCTTTTATTGACTTTATAAAGCCGTAGTATATTGTACTGTGTCATTGTGGTCACACTGTGCTACGTGTGATGGCTAACACACGGGGGGGTGCCTTATTCATCTGAAACAGAAATGCTGGGTGAGTTTTGCCCTTGAAATTCTGTCATTCCTTTGACCCATACCATTACTCTGTGGAGGCATATGATTAGTGGCGACCAACAGAGATAACGACTGCGTGTCCATCAAAATCAAGTCGCAGCTCAGCGCCCTGACCATGTTGTCTTAATATGAGCTGAAGTGTGGTGTCAGGGTCTAGGGTCAATTCACCGATTCAGCAGTGCATTAAGTCGGTGCCTAAGCCAGCTCACCGCTACTGACATTTATTAATATGTGGCCCTAAGCAGAAAATAGCTGTACCATCAACCATCACTAGAGACACCTTCAGGAGTAAGTTATTTGAAAAATACCACAGCTTATGAGCTGATAGATGCAAATTCCATATGTCGGATGCCATACAGATGATATGAATTATAAAGTAGGCTTAGCTTGCAATAAATTACACACACTCATACAGAGGTGGACACTCACACATATGTCATCATAAAGTGTAAGTTGAGCAGCAACAATAATAACAATATTATTTTCCTCATCCAATTTCCTTCAATTGTGGATCCATGATTGATTGAGACAACTGAGAGAGACCATCTCCAAGCAGACTGCTGCCTCATTCAGAGGTAGAGAAAAAGCCCTTGATCAGTTCATGGTGTATGGTCTGAATATGAATGTAATCAGGATTTTTTTTTTTTTTTTTTGGATCCCATTCTGAAGACCACTCAAAGCCATCAGCTATTATCAGCCAGTGAGCCGCGTCTGCGGTCTGACCTCATCCACTGCACGTCCCCTCACAAAATGGCTGAGTTATGACTGGCAGAGTGGGGAGTTCAGCTGCTTGCTTGTAAATGAGCGTGGTGCGTAACAGAGTCTTCATGCGTGTCACGAAGCACCCATCATTACTTTTACAGGGGTTGATTTGAGTCACAACCTAACATACCGTATGGGTTATGATGCCTCAGACCATGAACACTGTGTGTATTATGAGAACAGATGTATTCCAAAAAATACTGAAGCTGTTGTTCAATGTAAAAATAGGCTGACTTGATGACTTGATCACTAGACAAATGTATGCTAGAGCAACAGCACATTAAAGCTTTTCTTTTGCTAATGATCACAATCTGGTTTTAATTTTGGAATGGTTGGAATAAAACTATTATTTTGACTTTGTTGTGCCAAAATGTTCCCTAAAAAATGATCAAATTCCCTGAAGTAGCATCGCATAATACTTTGGCAGAAAAATCAATACTGTATCTTCATACTGTAAGTTAATATTCAGAATTTGATCAGAAAATGGTTCAATGGAGTTTTTCTATTGTTTAGTTAACAGGACAATGCTGTATCAAATATAGTTTATAAGCTAATTTTAACCTGTAGTCCCTGGGTGGAGGTCATGACTTAAATCAATACTCTGTATCATTTCAGTTTAAATACCATTTTGAAATACTATATTTTCAAACAACTTTGCCTTAAGTGAGTATTCAGTATTCACTGTAAATATGCATGATTCTATTTATGGGTGAAACACCATCTTCTATTCTTACATTTGAGTCTTTCCACATCAAAGTTACATAAACCCAGCAGCAATTATTCTACTTTGTGTGCTATCACCTAGATTATAGTCTACAGATTGCTGTTAGGTAAGATGCAGTTTTGCTATTGATTTGTACATTTTGATTGGTCACTGCTAGTACTTTAATTGGAGAAGTGTCCATACAGTACATGCTGGCAGAGCTTTATTTTGGCATTCGGGGTTGCTCAGATCTGTCTCAGAGATGTGATAATTAGCTCTCATGCAATCTGAAGCCTGTCCAGTCAGAAAAGTTTTGGTAGATTTGATAACAACAATTGCCAGCATTCCATGTTGAATTAAAACTGAGCACCAACTTTTCAATTCAAAACTCATGAGCAATTATTTTAACTTGGCATTTTGACTGGATGGCCAGTTTCTCACCTTAAAACAATTTCAGAAACCAATTCCTGCTGCGGGTTAAAATACATAATAGTTCAATCACAGCTGCCATGTATTTTCCAATTTAAAAACCTGAATTATAGCCCAAAGACAGCCACATCAGTTTCAAGTCTAGTGCAGAAGACGTTTATGTTAATGTTCTGCAAAGGAGAGCACTTAATCATCTATCGGTACGTTTGAAACTGATCCAGTCACACAATTTTTCTTTTAATGTACACCCTTTGAGGATGCCCTCAAACCAAGCAAATGTCTATTGTCCTCGTCTTACCTTAATGAGCAAGCTTTTACATACTCTGGTTAATTAATTAAGAACTAGCCCAGATTTTAACATGAATATTGATATTACTTCAACTTTAATGTGATGTCACATCCGTTTGTGTTAAATCACTGCCCTGGGTAATGCCACTGATTTGCATTAAGCAGTATGAGGTAAGGGTTTAACTAAATTTGAACATGCCCCATTGTGCTCAAAGCTAGTATGGAGTAATTAGGGTACTTTATAAACGGTTTAGCTAAGAGACTCTTTGCTGCACTCAAGACAGAGAGCTTTGCAAGGTGTTTGACAATGGTTGTCACTGGTGTGACAATGGTGTGTGAATCTGTTTTGTATACAGTGTCATGAAGACAAACCTAAGCCTCACAAGTCTGCAAGTACGATCTCTCTAAATTAAATTATCAGTAACCAGCAGATATAAATGGTTTTGAATATCATTTCTTTAGCATGATTAACAGCCCTTCTCTCTTTTTATGTCTCGCTACTTTCAGACTGTGAGGGGTCACTGCTAATTGTCATTCCTGTCAGTAATTTCTTAAATTACAGCCAAAAATACCAATTAAGGAGCTCTGTCCTCTTTGTCGATTTCTGAGCGGCTCATTATTGTCTGAGCTTAATAAGGAGTTTGACATTATTAGATGATGTAAGAATCCCAAGAATTCTATTGATGTCTTTGTTTAAGATTATACAATGAAGGGGACATGCCTGAAACATTTTTCAGAGGTTTATACTACTTTGAAGGATAATCATTTAGAAGTATTCAGTACTGCAGCATAAGCTTTAAACAATCAGTTTAGATTGTTTTTTTTATAGCTTTTCAAATATTTGATTTTTGTTGGGGGTTTTTTCCCCCTCAGAGGTCACTTTATTAGGAACACCTTTTAACTTTTAACTTTTTTTTAAAAAAAGGACAGGTGTTGTATTGTAGTGATTCGCTACAAACACTAAACACAGTGTATCTGGTGCTTGTGCATACTTCTATGTTGCAGTTGTAATGCTACTGTGATGTCCATGTCCAATAATATAAATTTAACTAACTTGTACACCTGCTTCTTAATGCAAATATCTAATCAGCCAATCAGGAGCAGCTCAATGCATATGTGTATGCAGACATGGTATAGAGGTTCAATTTTAAAGATTGAAAATCTGTATGGGGAAAGAGTGAGATCTATGTAGGTTTCTCCATGTAATGATTGTCGGTGCCATTGAGAGCCAAAATGAAACTGTAACTTGTAGATTCTGTTCCAGAAGCAAGAAAACCTCATTCTAAGTCCCATTGGCAAGATGTTGTGTGGCTCATTTCATATGTTTAGATAAGGACAATAGTTTTTTGTTTTTTTTTAATTCAATATTCATGTTTTTAGTGGCCTTTAATGAGAACTCTTTCTCATAAGCCTTAGACACTCACAGGCTAAACATCACAGCTTGACAGAGGATGTGTGTCCATGAGCAAGACGAAGGGTCATGGCTAACCCAGACACGTCTATAATAATAGCAAGACAGAGAAGACTGAGTGCTTTTTGGACAGTAAAGATTATAACTAGACAGTTGAAAAATGACTTTAGAGAAGAGCAGTGAGTTTTTTGGATATGGATGAAACAAAGTAATGATGATATAAGCACCCATGTGGCTATGCTTGTTGTTTTTTCATGAAGGATGTAGTTTTTCCTCTGCTCACAAAGTAATTTTTGTTTAACTTTCTTAAAAATCAAGAAGGTTTAAACTCCTGATAGCTAGTGAGTTTGTGAATACCCTAGTGGACAGTAGAAGTCACCTACTCTGACCATTATCAATTTCTGCAGTGACATGCAGATGGTAGGGTCAGAATTTGTTGTATAAAACATGAATTCATGGCTTGTGTCAATGGTTCAGACTGGTGATGCAATGGTGTGGGGAATATTTTTCTTGGCACAGGTTAAGCCCCTTAATACCAACTGAGCATTGTTTGAATTCCACAGGCTACCTGCGTATTGTTGCTGACCATGTGCATCCCATTATGACCACAGTCTACCTATCCTCTAATGGCTACTTCCAGCCAGATAACACACCATGTCACAAAGCACACATCATTTCAAGCTGGTTCCTCAAACACGACAATGAGTTCAATGTACCCCAGTGGCCTCCACAGTCACCAGATCTCAATCCAATAGAGCACCTTTGGGATGTGTTGGAGAGGGTTAGGGTTTGGGTTAGGGAGATTATAAGAGATTTGCAGCATTAATGTGCAGCCAAATCTGCAGCAACTGCGTGACGCTATCGTGTCAACAGGGAGCATAATCTGTAAGGACTGTTTCATGCACTTTGTTGAATCCACCAAGGATAATTCAGAAAGGTATACTAGAAGTGGCCATTGCGGGTATGTAAAACAAAATTGTAAATTTGCAATATGTCATGGGCATAAATACCCATAAACACTTTCCCTAGTGCTGTGTTTACTGTTGCTTTGCATATGCCTGAAGACAATCTGATTGATTGAAATGTTGCACAGCAACAGTAAGTAAAAGACACATTGTGGGATCAGAGAACAGTGTGTGGAAACTACTGTTTGCCATGGTGTCTCCTCTTCAATCTGGCAAATGTTGAGAAGTTTTCTGGATGAGCATATCTGCAATGCTGAAACATTCTCATTACTACAACCCAGCATAATATAATGTAATACAATTCAGTGAATACAATGAATGCAATGTTCAGTCAGTCTTAAGATGTAGTTATACTTTTATATACCATTACATACAAAAGGCAGCTACGTTTTTAAAATATCTTTTTGAACATAATTGGGACATTGTTGGCGAGAATTTGTTGGTTCCTTCATTAAATGCAGTTTGCTAAATTTGTACTGTCAATACGTTCTGTTGTGATTTTGTTTTATCTTTCACATTTGATTTCCAAAGCAAGGTGTGCTGCAAAAACAGTTCAATTATATTCTTCCAGAAAGACTGGAAGGCTGTCAGAGAGGGACGACTTTTTTACTCTCCAATCAGTTTCCCTGCATCAAGTTCAATCCTTGAACAACTGAAAGGTCCTTGTGTTGACAACAAGGGAGAGATTGACAGAGACTTCTATTTCCTTCCACATAGAACAGCATACGCTATCACATCAGATTTGTCCCAAATTAGCACCGATGCAGAAGAGCTCTATTCTATTCAGTATTGACCAGTGAAGACTTCCGCCCACTCGCTTATTGCCTCCAGCAAAGATCATGTGAGATGACCCGATGTTGTCATGTGACCCCATCCAGGGCAGCACCTTTGAGTTTCCTCAGAAAGTGCTGTGCCTGATAAATGAGTCTGCAGTGATGAGCAGCTGATGGAGTGGCTAGCAAAGGTCATGATGCTCGGGGATGCTCTTTTCTGCTCTCTCATTTCAATTTGGACTAGCACTACCTTCCTTTTGCAAATGCTTGATAACCTTGGTCGAAGGTCAGCCCGGTGGAACCGAAATTCATCATTTGGTTCAGTCTTTACCTTTTTTATTATCCTGGCTGAATGAAGCAAGAGTTCAAATGCAACATGTTGGTTGAAGCAACATTGGTTAAAAAAGGAAGGCATCTAATAGTGTGCTGTGTATCTGCCAAATTAGGTTGCATGCTGCTTGCACTTAGGTGTAGGTACTGAGTAATAAGGCCCCACAGGGTGGTTAGTAGTGATGGATGCTGGAAGCAGGCAGAACATTTGTGTATTTTTGTTTCTTCACATATATTACTTTTTTGCTTTTCAGCTGTCAAGTTTTATTACCACTTCACACAAAGGCATTAAGCATTCTTTAAAGTTGCTTTCAATAACATAAAGCCTCTGATTTTTGAGGAGAAGGTGCCTCTTCAGCACAGAAAAGCTTTTATAAAAATAGTTTTTCAATTAGATGCAGATATATTTTGTCAGCTTCACGCCTTGTTTCATAGCCACAGTCCTCTTTGTTTATACTATATTTTTCTCTCTCTCCGTATACACTGTTATTGAGCATGTGTATGCATGAGGGTACCATTGAGAGAGAAAGAAAGAGAGGGAGAGAAAGAGAGAGATGCAGGAAGGGATGGGGTGAAAAGGAGGGGACGAGTGCAATTTGTATGGCAGTGCAGACACCTTGCAGCACATATGGACACAGGGGACAATTGACCTGAACACTGTCTGCACTCACCCATACTCACAACTGAAGATGGTCTTGATAAAATGTCATCTTTGAAATGGTCTTATGGCAAGCTATGGCCCCCGTAGCGAGTTTGCTTCCCAGATTGGCTCCATAGATGGAAGAGACAGGTGTGAATGCTTTGAAAATAATGCCCTTTGCCAACTCCTGCAGTTAAAATTTGCATCACAGGGAACAACTGCAAAATGTCAGTGGTCAATCAATTCAAATAATCTTGGCTGCAGAATATAAAGCACAGCATATCCATGGTGTTGATAGAAAATGTAATGAAATGACCTCTTGTCCCCAAGAAACAGAGTGAAAACTCATTTGCTTCAGTGAGTCAGTTTTAGGAAGGGGAAATGTGAGGGGCAATTCATCCATGGAAATTAAACATATCCCTGGGTTAACATATCTAAATATGCAGGGAAAATTGTTTTTTTTTTCTTTTTCTTTCAGTATTTTCTAGCGTTGCAAGTGGCAAAACATGTAGTTAGGGGAGACTGTTCTATTTTCATTTGTTTGCATTTAAAAATAAAATCCGACTTGGGGCAGTTCAGCATTATTCAAAGGATTTACAAAAGCACCATAAGCTATACATGATAACAGTACAGAGCTGTTGAACAAAGCCATTTTACAACGGCCTATTGAATTCTGCCCACATTCAGATCCTCAGGTCATTAGGGAGCCCCGCGTGTGGCTGGCTGTGCATTCCAAAGCTAGCTGGGTACGATTGTTTGGCTCAGTTCTTTACTTCATTAATGCACATGAACTGCTCCCAGGCACCCTCGTCAATGCTAATGAGCATATTAGTTTGCTCCGAGGCCAGCCACTGTCTTTTGATCAAGTTAATATTGGTCGAAGATGCGGGGAACCTTGCTCCAAAAGGACAGAGGGGAGAAGAAGATGTTGCATCTGTGGCTTCTTTAAGTCAAAGGGTTCGGTTCGTCTACCTAACTAGACCAGGTGATTAAACACCAGGCAGTTGCGGTAGTTTTAGTTGTGCTCTAAGGCAAAATTTTGAGTAATTTTTCCTGCAAGTGAATTAAACAAAAAGTGTTTTTTTCTATATGCCCTTTGGTGAAAAATAAGCAATCTCTTCTCTTTTTAATGGTGCCACAGTTCATTAGCATGTGAGTTTGAGCTGAGAATTATCATCATATCCCAATGTATGATTTCAAGCATGTTGACTAATTTGTATGGTTTAGTCTCTCTCATATTTTTTTCTCTTATTAGTTTTATTGTGTATTATTATTACGGAACAAGTATTGATTACAATTATGTTACGTGTAAAATGTTCAGAGGTTGCGAAACACTAAGTTCTTTACAATCAGCCTACACACTGAGTCTCAAAAGAGCAATATTGCCAGGTGGGAGAGAAAATGCACCCTGAACACTGCACAGAGTGCTGAGCCAGAAAATGGCAGATCCATCTCAGCTACTTAAAAGTGCATCTCATTAATAAAAGCGAAAATGACTGATTACTCACATTGCACTTGATTCATTTTACACCCACTCGCATTCACAGTTGCATGCACACAAGTGCACCCACACACACACACACACACACACACACACACCATAAGTGTGCTTATAGTGATGACCACAAAGCAAAACAGACTGTCTGCATCATACTTGGGAGTTCAGAACATACTTGGCTTGTATACTGTGGCAGTTCTCTCAGATTGTGACAATCTGTCTCCCACACAGCTTTCAAGTGAAACGGGTGCAATAGTGTTACAATATAGTGAGAAGCTGCAAAATGATTTGCTTTAATCTCTTGTAAGTCTTTATTACGGTGTGTGTGGTTGGCACTGAGCACAGCAAATAAGTTGACAGAACAGATGTCCAGCAAATAATGTGAAGAGAGTATGTACATTAACAATCTTATGTTCATCATTCCATGTGCCAAAGCCAGTGGTGATCAAATTACGCCCAGAGAATAAAAAGTCTATAACAGAAATGGAATGGTGCAGGAGGGAGTTTGAGACAAAAGGAGCTGTGGGTGATGATAGATGGGGGTGAAAAAGAGTATGAATCTGGCCAGGATCACAGGCATCCATCCCCAGCTGTCAGAGAGTGACTAATTTCCAAGTGGGAGCTGGGCAGTGGCAAGCTGAGTGCCTCAGGTCAAAGGCGCCGCTTGGGTTACAGCGAGGTCCTCCATACTAGCTGGGAGATAATGGCTGGGAGCTTACATGACACACCGTGCACACTACCTTGTTACAGAGGCTATCCTGGTGAAAGAAGCCACACATCTGATCAATCACACCATGGTGTCGTCTCTGCAGGTAATACAGCAGGGTCACTGTATGTTGAATGTGTGGTACACTAACACACCAAAGTAGCTGAAGTGACTTAGTATCCATCTGTGAGGGAAACCAATATACAATTAATGTTCCTGACAGAAACCTCTTGATGGCAGGTAAGGAATGCGTTCTTCATATGCTGTAGAGCCTTTCATGGTGATTATTCTTCTGTCTCGCAGTCTAACTGAATTATACGGTAATGAAGTTGCCAGGTCATGCAACAAAGGTAGATTTAACTGAACTGTGTTTCCTTATGACCATTTCCTCTTCCTCTCTATTCCCTTTTGGCATGCCATAACGGGGTTTAATCGTAAAAGCAAAAACTATAATGTTGAAAGAAGGCTGCTCCTACCACTGCTAGTTCTGCCTTGCTTAATGTACGGCTACAGTAACTACAGCACAGTTATGTTCTGTTCTTACCACCACTGCTATTTATACTGCAAACACTGTTACCACAGCTACTACTACAACTATCACTCTCATTAATAATGCTGACTTCAGCTTTATTTTGTAGTGTTTTAAAATGTTGCATCCTCACAACAAAATAAAGAACATGCAGACAATATAAAATGGTATAAACGGAAAGTATTGAACAAAATTAAGATCTAATTTGTCTAGTGAGAACTCCTTCAGCAGGCTTTTCCAAAGCCACAGGGACCTGGATCTGATTGCATTTTATTTTAGTCAGGACTGTGGACATACTAATACAAAGGCAAAATACAGTAATAACATAATGAAGTGCCTTTCAATAGTGCTACTATATTTAGTGACTTGGGCTTCTTCTGTATAGCAAAACAAAAATCATTTCCAGTGCTAGCAGAATAACACAGGGTAATGATCTCTCAGTGTAGGGTCCTGTGACCACCATAATAATAAACCTCAGCATTGGATTATAGGTTAGGTTTCTTTCTTAACTGGCCTTAAATTACTCCCCACCTCCTCTGCTATAATAAAAAAAATATATGTAATATATATGTAATAAATGTCTCTAACTGCTGCTTTAATTATGGTTGGTTGCTTGTAATAAAGGTGACCTTTGAACTAACATGTGGATACACAAATATATAAATACATGTACTGTCTTTTATGATAATTGTCGTTTTAAATCTTCCCTTTCAGAGAGGAGATTTGCACTGTATTTTTAGTTCATGCAATGCTCATACCATTGATGTCTAAATTCATCTTACAGCTCCAGATTAGGCTGCCTGTATCGAAAATGCTGCAATATTAGTTCAGTGGAGAAAGATGAATAACAAGGGTCATGCTGTTTAGTCAGCAAACAGAAAAGCCACTGTGACATGGTTGCTAATAGTCAGATTCTCAAGTGAAGGTGATTATATGTGTAAGGGAGACATTATTATCTTACTTTTTAACCACGGACCATTTGTTATGACCTGTCTCAAGTGGCCACAACAAAAGGGAGACACACCAGTGTTAAGTGTTTAACAAAAAATACTTTATAAAACCAAAATGAAACCAAAATAAACCAAATTAAAGAATTAACTGAAAATGCAAAGTATGTGTATGTGATGTGGAAATCAGTAGAGTCAGTAGTTTGTGAAGTGCACGAGTGGAAGATATGTGCGTGCATGTTGTGAAGGCGTTCAAAAGCAAAGTAAATAACTAAAGTAACCAAACCAAATGGGCGCCTGCGGGGAGGAGCAGAGAGAGAAGCAGCAGAGAGGCAGAGAGTGAATGAGCTGCAGCAGTGGCTTAAGTAACCTAGGAACAGCGGGTCCAGGTGTTCTGGGTTACTCTAATCAGTCACCTGCAGGGCGAGGAGAGACACAGGTTATCAGATCAAAACCCCAGATGACCCCAAGGGACATCACAGCTGTAATCTTGATTTTAAAGGCTTGACTCTTTTGTCAACTGTAGCTCTTCTGTGTCTCCTTTAACACCTCATTCAGATTCATTTACAAGTCAAATTTTGGCCCGTAAATAGCATTCCCAAACATTACCATAATGCATGATGTGTATCATAAATTTCCTATAGTGCATCATTTTAATACCAGTGCACTGACTTTGTCAAGAAAGTGAGTCATTATTTTCACGGTCGTCTGTGAATAAAGGGAGTTTTTTTTCTTTAGCGGAGTTAACAAGTGAATAATTTCTCAGATGTATGTTGCTAACAAATACAAATTTAGACTGATTTTGTATTCTTGCAGGATTACAGCTGAGTGTGGAAACCAGTTGATCAATCAGTATGCCTGTGAAACTATAATTGCACATTGTTGCTGTCAGGTGAGAACTTTTAGCTTACCACCAAACTGTCAGCTCTGCTAAGAAATTCAATCTTGTTTCTATCTGGAGGATCAGGCTTTTTGAGTTTATCTCACTGGAGATTTTGAGTTGTTTTTTTTTTTCCACTAATGCAGGAGCATATAGACTTTTCTTTATACCATCACTAGTGACCTTGGTTAAGCACTACAACAATCCCTCTCCTCTGACAACGGTGTACGAGATTTTCGATGGCCATGCCACCCTCTCACAAAAAGAGTCTATCCCTGTGTAGTAGAGTGATTATAGCTGTTCCCAAGGTGCCCTTTTGTCAACAGTATCGGTCTCCAGGAAATTGTTTTTAAACCTTTTCTGTCAGATTCTGCATACAGAAATCCTGTGATGAAAGCATTACATCACTTGAAAAGAAGATCACATTTTTCTTTAAGGTGTAAATTACTTTCAAAAATATGCGCAAGCTGTAACCAATTAAAGTGCTGCAAAGAGTCTTCGTATGATATGAGCCTGTGCGCATTTTTAAAAGCTGATAAGTTTAGTAAAGAATGGTGACTGCCACTGAATGACTGCAAAACTAAAGATACTGTATAAATTGGAATATTACCAGACAAAGATGATATTTCTTTTTACAGTTATTCAAAATGTCTCTTCCATTGGACGACTAATGAGAGTGTAATTCCGGCGGGGCATTATTACTGATAACAGGTCATTGCCATAACTTAAAGAATGAGGAAGAACTACAAATTGAGGACACCAAAACTATCCGATACACAAGGACATTCACTGGAGGAGTTATTCTTTCAGTTAAAAAACACCTACAGTATATTGATACAATTTTCAACCTCAAGAATAAGAAGAAGGGAGAGGAGGAGGGAGGAGGTGGGGAGGAAGGGGGGGTCTCAAATTGCGCTAGTTGTGAGGTTATCGAACTCACAAGGAGAGTGCAAGACTATTTTGGCTTCAGACGGAAAGTACAGCATCCCTTGAACCAGTTTAATAAGCCGCTTGAGTCCAAGTTGTTTCCCGTGGTTGAAAGCCAGGAGCTCGTCCCGTCAGAGGGGTAGGTCCTGCTTCTTGTCCAATGCCGGGGGAGGCCTGTGTAGTGCAGTGAGAGCAGCTGAGAAAACATTTCAGTGGAGACAGACAGTCCCAACCTTCTCTTTCCCAACAGCTGGAATAATAAATGCTTTGATTTAAGATGGCTTAAATCTACCTCTGTGGAACACAAATAATCTCAGGCTACAGGGAAAATATCAGTGGAGTGAAACCTGTGTTATGTATTACCTTTTTACATCACACATCACGAGAGGCGCTTTTATGTATGATATTAAAGATGTGAACATTTAAAACACAAATATAATCTACATTGGAAATACTGTACATAAATATCTGGTTTTGCAGTTTGGCAACATTTTTTTGGTGAAAAATTGTCACCGCTGTTGTCATTTTTCTGAAATTTGAGTTTTGTGGGTGGCGCTGTTTCTGTTGTCATTTCAGCTGCGGTTGCTATAACATCTCATGCTAATTACCCTGTTCTTTTTTCATCCCTATATTTATTCAAAACAAGAAAAGCAAGCAGCTGTCGCGAAGGCAAGTGCATCGCTGTGTCAGAGGGTTTTCTTACAGGGTGCATGTTGCTTTAATGTTGTGTTACATAATTTGCAGAGAAAAAGAGTTGCAAACTGAGCATTTATCTGAAAATCATGCCAGGAAAAAACTTTAATCTGCTTGCAAGTAAAAATGTCAAATACTGTATCCGTTTCAGTGCATACTCTTCAAAGGACTGCTTTACTGAAACTACACTGGTTAGGGTGGATTTTACTAATGCAGAATGTACTCAAGTAGAATTAAGACAATACTACTGACAAAATCTAAAATGTTAATATTTGCAGAGACTAGCCATTGAAGTTATGTCACCAAATAACCTTAATAATAGTAATTAGTCTTCCATCCACTAGCTATATTCTTTCAAATGCACCAAGCTCCTCAATCTGTTTCCTTTCAGTGTCTGTCAGCAGAGTATTTTTTGCATCCACAAATTGAAAGACCACATTACCCAGCTGAAAATGGACATGGAAAGCAGACTGATGTCCCAAAGGGAGACTGAATGGAAGACTGTCATTGGGTCCCTTGATACAGAAAATTACTCGCCCATCAAGTTCATTTTTATCAAGATGTTCATAGCAAGTGCTACAATCCTTTTAAACTCTCCTCTGATCAACGTAGCTGGCAAAATACTACAGTATGTACTTGTCTATGAAAATCATGGAATTAAGTACTCTTTTTGGTAAGTGCATTACAGAACTGTTCAGAGTTGAAAGGAAAATTAAATATGAAAAAAGGGAGCTCTGTTTTTTTTTTTCTTTCTTTTTTTAATGCAAAATAAATCATTGGGAATGTGTTCCATGTTCTTACAGGTCAGGGCGAGTCCATGGTTTATTAAACTGACCAAACAGACATGCACAGAGCAAAGAAGGAGAAATAAATATATGAGAGCAGAGCCAAAATGTAATTAAGAGACAGAAAATGGATTTTTCAACCTTTGTCTTGATGATCTACTGTTTGCCCATATTTAAGGATTTCTATTTATACAGCATGTTGAAGGGCCAGGAGTAAAGGGGACACAGATGAAAAGACTTGACTGAATGTAAAATTAGGATCATTCTGTCAAATGTGGTTATAAGACAGATGTTTCTGTGATCACATGAAAGGCTGTCCTGGATTGTTGAAGGCAAGATGAACAATGAATTAGTTTGTTAGAACAAATTTGGTTGTTACAGGGCGATATGTTTTGTCAAATCTATTCTTCTACTTGAGTAAACACTGCACTATACTGTGGTGCATGTTGTTATTATGTACTTATAATTGTGTGTATCTGATGGTCATTTTGCTGTGGCATCTCTACTGGTTACTAGCTAAGATTTTCTTACACCTGCCCATTAACAGCTTAATCTGACATGAAACAAAAACCTATCTGAAGATTTTCTGCTTCCAGCGGTTTAGGATAATAAATGTCTTTGGTTGGTTGCAGACATGTCAGTGGTTTTCAGAGCACAAATACAAGATGGAGAAGGAGATGAGGAGAAACAGACAAATTCAGATTCAGAGAAAGAGCAGAAAGAAGAACTGCAGAGATATTGACAGTGTTACAGGCTTGGAAATAGATGGTGGATAAAACCTTACAGCTTTCAGGAAAACAGAGGATGTACCTTCAATCGGGTGGTGAAATTGCTTGAATAAAGGTAGACGCGGGCCTTGCTCACAACTGAAGTCCCTCACCTGTGAAACTTCATCCTACTCTGATAGAATCACTGTTATAGTGTGAGACACGAAGGTGAGAGAAAAAAAACCCATATTATTATTATACATAATAGAAAGGCTTCAAGAACTCTTCTTCCTTATACTTTGGCCAACTTTAGATAGAATACTGTATTTGTGGAAATCTGTGTAGATAAACATTACTATTGCTTTCCAGTGACAGTCATCAGTAATTTTTCTGTCACTTGGAGTGGAGATGTGTACTTTGTGGCCTAATTATTTCAGACATTTTTTCATGTAGCTACTTACATTTAAAGCACTTTATATGTTGAGATTCATCAGATAATTTCCAGTGGTTGCATTCATACTAAGCTCTAAGCAACTCGATAAACAAATCAATCAAATGAATGCCATATTTGCTCAATTATAACGTAGTTGAGGCTGCCCCATTTCTTAATTCACACAGCACTGCCTTGAGCATATCTTGTTTTGCAAGAATAGTCAGGCTTATTTAGTGTCTGTGCATGTGGCAAGTCCACAGGCAGGTGATCTCAGTGTACTTTGCCTTGTGGGCTAAATTCACTGAGCTCGTATTACATTTGCAATCTTTTCTGCCACTCTCACAAGATTAATCTGCAAGTAATTGCATATTTTAAATGTATGCACACATTTCCGTCTGTTCAGTCTGGCCGGCTGTCTGTCACATGGAAAGTGGGCTTCCTCCTGCTACAGACAGTTGAAACCTGTCAAGATTTGGGCCAAGCCAACTGTGCCACATTCTGTACATTGATCTAGACAATGAGCTGCCCTTATAATGTTTGTACTGTTTACATGAAAATCTATAATGTAATGATCTGAATATTTCTCTTTACACAATGTCTTGAATACATTGCTTATGTTTATCAGATACAAACAAACCGGTGAATCTTGCAAAGTAACCAAACATTAACTGTAATATCATATGATAATAAGATATTTAATAATTAAATCTGGCATGAAATTCTTTTTGACACACTAATAATACTACTTAATACTAAAGGATGCTGCTGCATAAATGCAATGGCACAGTCCGTCTGTTGGCAGTCTCAGCCTCAAACTAGAACCACTGCAATGAAGTGGTGCACAGCTCTTGAGGGTGTGAAAGACAGATCAGTGTAGTAGCGTTAATGGGAGTCCCACCGCCAGGGAGCCTTGCTGACCTTGGTCTTATCTCTACGACCTCATGCATGATTGATAAATAAAAATGAAACTCAAGATGTCTTCCAAAGCCGAGGTAGCTTATCTCATTATGAGAGCTGGCTCTTTTTGGCAAAAATAAGACTAGGCCTGGTTGGTCTTGGTTGGCCAGACATTTAATTTTGCAGCACATCTACTGTTTACGCACTGTCCGAAAGGGACTGGAGATACAATAAACAATGTCTCTCTGACTTCTCCACACCTCAAAGACAATTGGATTCACTGATGGGTCATAAATATTCCATCTCCACAGTAATAAAACCCATGTATCGCTAGTGGTTCTCTCTGTCTTCCATGTACAACGCAAAGTAAAAAAAAAAAAAACTTCATGTGGGATTTTATAAATGCATCATCACTTTGCCTTGAGAAATGTGTTTATAGATATGCTCATGAATTATTCAAATAGAAAATACAGTGTTTACCCCCAATATCACAAGGCCTTCTGAAGCTACAATAGTGTATACAATGTTGTCAACATATGTGTCATAGATGTATCTCCATAGAAATGTGGTTTTCAGCTATGTGCGTTCTAGTATCTGGATGCTGCTCACCCAGTGCTGCAGGATAAAAAGAAAACTACTGAGGACTTTAATTTAGCTGACTGGCCACTTTTTAAAAAAAAAAACTTTGCATTAAAAGCAGATATTGCTGCAAATTTTATTGCAGTCATTAAATGTGGCCACAACATGTACGGTTATAATAGCTGTGTAACATTATTCTTTCTTTCATAACATGGAATACTGTTTTGAACTGTTAATCAATAATCCTCCCCGCCAATGAGACTGTCTGGAAATGTTTATTCATAGATTCTCATATTCCCTTCAAAGCCAACTCAGATTGCTGATAACTTCGAGATGAATTACTCTGCAGCAGTATATGTGGCTATTAGTTGTCCATTCATATGACCTACCAGAGGGTTTTACCGAGCAGGGTGTAACATAAAACCAGAGGAATAGTTTTCACGTCTCTGCCTATGGTCTGCCTGTGAGTGATGATTGCCCATGTAATTACTTCCATGAACATATCCACTAACAGAAAACCATGTGCGGTATATTATTTCACAATACACTAAGGTAAACTTTTTGTTATGACTATAGCAAGTCTGTTCAAAATGACTGAAATGATTCTGTTGGTTGCTGGTCGTTGCTGTTGTTGGAACTGTGTTACTGGCACCTTCGAGCAGATGTACTATGACATTAGATGAGTCAGACTGTGATGTTTTGTTTCAATGACTAAATAAAAAAAAGATTGCTTCCCTCTTGGTGAGTTCACACAAGGCTTACTCAAGAAAACTGGTTTGTTAGAAATAAGCACAAAATGTATTTTGCAGGGATCAGAGAAGAGATATTTCTTAATTCTTCAAATGTGTTTAAATGCAGACAAGTCCATCATGTTTACCATAAGTTACAGGAATGGAATCTGCCACAAGACATATACTTTATTTCACAGCTTTACAGTTTAGCAAAACTCACAGCCTATAATTTAATGTGTATGATTGAATATCACAGCAGAGTTTGGGAGTCTTTTGTTATCCAAACACAAATCCAGATGAAAAAAAAGAATAAATTTGATCTGTATCAGAGCCTTACTGTGCCCAGCTAACTGCAAGTTGTTTTCTCCACCGCAGGACCAGAGGCAAATACAGCATTTAGGTGGGTGTGTTCTATCTTGCTCACTATATTTACACACACGGAAATTTATAATTTAATTTCCTCCTTCAAGGATATGCCGCTTTGGGTTGTTTTTTATCATTGTTTTGTTCTGTTTGTCATTATGATTTGATCTGATACACATGGTTGTAAACCATTTTATTTTATTGTTTGGTTTGGGTTTTTTTTTGCTTGTCTCTTTCTGAGCCTCTTATCTTACCTGCACAAATTAAAAATGTGTGTGCCTTCCTCCTGTGCTTTTATTTATTATTATCTTTTATTATTTTCCTTAAAAATACACTAATGAATCTATTGTTAAGCTACATATACAGTAGGGAGATACTGAGCAACCATCCGTGCTATTTGCTAATTTGTTTTGATGATATATAACTGTTTATAACACTGTCACTTATCATTTCAGCTTAGCATTAAACATTACACCCGTCATTTCTACTGACTAATACTGCTGAACTCTTGCATTATCTTGGCTTGAAACCTGCAGGAATATTAAGTGTGAGAGCTTTCCTCTCTACTCTACTTGACACTCTGAGTCAAACAAAAATAGTAGTAGAAACATAGACTTAGGCATGAGTAAAGTAATGACTGATCATCTGTAATCATATTGAACTGTTCAGTTTATTTTTCAACAGATCATTTCTTGAGAAATTGCATCAGTAATTACTAATAGTCAATAATATAACTTACTGTGAAAAGAGACAAAAATGGCCCAGAGTTTATATATTACACAAAACAAGGAATAAACAAATAATTCAGTTATGAGTAAGAGCAGCTACTGAAGGTGTTTAATGGTCTATAAAGTTGATATATGCCAAAGAGCAAAAAGTTAAATCAAAGAGACATACTCTGAGGTTTTGTGGATATTTTAAGATTAGATTTTAGTTTAAGATTTCAACCATCAGTCACCATATTGTAAACACTGATAGCTGTTGAAGTCTGCTAAGCAAGGCGTTAAGTCGAAACATTTCAAGTGATGAAGAATTTTATCTAAGAAGCTCTTTGTAATCTGTTACAAGGAAAATAACAGGGAGATCTGAGGTCTTCTTTTTTCTCTCTCTCTTCTTGTTGTGTCTCCTTCCCTAACAGCTGTTAGGAGTGAGCAGAAAATGGTTTAGCAGCACTGGCGTGTAGATATGATTGATGACAAGAAAGATCCCCCCTATAGTTGTGGCTATGACCTTGTTGGTGCTAATGTTACATGTAGGCTTATCCTGACCTGTTACAGATAAAGAGGCCAAACTCATCAACCAATCCTCCCCATCAGTCAGCCTTTTCCACCAGAACGTCAGCAGCAAAGTATCCAGCAAGTTGAAGGACATTCGTGGCTCCAACAATAGAAAAAGGAAGTGTGTCCAAAAATATAGATGATCCCAAAGGTGTCAAAATGAATAGTGCCTAGATTTAGAGTATCCACAAGCTAAATATTCCACTCATGTGCAGGGATATTTTACATCTAGGTGTGCATTCAGTGCACTATTTTGAGTGTCACTAATACTGGTTTAGTCATGTTTGCAATAATGGAATAATGACTTCACAATTGGACAATCTAGTGGCTTTATTCACTTCATAATACAAAAGTTCCCTGAAATGGTCACTGAACTGTTAAATTGAACTTATATTTATTCATGAGCTGCCAGCTGAAAAGGTTATCCATGCAGGTACCAGGGGAGTTTAGCCATGTGACCCTGACACAAAAATAATTTTTTGATATCCTATAATGTCAGCAGAGGAATAACTTCAGTTATGTGCACTATGATGGTGACTGTCATATATTTTAAAGTGTTCTTCATAGCAAAAATGATAAAAGGGTGCACATTTTTTTTAGATTTCTGAATCCAGTATGGATTCACTGAAACACAAGCAGTGATCCCAATTCCCAATTAAGAAATATTTTATGAGTTGAAATACTAACTTATGATATCATTAATCTTCCTGCTGATCCAGTAGATTGCACCTCCTGGAATATGTTACATTCATAGTGTGCAGGCCCTATAAAGCTGTTTTGATCAAGAATTATGTTTAGTGTTGCATAGAATTTAATGCTGTAGATAAAATTAAAAGTAACCAAATCTTTCAATAATTTACATAAAAGTTGGTACTTTCACATAGATTATTACATATTATTGTTGAGGTATGAAAATACTCAACAGGTTTGCCACATGACAAAATGTAACTGAGCGAATCCTGCTAATAAAACTGAAACAATGCCGTTGTGTCAGGTCAGACTCATACTGAAGTTTTATTGAAACAGTTAAAGTGCATGAATGTGTCTCATTGGCATTTACGCAGAAACAACTCACAGCCAAACCTCTCATATAAAAAACACATGAGCCTGGCAGGATATATATTCTAGAGAGAGAGGTTCATTCATATCATGCTACAGTTATAGATTCAACATTCAATCACTAAGTGCATCCAGGCGGCATGACATACACCATGATTGCAACTGTAGACGAGATGTAGTGACTGTCCAGTGGTGCACTGTATCAGCGTATCATGAGGTAATTATACAGAATAGAAAGTGATGCATGAAATAAATTATGAGCATTGTAGAGCATGGACATAATTCTTGGGGCTTAAAAGGGGCATAGTGTGGGAAGACTGAAAGTCCCACGGGGTTGCAGATAATGTGAACAGTGGCAGATTGTGCACGTAACACTTCGTTAATAATACCCGAGTGGATTTTATGCTCTGAGACAGAAATTGTACTAACCACCACACATTTAAGACTTCCTCTAATTCTGGAACGTGTATTACAAATGATGACCACCTACTGTAAGAAATATTTAAACTATTGCACATCCGAACAGAATAAGATTTAAGGGAATGCATATGAGAGCATCCTTGCAATATTTTCACTAAATATTCATCTACGATTGTATGCAATTTAAATTAAACATCAAAATGAAGAATATGTGTTGCATTCATACAGGTATCAACTAAGAGGAGACAGGACTAAATAAATATGTTTTTTCAAGGAAATCATTTCAACCAAAGTAGGCATTGGAATTTGCGCTAAAGCCATTTTATCTTTCATAACTGCAGATAATAGTTGTAGTTTAGATTCACTAGACAACATTTTGTCAAAGGACAGCTTACATTATCCAACTGTAATTTCTGTCACCCAGTGTGAGTCATTTTTTTCACACCACAGCAACTGCCAACAAAAATTCAAAACATTTCTGATAAAAATCAGAATTTCCCAGACAAGGTCAGGAGCACAGGATGGTGTTTAAAGAGGAGCACAGCAGCCCTCTTACAGTTAGGGGCAACAAGGCTCCATAATAACCCCCGCCAATGTGCCAATCCTGACAACTTGTTTGTGAAAGCCACATTGGCTGCCCCATCATCTAGAAAGTACCTGGCCTTAAAGTGTGATGGGTTGTCCATTTACCAGTCAGCCAAAGCTGTACAGATTGTGTTTCTGTTTGTCAAATGTCAAATTCACCAACAGTGCTGCCCATATATTAGAAGCCTTGCTGTTTTCTAATTGGATGCATTTTTTAAAAGTCTAAAATGGATGGGAAAAAAAATCAAATCAGGAAAAAAAAAATACAGGCAACCTGTGATTGAGCTGAAAAGGAAATTTGCTATCATTGTCAAAAAACTGAATTTCAGTCACAACCTGAGACGATACAGTATATTTGATGTGCATGCAGCTCGGTTGAGCCAGCAGTAGCATTGTGGACAATAGAAAATAATGAAAAAAAAAAACCTGAAATACATTCTGAAATCAGTAGTGTAGTTAAAGGGAATACATCTTTTGTCACTTTTGTACAATGTACTTTTCAAAATTGCCACTATTGTACATTTGCACTGGGTATAACTTTTAAAAGCCATGAACTATCTTCCAAACAAAATAAGATGAAGAGCAATTCAGAAGCGGTCAATGGTATACAACCAAATTTCCATCCCACTGTTCAGAGCCGCTCATTATCTGGTTACAGTGGATTCAACAAATTTCATTTTTTGTGAAATGTGAACAAAGTCAAAAATGCATTGCAATATATCAATCTTCTACACCATCAATGCCATTTTTAGATGCTTTGAGCACCACAAAGAAACTCCATTCACCTTTGTTGTATTTGCAGGGCAACAAAAGTATCATTTGGGGATATGCCGAAACTGTCAGCCTGTCCTCAAAAGAAAAATGACAGTTTATGTTGTAGCAGCCGTAGTTATTATGAAAAACCATAACTACAGTTGCAGTGGTGTTGCCATGATAACAAAGATTGCCTGACCTTAAGGCAGTAGTAACTTCAACCCACAACACATTTACAGTTATCATTTTAACTCAAACCATGATCTTTCCCTAACTCTAACAAAGTGTTTTTGTGCCTAAACCTAACCAGACCTTAACCATGGCATAAAACATAAATACTTTTTAACAGTGATTTGAAATGGATTTGGAAAGCAATGATAGAGGTGGTATATTAGAAAATGCTCCTAAGGGTCATTCTGGAGTGCATGGTACAATCGACCTATTTGGTCATTTAATTATGAGGATGTGTTCAAACTGTTAGAAAAACTACATTGTGCAATTTTGTCAGTGATTAAGATCTTAAAACCACCTGTTTGCTTGACCTGCAGTTAATATCAACTGCATCTCCTCATGCAGTAATCTGTAATCACTGTATGTGCCAAAGACTCCCATTTCTCTTATGACGTTTCAATCTTCCCAATCTATCAACACTAAGAAGCAGCGCTCATCTTTCAGCTTACACTAAAAACATTTGTCAAGTCCACATCTATCTCACATCTAGACCTCTTCTAGTAAATAACACATAGTGCACATAATCCTGTAGTTCTTCACTGTTTTGCAATAGTTCAAATGTTCCTGAACTCATATATTCTGAATCGAAAGAATTTGGTTTTGTTGGAAATTATATATTTATAGCTATTGCATTTTAATACATTTTTAATAATCTACCATTTTTACAAAAATAAATAAATACATAATGTAAAACTGCTGATTGATACATCCACTGAAATGACATTACTCTGCAGGTTAATGCCATTTGAATTATTATAAGTAGCCAAAAAGGTTCCAGTATTCCTGCTTTTCTTCATTTGATTTAACTAGTATAACCATAGTTACTGACAAAACATTGTAATAATTATAATTCTTATCCCAAATCACAAAATCTGCAAAATTTAAAAATTGTTACCCTCAAAAATGTTTACAATGTTGATTATATGTTAGTATTTATCTCTTGGTTTTTCCAAATGCATGTATTTATTTTTTTCTTTAATTACTGTGACACGTTTGACTTGCTTTAGTTGCTGGAAAACTTTGTTTTACTATTTACCATGATGTCAATGTCCTTTGCACTTACATGTTGCTGTGAAGTGAGTCAAATGTTTTAAGTTTTTAAGTCTTCTAATTGCAACTTTGTCATACGCTGTTCTTACCCCCATGTATGCACTTGGATGTCAGTCTTCGGGTGACCCTGTCATGTCTATGTATACACTAATTAGAGTATATGAGGCAGTGCTTTCATGAGCAGCAATACATGCTGTATGGGTACAATAAATTATTGTGATTTTATGTGTAGATACTTGCTACTGCAACACTTTTCTAGTCAAAGGCAACAACACTCCCTTTTCAGTTTACTTTTTTTGGCCATTTGGAGATAGCAAAAACAAGCTGTTAACATAACTCTGACATATTATCAGGTTTTTGGCAAGCTTGTTGGCAAGCACTTGCCTATTAATATATCCAGTAGATGCCGAGTAACATGAGCAACAACTACCAACTCCTGAGGGAAATATCTGACGAGTTGACTGTGTTCAACTGCTAATCACTAACCTTTACTGTCAGCTATTTGGTGTTGGGCAGGTAGTATACAGTTGGATTTCAGAGCATTTTCAGTGAAAACAGCTGTCAGCCATTGAGAGTTAAGAAAAATATTAATGTTGTGGATGGAAAGCCAAAACAATGAGCTGAAAGAGGTTTTACAGTAAGTTCCATAGAAATGATGGAAGCAGTTGTTTCAGCAGTCAGGTGATATGTGGATTTGCCACTATGAGTGATGCCTCTCATGTTACACGTTGTTATCATAAAAACACTGACTGTAGCCATTTCAAACCAAAGGAAATCCACAATGCACTGACTTTGCACTGTGGATTGACCAAATTTGGAACTGTGTGAAGAGGAAACAAGCTATTTATCTTGGCAATTTTTCAGGCTTGCATAAATAAGCTACTTGATTATTACTACCCCTTGGAGGTTAACTGCAATTAACTTTTAATTTTAATCGGAAAGACTCATTAGCAAAAATTAGGTCTCCTGTACTTTGCACGCCCACCATCCACCAGGACCACCTCTCTACAGTGTCTGTGTAGTACAAGAATATAAGACTTGACATGTGAAATTTAACAACTTCAAACTCTGTTGCTGTCTGCAGCCTAGAAAACCGAGCTGTGTAGTTGTTTATGTGTTGCAGTGGAATGGTGCAAGTGGCCCAATGCAATTTGCAGAGGCAATATGAAACACTCTGGAGTGACTGGATGGCTGATGTGAAGGCCTTATTTTTCTTTTCATTTGTCCAGCCACTTTCAGTTGAGGCTTGCCATGCATTTCAGTGATAAATGTAAGCATCAGTTGGAATCTGGATTTTCTTGAGTTAAGGGCAGTTCTATACAGTATAAATAATGTACTGTAATCTACCAAAAGTCACCTAAACTGTGACATGATTGTAAAATTTATGATAAAAGTGGTACAGGTGACTGACAGTGTGTTGCAGTCTTCTTGTCCCACTCAAAGCTCTGAATTAGGTGCATCAGATTCAATAAAATGTGCTAATAAGTGTCAATGGAGTTCTATCTATTTCAGAAAAGGTCAATTTGTCAATTTGCTACTGTGGACTCAACAAAACATGAATGTCAATTATCAGGCCATTGTTGGAGGAACTCACCTCACTGTCAAGACCAAAGTGAGATTTGCATGTTGGACATTAAGAGTTTGTGCTCTTACCACTACTTGAACTGGTCTACAAAAAAGTATTTTTGGCACGATAAACTGTTCAGCTCCTCTTCACCAAATAGATGCAAATATTTTCTCATAACATTTAACCCTCACACCAGATAGAGGAATTCAACATACTCATAGGCTTTGTCAACAGCATGTCAGCAAAGCAGAGAGAGGTTTCTATGCTCACGTTGGATCAGAGACAGCTGAAGGATGCAATTTACATTTGGATTCTGTGATAAAGAGGCTATTTGCCTGCACAGTTTTCAACTAGAATTGTATGTATTTCTTATTGGTTAATATGAGAATCTGTGCTTTAAAGCTAAAGCAACAGAAGTAAAAATAAAAAAGGACAAATCAATGCAATGTAATATTCCAGTGCATTCACATTTCAAGCATCTAGATCAATGTGATGTTACCTGCAGTTCGCAATGAAAAACCAGTGGGACTGACAATTCGGTCAACAAGTTTTTTGCCCAAGATAAGTTGGACAAACAGCTTTTTGACAGGAAAAGCCATACATTTTCCTGTCAAAGCAAGTCAGCTTTCTGCAGTTTCTTGTTTCCCAACAGTTGTGATTTTTTTTCAAGGCAAATAGTCCTCATAGGCAAGTGCAAAATAGAGGACAAGTGGACGACCATTAAAAGATCCAAAATTCTTCAGAATAGAGCTATGTAAATATGCAAAAACATTGTAATTTACAGTTCAGGTAGTTACAGTCACAATTGAAAGGAGAACAAGACAAATTGGACCATTGTGATTTGTCTGCTATGTCTGTAAACTAGACCATAGTTTAGTTCTTTCTGACATAGTAGCTATACAGTTAAATGAAACATCACTAAAAGAAACTCCTTATATCCTCCTCATAGCATTCTGTGTCAAACTCTTGGAATGTACAGTCACATTACTTGCGTCTTTCCGGTGCAGTGGTTTAGTTTTCAACCTCTTTCACACTGAAACAATTTTTCACTGCTTTTGTTTGCTGGATATATGAAATAAATCACAGTATGTCAGCATTTCTAATAGATGCCCTGTTAGAGCTGTTATTCTGTGTGAAACTGTATGCGGCTCTGAGTGACAGTGTGGCACTGTTGTATTTATGAGCGAGCGTGTGTGTCTTTGTGTCAGCGTTTATGTGAGTGAACATGTGCTATAGTTGGGGAGCAGACTGCTTGACTTTAAATCTAGTACCCAGTGACCGGGTGACAGTCAGGCTATGACATGATTTAGGTGTTGTTGTGTGATTCACTGTAATAACTTTCTTTCTCACGCGATCAGATTGTGATCACAACCAGGTTTGAATAACATCAATGTCAGCTGGAAATTCTACAAATGCTGATGAGACAGAATGGAATCAAATGACCTATACTGTATCAATACCAACTAATTATACTGACAGGCACAATGGCAAATGATGCATGAAGCTGAAGCTGTAAGTAGATTTTTGCTGTAAAGTTCAGTGTTTTGCTATGGTAAATTATAATGTAGTGAATATAATTGCATCTGGAGAACTTGTAAGTTCACTGAATTCCATGACTGCAAATGCATTTCACAGAATAGGTTGAGGGATAATGGATTCATTAAACAAGGTAATATCAGGTCAGTCAATACTCTTGATAGCATAGAACATGCTAAAGTAGCTATGAGCGTGCTAAACATGTGTACAGAAACATCTAAAGACATGCTTACAGAAGCATTTGAGTGCAAGTTTATTTAATTAAATGTAATAATAAAATAATGGTACTATTAACAAATGCATGTAAAGTAGTGTTATTGGGACCACATGAGTTGTAGTTAGAGTGAAAGTTCCCAGGCCTAAGCTGGGATTTCCACAGATGTCATTTCCAGATCCATAGAGGATATTAAGCTTTTTTCACAGACAGAAACAGTAGTCCTGAAGATTAGTAAATGCATCTTGATAAAATCAGGGGAGCACCCCTTAAACGGTTTTACAAACAAGTTGCCTCATTGAAACATCATTTGCAAATGATGCTCTTTAATTAATGCAAACAGAATACCAGCTACCAAAAATTTTATTCAAGAGGTTGGTGACACACTGCTGTGTCTGCAGGACACTATCTTTGTGAATGAGGGTGGACATTAGTGTTTCTGGAACTGGCACCATTATTATCAAGGTCCTTGTCTCCCTCCTGTGGGTATTATATTCTATATGCATAGCACTGGGCACTGGAATGAGGCATCAAGGTTAATTTTCTAAAGAGTCCAGTGGGGAAACAATAATATTCATATACAGATAATTCACCATTGGTTCTCTTTCCCTTGTGATCCTCATCATTATTGTTTATTGCTCTCAGATATATATATATAATTTTACTGAATAAAGACAACTGCTCAATTACATTATTAATTTTGGGAGATTTATTTGTCTGACATCTTACATAAATCCAGGACATGTTCAGCCAACTTAGCACAAAGTCTTTGAGACAGCAAAACAGTTAGCTTTTATTAAATCTAAGAAATATGATTTCCACAAGTTGGAAAGCAACTGGCTGAGTCAACCATTTCCTACATGCTTCCAGTCCTTGAGCTAATCTGGGCTCAACACGTCCTGTGCCTACAGTACCAGTCAAATGAATGGGAAAGTGTGTTTAACTTTTGACTGGTACTGTATATATAACTCTTAGTAAGACAGTAATCATGCACAATTACCGAGTGCGGGAGTGTTCTTTAACAACGCTATTCAGTCTCTAAAGGTAAAGGCCAGTTAATGGTGCGTCATAGTTACAAGAGTTAAGTGGAACATCTGTGATGGCAGAAGATAGCTGTATGGCTGTGGAAGATGCAAAACAGTCAGCAGCATCAGTGTGAGGCAGCTTAGGGCCGTATGCTTAAATCAAATGAGCCACCTTGTTTGAAGTGGTGTTGATGGCCTGGTGATACAGTATGGAACTTACTTTATGCCCTCTGTGTCCTGCTTGCACTGATACAATGCTTTGTTCCTGTTTAAATGGTGCTAATGTTGCGAAATGTAAATTACAACAGTATGACCCTGCCTGTGCCTCTGCCTCATCACTTCAGCAAGCAAAGATCAGCAGCAAGGATCAGTAATGTGTAGTCAGTTAGTCATCTCTAGTATGGCTCAGTTCTAAAATGGGACAGTTTTAATGCTCACCTACAGAGCACAGATGACTGCTTATACAGAGAGAGATCCATTACATCTTTTGTTCAAGGTCATTTTCAGTACACTTGGATTCAGTGTTCTGATATCTATCTGCATGGCCTATAATGGAGGCCATTTGATGTTTTGCATTGCATTATCCTCATCTAGTTTAAACATAAGGCCGTAGCTTCCAAGGTTCTCGTCTGACAACTGCTGATTTCCATTTGTTGTCAGAGCTTAAGCAGTTTTGGGAGATTTGTGACCTCTTAAACTGTCATTCTAACAAGTGTTGCTAATTAAGTCATGGATATCTGCCAGGGCTGCTTCTTTCTGGAAAGTATTGGGTTCTTTTAACTCGAAATGGATAATTGACTTAACAAGTCAAATGGAAACATATTAGCTATTTATAATGTAACAGAGGTTAAAAAAACATTTTTTAAACAACATTTGTTATTTTATCAAAATTGTAGCCTAAGTTCTGATTTGACAGGCATATACTAACATCTGCATGGCCATTTACATACAAAATGCTTTTGACCTCTCTTGGCATAAGTTAGAATATTGATCTTTTCCTCTTGATGACAACCAGGAGTCAGCTGTAATTGATCCAAATCAATTAGAGCGCCAAGTTTCCTGATAGCCATCAGGAAACTTCACAGTGTGAAAGCCAATAGTATCTGAGAATGCACTAATTTACTTCTGTGCACACATACACAACTCTTAGCTGATGCCAAAGCACTTGAATAGATAAATTATCTATAAAGCGGGCTCAGGTCTGAGCACACAGGATGATATTATAGTTGCACATTAGGCCTATTTGATGCACCAAATTTGATATTTCCCCGGCACATTATGGCAGGAGATCAGAGATTACAGCACGTCTCTCACCATCATAACATTGCTGTATATTCTTTCTCATTTAATTTTAAATGAAATGTTTCATGTTTCAAGTAGAAAATTGGCTTGCCACCACCCCCAACATTATCTGGCATGTAAATACACAGCTATCTACACAAAGTGTGCCTGGACCAACTGGTCTAACAATAGGGGAACAGAAGAGGAGTAACAAAAGCAGGAACCAAAGAGAAAAATAATTGGACATTGCCTGGTGTAAAGCTGCCCTCTATAAAGACACAGCTTACAGCAAACATTGTTCTGATCTGAGCGATTGTACATAACATGAATAGCCGTCTGTCTCCTGAAATGAAAAACAATTGTTCTGCTGATACTCCAAACTGTAACCAACAACACTTCTAATGTACTTCTGTCCACAGTTCTGGAAGCTATCACATTCAATCGCAGATTATTTCAGTAAATTATATCTGTCAATTCCTGACTTTGTGTATGTTCTATGATAATTTTGGGGGTATATTGAGTGTTTGATTCACTGAACAATACTACTGAAATTTCCCAATAGAGGCCACTATGTTTTCTATCAAGTCATCCTTTCTTATTAGTATCTAATTTCATTTGCCGGTCTTTTTAGATGCTTAGATGTGCAGTAATGCACCCTGTAGACTACAACATCATGAAAACAAATAGCATTTTCTAATTTCTAAAAGCTCAAAACTAAACCTAATGATTCACTGCCAGAACAGACGCACTGTGTTCAACATTGCCAAAAACAGAAACTGTTTTTGATACCCTGTTTCATCCTTCCCATATGTTAATAAGGTCTGTTTTTCACAAACATTTTCACACTACTGCCATTGCTCTTAATGTTCATATTACTGTCGGTTCACAAGCAATTGCCTGACATTTTCCCATATTAGACATAAGATTAGCTACTATTTTGCTCAATAAAACATTTAACAAGGAAAAGTCTCTCCCATTCTGGTAGTATCAGTTGAAAACAACTACAGTATGTGCCACACAAACACAGATCATTACAATGCAAGAGAATCATCGGAGACAGAGGCAGACCACTACAGGCTGTCCATTATCATTGTTTTTGGCTGGTTTCACACGTCTTCAGGCAAAAAATATGTTCACAGGGTCAATCACCTGCCACCTACTCAGTCTGAGTAATTGGAAATGACAACTGTTACATATTGAATTTCCAGCAGATAGGAAATTTGGTTAGTGGTTCTGTGCTTCAGTAAATACTTATTGCATCAGCAGGGTCCTTTGCGCTTTACATAAGCAGCTGCTCAAACGACCTCAAGATACTGTTGCAATGAATTTACATTACATGCTGCGTCTACCAGTGGCCAATGAAAAACCTTAGAGGACATGTGGCACATGACATGTGGCGAGAAGTGGCTGTCAGCATGCATTCTTTCAAAGAATACTGTACCTGCAAACCAAACACATATAGTATGCAGTATGTGAAAAACTGTATAGTAAAGTTTTACTGTTTCTGACACAGATTGCTTCATGTCAAAGCACTAAAGAGACCAAACAGAAGGAACAAAATGTCTTAGATGGTGAAAAATAGTCTTGTAGAGTAGGATACTTTAAGCAGTGAGATGTAAAATCAAAACCAGACGTTTCTGTTATATTCTACTTTTACTCATCATTGTAATAAACCCTAAAAAAAAGTCTGTCATGCAAACCTGCATGTAAATGATTTCATAAATGAAGAGAGAAAAATTAATGTAATGCAAAATTATAGAGCAGTTTGCCTAAAAATAAAAAACGACTTTGAGTGAGTAATTCAACACAGCATTTACAATAGGTAAGCTTTGGTACACACTTATGCAGCTTTTAGAATAATGAAAGCTAATCACAAAGATTGTGTGTGCCCTTCACTCTGCGCCTGTCAAATAACATTAACAGCCCCACCCAAACTGAACAGCAGTACTACTTGTTTCAATTAGTGCTGCAGGGCCATTAACAAAAGTAATGAGAAGCACTTCAATTGTGGTCCATATATGAAAACATGACTTTATTAATAAGAGAATGAAATTGAATTTATTCGTCGAGTTATCTCTATGGGAATAGATACATTAATAAAAAAAAGCACAGAGACAGACAAGATGTTCACACTCATTGTTCATAGAAATGATGAAGCCCAAAACTATTTTCATTACATATGCATTTTTAATTCTCAAATGCGTGTGAGAGATTTGCTTAGAAGCTCCTGCCAGCAGAAGTGGGTGTGTTTGGGATGGTTAAGCATGCATGGATTAAACCGTGTCAATCATTTGATGCACTTAAAGTAAACAAGCTGAGACACAGTAATAACACCAGTATTGTATAGGCTATCTTTATGCCGCAGGTTATTTTATACAATAGTGGTGAAAATTAAGAAAATTGCCTGTAAAGTGACTACTGTTGCACTAATATATGAAACAGACGTGTAAATGTGGCAGCACATGAGGGATTAAAAATTACAGAACTGAATGTATCATAAGATGTGATATTATTTTTATACTATTTTTTTACTCCACTGGACTGCAATATATGTCAATAATCTGTCGGTGGTGTGAAAAAGAGGAAATCATTTCACTGCTCCCTAATGTATAGTAAAGTCCAGTCACATAATATCATTTGCTGTGAGAGACAGAAAAAAAAGAAGGAACATCCCTACGGTTGTGGCACATACTGTAAATGTACCATGCAACCTCAAGGTTTTCCATGTGAATTCAGACAGGGATCTTTAGTGCATCCTCTCCTCTCTCCACACATTTCCTGATTTTGTCTTGTGACATCAATCCAATAAAGCAAAGAATGTCTTCACAGAAAGATTATATTACCTCCATTTCTAAGGATAAGAGGAGTCATAAGAGATGATAGAATCTTGTTGATAGGGACACTGGTCACCAAACAGATACCCATAGACAAAACCCTGAATATGCTTTTAGCCAAGGCCAATGAATGAATAAAATATAGTGAATATTCTGAAATGAATTCATCAGAGTTAGTATTTCTACCACAATTATGAAAAATGCAAGGCCAAGTGAGGACCTTCTAAAATGGAAGAAGGATTATTTTCAACAGTGGTGAGCAGAACTGAACCTTAAGTGTATACTTGTATATTCCTCTATTACAATTGTAGGAAATCTGTATTCAGTCTAGATTAACCAGCAGTCATTTCCATAAAGGTGCGACAGTGCTGCCTATTTCAACTTTCCCTTCGCTTACTATGCCTGATGAAAACAAAAATGAAGTACTTGATAATATAAGGAGCTTCATGGAATTATGAAAAAAGGTAGAGTAACTACTCTGGAGATTACAAAAACAATTTAGAAACAAGAGATGTAAAGTTATATAACCCCTTGGTATTTCAGTTTCGTATATGAAGAAAGTAGTAAGAGGATTGGGATTTGAAGCTACTCATGTATGATTTGTAAGCAATATCAGATGATCCATGAGGTATTGTCAAAAATGAATTTGTAAAGCATCACTGCCTCAAAACAGTTATCTGTGGAGAAAAGCAAAGTTAGCAGCAAATGTGCCAGCTTTTAGACTGCAATCAGGCTGTTAAATACAGAGGGAGAGACATATTATAGTTCAAGGATTCATATCTTATGTAATCTTCGTGTCAGCACAAGATTAAAACAAACATCAGTATATAAACCAGGCCTGATGGTGGACAAGGTCACTGCAACCTTTTCAGCTCTATCCATGCATATCAAGTTTTTTACATCCAAAGGTGCAGGACTGAGTTGGAAATTGGTGTGAAATTTAAACCAGCTGTATCGAGGGCCAGGCTCCCCTGGTAATAGTCACTGTATTGTACTAAGAGGACATGATACAAGGTGTGTGATGCCAATTTGTTACTTTAAAACACTACTGCTGATTTCAAATTTTACAACATAACAGAGAGCAAAAAGGATTTATTATTTAATCTTTTGTTTTTACAAGCCCTCATCCACAGTTTTGCTACTTTCGTCCAACTTGGATGCATTATGCAAGGGAACCAGTTTTGAAACAACAGCGTCCATCAACACCATATCCGGATTCCAAAATGTATGCGGGTTGGAAAGAGATTTACTTTATTGTTCTTCCACTAGTATTTAGACATTTTCCCTGCTCTCACTTTCTTGTCTGCTTCATTGTCAAAGTTATAAAACTTTTAGCAAGCTTGCAACAGACTCTTTAAACACTTCTATGAAAAATGCCTTGCATATTATGGCTCTTTCTGTTGCGTTTCAGTATTTATACCTGAGAACAGTTAGCTTACAGCAAATATTTTGTGAGATGTACACAAAACTGCAAATGCAAATGTTTTTGGCTATGCTTTTGCATTCAAACAGGCATTGCTGGTCAAACATAAATGAAAAGTAAACAACTAATTTATGCAAATTTGCAAGTTGTTAGCAGTCTAATGAATTTTAATGCGGGTTATCAATTCTAGAGCAAGCAATTCACAGGAAAAATAAGAGGCTTTGGCTTACTAAGCAGCTGTCTGCTGTGCATACTGTCAGTCAGAGAGCATTGGTAACCTTTTTTAATCAATTTCTATCCAATGAAACACGACCAAGACTATCCCCTGTCGTTCTATCAAACTGTCTAGTTGATTTTGTGTATTATGCATGTGAATATGATAATTGCACACATCAAAGAATTAATGGGTTGTCTGTTAAGATGAGAATATATATTAATACATGTAAATATAAAAATGGCAGTTTATAGATATAAAGTGATAATTGAGAAGGGAACATGATGAAAGGTGATTTAATACTTTGATTTAAGGGGCATAATGATGGGAAAAACAAGCATTAAATGCAAGATCCGCCTTCCTTACATATCAGCTCAGATGTTTCCGTAGATAAAGAACTCTATCCTTTTGTAGAGAGGACTCCCTGAAGCGTGTAAACAAGCAAACAATAAGTCATTTTCCAAACAGAAAGTACTGATTACGTTAATTAACTACATGTTTTCATCTGCTCATAAAGGCCACAAGGGAAGTCAAAGTCTTTGTTGTTTACCCAGTAAAGACCAAAAGCATGTAGGAAAATGTGTGTTATGGCGCTATGGCGCAGTGGTCCAGAATATTTAATGTAAATAAAGCTGCCAACCACTTAATCCCAGAGGAAAATGAAAAGTGACTTAACTGCTATGGGCAAAGGAAAATGGGTCCTCAAGTTGTGACTATGCATGATAATCCACTGCGGATGAGGAAATGTATTACTGGCCTGGGGATAGCCTCTATTATTTATATGGATTAATTATCAGGTTTGTAATGAAAACAATCACTAAATGTTATTGTGATAAATTGGAAAATCACTTATCTAAATCTTCATCGTTGTAGTTTATTTTACAAATACTAATTTATCAGAGTGTGATTGAACTTCATGAATGTGCATGAAGAGGCTTTGTAGACTTTGTGCTGTTGAACACACAGGTAGACGTTATGTAAGGGAATAGTCACAGGACATACACACACAAAAAAAACCTTTTATAGCTCAAAATCTTATTAAAATGGCATTTGAGGTAAAGGAATTTTGTGCATTTGCTATTAGTCTCATATTCTAGGTGACCTCTAGTCTTTAATCTGACCACTCTTTCAAATGAAAGGCTAAAGGGATATGACAGCTAAGGACGAAAAGCTCAAAAAATTGTGAGGCATAAATTAATTAAGACAGAAAGACTCCTTTAGTGAAATAACATCTTCAATATATTTCAAGCTGCAGTGATAACTATTTTTCCCTACCATCTAACAAGCTCAGCAGGTAACTTATGTTAACTATATTTTAATTATTTCATCAGATTCAGCCCTAAATTATTTCCGTGACAACAGTTGGCATGACCATACATGTGGTGCACTGATTGGTTTGACTATTTAGCATAATGCAAGGCAGCAACACCCTTGGGTGAAATCATTTCTAACAAGAGTTTGACCAGACGCATCTCATGCTGTGATCTAATGGCTGAGCTACTACACCAATGAGTCACATGTTCAATCTGAGATGTTTTTTTTTGTTTAAGGTTACCGCTAAAACACAGCTTGAAAAAAAAAAGTGTGGTGTGTGGTGTGACTGAGAAACAAATGCTTCTCTTCCTTCCCTTATGCTAATCACTATACTATAGTGTAGTGATTATATAACTATAGTCTCTGGGACATGTCTACTCTGGGATAAATCTATAACTCTACTTTTTGCACTGTAAATAATAAGATCAAAGCAACTGATAATTTATTAATCATGATGAGTAGCTTTACTGTCCATGGTAAAGGCAAACAGAAAGAATAGATGGAAACTCCTACTAGCTTAGTTCCTCCAACTCAAAATCTGCTTTTCCCCTCTCAATTCTTTATACTCCTTAAATTATTTAATAAAGGATAATGTTTCCCTGATATAAGAGTTTTAAAACATAATACATGGCATGAACCAGGTGCAAGAGCTGCTCAAGTGTCACTGGTTAGATATCCTGCCTCTATAAATGTCAAATAAGAGATGAGAATTAGAGCTGCACTGCTGCTGCTAACTTACATATGGCCCCTTTACTGAGCATGAAACAATTTCTTATGCTGAATGCATATTATTTATACTATTCAGATGAATAATATGCATTACTATTGACCTCATCTTGACAGCTTAAGGTGGACAAAGATTTCTTCTTATATTTACTAAGTGTGACTATGCAAATGGTTGCATTTGTCCTTCTCTAAAAGTGCAGTTTTGGCTTGTGCTGTCCTATCCTTTCTCAGAGGAGATGACCTTTTGGTGTATGTAAAGCCATTCATCTGTAGCGCACCGCCGAGAGCCGAATGATAATGCATTGATGCTGCCAAGCAGAACCTTTTATAATATAGTTGAACCACAGTGCAGTGACGATTCAACATGTGGATAAGCTACTACTAACTACAATGTTCCCAAATTATGCAGAACTACTAAGTCGGCTAAATAGGATGTAATTGCCTGCCATAGCTGCACATAAAAAAAAAATTGCAAATAGTTTTCTTTATTTGAAATAGATTTAACAGACATACCTGGGTCATGCCATGGTGCGCCGGATCCTTTGATACAATGTTGTTGCTCACACAAAGTCAAGTCCTCTGTGTCTCATGGAAACTGTTCTTAATAAGGACACAGAAGGTGCCATTATTGCTCAATCTGATGGATGAGCTGTTGGCTGGAATGTGAAACTGCCCTGGCCTCCGCTTTGGTTCAAGAAAGTGCTATTTCTCGAGGGGCGACATGTTGTGATTGAAGTATTTACGACAAGACAGAAATGTGATGGCAAAGAGAATGTGGGTGACAGTGACGCATGACTGAACAGATTACTGTGTACAGACTGTAGAGCGGCCCTTTGAATTGTGATGCCTCACTTTATTGTGCGGAGGTTAAAAGGCTCACCTCTCAGGGAGCTGCATTACTCTACCCCCTGCTCTTTTTGATATAGCAGTCCACAGAACAAAGACCATGTCAGCAGAGCCAGAAGAACCCCAACAGACAGTTTGGTAAAACTAAAAATGTACTGTGACAGGACATTGGCCAAGACTGATAGAAAGACAGTTTCGCTAACATCTAGATGCCTTGCAGCGCATGATAAAAATATGCCTGCCTCAAAGCACTCATTATTTTGCACAGCCACCAAAAGTCTGTTCATTTAATATAGCCAGTGGAGAGAAGTGCTCTCCCCTGTATAAGAACCTGTTTTAAAAGCAGGAGCTACTGCTTAATGTAGTACTGCGCTTTTAGCAAATGCAGATGACTACTTGAATAAGTGCAGTTTCTCCAACTCTATGGTTAATATTAATCATGATGAGTAGCTTTACTGTTCTTGGTAAAAGCAAACAGAAAGAATAGATGGGAAGTCCTACTAGCTTAGTCCCTCTAACTAGAAATCTGCATATACCCTCTTAATTCTTTGTGCTCTTAAAATTATTTAATAAAGAATAATTTTTCACCGATATTAGAGTTTTAAAATTATAATACATGGCGTGAACCAGGTGAGAGAGCTGCTCAAGTGTCACTGGTTAGATATCATGGCTCTATAAATGTCAATATGCTTGAAGAGATGGGAGAATCGGAGTTGCACTGCTGCTGCTAATTTACATGTGGCACCTTTACTGAGCATGAAACGGGTTCCTATGTTGGATTGTTGCATACATGTAGTGACACAGGCGAGACAGACAGATAGATGTTTGTATGAAATCAGCTTTATTTAATTATTTTTAAACATTTTAAAGTGTTCAGAAGGAGATATGGGAGTAGCTTAGACTTGCCATCTTATATCTGCACATACTGCTGCAGCCTCTTGGAGATTCATCTTTTTGATTTACGTGTTATTTAGTTTTTGCATTAGGAACTACATTTTTTTTTAAGCAGTGAGAGTCCCATGTTTGTTTATCTTTTAGCTAAATCTGTTAAGAATCTGGTGAGAATCAAGCACAGCACATTCTCATTAGAAGGCACACAGTAACAGTAAGAGACTAGACTAAATACTATCCGGTGTTACAGTATAGCTTTATCATTATAATGGCACTATTATTTAAAGAGGGGAGAAGTTCATGCTGACTGTTTGGCTTTCCTGTCTTTTTGTTGGCATGACAAATGGAACCACGCATTTCCATTTCTACATCTTAACGTCTCATCTGTCCATGGGACCCATATCTTCTTGCTTCATCTCATGTGTCATAAAGATGTGAACTATAAAATATTCTGTCTTTGAAAGGGTGCAATCCTCTCTTCAAGAATACAAGTGCACGTCTTGTGGATTTTACACAGCTGCAGACACATGTCTGTCTGTTCCATTTCAAGGGAAGCTGATACAGAATGATGTACATATCAGTGTCAGGATATAAATCCTGCTGTCAGTCTCAGCTGTTGCTATCAGTTTATGTCCTGTGAAAATGAAATGGTTACCTGAGCAGATCATCACTACTTACACTGATTGTACACACTTTTACACAGCTGTGAAGCCATCTTTTTTCCTAACTGCAGGGCACATTTTAAATACACTGACAGTAATAAAAAGCGAGCTGACGGGGTCGCAAGCATTTTCTGTTTTCACCAAGGCCACACAAATTCTTGACTTTATAGTGTTTACTTGCTGAGCAGCATAACCCTTTTACTAACATCTGATGCTTGCTGTTTCAATAGCCATGGCTGCTATAATCATATTTTTGCAGATATTTAAGTCCACTTTGTAAAGCAAAATCAATTATTGGGTTTAAGTCAGACTCAGCAGGATACTTAATTATTAAACTCTGTGGTAACTGATTTATCAAATGGATAACCGTGTTCTGCTGACCTGTTTTCTTTTAATATAATAATTCCATGTTCAGATACTGTTAAACTGTTATATAGCATCAGTCTGTGATGTTCAGTGCATTTCAAGAGTTATTTTGTGATGAATTGTTGTAATTTCCTTTTTTTCCTAGTATACCCACTTTTCCTCAGCTGCTCAAAATACAATTATGTCTTAAAGATGTTAAAAACTGGCTCTCTCAAAACTTTCTTCAGTTCAGCTCAAGTAAATCAGAAGTCATTATCATTGGTCCACATCCCTCCAGCAAGTACTTCTCCTCTCATTTAAGTTCTCTGTTGCACCAAAAGCCTGGGTGTTATCTTTGATAACAAACTTAACTTTGACCAACAGATGAAGTCAGTTGTTCAATCGTGCTTTCTGAAACTTCATAATATCTTGAAAATTACATCTTCTTTATCCGCTAAGAATCTGGAAACTCTCATCCACACTTTCATTACATCCTGCCTCGACTACTGTAAAACTCGCTGTCTCACTCAATACACCTTCTCCAAACTTCAACTAGTTTAAAATGCTGCAGCAAGACTACTCACAAAATCCAACAGAGTCCACATAACATCTATTTTCGCATCTCTACCTGTACGTTTTGGAATTGATTTTAAAATTTTAATGATTATTTTTAAAGCTTTTTTGGGGGGTTGGCCACTGATTAAATCACTGACTTACTAACCCCTTATGAGTCTGAATGCAGCCTGAAATCCTCCAGCAGAGGTCTGTTAGTAATTTCGAGGTCAAGGCTAAAAACCAGAGGAGACTGAGCCTTAAGGAGTCAGAGCCCCATGACTCTGGAACAACCTGCTGGAGGAGATCAAGCAAGCTAGCTGTTTCTTCTGTTAAATCCTTCTTAGAAACAAACTTTTTTCAGAGCTGCCCTCTCTTGAACTGGTTAATGTTGTGTTTCTATTTTACTTGTTTTTCCTGTGTTTTAGTAATTCATACCTCGCTTATTATCAATATTAACTGTAACAATGCGACTTTTATTTATCAGTTATCTGGCCATTTCTCTTGTTTTTGTTTCTTTTTATAAACATTTCGTCACTTGTTTTTTTGGAAACATATTAATATTGACAACCTCCTGTGAACTTGTTGCTTTCAGCTGCGGGTGTTATGTGTGGGTGGGGAGAGTGATATTGATATCGACAGTGACAGTGATAGTGAGAGCAAGAGATCAAATTCTACTGGTGGAGGAAAAGTAAGAGTCATATCCCTTATTCAAACTACATCAACATCTTATGTCTGTATTGCATTATGGTTTATTGAGGTTGCTCTCAGCAGAGAAGGTTTTATCTCTGCCTCCTCTGCCGTGGATTTCTTTCCTGTACGATAGCTGAACATCAGCGCAGAATAGTGACAATACAGAGAAATCCTTGTGATTTGACTTAACTTGACATACTCTGTATCATGGTTGTATTTCATCGTTTTAAACATTTTCAAGCTGTATTGTAACCTTAGTGGAAATATTTCAATGCAATTTCACATGGTTTATCTTTGGTCAATTATTCATGGGGCTAATCCAATAAAAAAAATGTTATTTTAACTTCTATCCTTCAACTTTACATATGTAAATTAGTGTAATTTCCGTCATGTGCTGTGAGGTAAAAAGAGTGAAGTACCTTGGTCACCCTGCTGTAGTTCTCTTTGGCAAAAAACTGCATCCAATCTAACTGATGCTTATATTCCAGTTAAGCGACTGAACTAAATGAGAAACAATACATTTTCATTGATCAACAGGTTTTCACAAAAGTGTTGTTACAGCAGCTCCCATACTGTGCTTATGCTCCTTACTGTTCTATCAAATCAGGTGAGGAAACGAAAAGATAACACAATCTGTCATGTTACCTTGTGATTTGTCACCATTCTCCTTTTTACCCTCATTTCTCACATTGTGACAAGCTGACAATGATATTTTTGGCCCCCAGACATATCTCCAGGTAATTGGTTCCTCACCTCTCACCTAATGGGAGGTGTGAGCTATTCTTCCACCACATGCTCACAAGTTTAAGGTGAGCTGCTGCGCATCTGGACCACCTAATGTCCTCAGATTTAAAGCAGGGGGTCCAGCTGTCAACAAGCCAAGAATGTGGGATACCTAGCGACAGTCAGTACTGGGATTGAAAATTGTTTCAATATGAAATTAACCCCTTTTTGGTCTCGTTCTGTGTGTATGTGTTCAAATCTAAATAACAAATACCAATAGAAATACTAATATTGATATTGATACTATTATTAATAGACAGATACTCCTGGAAAATAGAATCATAATATGTAATTTGCCACTCTATGAAATATTATAATCAGGGTCATAATTTCAACAAATAAATCAATAACAGAATATAAAAATAAGTGTGCTGATTTATTTTTAATTGAAAATACAGGCCTTTTAGCCATTTATATTTTACAAATGTTCAAACTGCAGTTTCACTTTTAATTCAATTGTAAGTGCAGCCTTATCTGTAGCAATAGCTGGGATTGGTTTTGACTCAGGCAGCTGAAATTCAACATATGTTTTGCTTTCCTTTTTCATTAGATTGCTTTCTTGCAAGAGCAGGGACAGGCAGTGAAACAGGGGAAATGCATTACCGCTGCAAGATGAGACTTCGAAATATATCCAGTGAGGGTTTCCTGGGAAGGATACCTAGTCACGTTCCTTCAGCAAAAATGTGTTTTGAAAATTCAGAGAAGGCACCAGAATCTGAGCAGACCTTTGGCGGATGGGTGTGAATGGGTGTTCTACTCTTATTCGGACTCTTCGGCAATGTAGTGATTGAATAATGCATTAGCTCTCAACAGGATGATGTGATAGAAACCACAGTCTGCCAAAGTCATGTCTGGTAGGCTATACCAGCAGGATTCAGCCTTGATGAATGTCACTAGTTGCAAATAAATGACACCTGCATTATTGTTTTGTCTCTTTTTATATAAGGGAGGTGAAGATTGGGATTGTTGCTTTTTGCATAGTTTTTGTTCTTCCCTTTTCTTCTTCAAATTCAGGGAAAAAAATGTCCAGTTTATTTAATAAATGATAAGTGGTTCTTTTGCATGTTTGCAACAGGTACATTTTCAATCATGAATTATTTAAAAACATATATCCAGAAATACTGTACTGTATTTACTGTAGCCATGAAGACTGACAACTCAAAGGATTAATTAAATATGGTTACATTTCCAAACAAACAAATGAACTTGTCTCAATATTTTTGCTATTTGTTTTTATCTTTATTTCAGATGACATCATACGCCTAGGTTTACTTTACCTGAAGTGCATTTAATACTGATGAACGGAGGAAAAGTGTCTAAATTGATTGTGCAGAATGTAGTGAAGTGGCTATGAAGGCCCTTACCACACACTACACTCCAAGTTTGAGAAATACTGCAGAAACGACAGCATTCTGCATCTTATACCCCCCTCTCTAATCCCTTCACTACTGTTGTCTTGTAATGACATCCACTGACCCACTTAGGCCTATTCTCCTTCCCTCACACTGACATTTACATAGATTCTATACCCACCACATTGCATAGATTTTCCCTTTTGTGCGTGCACGCTTCCTGTACATACAGCACACAGCACACACAGGCAGTATTTCAGCTTGTTTGATTGGATTAGTCGGGGTATGTGTGCTTTATTTACTGTGCAACAAATGCAACAAATATACCATGATGCCAGTTTGGCTTTTTTTGCTGGTTAATACTGAGGTTCCACTGTTTCACTGATTTTCTGAGTTTTATTTTTGACCCTGATTTTCCCCATAAAAGTAATTTTAAGTTAAAATAAAATATCATCTTTCTATTGGTGCTTGCACTGAATAAAATATTAAAACCCCAAATGCACTACATAGCTCCCAAAAATAAATGTGGGATTACAAACAGGGACCTGTGGATCCATCTTCCACGTTTTCAATACAATCACCACAGACAAGAGAAGTCAGTAATCGTACAGTAGATAAATATTTGCTAGAGGTATGCTTGACACAGAAACCGTTGCCAGCAAAACGATTATACTATCAGCAAATTCAGGAATTTTAACTAGCTGTTGTCCAGCTGTGATAACAAATAGAGAAAAAAAAACCTATAGCTGAAGGCATTTTGTCTTCCCTAGCATCCTGCCAGTTTTGTTCCACTGCCCATTTGTCAACAGTGATGTCCAATCGCTCAGTGCCAGGCGGGCAAATCAGCACCTTGTCACTTTTGAAATGACAATTTGAGTCTCAGTCAAGTCTGCAACCAGTTTGTGCCTTACAGCCACTCACTACCTCGAAAAACAAGCACTAAAAATAAAGCCAGCCAATCTGAAAGCGCAGACCTGCATGCAATCTACAAAACTGACAATATTAGAGCTCTGAGGTGACTTTGAGATTGAGGATGTTTCTTTTCGTTTATCAAAAGCAGTAATGCAAAGTTGAATCTGAAGACCGACAACCTCAGTGGAGGCTTATTGGAGAGTGTGACAAAATGTCAAATTTCACGTCATAGCAAGTCACGATCAGCTATATAATGCGAGCAATCTAAGACAAATATGGAGCCCCAGTAGGGTTAATGCACAAATTAAAGGCATTAACTGTTTTACACGATGCAAACTCTGTCACAAAGTAGATCTCATTGTGGCAATTAAAGGTGAAGACATCCTATGATTACTGTCATTCCAGAAAGGTAAGTTGTCACTTTTAGTCATCCATGCCCTGTGATTGTTAACATGACTTGTAAATATTCCACACAGTGATGTATGAACGTTCAGTAAAGTCAGAATTAATAAACAGTCGCACAGAGAGGAGAATAGATTCAAACATAGATGCTGAAGTCTGTTATCTCGAAGACAGACAGCATGTGCAATTGCCTAGTGGCACAGTTTTTGATCGTCTGACAGCTAACTCATTAAAAAGCATCTGGATGTACTGTATGTTGCAAAGAAGCATTTCAACACTTCTTTTGTATCAAATGGGGGTTAATAATGAGCTGTTGCAAAAATAACTACAATCCTGTACAACCATTTGAAATCACTTTTATTCTCTATCAATAGTGAATGACAAAAAGATCATCTATCTGATCGCAGGCTTTTTTCCTTTCATTGCCTCAGTCTGAAATTCAGATCTATAGCTTTGTCCCCACATCACAGCGTACTTTGCTTAATATCTCTGAAGCTGCCAGTGTCCATGTTGCACACATTGATACAGTGAAAATACAGTGGGTGTCAATTTTACCACCTACGGCCCTACACTTGCTTTCATGAGTGGTCTCATTTTGTGTTAACAGTACACACTTTAGCACCTACTCCACATCAGGATTGACTCTCTCTTGACCATTTTACATTGTTTCACATTTTTTCCCTTTAACTGAAAGTTAGAAATATGTTATCACCGACCACAGCTGCCTATAAATCAATTCTGAAGGCGAGCAGTATCAATGACAGAACTGTAAGTACAGCGAAACACAACAGCTTCATATTATAGGAGTTTAGTGGAGAGAATAACCTCTTTCATTATCAGTAAGGTGTATTAGATGTCCATCAAGCCTGTACTGTGTATTTTTTTATTTTTATTAGGTTATTTATGGAAACAAATGACCTTTATTAATTTCATGTGTTGAAAAATGGAATATATTTGTTTTTGTTTTTTTAAAACCAAATAAAAATGTGACCAAAGTGGTCCTGGTCTTAAAAAAATATATCAGCTCAATTTAACTAAAAGACTCACCCTAACTTTAACCATAATTATTTTTAGAGGTGGTCATGACAGACATGAATAAATTAAAAATGTGATTTGACACAAACAAATAATCGTACATTTTGAACAAAACTTATGTTGTTTAGAAATCATAAAAATAGACACACAAGTTCAAGTAATGTTAATATAGAAAGAGTATATGAAAATACATTTCTGGGTGTGATATTGGACCACAAAATCTGCTGGAAAGCTCATATAAGATATGTGTGAGCAAAGTTGGCAAGGAGCATTGCAGTTCTGGGAAAAGCAAGCTACATTCTGGATCATAAAGCATAGTATACTCTGTGTTGTTGACTTGTATTACTGAATCTGAATTACTTTGTAGACGAATGGGGCAGCACGTACAAAAGCACCTCGCAATCATTAAGCATACAACAAAAAAAGAGCCATAACAATAGTAAACAATGTAGGATATTGTGACAAGCTGTTTTTTAAAGTCACATGCTTTGAAGTTCATGGAGCCAGTGGAATTACAGACTGCGCAAACAATATACAAAGCAAAAAAATAATTTACTTCCTGGCAACATACAAAAAATGTTCTTAGATAGAGAGGGGGGTTATAACTCAAGGGGAAAATTTAATTTGAAACAGCGTTGTGTTCGCATCAATCTTAAAAGTATGTGTATTTCAATTTGTGGGGTAACTTTGTGGAATGGTCTGGATGAAGAAATCAAACAGTAAGAGTATAAATATCCCACAGTTTCAAAAGATGTAGAAAAAAAGACTTCTTTTTTTTTTTGCGAGGTACATAAATGAGGAATGTAATGCTCACTAATGGCGATGTTGTTGTTATTGACTTTCTTCTTTTCTATTTTTCACATTCTTGATTTGGTAGTATTTGATTAGGCATGAGAAAGACAGAAATAGAGGTTTAGTTGTGTATGATGGACACAGGGGTGGATAGTTGGACTGATGTGAATCTCTAAGTTGATTGATTAGTATAGAATAGAGGTAGGACTAGACAAGCATGTTGCTTCTTCCTACTCCTTTTTGGACATGACATGTTTATTATTTACATTTATGTTGCTTATTGAGAGTCTATTGTATATGTTCATTGCTAATTTTATTGGTTATTTTTCTACTCAGTGTCAGGGGTAACCCTAGTTTATTCAAAAACAAATTATGTTCCACAATACAGAAATGACATGGAAGTCAGCACTTGTCTTAAAAGATCATGCAAATCACTGTGAGCAAGATCAGAAAGTGTCTCATATCTTTTTGTTCAAGTTTCCTATAAAACTTTTTTTTTGGATGATAAACAATTAACTTTACACTGTAAATATGTATGTGAGCAGTCAAATAAAGTCTGGAAACCCCATTTAGCTAAACACTCAGTGGAGATGGTTGCTCCAATCACAACATAAGGACTGAAGGCTGTCTTCGGGGTAAAGGTAAGCTTCGAATATTTCACCTGAAATTAGATTTATGTAAATGAAAAATGGTTGCCAAACACTCTGCCGGGCTGTTTATTCATCAAGTGAAATGGCTGAAAATGAATGATGACATGTGCTCTGGCAGTCAACATGGACCCTCAAAGAGACCAGATGATTGATATGCTCAATCCCACTTTATTTACTTCTGTTCCTAGTTTATTGAGAGACATTTTAGATCTCTCCAAATTCACCAAAAGGAAAAGAAAACATTTGATTAAATCTGTGATGTATTGAAATGACCGCTGACATCCCATAAAGTTGTTTAATCCATTGTTTGACAACAATTTGATAGGTAAGCCCTTTCCTGGGCATCCAAATCTGACTTGCAGACAAGGTAGTCAAGATTTCTCCACTTCATCAGCCTGTCAAACTGTTTGATAGATTTCTTTTCCAATTATGTGGCTCAAGTAAGGGAATTACAATTGCAGAAAAATGTGTGAGCTTTTGTTAGACCATTGCAGTCTTTTATCATTGTTAATCCTTAATATAATCCAATTCAGTCATTATGTTGTTTATTTATATTTCTTATTGCTAAATTATAAAGTAGCTGTATAACACAAATAGTTTTCCACCAGCCTCACTTTGCATCTCAAAGGGGATAATAACTGGCAAGTTCATATTATTTATATCATATTTGTTTAGCGCAAAGACTTCAAATAAGCTAATTATATAGTAAAGAATACGTGATCTGTGTGTGGAATTTGAGGAACCTAAATAAATTACTGGACAGTTTTGATCCTGTGGAGGAAGTGTGACGTTCATATAGCACAGACAAATGTAAAGGTGCAGCCCTCTATTCTACACCAAAAATTACCAATGGTCAATAATCCTCTCTTTAATACCATATCTTATTCTTTAAATCATCACCTGGATCTCTTTTTAATATAGTTTTAAAAATAATTAAACAAAACTAATTAGTTGAATTAACAGAAAATGTTTTAATCTCATTGCCAAAACTGAAGAGAGGAGTGCATGCGGACTGACAGTTGTGAATGGGCTCCAATAAAACGATTAAGCGTTGTGGTTAATAGGATTGAGAGGTCTGCAGGTGCAGCATTTCAAATATGTCTATTAAATCCCACTGAAGACAGTTTTAGAGTCTAAGAAATATAATAATGGCATTTAACAGAGACAATCTTAAGTACATGGACAGAGGAGTCTCCAGTACTTCCTTTTGATAATATTGGGTGATCATAGGGTGATCATACCATAATAAAATTCCTTTGCAAGTACTCCTGGTCAAATTGTGACATTATACCTCAACAAGCACGGTCATGTGAATTATTAGATACATAAAAAATTATGTGGCACAATATGTAACAATGTAAAGCTTATCACAGCTAAATATTTCACTGACTAGTTGTACAAGTATGTCCTGGATACCTTCTGAATATATGACTTATATAAAAGATTCCTCTTCGGAGTGATGCTCTCAAGTCTTCATAATATTTCAACAAGTCTTTTTTTTTTTTTTTATTATTCCTGCCATGGCTTTTTCAGTGTCAAACTGTCTGGAACCGTCAAACGTCTCTAACACTTTGACTGCAACCTGGAAAACAGCTTATAGTTAAAGAATTAACCTGTTCACAACCCGGTTATGTTCCAAACACTAACAAAATATTGTAATGGTCTATTCTAAATGCACTCATAAACTATTAGCAATCAAAAAATTGACTAAAATACTTGATTATGTGTTATTTTTCTGTCCATTCCAATGGACAGAGAATCTGAACACAAGAAACCACCTATAGTAAAAAAAAAAAAAAAAAGACAATAAAAAGTCTTAAGAGACCTTTTTTCACTAAAAAACATGAGTTTATGTATTTTTCATGAATGGTTAACTCATATCCATGAATAAAGTGATGCTTTAAAACACATTACATATATATTTTGTATAATATTAACACACATTCAGACCTCCCAACCATTGCAATGGGTAATGAGTAAAATCTATAATGAGTAAAAGCTATAAATCTTTCATATGATATTTTGACATGTATAAGTAATATAAAATCTCATGTTTACAAATTATGTACTTGTGCCTTACACTTCCTCTTTGCATCAAAGTCAGCCATTCTTGCTAAAAAAAAAAAAAAAGGAGGTGTGGCAGCCCCTTTAGATGATGTGGAACACTGTGATTGGCTTATAGACCAGATCTTCTCTCTGTTGTTGTCAGCTGTCATTTCAGTGCAAATCATCACGACCCTCCGCCACCCCATTCACCTCCACTTCATCACGTCAGTGGCGGGTCCAAGATCACCAGATGCCCGCTCCTCTTCTCATCATCCAGACTCAAATATTCCCGTATTCATCACCACTTGTGTCTAGACTCCATCAGGTGATATACTATTCTACTCTCACCTTCTCTTCCCTCTTATAAATATGATGACATCACAATGGGGTCTAATTGACTAATGAAAAGGCTTTTTACATCTTCACCCTATTATTCGATAAAATTATTGTCACTTAAAAAAATTAAGCCTCTCCTGATATAAATGACTTTAACCTGGATTATTGGGTCACTGTTGTGTTAAGGGGCGGATATTAAGTACATGTACCTCCCTGTACAAAATGAGCAAGGGGGCCATATTGGCCATTCAGATTAAGAGATATAAATACAAGGAAATGCTTATTTACTTGTGGAAGAACCAACATAGTGTGTGAATTTATACTTCAGTTAATCTTTATAAACATAAAATATCAGGTTTGCCACCTTTGACCACCTTTGACAAGCTGTCAGCTGTAACAAGAGCACTGTAATCAGTTTTTTTTTTCAGGTGTTCTGTTGCATAAGAAGCTAAGACGAAATACCCATAAGAAATACAGACTAAACAGCCACAGGCAGACATTTGCATATTTGTAAAGTTGAAAGCATTTAGACAATATAAACAACATGAAGTCTGGCTGAGAGGGTTCAGTTCTGTGGCACTTGGAGGCAATTCAGTTCAGTGATGTGTTTTTAATAGTATTTCAGGAATAGGCTATTAGGGCTACAATCTCCACTCTCATTGCCATGCACTTAATGCTGTTTTCTACATGACATTAACTTGCATATGATTAACTAGGCTGTATAGACTGATAAAAAAAAACAAAAAAAAAACAAAGGCTCTATATTCTATTTGCATTCCACAGTAAATTATTATCCATTTCTGTTCCCACATTCAACAAGTGATGAACACAAATTCAATAAAATTAAAGGTATCAGGAGTAAACTAAAATTGGAAAATGAATACCTTTTGCCAAAAGAGTTTTGCCCTTTCACACTGAATTATTAGATCTTGTACCTTAAGATGGTACCTTGGGGTCAGTGTCTTAATCATCACAGAGAACATCCTTCCAAAGTAACCTTGATGTTTACTCTGCTTTGCCCCAGCAAACGTGATTCAGAGAATGATTCATAGATCCTTTGTGGCATGGATAAAGTCTCCAGACTAGAACTTTCTGGCCTTAATGAGGCCAGCCTCACAGGGTATGAGTATGAGCGTCCTTGATCTGCGAACACATCACACTTCTGTGTGATCGTGCACATCAGAGTGGTAGAGAGATACTCTAAAAGGAGTCAAAATGCTGGAGCCAAGTCGCCTGCTTGATATGCTTGTTATGGCTGGGGTGAAGAGGTAATCCTTATCACCCAGACTGGTGGCTCAGTCTTTTCATTGCATGATTCATATATAATCCAGAATGTCATTACATCAGCATTTTATTTACAATAATTGTTTTGCTTCTCAACTGAAAATCAGTGTTACCATGATTGCATGTATCAGTTAGGCTAAATATGGCAATTAATGCTTAGCATAGAAGTGACAAACTGATGAGGATAACAAGATGATTTTTCTTCTGTCAGTGGCTTATGGTATGTCATTATACAATTACTGTACATTTATTCAACACCAGGTGTTCTGGATTTTTTTTTCAGCCAGGAACTCAAATGAGAATAGCATTTCTGTCCCTTGGATCCAGGCTCATTAAAACATCACTTTGATAATTGGAGAGCCACCAGACAGGCCCACAGCTTTGGTGAAGGCCTGTGCAGCCTGCCATGTGTAGGCTGTTCACCTCAATAAATAGCTTGTTGAAGTGCCTTATATTCATTTGAAATTCAACTCTAATTCCTATCTCTACAGTATAGTGATGCAGCCTAACGCCCCCAGAAGGACACTAAGTACTTACCTATGAAGGCTCCAAAAACCCATTTCAGATAAATCTGTTTTTGTGCAAATCTAGCCTCTAAACTGATGGTCTTCATATAATGGAGATTACTGTCTTAATACATACAAGTATCCACAATTTTCTTTTTTACAAGGGTTTATAAAAGAGAATGGAAAAATTGCGGATCTTATTATATGATTTTATTGATATACTTTACGTGGAAATAATGTCAACTCTGATGAGAGAAGAGCTTAATGTTTATTATTATGTTTCTTGATTTAGCTTTTTTTTTCTTTTCGTAAAATAATTGCTACACGCAACGAATGGAATCTCAGAAAAACAGGATCAAATGGACAATCAACACATGCTGCATACTATAATAAAGTCACGCTTATAACTATGTTTAACTTGCACAGATGGAATGACAGGGCAGAAAATAGGCTTGTCAAGGTGAATGACACTTCATATGTCTATGTATAATTCACAGCAAACAAGCACCTGTAGCTTTTCATGAAATGAAGACAGAGTGTGAATGCCCCCTGAAATTTACATTTTTTTCCCCCTGAAACCATCATATCAACAAACATATCACAAAAGGAAGATCCAAGTGTGTGGCTAACTAATTACATTAAAACTTTATATGTTCTTTTGCTACGTGATGTGCGACAAAATGAGATGAATTTAGTCTCACACAGTGTGAACAGATAAATGAGCAGGGCGTTTCATTTGTTTTACAGCATTTCAATATTGATTGTTTAACTGTTAATCTGGCACCACAGCTTTTTAAGCAAATGCACAGATTTGGAGTGACACCACAATCTGTGCTCCATGACTGACATGATCAGTGTGCTGTCAGTCAGCCTGTCAGCAGTGCAACAGTGCCATCTATGGTGGTATAGCAAATGAGCCTGGTCATCCATGACATAGAGATGACTGGATTGGACCACACTCAGTTCCCTAATCATGCCAATGAAGAATGGTTTGTCCATATTAGCAAAATGAGTGTTTCTATGCCTGACAAAACCTAATGACATAGAGAGGTGTATGTAATGTGCTGGAACCTCATTATGTCTTGGCAACATATCTTAATAATCTCTGGACATTGCCTCTCTCTTTGCAAAATGGACGTTCACCCTCACCACCCTTTATAAAAGGCAGCTATTAACCCCCAGATTATGTTGGCCATGAGCTCTTTTTATGCCTGGACATAGTATAGGAAGTGTGAAATGCTGTGAGGAGATTGGAAGCCGCCACAAGCAGTAATGGAGCATACAATTTTGCAATTTGCATGCTGTGATAGGTAGAGAGACAAGACCATCATTGTCATTCACTTATTTTCAAGGTCATGTAGTACTTCCTGAAATCTGGGTTGGTGAACTTTAGAATAATCAAGCTTCAGCAGGGTAAGAAATTGCTTTTACACCCTTGCACACAATAGCTAGTCAAACTATGCTCCCATTGGGGGAGGGTATTTTTAATTAAAACAAAGTTACATAGTTATGTAATTGAAGTCATAATAATAATACATTCTTTAATTATGATGTTCAGAAAGGTCTCAGTGATTAGATGCCCAAATATGGATGAGATTAACATGATGTGACATTGAAAAAAACAAGCACTGGAGGTGCTGCAACTCTATCAAGAATTTTTTTTTTCTTGGGGGTTTATAGGCTTACAAGGATTTGAGGGGATATTACTCGTTCAATTTTAGAAGGGTGTGAAATCCCTCTTCATGTAAATGAAACAATCAATATCAAATTAATAAACCTTTTAAAATGCATATTTCTTAATGATTTCCTGAAATTCAGAAGAAAGAACGGAATTTAAAATCCATATAAAACGCATTGTGTAAAGCCCCTCCTCACACCTCAAATCCCAGTTTTGAAATCCAATTTGAGGTTTTAATCAGAAATTGCTATGCCTCCATAACCTAGTAATCATCAGCGAAGAACAAAAAGCAATTATCAGTCATTCATACACGCTGCCTTTTTAAAAATCATTCGACATTGATTACATAAGAAAAATGGAAAATGCTTAGTTGATTCAACATCATTCATTATCACATTCATGGAAATACAAATACCAACAGGTCTTGCATGCCGTTAAATGAACAAGCAGGAGAGACGAGCAGGATTCATATGCCACTTGTCAATGCTCATTTACCTTGCTAGCCCCACATGTACACTCAATTTATGATGGCAATGAAACCAAAAAATAATTGCAGTATTGTGCTTATAATGGAATTTCAGGGCCGGTGGGGGCAGAGTGTTGCCTTCATCATGACAGCATGAAACAAATCCTTGACCAAAGAATGGTTTTGCTTTAATACAGTCCCATTATATACTGAAATCCAACCCAGATATCACTTCCAGTGGGGGAAAGAAGCCTATTAGGCTGTAGCAGATGTATTTCAGCAGCTTGGAAACTCCACCAAAGACATCTTTATAAGCATACATTTTTGCAGTGCATGCTTTCTACCAAATGACCTTCCGTTCACACTGAGTCCATACTGAGCAGCAGCTTTTACAATCATATTCATGAGGCTTGCTTTATGGGACTCATAAGGCCACCTTCATGCAGGAGCATAATATGTTTGTGTGAGGGGTATAAAGCACATGATGTGCAATAAAATGTGTCCTTTAATGAACTTTATAGGACAATTGAAGCGTCCACGCTGCTGTCCGATCTAAGAATGGGGCTCATAAAAATTGGCTAATGGTAACTTCCTGTACTACTACTGTTAAGGAAAGTAATCTGTCCTGTCTTCACCTCTTCTCTGCTTTGCATTTGGAACATTAGAAATGCACAAGCACAATGCTTGGCCAGAATCACACAATCCAAACTCTAATGAATTATTTTTAGAGAACAAACTAAAGAGTACCAGGTGTATATTGTTGGAGCAAATAATGGAGAAACTGGCCTCAAAAAAAAGGGAAAAAAAAGAAATGAAGATGCTTCATTTTGAATTCCGTTTTTGTCTTAAGTTTGATCAGAAGTTATCTTATCAAATCAAACTCACTGAAATCTGTTGCATGCCGTGAATCCGGCCGGTATATGATTGATGATAGCAGTGAGGGAGCTGAGAGGACTGCTGGACAGGGCAGACCCTTACACCTGAGCAGCCAGGGATGGCTTGGCCACATGGTGTTCGCATCATTACACAGCTTCAGCCTAGACCTCTGGTGCCGCCCTGATTGATGGGCTCCACCAGGCCAAATGGCCCAATGGAGGCGTTCCATCCAGACTATAGCCCAGCCCATCCATCTTGAGTCCCTAGTAGAGAGTCACATTACTGTACGTCTCATCTGGGGCTGTGCTGCTCAGCCTTAATCCCACTCCCTGATTAAATGGGCTGCTGGGTGTTTTGAGGATTCAATATTGTATGCTAAATTACCGGTGACAAACCAGGAAGAGTGAATGAATGCGGCACAAAATGAATAAGCACAAAATGTCAGTTTGTTGTGATCATCACCTGCACCATGGAATTCATTATATTAGAGAGGATGAGGTCTATATGTTTATTGCTTCTCAAATAGTTAGTGGTTACAGTATTAAGCATAAACTGTACAAAATCAACTTTGCTATCAGATAATATAATCCTGATCGAAATTGTGTTGAAACAGCAGATATTATATTGGTTCAAAAATAAAATTAGATGCTGCATTAGTTTAAATAATAACATTTCCATATTGGTTTGATGCAGAGCATTGGTTGTTCTCTATTGCTGTTTTTATCAAAATAAAAAATGAACATTTGAGTCCTATTTATCTATCTATCTACTTTCCCACTAAAAGCCAATCCCTCAATTTACCGTAAATGACAGATTCAAAAATTCTTACAGTGCCTTTAGTATCCAAAGTAGCGCATGCATCAACATGCAGCCTGTGAGATCATTTTCAGAACATGACAATTACTGACATACCATTTTTCCATCCACAGGGAATGAATGGCAATAATAAATGAATGCCTTCCCGCCTGCCCCTTTGGATGCTCTGCCCCTGCAGCCAGATGCAGCAACCAGATGCACACAGCTTGTCTGCTACCTTGCCGCTTCAATAACTCTCATTACGGTAATTGTTGCTTAATGTTTTCATAATCTGCTGCTTACAGGAAACTGTTTTCCTTTCCCTAATACCATAGCTGCCTCCCCGCGGTCCTATCCTCAATGCTATTTTTTAAAAATTCTTTAATTCTTTTTTTTTTTTTATCATGACAATAATGAATCGGGAAGTGTCCCAGCTGGCTGCTTTCCCTGAGTGAAGGAAGTCTCAGGCAGAAGTGCTGCTGGTTTGAATGAGCGACAGAGCCATCAGAGAAAGGCCAATGGATTCCACTCTTCTGATTTAATGAGTCACTCACATGCCATGTTGGCACCAGCTCCCAGCATCTGGCGCTTCGGTGGCCGTGCACATTCACAGAGTTTACTTACATTTCACCTCTGCCGTTACTCAGAGTGAGTGATTGCTTACTTAGCCCTGCTCTACAGGAATTTCCATTCTAAACATACACACGTGCACACACACACACACACACACATTGAAGTTTCTGGATGAAGTGATAATGACAATATCACCAGATAGAGATATAGAGCCAAAATTGTTTTATTTTCATGTGAAGACTTGTGCTCACCCTGGAGAATTAATTAGTAGGCAATTACTGTTAAAACCTCTTTGCAGGGTACTAGCAATTATACACTTATTGACTTCATAATCTGTGATTCTGAGCACAAAGTTTTGATATACTGTAAAGTACTTTGAATCTAGAGTGGCAGATGCTTCACTTTTACAAAGTAACACTTGTACAGGCTGTTGTGCAGCACTTTGAGACAATGCCATCATAATTTGATACTATATGATTAACCTATATTTAAAAGTTTTAGATAGGCACGTAATGTGTACAGCCATCAAGAAACCTAATCCACCTTTATTTTTTTGCATGGTTGTATAAGAGGTTTTGAGATCATTTTAGTAAAAAATAAACATGATTTAGCAAAAAGTGTTCTCAATCTGTATTTACATTTTATCTTCTTGTTAAAATGTGTTCAGAGCTCGGTTACACAATGTCATTTGTAGTTTGAAAGGGACAAGTACAAAACAAATTCAGGATAAATGAATGTTGATGAGGGTGGGCATGTGTGGTATCACTTTGCAATTTCCCCTTCGTTTATGGTCCGTGCCAGTTTGCATCAACCAAAATATTTTCAGAAATGAGGATGATATTTGAAATGTGTGATAGTGTTTCCGAGGGACCCTTGGGTTTGCCATCAGCAATAATGATGACTGACCAATCCATCTGTGGATCATGTATTTCTCTCTAATTATCTCACATGTGCATTGTGCCTGCCCGTGACATTTAGCAAGGGCTTTTTCAGTAAGTCACAGGGTGGGCCGAGATGCCATTAGGTGATAAGGTTCATTTATTGTGGGGGCTCTCATCAGCACATTTTCCTGCCTTAAGGCATTAAATACAATCCACACTGATTAGCATCAGCCCCATATCAGGAGAAACATAATAGCCCCACTCTGAAGGTGAACCTTTTGAGGGCACAATCTTTACTCAACGCAGACAATTGCCACAGGTTTTTGCAGTTAGAGGGTTATCTCTATGGCTTTGTGTCCTGAGTGTTGCTCACACAGGGGGAATAGAGTTGTTTTGTATTCACATAATGTCAATGTGGAATTCTGTAATTAAATCACTAAGTAACAGCATGTCCTTCATACTTATAGTTTGTACCTTGATGTAATGTTGCTGTCAAGGTTTATTAATTGATATAAAGACAAATTAGAATTGAGCCAAAGTGTTTCACCAGACTCCATAATTGAAATGACCCAGTCCTTTGTTCGCCCTTGGGAATGACTGCTTAAAAAAAAAAAAAAATAGAAGTAAGTTTTCACTGACAGCATCCACACCCCATTCAAGAATGACAATACAGAGAATTTAATGATTCAATATGCCTTCTCTCCTACTATTCTTAGCTGGCTTACTATCAGATCTGATCCATTACAGGCTGCGGTGACACATTCTAATAATGAAGTTGATTATGTAAGAGAAACCACCTCCAGCGGTTGTTAGTGGATGTAATGGTTAGGACAGCTAATTAGTTGGGTTGGTTGTCTTTGATTTATATAGTCTTTCCTATCATTCCTTAATCAGCTGAAAGCAATGACCCGCGCGCAGACAAAACCCATTTAATTACAAAGCCTGTGATCGTGACAGTAATGCCAAGCTCTGAGAGGGGTGTTTAAAAATCACATAAGACTGTCACATTTTCTACAGTGATAATTCAAATAATTGAGTTGTAATTAGACAGATCACAATGTTTAGGGAGTATCAAGAAAACATGCAAGCGAGTCATTTACTTAGAGTGGGAGATATAAGCCCAAGACTAAGCAGGTCCTCTGGTGTCTGCTTCAGATGTATGTGTTTACTACAAGACGTTGAGCCACCTAATGCACTACTAAACAAACGCATAATGTGATCGTAGATTATCTAATTTTCCTCGTATGAGTAGATCTGTAGTAGATAAATTGGAAAATAAAATTAATAATAAATTGCCAGATTAAATGTGCTTCAACCTAATAGGCAGCTACATTTAAACACAAGTGTGTCCAAGTGGTATTTTCTAATGTTACAGATCTGAGATCATTATGCCTCTACAAACACAAAGACCAACTGCTTCTAAAAAAGAGCAGCTGAGGAGAAGTCAGGAGGGACATCAGTTCAATCAGTGGTGAGGGAGTAGAAAAGAGACGGAACATGAAACTGAAGATATTTACTGAGAAAATCAATAAGCAAAAGAACTGCAATGAACAGGTTATGACAGATGGACACACACACATACACACTGTCTCACCCAGACTGCGCAAACATTGTGCCGCCTGTGTTGTTGAGCCAAGTCGTGTTTGCTGTTTTTCTTTTGGAAATTCACAAGTAAATGAATACAATATGTTGAATTAAACACACGTTTTGATTTTAGACTGTTAGGAAAGGAGAAACAGACCATTTTTTTTAGAAAAGCTAAATCTTTGGAAAAGTTTTTAGAAGACGATAAATCCTTCAGCAGCTTGACGCTACATGCGTGGACATGATTTGTGTGAGATGATAAAAATACTAGACTGAAGTATGGTATGTTGCTGTAATTTACAACAAGGCCCCAATGCACATGATGAGCATTTCATAAGCTGCAGTCCAGTTTGGGATGGGAAACTGTCTTTTATTACCATGTTTGACTAGTATTCTGATGTATTTAGCTCATATTGTCTATAAACACAAATTATCCATTTTACCAATTTCAAAATTGTTCTTGAAACAAAACTAGAAAAAATCAAGCTGTGCCTATTGGTAAGATATGCCATAAAAATACAAACATCTATAAGATACCATATACCATCTACCATATACTTTCATCTGTTATCCATATCCACAGAATTATGATGATTGGTTGCTTTTTTCAAGTTCGGAGGGTCACTTGTTTACAATATACTTTGTCTTTTGAGGGGCTTGGGAATCACATCCATCTACTTTGTTAACTTAAACTCAAAGTGTAAATCCATGGTCTGATCATTATGTCATCATAAGATCACAAGTGTACAAGCATTTGCTCACATATTCAACAGTCATTCAACAGCCTTCCCCATTTGCATAATTTTGGCTCATAACAACTGACAATAGCAACTTCAATTTCAACTTCAACAGCTTAAAGTGCACATCACCCAAAGAGTCTCTGTACACTTCACAAAAACAAAAAAAAAACAAAAGAAAACATGACCTCATATGTAAAAGTACACACATATACATACACCCCCCCACACACACATACATAATAATGTTAATGTAGTAAAAGGGTGGAGGTTAAGAATTTAGAAATATGAGGTCATATAACCAGAACAGGGTTGAGGGAACTACTTGTCAAAGAGGAAAACAGTTAGTGATTTGAGTTCCCAGTGAGTGAAGAAAGGAGAGGCTATAGTATACACAGAGACAATGTGGGTTTTAAACGTTTGCCTCTGAAACAGACCTTAGCAAGGATAGGAGTGGCTTAGCGTTGGTCCAGTGGGAATGAACAGATTTGTTTTCCAAACAGTCAGTAACCATGGCGAAGTAGACATAACCATCAAGCTGAGGCATCGTATCTCTCATTCCCTGCAGCAGGAAGCAGCAGGGAATGACAGTTGGGAAGACCAACAGACCATGAGTCCTCCCACTGTCTCTCTGCTGTTCAGAATACAAGGGCACCTCTGACCGGAGGACTGCCAGCCTGTAAAAAGGAAAAACCCAACAGTAAACACTGTTAAAAACACAGCTAGCGGTGTAGCTTTGCACTCCTGCACTCAGTTCTTTTTTTGGTTGGGCTGAAAATGTGATGGGATTGAGATATCAGGGCTAGCTATGATTTATTTAGTAGCAAAAGAGTGTTAAGTCTTCTCAAACATTAAAGCATGGGCTTCTCTCTGGTCTGACCACTGTGCAAACAGTGTCAAACAGAGAGAAATTCATCCTACATAGATAAGCCAGAGATACCAACTTCACCGCTGACAGTAGCTTCGCCAGACCAGAATGCAATGCAGCCACAAGACCCTGTGTTTTGAGTATAGGGTGTGTTGAGTAAAGGGTGTAGCTGCAATCACACACAGGCTAGCTAACTGTATCCAAGCCGGCAATGTGCAAACACGTTTGATTGAAGTTTATTTCAAGGGGTTGTTTCAAGTTCTGAAAGAATAATGAGAAATTACTAGCTGAAGTAGTAGTTGTGCGAGGCATGTCGAGAAAAGTGGGTTAACCAAAAATAGTAAACTCCAACACTTCATAAACACTTCATCACAAAATAATACACTGAACTATACAAACTGAAGATATCTTATGCTGTAAGAGTATCCGAGGGTGGATTTTTTTTTTTCCCTATTTAAACCAGAACTCAGAGCCCGTTCCCTTGATCATTCATTTTCATCCGTTGAGTTGATGAAGCATTATTTGTTCAAGCTATTATTAGTTCACGCTTTCAGTTTCATCAGTAACTCCAAAGCTATTTCACGATAATCTCTGGGATGACATTGAAATGATATTACACAGTGTGTTCCACACTTGCACATTGCCAAAGCCTCTACAGTGAGCAGTACCAATGCATTACAGTGCATCTAATATAGCCTGCACAGCATGGATATCGCTGAAAGATTACATTCAGAGACATGTGGCTCATTAAATTGTAATGTCATATGTATTTGGAGAATTCTTTGAAGTGAAACTGTCCACCTTTGATATTGTCTTCATCTCCAACAGGAGAGGTTTGTGGGAGAACACTAATGGTCCGTTACTTTGATTTAAATCTGTATGACAGAAGCACCGTTCCTGTTATTACCTTATGCAGTAGAATTGTCCTCTGTCTACTATAACTGTATCATTTCTATCAATCATGATAGAAGGAGTGTCAAGAGAAGCAAAAGGATATGAGAGAGAGGGATCAGGCAAAATCCTGGGAGGACAAAGTCATGTTTATTGGTTTTAAGCTTATTTCTTTAACTCATTACATGTCAAACATTATCTGCAGTGAAATACATACAGAAATAGTCTGTCTATTGAGTGAGTTTTCTTTTTAGTTTCTTTTTTTTTCAGCCACTGCACTTCAGACATTATTAATGCACAATCTCCTGATTTTCATTAAAGAGGAGGCATGTTCATTTGCCCTGCCCCTGTATTTATCAGACAAAGAGTGATAGCGGTGTGTCCCATTACAGTTTTAAAATAGCCCTTAATTAAAATCAGCACAATTCAATTAAGATGAGCTCAAGATTCATGTATGTTAATTACAAAATTAAACGGTAGGTAAGCATTGTATACCAAAAAAAAAACCTCAAGTGCTATTCTGTTATCATGGCCTGTACTTTGATTGTTACTAGCAACATTAAATGTCATGATAACACCTACTCAATGCGAGAATAGTCAATGTGCAAATATCACATTATCACATTTTGAAGCACAGGACAAGCCACAACAAAGGAATCCCTGGTGTTATCATTAGGGAAATATTCTCTTTATGAGGTTGACATTTTACCAATATAATTACAACTTATCTCCAAATGACCCTATACACTGGTGTAATTACAATGCTTAGTTTAGTTGAAAAAGCTCAGGCTCAGACAAAACTGCTCTAAATAGAATGAATCACAGTGAAATATGCTCCACCGTAACACCTTTTGACTGCGTCTGCCAAGGTGCAGCCATCACAGTACAGTTAATCCCTTTTTTTTTTTTTTTTTAAGAATGTCAGCTTGCTAGTTCACTAATTCACTGCTACATAAATGTCACATTTTGCAACAAGGTGATATGTGCGAATATTCTCAAATGACAATGTCATTTTCTGTGAAATTTTCAGTTACAACGAGTTTTTATATGTTTAACCAGTGAATGTTAAAACGTGACATAAAAAGTGACTCGTGCTGCATGCATGATGAAAGGCAAGAGTAGGTGTTATGGATGTGCCACACCCCTAAGGTCATGCAAAAGTGGCACAAAAACTGTTAACTAAGTACTTGTCCAACAGCTGGCGTTCCACTGCAGATACTACAGTAATGGTGGTGAACTAGAACTACATTTTACAGTAATGTTAGTTCTGTAATGCTTTTCTTGGAAGAGTAAAAATGACCAAAGAATAAAGCTTATATCTGAATGTAATGTAAATTTCATTAGTTTTCATTATATTGTGGACTGTTTATATAGCACATTTTTTTCAGAGTAGGCACTGTGACGAATAGTAGTTGTAGGTGGATGTAGTCATAGCAATATAATTTAATAAGACAACTGATGCATATATAGAGTAAGAGGTTTGTGTTTGTGACCTGAAAGTTTCAGGCCTTTCACTGTCAAGTTTGGATGTTGGTGAATTGGAAACAAAATGGTCCATATTGTAGCTGTGAATGTGAATAGCTTTTTGATAGCCTGGTTACTTGAAAAAAAGTGTGTTATACCAAAACTCAACCTCTTGCTCTGTATATACACTTATTTGTTCTTTTCTGAGTATATTACTGATAGATGGGCAAATTGAGATTTTTTTTTTTTTTTTTTACCAGCCCAAGGCTCTTCTTTCCATATTTGTATTATATTTGCCCAAACACACACTAGCAGCCTATTCAACCCCTGTTTTGCAATCAATAAAAGTCCCACAGAAATTAATTAATAAGGTCAAGGCTCAGGTTGTTTCGAGTTCAGCCTTACCTGACGAGAATTAAGTGGCTAAGGTGAGTCAGAGCACTGCGTTCGCTCCATAGATGGAGGTGCTGTGGGCAAACATAAAGGTATTTGTGTGGCTGAAGAAGCTGACAGTTCAACACATCCTCATAATTAAATGACCACATAGGTCGATTGTACCTGCACTCTGGAACGACCCATAGGAGAGTTTTCAGAATGACCCATTGGAGCGTAATATGCAGTTTTCCTAAACCATTACAAGTCACTGTTAAAAAATAATTATATTTTATGGTGTGAGAACTCTGTGGTTAAGGTCTGGATAGATTTAGGCACGAAAACCTCATGGTTAGTGTTAGGGAAAGATCACGGTTTGGGTAAAAGTTGCAGTCTGTAAAATTTAGTGGCACTAGTGGAACAGACTTGGCAGAAATGGAATATAATATTCATCAGTATGTTTTCATTGGTGTATAATCACCTAAAAAGAATTGTTGTGTTTTCATTATGAGCTCTTCATATCTACATAAGGAGCAGTACCTCTTCCATGAAGCCCATCATGTTCCACTGCAATGTTTCTACAGTAGCCCAGAATGGACAAACCATATATTAGCTCTAGAGAGGGCTGTAGGTTGGGAAAGGGAAGGAGAAAGGTATGCAGCTGGTTGCAATTTGCCTCACCACTAGATGCCACTAAATCCTACACACTGCACATTTAAAATAATCACTTGAAATGCCTTACCTTCATCGTCATGGCAACAGTTAACAGTTTTTTTTTTTAAAAAGTCCTGACTTGCAGTTGGAAATATGACACTTGTGGTTGGAAATGGGAAGTGAACAGCGGCCTCCTGCAGCTGAGTCCACTTTTTGCCATCTAACTGCCATCTACCCAACCCACTTCTGTCATAGCAAAAAGTGGTCTTAGCTGCAGGAGACCACTGTTCGCTTCCTGTTTCCAACTGCGAGCGTCATGTTTCCAACAGCTAAATCCACTTTTTTCCATCTAACTATCTAGTCATCCACCCAACTCATCTCCTCCTAATAATGTAAATTGTCACCTTATATTGATGCCATCTGAACTGCGTAATTATTATAGCTGCTAGATGGTGTGTACATAAGTGTTGGTCATTTTTGCTGGCTGAATTTTAGACTCTGACTGTTATTTTTCTTATGAAGATGAACTGAACAGTTTAGAGTCTTTGACTGATGTTGGAGTCTCTATCTTGATGTGTTTTCAGTTGATGAAACATTTTAATTTCACTTTATTTAATTCTTATCGGGCATTGATATAGTCAGAAAAATAAGTTATGAAGGCTCAGTAAAAAGGACTTATTAAGATGAGTGCTGTTTTGAAGTCTGTCAACAGTTCAAACCAAACAGTGCTTCGGTAAATTCTAACTTGACATCTATAACTTATGCTCCTCTTTGTAGCCTTATTTTAATGGCATGTAATAGGTCAAAAATACAGGCTTACTGTAGATAAAAAAAATATGCCTCTGCAGAGTGCCAGATGTGTGTTCAATGTTTGTTTCTCGTCAGCATGTCCCTCAGGTATTTTTGTAATATCTAAATCAGAGCAGCTCACATTGTGACATGTCTCCTCCATGGTACAGAGAAGACACTCAGTGACCTTCTCACTGTGTTCACTATCATAATGTGATTTGAAAAGGTCACAGAGGACTACACTCATACTAATGATATTTGTTAGATTAGTTTGATAGGATCGGAGCTGTAGTTACGCATGGTGCTAAAATGCTATTCAGTTAATATTCAATGAGAAAAGATCATCTTTGCCCAAAAAGGTCAAATTTTATGGCATTTTTGTGTAATTCTTTATGAAATTAGTTCTTTGCATGTGAATGTTTCACCAGAATTCTGCAGGTAGGTATTGAGTGAAACATTTACATGTTGCATGATTTGCATGTCTGTGTTAATGTCAATAGACCACATTAATGCACCCTCATGTTGAGGATCAGATTCTATTGGTTTGAGATTGTATTTGATTAAGCATTTGACAGATTTACTTTGGGGTGAAGGTTTATTGATGAGACTGTAATCTTGCCGCTGTGCATAAATGCCTGGTCTTACTACTCATAGCCAATTTTTTCCATATTCATTACACAAGAAGGCTCTTTACAAACACATAGTTTTGTAGTTGTGTTTTGTTAGATGTGTTTTTAGAAAAGCAATGATAAGATAATAGAAATACGTAGAAACAAGAGAATTACTAGTTTCGTATTTCTCCTTCTCCTCATGTCTTGTTGCTATGAAGATAATATGCATTTTCAAACTGACAGTGATATATTTATATGTATATATACAGACTGTATATATTATATACACAGTGCTAAGGCGGCTATGTTAAAATGAGCCCTGATCTCCATTTGGGTTTATTCTACTTTATATTACCCATCAAACATTTAAGAAATGCAAGTATGATGCCTGGCACATTTTCAGTGTGGTCTGAGCTCAGTGTTAACAACGCACAACGCACTTTGTTTTGTTGTTGTTGTTTCCGTTAGTTAGCCGGTTGTGGGTGAGTGCAATAGTAAAATGTGCTCCGTAGAATATGGAGACTGTAAAAGAAGGAAATGCACCTTCTAAGAATGTGACTGCTGCTAGTAAAACAGCTGTTAGTCATTTGTCTTTGTATGGTCAATGAACCAGTATTGAATGCAGCTGCTTGAGAGATTTCACCTAATACACACATCTGCTTTGGAGTTGGTCTTGTATTTTGTGAGCCAGCATATACTGTGAAAAAAAAAGTTTGAAATATTTGCAAACTTTTGAGAGGATGCCATCGTGCAGGTTTCAAGAGGAAATTCTACTTGTTATAAGGTTATTGGAAAGAGAAAAAAAAAAGAAATAAAGTTGATTTCTGTTTTTATGCACACCTCACAGAGAAAATAGATTCTCTTGTGAGCTGTATTCCACAGCACTGAGCGCATATGAAACGTGTCTTTCCAACGTGTAATTGTGTTGTCGGAAACTAGTAATAATTATTGATATTGCTGGAGAATAGGCTGTCTGGTTATTTGGAAAGCCTAGAATTATTTTTCGGGGAAAGGCTAATGGAACAATTTACCAGATGAGAAGAAAAAAAAAAACTTGGCTGGTCTATATGAATTTTTTGGCCTCAGAAATACAATCAGTACATGCAGACATACTGTATCTCCTGGGACAAAGATGCTAATGGACCCTTAATCTGCATACATTAACATATCACAAAAACGAACAAGGACATAAAGAGGCACTGTGCCTTTATAACGTCATTGCATTGAGTAAATATGGATTAGCATAAATGGAACCAGTAGAAAAATATTGTAACAACTACTGTAATTGAATTGTCAAATGTTGATTAATTATCTAGTAATAATAATAATAATAATAATTTGATGCTCATCTGTTTGTATTTTGAATTCTGATGCACAACACAGTTGCATAATTTTTTGTCAATATTGGTGCCATTTCAGATGTATGAAGGAGCTGTGGCGAAAAATGTACTTGCAATTTGGTCAACTCCTTCATTTAGAGGTATATCAGCTTTTGTTTACATAACCACCACATCATTTATAAGCAGCAGGTCTTAGCTACATGCTGAATTATATAGCCATTGAAATTAAACAATAATGAAAATATGTTGTTGTTTTTTTTTAAAAGAAAAAAATTAGCCCAGTGTTAACCAAGACATCTAGATGTCTTCTGACCTGCAATCCATCTTATCAATACTCTGCCCTAATCAAATAACCTGAAACTGGAGTCAAATATTTACTCATAAAGGTGAAGAGAGCAGAGTCAAAGCAAAATCATGTTCTTTATCATTGGACTGTGGGTATACTATCTATGCCATATTTTCTGCTGCTGCAATGGTCTGAATCTTCCTAAAGGCTCAGTCAACTTTGTTTTATCTCATCCTGAAGGAACTGTCGAGGTTCACATTGAGAGTTGACCTAACTCACAAATGAGATCACAAAAGAAAACTAAAGCACAACTCGATACCCTGAGAGTTGATGTCTTCAACAGTCAGAATCCTATAAATTATTTGAGATCATCCCTCCTTTCATCTTTATTGCTCTTTTAAAGTGTGCAGAAATGTGTACATTTCAAACGAGACAAAACAAAATGTCATGAACAGGAGCTCACCCTCTCTCTCTCTCTCTCTCTCTCTGTCTTTCCATGAGCAAACATCAAACGTTGCCAGCAACCAGACACAAGATAAACAGTTCATTAAAAATGGGGGCATGCCATCATTCACTGAGTTGCACCGCTCAACCTGCACCACGATGCAGAAGAAATAACAAGGCAAACAAACAAAGCAGTCTCATCCAAGGCTACACCTGGACAGAAGAATTTCTTGGACATTAGCCAAATCATTCCAACAGACGAGAAGATTAAGTGATGAAAGCCAGAAAAGCAAAGGAAATGAACTCCAGCCGAAAAAAAAGGAGCATTAAAGAAGCATAATGTTTGCTCCCACCATACTTAGATATTTTAGAAGCTTGATATACTGTGCTGTGCTATAATGTATAAATCCTGGTGACAAAACTGAGGCTTATGTAATGCCTGCAAACATTTGTGAAACATAAACATCAGATTTCTTTTTATTTTTTTATTTTTATCTCTGTTGAGTTACATCTGCATCTTATTTATTGTTTTGTCAGGGGAAGAAAGAAAACTCAGAGCCATTTAGCTGACAAGAACACCCCAGGTATTTCGGCACTTTGTAATTGGTTTGACTTCGACGTAAAGCTGAACAAATGGAGCTGGGGGTGCAGAACAAACAAATGTCTGGACGGTGTGATCTTTGGAGACAAAGAGTACAACATTAGGTCTCTAATGTTGGTCAACTCACAGAGGCCGAGGCGCGGAGTTTGCGCTGCTCCTGGGGGGAAAATGTTTGTGAACTAAGGTGATTAACTTCACCTTTGTTTGGCTTAGTGTGGTTAACTGAATATTCTTTAAGATGTGTGGCTTCCTGCTTTGGAAGTTTCGCTATTCATTTGTGTGTGGGTGTGAGATGTGGACCAGTACGATATGTACCTGGGCTCATCTCCCCGTGGGAGTGTTCCTATCTAGTGTACATATACTTGCATGTGTTTTGAACTGTGGTGAATACTGGGTGCAGGTGCTCTGACCTCCACATAACTCTTTAAAGGGCTGGTTATTAATGTTTCACCTTACAGATTAGAGTTAAATCCACATAAATCATCCGAGTGCTTGACTTGTACGTGACCAAAACAATGTGATTGCAGATACAAGTATCACAAGCATTCTGGGCTGAACCTTAGAGACCGGGTTAGGAGCTCGGGGTAAAAGCCATGTTCCGCCACATTGAGCCAGCTGAGGTGGTTCAGGCATTTGACAACTCCCTGCGCAGATATTTTGAATATGTTGGCCACTAACTGGAATACCTTGGGCAACTACAAATGGGAGGAAACATATCTGTGGCCCAACACAGCCAGGGTTCCCAGGAGAAGTGAGAAAAGCATGTGGGTTACTCTGCTGAGCCCATTCTTAACATGACCTGAACACTGATAAGGAAGAATTGATGGATGGATGGATTTTTTCCCCATTTTTTTCTATCCTTGGCAAGATTTTTTGAAATCTGAGAAAGCATTCATATGCTTATACTCATATTAAACTAAAAACAAAATCTGATGAAATTGATTCAGGGTTAATAGCTCTTTAATTAACCACTTATTAAGTTTTAGACAATATCCAAAATACCTCACTGAATAACACAGACTAAATTAAATTTGATGATATATGAGAGCAACGAGGCAATACTAAATACTAAATCAAATGCAGATATTAGCCAAGCAATACTTCATTTTAACACTCGTTAACACATGCAAACAAGTGTGTTTATTGTTGTTGGCACACAGCCTCAAGGTTTGTTTAGCATTGAATGTTGGTGCAGCGGTGTCATTGCAGTAATGTTTTACCAAGGATTGAGAGAGGCCAAACCTTGCTACGGGAATGACAAGACTAAAATAGATGTCCCCTAGATTTTTCCTGAAGATAGTCTGATATCAGTGTGTCTGGCATCCTTCACCCCCCCATCCCTCCCAAAGGGGAGGCTCCAGCAATTACGAGGGAAGAAATCTGTGACAGGTAATGGGATTTTCTCTGCTTTTAAAGATTATTATGATTCTCAAGGGATGTGCAGGTGGTATAATACAACTTCCTTCTCCTTCAGATGCTACGTACATCATCATTTATATCTTTGGATCGAATCACGCCCTCAGTATGATTCAAATACAGAGAGGCTTCACAACGCACTTCCAACCTAACAACCTTGAACATTTGCACCTGACAATAGCCAGGGAGGGAATTTATTTTTACCGGATGTCATGAGTGATAAACCCAGAAGTTCAATAGAGACATAATTGCAGCACACCAGTAAGACATAGAACCCCATAACTGAACTGCTCTGTGGGCCTTGTTGGCAGTCGTTTTTTTTTTATGATTTTCACAAAGTAACATCTATTTTGAGGTGAGAATGTTACTCACATTCCCGCTTTGCATGAAGACAAGCAGAATTCACAAAAACAATGTGCTATCATGCTGTGTGCAGCGGCAGACTTGGCTACATTAAAATACCACAGACAGGCTATACATATCCAACCCTCGGCAAAGGTGTTGTGCAACAATCTTGTTTCTCACGTCTGCTGCTTCCTAAAGTCAGTAAGTGATAATAATGGAAATGAAATGGATGCTTTTTTTTTTTTTTGCTTTGCTGTTTGCTTTAAGGTATTCGACACAGCCATAAATGGACTGCGTTTTCAGACTAAAAAGTGAAAATGGCTGCAGGGTAAGTGTCAGAGCCTGCTGAGTAAGTGTCACTACATGGCAGAATACAGCTAATTTTGTTAATTTTGCTATTGCCAATTACACAGAGTGCTATTTCCATTGCTTAGAAGCTTAGAAGATAACAAGGACACAGCAAGAGCACAATGTGAATTACCTACTAATATAAAAAAAACTAGGGTAGGGTGTTAGGGTTAGGGTTAACATGATTTGATCATCAAATATTTATCATCCTATGTGTTATGACTTGTTTTGTCCATATGAATAAGAATTATTTGTTAGGTGTTCCTGACTGCATTTCAAAATGATAATCAACCAAAGAAATGTTCAATAGTGTTTAACATGATTATTTAGGGGCAGTTTATATCCTTTATAGTGGTACAGGGTGTGTAACAGGAAATCCAGATGGTGTCATGTAAACAAGGTCAGTATAGTCCATGCCACAACTCATATTGTAATGTTGGAAGTATTTTCATGTAATTTGGTTCACTGAGCCACTGGACACCAACCACTGTTACACAGCACTGGAATACCACAGAGGAACAAAACAAACAGACAAGTAAATAAATAACCAGTCACTGTTTTATCTGTGAGCAGTCAGGTGAGTCATCTAGCAGTGCACAGTTGTTTTGGACTGCATCTTATTAAAAGAAACATTGCTAATTGTTTGACGCTATCTTTGTGCTAGCTGCTGACATCTTGCTGTATCTCGGCAAGCACAAAGATGAACAAAACAAATGAACATTAATAGTCAAATTATAAAGACTGTGTCCTCTTCTGTCCTACACTGTTTATTGTCTGAGGGCTTATGCCAAAATGTTGGAAAAAAACAAATTTTAGCGATTGTCAAACTTCACATTTCTACCTTGGTAGGACTGTTTCTTTTTTTTAAAAAAAAGATGTTTTTTCAGCATTGTTGCCTTTTTTATTGGATAATGGATAGAGAAGAGGCAGACAGGAAACAAGGGGAGAGAGATAGGTATGGAAATAATGATAATTTCCTCCATATCTTAGGCAATGTTTCTCTCCCAGATAACCTGCCACATCTAAGTGAGAGAGCACAAAGCTGCAACAAGCTTTAAAGGAGTTTGACTGTTAACTGTGAGCTCCATATAGTACAAAAAAAAATGTTGAAGAAACACAACACAAAGCTTGTCATTTACCAGCTGATCTTCATTCTGACCTTCACCTGGCCATATGCTTTGGATAGTGACTGATTGGCAGTGACAAATGGCAGAATTTAACAGGATGAGGGGGTCATCAATAAGAATTGACCTCAGTAGGAAGCCAGAGTCACCTCTGTTTGGAGGTGTACAGAGCACAGAGAGGGGGGGCACTGAATAATTCAGGATCCAAAAGCTGGATAGAGGTCCTGGAACATTCCTGGGATAATAGATATAAATGTGTTAAAGCTTCTGTTCTGTCAGGGGGACCAAAATGTCTCACTGTGGCTCTGACGAAGCATGACTGACTAAGAGGAGAGGTAGCTGAGGGAGTTTTTTTTTTTTTTAAAGGTGTCTCAGCATACTGAACAACAGCTTTGAGGTTTATCACTAGGCTCTTGTTACTGATTTAAAACAACAGATTAAATGTACTATAGTGACATTTTCATTTGGCTTTCATGTACCCTTTTAATCAGAATCAGAATCAGATTTATTTGCCAAGTATATTAACACACACAAGGAATTTCATTCTCATTGTTGGTGTCTCAATATACAGCAATATACAGACTATGTATGTATTATTTACAGACAATACATAATATATGCATCATGTATGAGAATGACTTTGTGATACATTAATAGAGTAGGTTCGCCCATTCAACCATGCTGACGGAGTTGTCTTTCTTTAAATCATAACAGGACTGACTGAACCTATAAAGATCTGTTATCTGAGTGTAGAAAGAGCTTTTAGACTGATATTGATTAATGTGATTTGCATTAGAGAGTTGTGTCTGTCAATATGAGTAGCATCTGCTGGGGATGAAACATTTGAGGCAGTATTGTCTTTAATCTAGCCAAGACTTTTGTCAGCTGCACAGCTTGCGATTGTTATCACACTGACAAAAACACACAGATGTAAGTAAGCGTACCCACAACACCCCGAGGAGGAAAACAGTGCATCATAGCTGCTGAAAACGAACGCAGCCTTAAATGGAAAGCAGTGAGACATGAAATGCATATGGAAAGGAATATACCGTGCTGTTAGCAAATTGTCTTTTTGGCTAATCTCATTCCAATAGACAAAAAAGGATCAGATGAGGACACATTATTAAATAAACGTTAATGTGCACTGATACTAACAGTTATCACTGGTTGAGGCTTTGCAATACAATGTTTGATACATTCTGGTTGTACTATGAAGTCTCTGCACTCAGCTTGTTGCATTTCTTACAGAACTAAAGAACATTAGGAGGTCCTTGAAAGATGGGAAGCAGCCTCCAGCACCTTTTATGAGGAAATAACATTTCTGGTATTGAGAAAGGATCTATCAAAAGACTTCGACTTTGACTTTGAGTTATCATAATGTTAACAAATGTGCAATATTATCGTACATGGAGTAACAAAGAATAGTACTCACTGTTTGTATTTAGCCAAGTTAGCCATGTTGTAATTTGTATTTTTTCTTGGCAAGCAATTCATTCAATATAAAGGTAATACCATGCCTCAATAGCCTAGATGTGAATTCTATAAAATAAATGTTAAAATGTTTCATTGACATGAGCTGAGAGACGAAACGTTGCATGTTACTAACTGAGGCTAGAAAGGCTTCATCTGGCACTGTGCTACCACCCAAGAGGTGTTAACAAGACATGAAGACTAGCTGCGAAAGGTCAGTGAGAGGGCAAGCGAGGATGAATACTCATTTCCCATGTAGCACAATGAAGGACACAACTCTTCTGGAGTGGAGTTCATTTTCATCCTTGTTGTATTTTTACGATGCTCCTTGGCTTCCATGCAAAATGTGTGCATATCTATGCAAGAACTTCTTCTTCTTTTTTTTTTGCTCGTTTTTTTGCATTTCAAGATATTCAACACATACAATGCCATAAAAAATCTGCTGTATATTACCTAGTTTACCTGGATATCTAGCTCTTGTTATTCAGGTCTGAGCCAACACAGATCTTTTTAATCGCTTTGACAAACATTGCTTCTCCAATGTGCCATAAATCAAAGCAGGATACAGTTGTGGCTCCATCAGTAGGGCCTAATCTGAATGTATCAGCTGGTGTCAACTCAGGGACAAAAATCCATATGCCTTCTGTGTATGTGCTTTTCTACATTACAGGTTGCTTTATATTGTTTTGGCCTGCATATGGGTTTACATAGGGTATTGTTGACCAACCTGCAAACAAAGCCAGCTGGTGGGAGGTAAGAAAAAAAAAGCATCTGGCAGACAATGTTGGCTTCCAAGTAGAGCATATTCATTACAGTGAATATGTACACCATCATATTATACGCTTACAGGAGTAAACATCTAAATAGTAAGTGATTGAGTGGGAATTCATTTAAACCAAGGCTGAGAAAGACTGAGAGATTAAAAATCATAGTTCACAAGCATCCATTCCTCTCCAATTTACTAAATTCAGGACAGAATGATTTAATGGAAAGACATCTGAAGAACTACTCAGTGCTCGCTACACAAGGCTGCAATTTCATACATAATCTCATACATCAGATGGAAGTGGCTTTTTGTCTTGATGGGAGTGGTGGACATCGGCTTTTCAATGGACCATTACTGCCATCTAGTGTTTTTATTGTGCAACTACTTGCAGGCCTGAGGGTAAAACTGATGGACATACTGTATTTGCAGTCCTGCTGCCATTGGATTTGATTGTTTCTTGACTGAAAACAGGGGAGAGAAGTTTGTTTGAAACTGTGAAAACAAACTGAAAATTGCTTTTGCTTTCTACAGCAACATGTCAAGACACTTAACCCCAGTTAACTACATCTGAACAACTGCTGGGCTGATCTCACTGTGCACATGTGTCACTGTATGTGAATAATGAGTTTGCTGAGAAAGAATAACACGTCTAAAAGATTAGAAGATTAAAAAGATTAAAAAGCAATACAGTTGTATCGCTGAGAAGAATGAAAATTTGAGATTCAGAAACAGTAAGTTGGAGGACGTTTCTAGGCAACGCGGAAATAGCTTGATACTACAGGACAACTCTCTTTGTGTCATTGGAAACAACTTACATATGTACTTTTGAGACTCCACTAAGCAGACGTTAGCAAGACATTATTGCTACATCATTGTGAGCTTTGCATCCATGTTAGAGAGAAAATGGATGAACCTACAGCAACCAGCAGGGGGAGATAATAATGTTGGTATGGTATGGAAATCTCCAGACAGAAATCTCCTGTAAGAAGGTTGTGCTGTGGGAGATTTCACTTTTAAATCCTTTGTCACTGCAAAAAAAACTGCAGGAAATGACTGAATCCTCAACATTTATTAGCACCATGTCACACGTCTGCTCTTTGTGCTCGTTACGTGGTTGTGGAAATCTTAAGAAGTTAATTAATGGTTCTAATGTTGAGATGTTTAACATTTACATGGGCTTATTTTTCCAATCTTTGAGGTGCATGTCTAGCACAGGGTTCTCACCAGCCTACCAGCTGTTCCAGAGGAAATATAAAATTAGTCATGCAGCATTCTTTATTCTGCATGTGAAACTCATAAAAAATCGTTTTTTTACACCATAGCTTCCTCCAAACAAAAGTGTCTCAGATCATTTCAAAATGTTTTTTTTTTCTAAAGTCTCAACTAATAGAAATCTTTGTGAGAAAATAAAACACCACTTGAGAAACTGTTGATGTGCTATGCAATCAGCATTGTATTTACAGCATATAATCCTCCCAACTAATTTAGTGTACATATTATAGTGTACTTCATATTTTCATATTAAAATACTTTTCACAAAAGTAGCATAGTAGTACAACAAGCCTTCAGTAAATACTACATTACTTGGAATTGTTCAGTTTTTGCACTAGTCAACTCTGTGATAGTTTGTCATAGGTCAATTGCACTGGATTGCATTCTAACATATTTATATACATATTGATCCATGGTAGATAAAGTATTCAAAAAAGTCCTGTATTGAAAATGTTACTTATATAGGAAAGCATTAACAACAAAATGCAATTAAAATACTTATGCAGAATGGCCCTTATCAGTGTTATGTTATATTATTGGAACATTATTACTGACACATTAACATGTCAGCAGGATTATTACAATGCAGTTGGTTGAGATGGGGCTATTTTATACTACTTTATGTACTTCTGGTTAGTAAAACTAATCTACAACAATTTTAGAATAGAATAGAATAAAATATGTCTTTATTGTCCACCAGGGTGGAAAATTGTCTTCAACTCCCCAAAACATTAAGACACACTATACATACCTCTTAACAATTATATTTTACTTACTGATTATGAGTTTTTGTATGAAAAATCTAATAAGTATGGCTGTGAAATGAATGTATTGCAGTAAAAAAAAGTACAGTATTTCAGGATGAAATATAGTGTAGTGAAAGTATGAAGAAGGTGGAGTCGTTATAGCATAAAATGAAAATACTTGTCTTGTACTTGTCTTACTCCTGACCTTCACCATCCATTATCATGATTAGCTATGAAGTCAAAAACAGGCAGTGTTGTCACAGTAATAAAGACCAGCTTTATTTTGTCTTCTTACAGTAGCTAGATAGATTAAAGGATTTTCAAAAAAAAAAAAAAAAAAAAAAAAGATACAAGTGGTAAATCTGCCAGCTGAAAATCCTTTCTGCGCTGTAAAATGTTGTAAAACAATCATGGCATCACACTTTGTAATAATCATTTCAGCAAAGTGAGTTTACCCCTCTCACAGAAGTGTTATTATCATGAACCAAAAAGTGCCTTGTTGAGAGATTGTTGCAGCATTTTTTTTATCTTTTCTTTTTTTTCTTTTTTCTTTTTTTGTCAAATGTGACAAACAGATCTATATAATATTCTAGCATTAACTGATGTTTAGTGGACTAAACCAACAATTATATCTGCAGCTTGTATGTTTTTTGTTTCTTTTTTTATGAAAATACTGGAATGAAAATCCTTCATTAACAAATTCCCAAATGAATTAGATTCATCCTGCTGAACAGATTCACACATTCTAGTGACAAAACAGAAATGTACCCAAAATCAGATGTATTTCATTCAGAATGTCATTTGAAATTGCCTGAGATTAAAACAAAAGAAAAACACACATCAAACGATTTAACATTAAACTGAACAATATAGCAAATAAAACTGGGAAGTATATCAAGTTACTCCGTACAGCCGTTCACATTTTTTTTTTATGAGAGAAAAAGATTTAAGCTCCTTATTTTTGTGGGGGAAAGTCAAAAAGTCCTAAGACACACATTACTGTTGAGCAGTGATGGTACAAAATGTTCAAATCCACTTGCAATATTATGTACTTCCACAACAAATAAACAAATATGATACAGTAATATCAAACTCTCTTAGACTACTGTTAAACTTGTCAAAGCAACTGTATATGCTTTTTTATTTACCAGCCCTTCTAAAAACTGACTTGTCAGTTTCTCATAGAGATGAATAGTTAGCTCTGTTATAACCACCACTTATATCATAAGTAACCTGAGGTATGGAGCAGTCTGTGAAAAAGTTTGAGAAGGCCAAAGTACACAGTGCGTTATCCTCTATGGGCCCAGAAGCAGCCTCAGTGTGACAGTAGACAGGAGGCTGGGCTGGGCCTGTGCGCAGGCTCTCCCCGAGTTTCTTTGAAGGTCCAGAGCAGCTAGTCCATGGCTCAGAGTAAAGGAGGCCACCAACTAAATGGTGAGCATCATAGGAGGCAGGATCCGAGCTTCCCATCTCTGGCTGCACCCGCACAGGCATGCTTTGATAAAGGTCCTGGTCACTGACCATATTGCTGTAATCAGGTCCCAAGAGCTCAAAGAATTCTGCAGCTTCAGGATTTCCTCGTTCCAAGTCCTTCAGTGTCATGCCAGATGTGGAGCTGACTTTGGAACAGTTGGCTGGCTCGGTAAAGAAAGAGGGAGGCAGATTGCGATGCCTCAGGGGTGGCTTCTTGGCCTTTTCTCCCCTTATATCCTTCACAGGGCTGAAGAGGGCTGCCAAGCTCTTGCTCTGTAAGTTGGCATGGACCCCATCACGCTTAGGTAGAGTTTTGCTCTGCAAAGGGCTGGGCTGAGCCAGGGGGGAACCCTGTCTTTTAACTGGGGCATCTGCTACATTTCCTGGTGTTATAATGCCCGTGCACCTTTTGATCTGCTTCTGTAGATACTTCCGGTGATTGACTTTCCTCTTGGATTTCACCGGCTTGTCCAGAGCCAGCTTGATATTGCTGGAGGCTGAGTCTATGAAGCTCAGCAAGTCTCTTGTGGTCTCTTTGTAGTCCTCATCATTTTCTGCCTCACCCAGGAGACTACCATCCAGAGTTTTCTCCATGTCGTACTCCATCACAGAACCAGGGAAGCAGAAATTCATGAACTGAGGGTTCATGATTGCAGTCTGAACAGCCATTACTCTGTTGAGCCCAGCGGCTACACCTATGGCATCTGCTGTGATCCCTGAACCAAAAGTTTCTTCAGAGCATGTCTCTTTTCCTTTGACAAACACTTGGTCCTGATGCTGCTCATGAGCTTCCTGTAAACATTCCAGAGTAGAAGTGATGGGCTCTGAGGAAAGCAAGGAGATCTTTCAGGGGGCTGGACTAATGATGTCAGAACATCAAAGAGGAGGGGCAAAGGGACCGCAGGACTTAACTCTTTGCTTGTGCCCGGCCACCTGCATCTAAGAGGGATTTGTCTGAAATTCCCTGCTGAGTTGAGGACAATAACCTCCGTCAGAACTCTCCCCCTCTAGTTTAACTGTTTGTGTGTGCTCTGAACCAAAAACGCTTTCATGAAACTGGAGAATATTACTGTAACACTGAGCAGAAAAGCCTTTAAAATCCTGTTATAAAGAGTATTTCTGCCAGGCAGAATTGTTATACAAACATTTCTCTATTAGACTTAAAACTAAATATCCTGTTTTGTTTTACATGACTGTTAAACAAACCATATATAAACCACAAAATCTTAAATATCCCACAAAACATATCCTTAACAAACCAGGATAATTATTCATGTGATTCCTACCTTCTTTTCAAAACATTTAAGCCCCTATTCAATTGTCATGCCTACTTCTGTATTTCCTGTATGGATTACTAAATAGAAGTTAGCTTAAAATCTAATTTTTGTGCATTTAAGCTCCGAAACAAACCTAACTATCACATTGAGACTATACAGTAATGATGAGAAAGGCTTTTTTCTGTGGGAAAATCTTTGTGCCCAAACAGATGCCACTATTTGGGGGGATCTTCCCAACTGCTTGCTTGTGTCTTAATCTGCTCATGGCAAAAGTTGATTTCTAGTGCATTCCCAGGCCAGTGGGAATTTCTGCCCTGGCCTGACAACTATTATGGGCTGCCTTTGACATAAAGCCCTACAGGGTCTAAATAGCCTCTATTCTTCGCCCGGCAGTGAAAGGGAGCTTTGTGCCAGAGATTCATTAAATTGCACCTCACAGCCCCTTCGTAAAATGGGTCTCAATAATGAACAGTCGATTTAACTAGAAAAGCTGCCGGAGCTGTTAAATTAAAGGGGAATAAAGTGCAGTTCAGGCTCAGTGTGCCAGAAGAAATGTTGACCTTAAGAAATCCTGCGTATGAAACTTCTGTTGTCATGTATTTACAGGACGTTTCTTAGCCAAAAGTGAATACAATGGAGGATGTGTCCAAGAGCCAGATTGTTATGTTGCCAGCACTTATCCCAATTTTCAGTGGAATTTCAAGTGAATCTTAAGTGATTGGACTGTTACAGTTTAACTATACCATAAAAAAATAATGTAACTTACACTCATATATTTACTATTTGTTAACCAGAGTATCTATCAGCAGCAGTGTCTATCTGTCCCATACTCACATGAAGCTTTCGTTTATTATTCTTATTTGAAGTTCAGATGTGCTGCAGCTAAATAATTGAAAGAGGATCTCTCCTCTTACAAAAGTGCATGTTCAAGTGAGGCTCATTTAAGAGTTGGAGCCGGAGGGATAAAAAAAAAAAAAAAAAAAAAAAAGCAGCAAGGGAGTGAGGCCGTTAAAAATTCTTTCTTATGCTAATTCCTAGAGAGAAAAGGGACAGTGAAACTGATAGCACTGATCTAATTATCTGTGGCCCAACACAAGTCTGTGACTAAAAAGGACTGCAGAAAACTCAAATCTATGAGCAACAAATGGTTACAAAACAAAGAATATATTTCTACTATGAAGCTGGCGATGACAAATCTTTTGTCATTTCCTAAAAAAAAAAAAAAAACAACTATGCAAGTGTGAAAACGGTGCTTTGAACATTCAGCTGTACCTGGCACCACATTCAGGAAGTTTCTTGTGAATTGAAAACTTGAAGTTGGTTACAGTGATGAGTGTAGGAGGAAAATGGAGTTGCAACCATATCACAGCGTGATTCAGAGAAGGAGCACTGAGCACTTAACGCCTGTTCAAAGTGATTTTGCCCTGTTCTCTTTTCGAGCAGCACAATTTTGGCAAAGTGACATCATCACAGTCATGGCAGCCATATCCCCCCTTTTTTTTTCCAGTCAAGGGGCTTTGGCTTTTGTGCTGGTGGGTCATTCACATCACAGAGCCTGACGCACAGATCCCGGAAACAAGTTTCCATTGTTGCATAGAGGCTGAGAGGGTGAGAGGGGATGGGCTGTGGCGGACCAACTTGGAAAAAATATATAAAATGAGACCACAACTGAGAGGGTTTTTACTCGTTCTCACTCTTATGACATTAATTGTGAGGTTAATTGTTGAGTTATTTGTTAAATTCCTGTAATGGCCCTCTGATCATTTTAGCGTTAATCACAGAGGTCAAACTATGGATTGCGTTTTCAAAAACTCATTACGTCGGGAGCTTGGGGGAATTTTAATTTAGAGGAAATCATTTGTAATCTGCTGTGCAATTTTCCCACAACCAGCGAGTTGTTAAGTACACAGATCCATATTGTTGAGATATTGTTAAACATTACCACCACGCCCTTATTCAGCAGCACCCAACCCCGAGGGAGCAGGGTGCTGAATGCAACGTGATGTGACACACACAGGCTTAATCTCTTCCTACTAGTGTGTGGTCCCTGTCTGTGCAGGGACATACTCAGAGTTTGGGGTCGAGCGAATACTAATAACACCTTTGATTGATGGCCAGTGTCAGAGACTTAGAAAAGGCTGGTAAAATTAATGACCCCTCAAAGTCCTGAGAAAAAGTTTAAGGAGGGCATTTAGCGGTGGAGACCCCGTCCTCCCCCATGTTTAGCTATGTTTCTTTCTACGGGGGTGTCTGAAATTCAGTCAAGCCTGTGACAAAATGTTGAGAAGTCAGGCTTTGTGTCTCCTGGTAGAAAATCAACCCACATACCAACATGTTCCCCTTTGCTTTACGAAGTCATGTCATGTCAGGAACTATTGCTTGAAAAGAGGAGGTGGAGGGGGAAAAAAAAAAAGAACTGACCAGAATAGTTCAAAGAAAAAAAAGATGTGTTTTCATTGCCAGTGTAAGTGTTTTAGTATAGTCTTATTCAGTCTTAATATTTTCATGACATTTGAGCCTTTTATCTTGACATTTTAAAGAAGAAAAAAAAAAAAGAAACTGTGAACTTCATGGCGAACTACAAAAGGTTTAGTCTCTGTTGATTCCTGCGTCCACTCACCGCCTCACTCTTAACCTTCCATCAACCCTTCTCAACCTCCCCGGCACCCCAGGAGTTGTATTAATAATATTACTAGCAGGGGGTAACAAACCAGGGTCTATGGGCTGCCTTGGTGCCGCAATTTAGAGCTTTAATGGCGGCCAGTGAATGAATGTGTGCCAGGGGGAATCCCACAGGTTGGTCCACAGGGGTGAGGTCAGCAGGCGTAGCTGCAATAACCTCCCACCACTCGCTTTATTGGCCTCCTCCGATTGGATTTTTATTAAATCTCAAGCACATGCAATTGTTCCTGCTAGGTGGAAGTGACTTAAAAGCCTCAGTCTGTCACAAAGAGCCTGCTTGATAGAACAGAATTATAACCATAAACTATATAAATAAAAGACGATTAGAAAGATTATTGAGACAAAATGTCATTCATGTATTTTTAATCAGTTTCACTGGAAGAACTGTTTCTTGGGGAATGACAGCATATTAAAGAAATGCAATAGAGATGAATTAAAAAAATGGGGAAGGCACTGTTCTACTGTGAACAATAACAAATCAAGTTTAATATCACACTCACTGCAGTGCAAATCTTTATAAAAAAAACTGTATATTTGGTGTCATTTTTTCTCCTGAGACTTATTTGAGTGTTAATAAGCATAGTGCAATATACACTTCATTTTAAAGAACAAATACACCTGAGTGACATCAATAACCAATCGACAAGAGTGGCAACAATAAAAATGAAGGTGTGTCAATTATAATTATTAAAGCAAATGATAAAAAAAATGTATTAAAAGATGTGAATGTAACCCTGAACACTGACTGAAACAACAAAACAAGGATTGGAAAGAGGATGAGCGTTAACAGGTTTTTGGCAAACTTCACATGGGACAAAAATACTAGAAATGAGGATGATTCAGTCTTTTGATGTTGATCAAAAGACTGGTGATTACAAGAGTAAACAAAAAAATACATTTTACTTGACAAACAGATCAAACTTCTGCAGACAATACCAGTACCTTTCTTTCTCTGAGCACCTGGAAATTTATAGTTTGGCATATAGTTTGGTATTAGGAAATGGAGTGTGTCAAATGAGGTCAAAGAAAACTGTTGTCTGATACTCCGGCACTAAACATGACGAGATGATTAAGATTTTTAAAAAAAACTCTCTGAAGTGATCATCATAATTTAATGATTAAAAAAAAAAGGATCTCCGAGTTTGATTAAAAAAAAAAGGAACAAACATAAAGCTATAGGCAATCCTGGAGTGATGTACAGTGGAGTGAGGTAACACTTTGCTGCTTTTAAAGATTATGAGAGTGATGCCGTGTCTTTTTTGCCTGCTTGATCCACTCCTGAAAATACTTCAACTCTAACGCCCGGGCTGCACGAACTGTCGGAGGGTCATTGTTATTAGTGTAGCGGAGGTCCAAGTGATGAGCTCCGTCAGGGATCAAGATGGCGACCACAGAATTGGATATGTTGCGAGTCACTCCGCCGGCCAACCACGGGTCGAGTCCGCCGTTACTGAAAGGACATAATCAGACATTTGTACACATATTAGAGTGCTCATATAAAGCATGATGCGTTAGTAAAGGAAGAAAATGACAATGGGTCACTTTTGAATATAACTGTATATTCTAGTGTCAATACCACCTCAGTGAAATCCATAAAAATACCTCTCTGCTTCAGTCTAGTATTTTACATGTGATGTTTACCTGAAGATAATGTTGCTGTGAGAGGCGATGTCCTTCCCCCCGTAGACTGTGCCTGCCCAGTCAGGTCGAGGCCTGACACCGAAGATGCTGTTACACTCATCGGAGAAGGCCTGGAAGTTCCACTCCTCCGGTTCAAACATGTCCTGGACGCCGTCCGTGCACATGGGCATCACCATCTCTGTGCAGGCCTGGAGATGAAGGATTGAACATGCATTCATTCTGACAGGTAAAGGCTGCCCGGTGACACATCTGTGCAGCGATTCATTCAGGATGACAAGAGCAAGCCCAGAGCTCTGTGTTACCACACCTGGTAAAACCAGCCAAGGTAACCGAGGTTGCCGGTCGCTGTTTGAGATATGTTGAGACAGGGGGAACTTCCGGTGTAGTTGTAGTAGACCTTGGCCGCTTGGGAGACACCGTGCAGCAGCTGACGGTCAGACACGGTGGAATCGAACGCCAGATTCTTGCACACCACCTTGAAAACACCAAGAATGACGAGCAAAACATGAAATAAACTGAAAGTATATGATTGCATTACAGTTTAGGCGGATTGTTAAAGCTTTTAACAACACATGCATTTTCTTTTTGAAGAACATAAGAGGAAAAAAAATTAAATATCTAATTCCCTTACATCCAAGTTGTTTACAAGACTTGCTTTCTTGTGGCCCGTGAAGTGTTTTCCACATAAAAAGTGGTGGCGCCTGATTTGCATATGAAATTCCCTGGAATGAACTTGAATTTATTGCTCTAATCTTGGCACGAGAGGAAAAACAATCCGTTCGCTTCCATCAATTATCTAAATGATTTCAAATTGAAAGGTTTTCCCTCTCATTACTACTGCTTGGATTAATCACGGTTGATTTCTCAGTATTAACAGTGCGGATGATAAATATTTGAGCTTCAGCTTTTGTTTGATTTCGCTGCGTGTTGTTATGGTTGCAGCGGCAGAGTTGGCCGTGGCCGTTGTTTCGGCAGTCTTTGTGAGGCAGAGAAACTGAGCTTTCTTGTTTTGGAGGTTGGAGGGGAGCTGCACTAGTGTGGAGTCTGTTACTAAGGCTTTTGTCTGCAGGCTGGGGAGGAGTTGGTGGTCGATGGATGAGGAGGGCCACAGACATGTCCAACCAAAGATTTATACCGTGAAGAAAAAAAAAAAAAACCAAAAAAACACTGCAATTGCTCCAAAGCATCTTCTCCTTACTTTTCAGATAGGATTAGGCTTATACATTCATCTCTGCCAACAGATTTCCCTCCTCTAAGCCCTCAATACCCCGTTCTCACACTCACTCAGATAATCACATTAGCTTTGTCATTAAAAAAGCTCCTCTTTGCACCCACTGCCTAAACCGCTTAAACCACCCATAGGGGTCGCATACATTAAAGCCAAGGAGCCAAAAAAAACCTCAAAATGACCATTTAGTGTTTATTTTACCGAACAAAATGGACCTGGATCCATTCAGTGGTTAAATGATAAACAAACAAGAAAACAAAATATGTATCACATTGTATGTATGACACGCATGTATGTGTCATATGTATGTATAAATGTTTGCTCATGAGACTGCTGTGTGGGGCACTCATAGGGGTGTTGAAGCACCAAACAGAGTTGAGGGTCAATAGCAATGCTTGGTTTATGCACGTGACGTGCCAAGGTGACTGGTGGAATACACTGCACCCCAAGTCAATCAGTTCCTGCAAAACCGTCGCCGTGCTGTCACAAACATGAAAACAAAGAATGTTTTGTAATGCTGACAACGGGAAAGAGGGTTTCAAAAAAAAAAATTTTTTTAAACATATTTTTTCATCAACCATATCAGATGATTGCAGTTATTTGCAATCTTGGCAAGTTACAGCCCATTACCTTTTCACATCAAGTGTCTAGTGAAGTATTTGTTACAATCCCATTGAAATGAGAGTGGTGAACCTTTGTTTAATGGCCTCATGAGCTGCACTGGGCAAATGTCCTCTTTCTGTGGTGCCATGTGAGCGTCCCAAGAGGAACACCTCAGAGATCTGACGGAGTGTGCAAATGAAAGGACTATTGGTACGGGAGAAGAAAAGAATGGTGGCTTACTTGTAGCTGTTCATCTAAAGAATACTTAAAATCTAAAAGAAACTAGATCCTTATGAATATTAATGAAGTTAATTGACAGCTGTTGTAAACAAAAGCTTGGAAGACCACAACAAACAATCCGCTGAATCTCAGATTCATTTCAATTAAGGACAGGCTGTCAGGCAAAATCAAGCGCTTAACCAAAGACCAAAAAAAAGGTCAAAGTTGGAATTAAGTAAAAAACCTTTGACAGTAAATCAACTGGAATTTTAACTTAACTTTAAAATGTTCCTGTTTAATTCTTTTTGGTCAATGCTAAAAACCAACCAACCAACTACCATTTTGAATCAGTTATTTCAGTAGTGACTGTTTCTACCTGGATCGGCCAGGGAGGCAGCGGCTGGAGAAAATTAGCTTCATAGGGATAGTCCACCATCGCCAGATTCACCCACGTCTCTTGGAGCCAGTTCTTGAAGCCCACAGCATCCATTGTGTTTTTAAGCGGGGCGCATAAACTGAATTCTTCTGACAGCCACTGAAGACCAGACGCTGCAAAAAAAAAAAAAAAGATTAAATGTCAAAACGTAATATTCCTTTTCAATGTGATGATTGGTTTAATGGTTAATTTTGTTAGTATTCAACAACTATACATCCCATGAGCCCCCACAAGTGGGATAGCAAAACCTCATGATAGCATTAGCCATCAAATAGCTATTTTTAAATTCAATTTTTGATATTTATACTTTCATTCCAGGTGTCTGGTTGTTTCTCCCATTTTAACCATCACAACTTTTTCCAACTCTCAAGTCTGGACAGATTCAGAGTGACAACCTCCAAGGCTTCTGGATCTCTGTGATTGGCTAAAAAATACCAACAATAAGGATGTTTTCTCTATTTAACTGTATTTCCGCTGATAATGACAAGCACCAGTCTTTCAATACTTGCTTGTGATGGCATTGATCAAGATTTTAGTTAACACAGCATGTGAAATATTTTTTTTTTTTAGTTATGAGAATAAAAAGTGACAATCAGTTCAAGGGAGCTTATTCCTACAATTTAGGAATGTAAAAGAAGGAAAAGGTATCATGGGAGCTCTGACGGGAGTGCTTCAGAATGACTATCTGAGTTATGCAGGTTATAAATAGTACTACAAGTGGTACTACAGGTTTGATAAGAGCTGTCTGGTTTTGGGCTTTAGTAGACAGTTGCTCCAGATCACAAATCTTGAGCATGCTGTTCGAGTTTTTCTTGTAAAGAAGATGAAACATGGTTAATCAAGTATAAGTTGCCTGAGAGATAATTATTCTAAGAAAATCACATTCTTAGTCTGTTTCCTACAATATGACAGACAAGACAAATCAATCAATCATGACTGCACTTACCAGTGGAAGAGACATTGTTAATAGCCTTCCATGACTTTCTGATGTTTACATCACAATTATGGCCACTTTTGGCAAAGTCCTGTGTTACTATTTTGTAGAAGTTTCCACATGGCACCATACCAGGGAACTGCCATATCGGTGCGGAGGCTGCAAGAGCTCTGAAATACAAGAAGAAAACCATTTACACTTTTTGTTTTTGTCAGAGTTACAAAACCAGCACATCTATCACTTTGGGTAATCTAAATAACATTTGTGTAACATGTTTACTAGCATGGAAGCACACTGATTACTGTGTCTGATCATTCTCAGGTGTCTCTGAGCAAGGGCCCAAAGTAGGACTGCAACAGAGATGAGCCTTCCACCATCAAAATACCACACATTCATCAAACATTTAAGTAAATATGAAGCTGCTTTGTGCACGTATGTGAATTCTTGGTACTAAAGTCAAATTTTGAGTTTGAATATCTTTGCACAAATATCTTACCCGACAACAATATTGGGGTATTTCATCCTGAACCAGGCAGCGAGCATCCCTCCATAAGAACCTCCGATAGCGATGACGGGGCTGTTCTGAGCTCCAGATACAGTGCTCTTCAGGTTCTGAATCAATACTGCAAAATCTGCCAGGGCCTGTTCTGAGGTCAAGTAGTTCAGGTGTTTGCTGTCCTGCAAGCAAATAAGTACCATAAAGTATCACTCTAAAATTAAGAGGGCATTGTCTAAAAGAAATAATACACAAATGTGAAGTTATTTGCTGGCACTGAGAGCAGGCATTTATTTTAATACCCTTAGGAATCACAAACTAGAATTTCAGGATGACTCATCTGTATCTGCTGAATAATTTATTTCAAGTATCTTTTTTGGAATGAATAGTGAGTGCTGTTAATTACTTAGCGCCATAAACATAAACTCAAACATCAGATTTTAGATCAGACTTAAATGTATCACATTTGTAAAACCGCACATTCACTTACACTGTAAGAGTCTTGTCCAAATGGCAGGGACTCTCCATAGTAACGATGCTCTGCAAAAACCAGCATGGCGCCCAACTCCTCCGCAATGTCCCACATGAAGCCCTGAGGAGAAAACAATGACATGTGTTGAATCAGACCGAAAGTCGCATGCGGTGTAGACACAAGATAACAGCTGGGTATTTACAGTATTGTTGCAGAACCAGGCGATGTCTCCTTCATTGCCGGTGTAGAACAAAATGGGACCTCCCGGCAGATGCCAGTACTTGTCAGCCACAAGGTATCGCTGTTTGAAGGTGCCATCCTCTAGGAAGCCAAAATGATCAATCTGTCACAAATAAAAACAAGAAAATGAATGTAATATCTTCAATGTGCTCAGGAAGGTCATGTTTAGCATCTTTAGTGGTAAGCATATTAAGTAGTGTGGTGAGAAGTAAGAAAAAAATGAACCACCAATGCTAATCACTACTGAAACTAGTGATTAACGTTCTAATGAGGCAACCTAACATTAATTTAAAACTGTGACAATCTCCCACTGCAACATAAAGCAGCTGAGCAAGTCAGAGCCAGTGGCACACATGTAAGAATATTATCTAAAGATCAGTAAAACTTTACAGTCTCTTGGGCACTGGTCACACTTGTTGACAGAAGAACTAATGTGGCCATGATTTATTGATGTTGAAAATCAACACGCAGCATTTTGAAGTTGCAGTCTAGTCAACAAAAACTGCCCCGAGGCGGGTGTGATGTGCGGATATCGGGCCCCATGCCAAGTATGGACTTGCAAGATGACAGTCCAGAGGTTGGATTTTAAGGTAATTAGCCCCAATTTGTATTTGAAAATTTGGATCCAGTTTAAGAGATGCCACATTAGTTCCACTTTAGATGAGCTCTGAGATATCCTTTCATCAAACCTCGGGGATTCTGGGGCATCTTCCCCTTTCAACCATATTTCCTGTATTCTTTGTTAAACAAAGGCAGAAAAGAAACCAACAACTTCACAGAGAAGACAACCCCATGAGGCTACTGAGTGCCACAGCGGAGTTGTCCAACCCTTGAAACAGCCCCAGCACTTAATACAAAATGTTTTTGTTTTGTTTTTTTTTTCTGCCCCCCCTCGCTCTCTTCCCTCCTCAGTGGAAACAAAGCAGGCAGCAATTTTATGAGCCAGTGACAGCAAAAAGATTCTTTGGCCTCAATGTGTTCATTCAACCCTCGACTCCTTAGCGCTTGGCACCGCTTTTAAGTGCGAGGGGACCATGAGACAGTTAAAAGGAAAGGGTTGGCGGTTTGGCAGCAAAATACGTTTCAGCGGGGGTGGTCATCCAAAGTGTAATTGTAAGAATTTTGTGAACAAAGCATTTTGAGTTCTTTAAAAAGTCACATAATTTGTTCCGATTTTTTCAGTTACTTTTTATTTACCAGAGTTTTCAACTTCAGCCTATGTACAGAATATTCTATTTCAGGAGTGAAAGTCTTCAATTATTTAAAAGGCCAACTCTCTTGCAGTGCAAACAAAAAATATTCCTGTGCGCAACTATATACCAAAACTACAGCAGGTCAATATATAAACAGCTTCTCTAAAAGGACCCCTGCTGAGAAATGTATCACTTGCACCCACTCAGTATTCAGACCGGTCTCATAACAAATCCAAATCCACACCCTGATAAGCAGTGCCACCATGTGGTTATTGCAGGCAGCACTTCAGCAGTTTCTTTCCATTAAAATGCAACCCACATATTGTACATCTACTGGACCAGTACTATTCCACAAGAAAGGACGCTGCATCTGTTGTGTTACAGTCCAGCAAGCAAGAGTCCTGAGGGAAACAACTAAAGCACAAGTTACCGCAAACTGCAGCAATTAATTCAGAGGATGCTAAAGGACACTTCCATTCATTGTCTGGAGGCAAAATGCAGTCAAGAGGATTTCCTCTGGACAACTGCTAGATCACTTGGTGCTCTCTTCACAGCATCCTTTCCCATAGAGAGTGGAGAAAAAGTCTGTGTGATTGATGATTTGTTTGCGGAAAACAGCAGACTTGCTACTAGTATTGAAAAGTGCAAGTTTATTTGCTGTACTTGTCAAGAAGAAGCATACAATATATTGTTGATTGGCTGAGGAGGGGGAAAAAAAAAGAGAACACAACAACAGACAAGACAATGGGCATCAGAAAAGAGGAAACGGTCTTTATCTCCCTGTCAGCTTTGCTGATTAGGCAGGATGCCGTGGGCGGACCAGGTGTGGACCATTGTCCCAAAATCCAAATACTGTTTAGTGCATACACATGATTAATAGTAAATACAATACTTACGGCTGCATCTAATGGCTACTTTCATCACCCATTAATCTGCTGAGTATTTTCTCTCTTAACTGATTGTTGGGTCTATAAAAACAGTGAACAAAACAATTTCCTTCAGCCCAATGTGATTTAATCAAACATCCAGAGATCTTCTATTCGCTATAATGTAAGATAAGGAAAAGCAGCAAATCCTCACATTTCTGAATCTGGAACCATCAAATGTTTTACACTTAATTCTTACTTTTTTACTTTCTCATACACTAGATAATCTATTCCTAATGTCTACAAACATGAGTCTTGGAAAATACTTGAAAAACTGTCTGAGTTAGCAGGGAAATGTACCTAAGTATTCAGCAGAGTTTGAAATTTTAAGAGTAAATTGACTACATGTGTGCCATTTGGGTTTAAAATCTGTTAACAAACTGTCTTATCTTAGTAGATATTACTCTGTAAAACATTAAGAGTAAGCGCGTATGTCAAAACACAAAACAGAAAAAAAAATCTGTTATACTCTCTTTAATTTTTGGAGTTTCAGACATTTCAGACATCATCACCTTATGTTACAGTTTACATATGATAACCTGAGTTTCCACACCTTGATCACCATTTATTGTCCTCCAGCTGGTGTGTATTAACTATTAGGAGAAGCAGTAAACAAGGTGGTGGGTACAATGTGACCTCTAGTCATTTTCTAAGATGTTTATCATATGATTTGTAACCTGTGTGACTCCACCTTTCACAACATCTTTGCCTACAGGAATAACAATGTCTTATGACTTTATGAGTCAGGTTCACAAGTCACTGAACATGCCGCTGTATTGCGTACCCTCATCATGCAATCTGATTCCCCGTGAAGAAACAGTAAATGGAAAATGTAAAGACCGAATGAAGATCACTCAAACACCCCCTGAGGTAAAGTGTTTCACATTCACTGGGCCCTGGAGACCTTTTTAGGCAGAGAGCCAGGAGGGATAGTTAAAGCTCTGCTGGCACGAACAGAGCCAATTGTGATGGTTTTCCCCTTCACTACAGGAAGCCAGAGGGAAACACCTATTGTCTGCAGGCACAACACACATGAACAACTTCTACAGAGTTAAGTGTATTGAAATTCTTCAAAAACAGCAAGCGGTGCAGATATTACTGCACAGAAAACAATGAAGTCACGTAATGTGGCGGTAAATGCAAAGGTGATTAAACTATAACGGGGTGGGAACCATCACACGCATACATACATCATGTTTTCAGAAAACATATTTGTCTTTTAAAAATCATATCGGCATTATAATACAAGTCTGATCATACTTAGTATATTATTTTACAATGGAGCCTATGTTTCAAGCCAAATATGTGGACAATTGTTATTTATATGTATTACTCAAGTAGATTATACTGAATTCAGTCAACGGGAGACCAAATAATTTTCAAAAAAATGAAGTGAAAGAGAAAAATAGAAGTGATAGAGGAAGAAGCCAGTGAAAAACAGATCTGTGAAATGTTGTTTTGATAGTTTTGATAGTACAAAGTACAATACAAGACATTTTTAAACTCACCTTCTGGTCAAAGTAAAGTGTTTTATAGCTGATGGGGGTCCCAGTGGAGTAAGATAACCCACCATGCCTAGTGAAAAGCTTTGACTTGAGGGCGATCACATGTAAACAGCCGAGACACAGCGTCAGGATGCAGGTAAGTGCAGCTCTGTCCAAAACTCCCGTCCTGACTCCAGCCTTCATGTCTGCTACTGTCAAACACCTCTCACAACAAACCGATCCTCAGCACATGATAATGAGGTCGCGATGATCTCCCTCTGTCTCTGCTGAGGAGACCTGTCCCGTCAAAAAAAAAAAAAGAAAAAAAAAGGAAGTGAGACTCGCCTGTCAGCAAATCCAAGAGAGGTACAGTCAAGACAGTGAGACCTAAATTTGGCAGCAGAGCAAGAAGCAGTTGAAGAGGAAGTATCAAGGTAAAAGTCCTTGTAACATTTTAACAACTTTAATTTAAGTTGTTAGCCGACTGGCAGTCAACAGAGAGCAGATGGTCCCTACTGTAAATATGTTCGCAAGGGTTGATGGGAGTGCGAGTTCGATATTTGCCAGTATCTCACTTCTGTTTTTTTTTTTTTTTGTTTTTTTTTTTTGTGCAGCTGTTCTTACAAACTACTACTGATGCATGCAGTATGCAAACAGCTGGGACATACTTTTTCATCTGTCATTGCGGCTTCCGTCGCTGTACGTTACTAATAAATGCGCTGTCATTAGTCTGTGCCAGACACGGTTCAGAAAGTTCAGTAATAAATCATCTTCGTTTCTGCTCTCGCGGTGTCCTCAACATGGATGTATTATAAGAGATCATATAATAAATCCATGTGGCTCAGTCGATGTGACGCATATTCCGCTGCGCAGAGGATTGTGGGTCAGAGTAGCTGAAAAAGCATGCTGATAGTGATCGTGATAGCGATAGACCATCCATGTGATAGACCCGTGGATGGATGGACTAAGCTGCAACCTCCGGTCATTATATCCAAATGAAGCCAAAGCGGAAGTGCCAAAAAAATCTGCAGTTCCTTGAATTGCCACTTGGGGCTGGCTCTAAAAGCGAGTCAGGTCAATCCCCCTAAACCTACCATGTTAAAAATGTATTTTTATACAGTTTGTGGTTAAAATGCCTAACTTTACAGCAGAAATAAACATGTTTACAGCCTGGTACAAAAACACTTTAGGTCACTATAGCTAGTTTCCCTGTTTATGACAACTGTATGGAATTTTTATACAACTAACTTTTTTTTTTTAAATTATGCATAATTAACAATAGCGCAAACCTAGTTAGAAAGGCCACTGGAGGCCAGTAATAAGTCCAGGATTGTAAATACTCTGAACTCTGGCAAGCATTAAAGGACCAGTATGTAAAATTTAGGGGGCTCAATTGCCAGAAATGGAATATAATGTTTTCATGTATAAGCACCTCAAAATAAGAATCATGTTTTCATTACCTTAGAATGAGCCCTTTATAGCCTCTCATATTTTTCACACAAGTTTCATGGCTAATGTGGGTTCTCCTACAAGCTTGGAAGGCGACGGGTAGGTGTATTCAGTTGGTTGCAATCTGCAAACTCAACACTAGATGCCAGTAAATCCTATACACTGGTCCTTTAAGGGCAGTTTCTGAATAAACTTCAATACATACTTCAATACAACTTCAAAATAGACGGGCATGTAGTTATGTGCTGTGACCAGTGGAGGGCGCTGAACACTCTGGTGACAATCGTCAACTCCACTAATATCAAAGGAGACGTTGACATACTTACACTTTCGGTGAACATTAAAAGTGAAACAAGGAACACCTCAGTATCTGGGATACTGTGTCTCATTAAGTGGTCAGACTTTTGAACTATTTACAGTGCAAATGGCCATAAGCAATAATAACATGACAAATGAGATATTTAGTGTAGTTATTTAATGTTATACAGAGTAGTTTTAGGGATTATTTTGTACACATAAAGGAAAAGAAACACAACACCCCCATAGTGTTTTCCTATTGTGTTAACAAGGAGATCCAATGGATTAACAATGAGTAACTGCTGTTAAATCTAAGGTAAAAGCCAAATCAAAATGCTCGCCACAAAGGGATTACAGAAAACAAAGTATAAAAGCAAAGTGCCAAGATGTACTACAAGTCTGTACAACAAAAGACAAAATGTTACAATAAAAATAAGTGTGCAGTATATGGCATTGTGCAATACAGTACATTACAGTTATGGCAACTATATGAAAGATAAAGTTAGACCACTACAAATTATGGCAAAACATGCTGGACAATCAAGAAATTTCACATAAAAGCATATGAAATACAACAAGTCATATACGAAACTACATGAACTCCTTCAAACAATAAGAAGTGATACAGTTTCATGGCTAGGCAGCAACAACAAAGGCAGAAATATTCACGTCTATGGGTAAAAGAAACAGCTGACAGTCAAATAAAAATGTCAGTTGATTAAACTGTTTTAATATCTACTTCTGACTGACAGTTTCAGAGGCCTTTTCAACTCATCGTTTTACACCGGCTAATCGCAAGCACTGCAAATATGCTGAAAAAATAACGGCATTACAGAATACTGTTTCAATGTAGTATTTATACGTGTGTTTCAGTTAACATTATCTGACAAAAAAAAAACCAAACATATCGTAGCAGCAAGTAAAAATCTTCTATTGGGAAACATATATTTCACAGTTTGTCATGACAGGTGCAAATAACTACTCAGAAATGACATTATGAAGGTTAATAACATTGTATGCAATTTTCAGAGCAGAAAAAACTGTAGTGGGGAATAAATGATTGTGCAACCGATTTTTAGGGTAAGTTTGCAAAAAAAACAAAAACTTTTTGCAACTTGATCAGACTTGGTCATTTCAAAAACGTAGTGTATGTAAACATATTGTTACCCTTAAGTGATAACATCCAATGACCATGAAACGTGTGGTTAGCTATACTCAATCTGTAACAAAATACCTGGTTGAGCTTTTTACTCACATAATACTGCTGGTGAATACTGATGTTTAATGGAAATGGATCCTACAACCCAAACAGGGAGATTTATGCCATTTCACCATGAAGAGGGAAAAATTGAGCCTTACTCAGATTCCTGGATGCATTAGGCGGACATACTTTACATCCTGTTGCATTGAAGACAATGTTCTCCATAATGGCAGCATCTTAAAATGCTTGTTCATGGAAGGCCAAACTAATGTTGACTAACTCCCTTGTACAGCTTAAAAAAGGCATGGGACTAGAAATGAACGGACTAAGAAGTGGCTTTATGCCATCTTAGAGGGACGGAGGCATTGGGGCTCGGCCATCTGCCCTCTACAGTCAATGGCTACTGAGTTACCACTCCAGAATTGCTGAGCTCTCTCTAATTGAGGCTGCAGCAGCTCAAGTAACTGATGGTTTTACCCTCGCCGGGCATTGGGGCAGTGTCATTGTTGTCCAGCTTGTTCTGCTTGGCCTCTCGAATGAGTTCGCAGGCCAGATCGAGGAAAAGTTTCTCAACATTGTCGGACTCTTTGGCTGAGGTCTCCAGATAGAGCATTCTCTGAGCGTCAGCAAAGTCTTCAGCCCTCTGTCGGAGAACCTCTCTCTTCTCTGCCAGATCTATTTTATTACCTGTTAAGACACAGAAATGTTATCTGGCGACATATCTAACAAGAAAGAGTGTGGCTTCTTGCATCACAACACAGATTGTCTCTCTGAACAGTGGTGGGTGTGTGTGGATAAGACAGATGGAAGTGGAGGTGTGTGTATGTGCGTGTGTGGGATGGATGTAAGTGAGAGCTTTTCTCAGAAATGACAAGAATTTCACAGAAGAAATCTTACAAAATATGGCTGTAACTAACAATTATTTTCATTATCGATTAATCAATTATTTTCTTGATTAAACAAAAAGTTTGGTGTATGAGGACTTAGAAAAATGAAAAATGTCCATCACACGAAATCTTCAAATGTCTTGTTTTGTCTGCCCAACAATCCAAAACCCAAAGATAAACAGAGAAAAACAGGAAATCCTCACAAAGGAGAAGCTGTAATTTTGTTTAGAACATAACTGAAACGATTATTCAATAATCAAATTCAATAATAATCACAACTCTACAGTAAAATGTTTGTTAAAAAAATGCATAATTGATTTTGTGTTGTCTTGACTTCAACTACACAATTCTTAATCAGATTTAAGCGGGCTCTGAAAAACAGGCCATTTAGGAAAATATATTTCCTCTCATTGATTCATGAGCCTGAGGAAAAAAAAAATCACATCAGTTACTGAAGTATAAAGTAAAGCTTTCTTACCGACTAATATAGTCACCACTTGGTTGTTGGCATACTGCTCAATCTCCCTCAGCCACTCGGGAAGGCACCTGAAGGAGTCCTCACAGGTAATGTCATACGTAAGAATGAGGGCATTGGCACTACGGTAATAACTCTGAGTGATGGAGCGAAATCTCTCCTGTCCAGCTGTGTCCCATATCTGAAGCTGAAGAAGACAGATATTTGAAATAAGTCATTATGCATCCAAAAGATAAAGACACATGCTTCATATATATATATATATATATATATATATATATATATATATATATATGTATGTGTGTGTGTGTGTGTGTGTGTGTGTATAAAGAACCATTTGAATCTTTGCGTACCTTGACCTTCTCCCCTTTGATTTCCACTGTTTTAATCATGAAATCTACTCCGATTGTAGCCCCTTGTCCAGGTGGAAAAAGGCCCTAAAGTAGGTAGAAAAATACTTATTATATGTAATAAAATTGATCATGTTGAATAAAATAACTCAATAATTCCAAACTTATACAAATACTTATACAAACCTGAGTAAAGCGCCGGACGAGACATGTCTTCCCCACTCCAGCATTTCCTATCAGAACTATTTTGAACAGGTAGTCATAATCTTCCATACTCATGCTAAACTGGGAAAATAAAGGAAGGAAAGAAAGAAAGAAAGAAAGGGGTGATGAATATATGCATTAATACAAAATTATTGAATTTTACTGAAGTGATTACATTTTTTCTCCAGTGCATGTTAATGCGATTGACACAATTCTGAAAACTCCTGAAGACACTGGCAAAGCTACCACACTGTTGTGAAATCTTATTTGCACTGTTTGAAGACAAACATACCCACAGGTCAGCACTGTCAGGAGAGATAACTGCTGATATTTGACCCGAAATAATCTTCAGGAACAGAATATTCAGTTTGGGAATCTAATTTTGGGTGTAGACGATTTGCACAAATACACTGACGGATGTCCATTTAGCTAAATTCTATTACTCCAAACAAAAGTCTCTGTACTGATAATTATTGTCTCTGGTACTGATATAAACAATAAATACATATTTGCATCTATAAATACAATTTGCATTTTGTCCCTGGTGCTATTTCACTTCAACTAAGGTTCCCATTTTATAATCATATGAAATGTACACTTTTTTGCATGGCTGCAGGTTTAGGGGGCCGTGCATCTCTTAGGTGGGATTATGGAGCCACAGAGGCTCGGAACACTGCTGGAGTGAATACAATCTGCAAAATGAAACACACAGATGTAGCTAATGACTCTGTTCTGTTGTCAGCAGCCACAGCAGCATGTGAGATGCACGTAAACACGGTAAATAATACAAAATATCAGTATTCTCTGCAGCAGCGTTACATCTGCCCCGATACCAGCAATGTGAGGCGGGCCTATATTTATGTAATTACTACATCTTTGTTCAGAAAGGCATTTGTAAGAATTCAAACTGTTGCTTGCAAAATAGTATAATCACTGCCTACGAGGCGTGTTATAATGAACCGTATTTAGGGTTAAATTCAACTGGAGTGCTTAATGCAAATTCCCATTGCCCGTGTCGCATTTCTTTCTTCGCCCTTTCATCTCGTCTAGCGATGAAAAAACATCACAGCGTGCTGTTCAGATTGAATCTGAGTCAACGCTACATTTCTTCTTGATCACGTTTCATATTCAGTCTGAGTTGATAGCCATTATAGGGCGAAGCTAGCAACAGTAGCAACTAGCAGCTACCGTGTGACTCTAGCCATTTTGGCAAAATCTGCAGATCCAAGAGAGAAAAATCTAAGTCAGCCCTGCGGATCGAGCCTGGAAATAGTTTGCACTTACCAAAAAAACCGGGGATATCCCCGGACTTTTAACTACTTGGTATGCATAGGTCACCTCATCAAATAGGCAAAGCCTCAGCTGGGCAGGGCATAATTCCTCTGGCTGTGTATCCTCAGCAGCTCAGCAGCCTGTCTGATGGAGGAGGGGGGCTGCACTTCAATGATGTCACCAGTTCACATGCAAAGTAACTCAGTGCATCGACTCATGTACTTAAATCTAATGTTTTTATTAAACTGCATTTCATAGGTCTTTCTATAATTACATGTAAACGACATGCAACTACTTAAGAAAAGGGTGATTTTTAAAGAGGATAATTAAAGGGCCATACCGATGTATTTACAGTTTTTTAATGTTTTTGTGGACACAATAGCTTTTAAAAACACAGGTGAGACAAATATTTGGTAAACTGAGTACCACATGCTACTGACCTAATTCTACTAAAAGTTATATTACTACTCTACTACTACTACTTTACATATAGTACTGACAATAGTATGACGAGAAAGTCAACTAGCAAGTCCTATATTAGCCATTAAATAACGTTACAAATGTAATTGTATACACAATATTTGGTAATATTACTAAGTTATCGGTCCGTGCATGAAGTATTATTCATTTGCAGTTGTTCATGTTGTATAATGAATAACCTCATTTTTCATTATTTCCACATTTCATTGTCTTCAGAAGTACAAAACAATTTTGCTTTGCTTGTTCCATTATTCATCTTGTACAAAGAAACTTGAAACAGGAAATCGCAGGAAACAGAGACAGCTCACCTTCAAAGTAAAAGTTGTGCGTTTTGAACATAGACTGTGAAGCGTGTCGGCCGCAGCTCAGTTTAAGGAGAGCTACACTAAATAAATAAATAAATAGAGTAAATAATTAACACAATTCATAACTTCTTTTACACAGTTTTGAGATTAAATTATGTTAAAAAAAAAAAAGAAAGAAAGAAAGAAAAGAAAAGAAAAGAAATGGAGGCGGCGGAACCAACCCAGAGATTTTCAAAGTAAACGCAGCTTGTGCGGAGATGCACTGAGCTGCTGCAGACATAAACGTCAAGCACAGGTGAGTCCAACTTTATGTTTGTGGTCTGCTCACCTGCTCACCACTCACCTGACCATCACCGTAGCTAACTGTTAGCTTCAAAGGATAACCAACACCAGCAATGCTAACTGATTTGTAAACTTAACTACCTGTTGTAGCTAACAAACTGCTGTTGTATGTTAACGTTACTCCTTTATTATTATCAGCTTTTGCACATCATTTATTATTTGCTGTGTGAAATATCTACATATATGCGAGAAGTGAACTAACTGCGCCATCTTCAGTCATATGTGGAAGGATCAGGGGTGTTTTTACAGGCAATTTTGATTCATTAAGCTCACAAATGTTTACATTACCAGTAATGTGTTTGTGCATGCAGACTACAAAGTAAATATTTGAAAGGTGCGGGACCGCCATTGGTATGCTGATGCATAAACTCATCCACTGATTGAGGAAACCAGAGGAAACTAGCAGCTGGTGAGTGGAGAGCAGAGTAAAGTCCATGATTCAGACAGTGGCTCTGGCATATTTAATTTGAAATGAAACAATGAATGCAAACTGTTTGACACCAAGCGTTAGATATAATGATAAATTTGTTTCAATTGGCCAAATGATCTGTGGTCTGCTAGAATTGGAGGATTTTAGTTGCAAGTAAAAACCAAAGCTGCAATTCCTACACTGTTCATCTGTGGATGTAAACACCAGCAAGGCAAAGAGGAACAATTAACCTCATAGTCATGTTTTCATTTCAAAGCCAATGTGCTGAAGTACACACAAATTACAACACAACTAACAAATATGTGTAATGGTGAAAATAGTCTTTCTTGCGCAGTTTTAGCAGTATTACAGTTCCCTTATTAAACCTTTGCTGGTGCACAGCTGAGCATTACATATGTGGCTCCAGTAGAGTAGACAGACAATATGTTGGGACTTCTTCAGGGAATTCTGCCTCAGTGTTTTTCAATGGAGGTATGTGAAGTAAAAGTCAAATTAACAGATTCACACTGAATTTACTTTATTTATTTAAGACATTTATTTTATACTTAACAAAACATTTTCTTTTATTACAGAGTTTCCAGAGGACCAGAGTAGAGAGCTTGTGAGTCACCAGGGAAAACATCTGTGGATGTAGTTTTGCTCACCTCGAATGCTTTTGCTGGGGTTTTATGTCTGCTGTCTGAGTCCCTAACTGTACCTACCAAGACTGGCTTTCACAGCCAAACATACACTCACCAAGCACTTTATGAGGAACACCTGTGCAATCTAATGCAATCCTATACAACAGCTCTGCCATAATACATAATACTATTTCTGTCATTTTCAAAAAGTTATACTCTCTTTATGTTGTTGAAATTGTCATCCACTTTTTCCTGTTAATGGATTCTTCAACTTCATTGACTCATTACAGTCATTACTTTTAGTAGTAACTAGTATTTTGTTACTTCACCATCCTATAGATAGTGACAAAGGGAATGTGCTGATATAGTTTTATGAAATTTGACGAACTTTAAACAGTGACAATAATTTGCAACATTTGTTTGGATGTGAGACTGTTGAATGTTTCCAAAACTATGTTTTATTTCGCATAATCCTGAATGCAACGTCACTAAGTGTGCATACTGCATATACAAAGCATTAATAATTCAGGTGAATGATGTGTCTATTGATAATGTCAGGTATGTTATGAAGTGACCTACTTATACTGGCAATCTCACCCCGATTCTTTAATATCCATTACAGTAAGTTGTTCTGGTAAGAGGCTAACATTGGCAATATTTAACTTACTGGAAGTGAAATTGTAATTGCTAAAAAAAAAAAAAAAAAGGAAACAAAACTGAATAAAATTCGCATGAATACATTGCGGAACTAAAGCGGTTCTGAGTTGTTTTGGCCGGACGTCTCATTCGGTTGCACACCATGCCCTTGACTTCCTACGAGAGGTGATAGCTGATGAGTAGGATCCTGCCGGTAGGAGGTCAGTAAAATCTCTGAATTGAAGGGAGAATATCTCGCCATGGGACTCATACCAGACGAGGGAAAGGTTCTCCCTCCTCCAGGAATCGTCAACCGGAATTCGTTTTGGCTTGCTGGCGTAGGCTGGTGCACCGCAATGCTTCACAATGCCATCAACCACAGGCCACCGCTAAGAGCAGGTTAGCATGTTTGTTAGCTTGCTTTCAGACTTTATCCTGTGTACGGTGGTGCACTTTGCACTCAAGCATATGCAACATATGATCAAAAAGCATCGAAGACCTGCCTTGACATGATGCATTTAGGGTCAAGACGTCGTGTCGAAGCAGAGCAACTTGTTGTGACACCTGAGTTATAATAGCTAACTGTGTATGTTTACCAACTTATGGCCTTAGAAAATGTCATTCAAATTACATTACAAAATAACTGAAGTAATTACTAATAAATTGATGGACTGGTTCAGTGATTCAGACACTAGTATGCATTTTATATGCTTTACTTAATACAAATGGACAATAAACTCATTTCCACGTTCTATCTTATAGTGCTCATTGTAGTTTTAGGGATTTCATTGAATCTCAACTGTGTAAAATACATATGATATGAGACTAATTAGGTTTCGTTTATTTCTCTGTTCTAGTTTAGTTGAAATTATAGCAGGTAGAATTAGTTACAAGACTAAAATGTGTCTCCTCCCTACATTGGAATAAGTCTGTAGTTGTCATATTGCTTAAAAGATGGGTTTACAATGTTTCCAAGTCTTTCTTAAAACAGCAGTCAGGAGCCCAAATGAATATTGAAATACGTTTTTCTTGACATAATCATTCATCCTATTCATATTGAGCATTAGATGATCCCTTCATAATACACTTATAATGTAAGTGATGGAGGTGGCCAAAATGCACACGCCTCCTTCTGTGCAAAAATGTACATTAAAGTTTATCTGAAGCCAATACAAAGCTTCATTTGTCCAAATGAATCAAATCAAGCAGATATTTTTCAACATTGCAGTCTTTTTGGTGCCAAAGTCTCTCTTTTTATTACTATGCTTCCACTGCAGCTCAACAGGGAAATACTGTCAACACAAAGAGGGAATTTGATAACAAAAAGATTTTAAATATGGCAAATAATCACTCGATATGACTAACTCAGACTGCTGAAACCTCACATAAGCATCAGATGAACTTTTACATGTGTCAATGACACTAAATGTTGACACACTGTTGATTTTGGCCTCCATTGCTTACATTGAAAACACATTATTTCATAGCCAGTATGAACCGTAGGAATGATTACAACAAGGACAGTTCATATTATAGTATCTTCATGTTATGTGCTTAAAACACAGTCACATTATCTGCCTCATTTTCCATTTTTAGGTGTTCATCGGCAAGTCCTGCTGTCCACAATTGGTTGGTTCATCGGCTACCATGTTACGAAATATGAAAATTACACTTATGCCAGACTTGATCGAGACATGAACGAGTACATCAGACTCCACCCAGAGGAATTTGCAGCAAAGGGTAAGTGAATATTCAGTAGACACACACAAACCTAATAACACTGCTGCCCTCTTAAATAATGTTTAAAGCTGATTTGTGCACCTTGTTTACATGTTGCATCAATTCATATTTTTCTTCATATTTGTGCACTGCCTTTATACTCTACACTTACAGTCTTGGGAGGGACAATGATTAGCCCCGCACCATTCACCTGTCTGTGCAGTTAAGCAACTTATATCAGACATTATTTTACAATTTTATACATAAACATAGTGGAATGATTTTTCAAAAGGGACAGCCAGCGCTTGTTTTATTGACTGTAGTATATTTCAATATCTTTTTCTGCCACTTTTATTCCCTTGTGTATGTTTTGTTATTCCATTGTACAGTCATATAGTATGTACCTTAGCATATGACTCTAACAGCAGTCATATGCTGATCACAGACCAGAGTCTTAAAACATAGTCAGTATTAGATAGGAGATCCATGCTGTGTCATCACTTCTGTTGTGTTTGCAGTGGTGGAGGACATTTGTAAATCTTCACAGAGAAGCTAGAATTAAAAATACAGCGCATGATCAAAGTGTTTCTCTCTGTTCTCTTTTTATCTCACCAGAAAAAAAGACCTTTGCAGAAATTGTCGAGCCTTTCCATCCTGTGCGCTAAGCGTCGGCGGCTGGTGACATGGAAGAGGAAGGGAGAGAGAAAAATTTCGCAGACTACCATCTGTCTTTAGTGGTCTTTTTGTGGGCTCTTTCTGTCATATATTGTGTGAAATATAACTATGTATATAATAAAAATACCAAAATATAAAAACTGTTGACTGAAATCTTCTTTATGAGTCAAAACAATGAGCTTAATTCCCTGTAAGGTTTTGTTCAATCAAAGCAAGAAAGCTGCTCTCTTCCTTCATGATGAAGAATATTTTAAAAGAAAAATATATATATTTTTAATATTAATATCAATTTACTGTTGCAGTTAAATGAAGAGAAAGAAATGGTCAGTTATGGCTTAGCACTTTTATTCCATATTCGTTAAGTTAGAAGCGCAAGGTCACTGAATGTAAACAGTTCAAACATTTGAGATGTTCAGGTGACTTTGCTACACATACCACACTTTTACAAACACCAGATGTTTTCTTTCATGTCAACAATTTTCTTTTCTAATTTGCCACTCCGATGATTTCCATATACTTTTCAGTAAGGCTCTGAGACTTCTTTGTAAGGTCATTCATCACAGAAAACAGTCCTTTTAGATGGAAGCGGAAGAGGACTTCTGGATCTGTGTCCATGAGAGGCTCCAGGGTCTTGTTGAGCACGTTGTTCTTGGCTTTGTGGTCATCCAGGGGAATCAAGCCGCTCTCCACTGTGTTTCTTATGGCCTTGAGCAACAGGTAGTTGCTGTACAGGTCGCTGCAGGATTCCTCTGCTGCTTCACAGTCCCACACCTCATCAGTGGGCACGTCTCTCAGCAGGCTTGGCAGAAGAATGGTCTTCTCCATATCACTGACAACTGAGCTGTATCGCCTCAGAGCCAGGAGCAGGCTGTTTTTGTTGAATTTGGATTCGGCAGACTGCATGGTTCCAATTGGCTGTGGTCGACTGTTCCTTTGTTGCGATGTCATACAGTAGGAAGCAGTGTGCAGTGCAAAGACATGAGAGCATGGACTGGTGAATTTATACGGTGAGCCACAGGTGGGTTGATCAGGACGGTTACGTAAATTGCATCAGGCGATACATCAAGGAAAGCTTTGGGTGCTATGTGGAGTCAAACCCTTATCTTTATTTGATTTACACAACGTGCCATTTATCTGAGTTCATAATAATGTCTGGCCACTGAGCACCAAAATGTACCTCTGTCAAATCATTAACCATGCAGACCATTATGGTTGAAGGACCTCAGTATAAAGGGATAACATGGTTTGATATTGATTAACTTCAAAAAACGAGCTGAGGGATGTCAAGTTTTGACCCAAAGTAAAGAACCTCATTGTTAAGCCAAGGTCATCTGTGTTTAGATTTGCAGATTGTCTTATAGATTTGAACTCCTGGTTCACCTGTTTGCAAATAATGCTGCAAAGGCAAAGAGAAATGGGATGATGAGTCTTAAAAAGAAAATCAAGCTTTTTTATGATTTTTAAATAATCACAAAAAATAGGAAAGCCAGATGATTCTGGTCTCATCCCCTTCCAAACTAAATGACAGCTGATGATAGGCTTCTTTGTTCTTTCTATGTGTGTGACAAGTTCTGGTATTTTCTGCACAAATCAAATAAAAAATCTGAGACAGCCTGTTCTTTGGCAGACTAGTTCACAAGAGAAGCCAAGCGACACCTTGAGCATGATGTACCAGTTTGTGTCATAAAGATTATTATTAGTTTTAGAACATGTTAGCTGCTCAAGTAAATAAGATAGTGATGGATTTGACCACATTTTCAAAACCAGATTTTCAAAATACTCTTTACACTTAGAGTTGACAAAGAAAGAAAATGTATCAACTTGAAATATAAGAGTTGAATGGTGCATTAATTGCTGTGATTTCACCAGTTATCAATTGACCCACAAAGAAATATGCTTTGGCATGTGATATTATGAAGGTGTTTTGTGCTATGTTTAGAACATTTGTCGCTCCTGATTGTTTAACATTGCCTCCACATTTTCTGATGTAGTCTACATAAACAAATAGCCCTAACATAAAAACGTTAAAAAGTAACAAAATACATTAACCCATCCATTCAAGGAAGAACAGCTGACTTGTGTGCAATGTGGATACATGTCCATCAGGAAACTGTTGTATTATTTTTACTCCTGTGTCTGTGGTGGAAAATTGAAGAATCACACAGTAAACTGTGCTACAGTCAATTTTTTTTTGTATATATATATTTTTTTTTTTAAAAAAACATTGCATTGATTTTAAGGCAGTATTGTGACCTTAATTACAGCAAAATACTATGACACATTACATTTCATACAGTATACCTAAATATTTTTACATTCAGCAGCTACATTTGTATTCAGTTACCATTCAGTTTTTATACAGCCAATAGTGTAGTTTTCATGCAGATCTTACAAGAGCAACAACACAAAATGAAGTGCAGTCTCATTAAGTAGTGTAAGAAATTCACAGTGAATTTGGCTGTTATCTTCAACAGGACTAAGTAGAATTAATTAATTATTTAATTTGAATTTAACATGTTCCATTATAAATCTGTTTTAATAATATTAAAAATAATGCCAACGCTTGTCCAGTACATTTTGGACTGAAGTATCCCGCTCTGCTTTTCACTTTGTCCCTGACCGTTCTGCAAACCAAAGAAGCCCTTACGACATCTCAAGCCCAATCCTGATGAAGTAAATCAAAGTGGTTTATCCACATTGCTTTGAGCCATAATGGGAACTTGAAGCAGATGGGCTTCCCTTCACTGAAATTCTCCAAACACACCACTTGTTAAAGGTGTTAAACCTTAACAAAACTGAAGGGCCACCGAACAAGAGACGTGAGAGCACAAGCAGAGGGAAGAGGGCACTTTTTCTGCTTCCCGTGGGCGACATACAGATAGATCATATCTGTATGGGACTGCTCAGTCAGTTTTTTGAGTTCATTATGTGCACTTTGAAATGGAACATGGCTCTTCATCAAGCACATACACTCTTTCCTCAACACTGCTGCATTCTGAAAATCCACCAAAAATGATCTTGACTCTCCACACAATCCAGTTTGTTGACTCCAGATTCAGTTCACAGCATTCTTTGGTTTTTGACCCTTGAGAATGATTTCCAGGACGTTGGTAAGATCCATCATCTTGGTGAGCATTTCCATGATGTCAGGATGGTCCTTCGCTCCACTGATGAACTCCTCCAGTGTCAGCTCACCTGAGAAGTAGCAAAGATAAAAATGGCATTTTACACATTTTAAAGATTAGGGATTGTCATGATGGGGCTTATTATTATTTTAAAGGAGTAAAAAAATCAGAATGTTTATTGCTTCCTATTGATCTAGTATTTCACTCTGAATAGGCTCTGCACAAGGCTGGTCATAATAAGGGCTAATAAAGCAATATAGGATATTTGTTACCTTCTCCTTTGACATCGATCTTCTCATATATAAGAGTCACAATCTCTTCTGGAGGGACGTCGTAGCTCCTGGTGATATCTTGAATAGCCTGGTGAAGGAGTTTACACAATTAATTGTTCAGCAGAGGGTTATCAGTTTATTATAACTCTTTAACCTTTTGTCATTCAGCTCCTCAATATCGAAAGAGGAGGTTCGAAATATTAAAACTAAAAACACTACTGTGTACTGGTCCTACAATATGATATGAATTACAACCACAGCATTTGGCAACCCAAACTGAATTTCAAATTGAGATGTATTCAATAGTAACTGGATCATAATTTGACTGACTAATGTTAAGTATTAATACCTGCACCAACTAATATAATGGTAACAAGGTAAAAAGGTGTCACATAATCTGTTGCGTGGTTACTGCACGACTTCCTCAGTCCGTGAATTGGGTTATACACAAGGCCATATTTAGACCTGAGGTTAGATAAGAAGCCCCCTGGATTATGTGTCTTGTCTAGGTCACGGCCAGTTAAACCCATTTCTACACTTTCAGAGTTAAGCCTTATGATTCAAGGAACTGTGAGCTGCCTGGTTCTTTAGATCACTAATTATGAAGCTTCCAAGAAAAATATACTATACCTTAAATATAGTCTCCAGTTCATCCTTGTCAATTTTCCCATTTCCGTCTTGATCAAAGAGCTTGAAGTACCACTTTAGTTTCTGGTTAATTTCCCCTTTCAGTAATAAACTTATTGCTGCAATATATTCAACAAAGTCTATGTAGCCGTCCTGCAAAAGAGCAAATAAAAGATACAGTTAGGAAAATTATGCATTGCAAAATAAAAATGTATATAAATGGGATCTATTATGTTTTTTCCTTATTTTCAGTAATATACATGATGTTACAATGCCGGATGTTCATGTTAAACATGGTCAAGTATCAAATAATGAGGTAAACATATGTAGAAGTAATCCCTGTGAGCAAAAAGCACTGATTGCTCTGAACGCTCGGTTTCCAATGTTTTTTCCTACTTTCAGCCCGAGCCAATGCCAGCTCGTGACAGATTTCTTCATGTGGTCATCTGTTCCACTCACAGCACACAAGTTTGCTGCTCTGCTCCACTAACATTATGGCGTTTTTCTATTTTTTTGAGGGTAGTCACATCGACCCATGACTCCAGTAAAGCTGGCGCGCTGTCACTGTTTTTCCATTACACAGCATTCAAAGTAAAATAAGTTGTTTGCATGTTGGAGGCTTGCTGGTCATCTGCAACTCTTTATCAAACATCGTCATCACTGTGGCTGTTTCTGCTTGTACGATTCCTAGCTGCATTATAACTAACTGATCTGCTGAACAAAGAGCTCCAAATATCTCCATATGTTGTTGTGCCAATCAGTTTTTAGTAACACTAATTTGGTAATTTGCTAATTTGGTGAGGGACATGTTTTTGGTCCCTGCAAATACTTCACAATAAAACTCTCCCGTTATTTAGTCATTTAAAAGTTTTTCATTTGAAGCAGTAAAGCAGGAAATGTTGGGTTTGCATCAGTGGTAACTTAACATGACCCCTTGACAGGCTTCCTGAAGCTGGCTGATCAGAACAGAGTGGGCTCATCAAAAGTGGGCCTTAAAGAGATGGAAGTAAAGACTGCCTGTTAGAGACAGAGGCTGAACTGAGGGGCTGCATAAAAGGCCAGTATACAGCCCCTTCTACCTGTTCATGGCAGGAATGTTGCGCCTTTATTTCGCCTCCCTGTTCTGTATAAAAAGTATGGACACAGAGTTGGTCCATCAATAAGCTGTCTACAGAGGTAATCACAGAGCTAGATTGCCGTCTGTGTATAGCCGGTATTGTGAGACAGCATGTGCTAATTGCTGATGTTGTTGTGTTACACGCCATGCTTCTGATCTGGAACGCTGCATGCTATATAAAAGGACATTATGCCTGCTTTGTTTGGTTCAGTGTAAAAAAGCAAAGGTGGCTTAATGACGGATTTTCTTTACAGTTATAATGTGGGATCTCTATAAAAGAGCCTTAAGATAAATAAGGAGTTTTTTAAATTGTGAATCATGCAAAGTTACTCTAGTGGAGTCCAAAAATTAAAAAAATATGGAGCTGGAAATGAGCACAATAGGTCCCCTTTAATATTTCACAATTAAGATTTTCAAAGGCAGAATTGTACCATTTGTTATTATCTGAGCAGTAGTAATAGTGGTAATTATCCTACATAAGGGCTACATGAGTGAGGTAATTCTGAGGAAACTATAGCTGATACTAGCAGAGACTATAAATGTGCTAACAATGTGCAGTTTGTACAACCTGTCATCCTAAACTTTGTGCAGGACTCAAAGAGTAGATCATGTCAGAGTTTAACCTCAGTTGATCCATCTTAAAATATCAGAGATGTCTCACATCACTCCTTTTAAAATGTTAACTCTCCATGTAAAAGCATCTGAAATAATGTATGAGTCTTTTATTTCCCATTGCAAAGTTGGCCTGATTTATTCCACTAGGTACATGCATCAGTAATTCTTCAAGCAGATGGCTCATCAGCTCTCTAGCAAAATCAGTGGTACTGTTCACCTCTTTTGAGGGAATCATACAGTCCATTTTGTCCTGGGCGGTGAAGAAGAATTTTGTTGCAGGTGTTTTCTTACCCCATCCATGTCAAAGGTGAAGAAGACCTGGTCCACATAGCTGCTGGCCTCCTCTGTCATTCCATTCATTTCAAGCATACCCTTGAGCTCAAAGAGCGTGATGAGCCCCGAAGGAGATTCCCTCATGAACTTGGTGTACCAGTGGTGCATGTCCTCCTCCAGGATGTCATCCAGGTTGGAGCCATGGGCACCCATTATTCCTTCAGTGGTTTGATTTTGTCCAGAATCCTGCAGAGAGTCTGTGTTGAAGCTGAGCTGTACGACGACAGTGGTCGTGTAGAGAGCACTGGCAGCACTGAGGTGTGACTGAAATATCATGCAACGACTGCCTTAATCTTTAAGTCTTGGGAGACCCAAAAGGAGAGATAACCCTTTAATGAGATAAGTGCTGAGGTCTTCCTAGAACCTCAGGACACTGCATGCACTATACCTGGCTAAAAATGACACTGGATGCTAATATCCAGGGAATTGGAACTCTAATGTGCAACACGGAAGTTTTGAGCTCTTGCTCCTGAGAGTGATTAAGAGTTTAATTTAAGAACTTTGCTTTGATGGTCCACATCAGCCAAGATGCTAGGGGACAAATGTGCATTTACAATTATTTATTTATTACTCATTTCCATTTAAGTATTTATTTGCTTTTATTTTTTCCAATTTTGTACATTCCAATACCTCCATAACTTTACTATACTGTAATTATATTTCTGTATGTATGCAAATAAATAATATAAATTTGTCTACATAGCTGTGCACCACCTCACAAAGGCTATCACACACCTCCGGGATTCCTCGGGAATTAAAGGGAATTCCTCTTGGTACCGACTTATCCTCTTTATAGACATGAAGAGACTAAAACGGTATTTCTGAGCTACAGCAAACACATTAAGCTTCTTTTAATATATTACATAAAAGTTATACATAGACATACATATCATAAGTGCATTAAATAAGAAGAGAAACATGTAAAATGCACTGACATTTTTTTTCCATCATTTTTATTTTTTTTTAGTCTGTAAGTTATTTTATATTGACAGCTTTTCATTTCCACGTCCCTGTGTTGAGCTCAAAGCCTGTTTTAAGTAAGAACTTGAATTCTTTCAAAGATACAATGGACAAATGTAGTTCTGCCATGAATTCTACACTAACAAAGCTTATACATTTTCAGTTTTTGTTGACATTGTCAGAAAGGTGATAATTGTACTTTATGTTTTCTTATTGAGGTTGTAGTAGGTGGTGATGGTATATTGGAGTACATTATATTGAAAAGTTCCATTAATATTTTGTTCACTTTATTAGCATACATGAGGGGGTTAATGCTGAAAATGTATGAGCTTCGTAAAAGTAGAATTTATGGCAGAGTTGTTGTACTGGATTGCATCAGGTGGCACAGGTGTACCTAATGAATAGCCTAGTGAGTATATATATATATATATATATATATATATATATATATATATATATATATATATATATATATCCCAGGGACTATCTATATATACACTCACCAGCCACTGTATCTCTCTCCCTCTCTCTCTCTCTGTGTCTCTCTCTCTCTCCCTCTCTCTCTCTCACACACACTCTTTCTCTCGAGGGATGCTGCAACACACACATACTGGGATTTTGCTGTTGTGCAACGATTAAGCAATGTATTAGTGGCGCAAAAGATTACATACTGTAGATGTCAACTGATTTAAGCTTGAGCACAAAAACATGTCGCACTTTAGTTTTCCTGGTATGTTAATTAACTAATTACGGTGTTAGCAACAGGCCATTTTGACATGTAGTCTGTAGGAAAAGTACATGTGCAAATGATCAAATTAATCATGGCTGAATTCCATTTAGCTGTTGCAGTTTCAGGGTCCTTGTGTCATACCTGCTGGCTCACTGTCAATCGTGACAGCAATCATGAACATTGTTAGTAACACCTGTGCTTTTCCTGCTATGGCGCTGTGAAAAAAGGCCTACAGCCAAGCTGTGGAGACTGCACCCTGGACATATTTTATAATTTGCTGTGGGTCAGAAGAATACGTGATACAGAACCATGGGGAGATAAACAGTCTGCTTTTCCTCTTGACGCATGCAAAAAAGTAAACATTTTGAGATAGATAGATAGATAGATAGATAGATAGATAGATAGATAGATAGATAGATAGATAGATAGATAGATAGATAGATAGATAGATAGATAGATAGACCTAAAAAAAAACCTTGTGTATACACCTCAAAATGGATAGATACATGTTTAACGAACACTTTTGACCCATGATTAACTGAAGTGTGGCTCTGCATGAGTGATCTCAGGATCATAGGTGCGCCAAGGGGTTGAGAGTTGTGAGCTTCTGTTTAAAACCAACCTGACTATCAAAGCTCAGAGTGCTTATTATAGTTAATCTGTCTTTAGACGATTAGCAGTTCTCAAAATAGGACTGAAAAAATGGACCACCAGTCACTCCTGGCAGCACAGGCAGCTAGTATCTATTGGGTATGCACAGCCAAAATCTATGCTGCTGCCTTATGCCAAGGTACATGATCTGTCTCTGTTGCCAACAGATTTTGAAAACTGTTTACTTTGATGAAACAGAGCTAGACACCTGCAAACAATATCCTCCCTAACCCTAAAAATACAGTAGAAAACAGCATAAGTCAGCTAAGGTTGTCCAGCCTGAATCAATAAATCCAGTCTAAAGAGAAATGTGCAGGTTTGTTCTGAGTTCAACATTTGCAATATTACAGATTGTCAAACAGCAGGTGGTGTGATTTGGTTTCATGCACAGTAATACGCTGTTGAAATCTTGTGGATCCCACTAATACAGTGATGTTTAAACTTGACCTTTTGACCAGCATGTGACTGTCATGAAGCTAGGACGTTTAAGAACTGCAAGTGAAAATATATTTCCCTCAGCTCAGTACAGTCCTCTCAATAAAACTACAGTAAAAAAGTTGTTTGAGGTTATAAATCTTCTTTAATGTTGTCTACCAGCAAAAGAGGAAATGTGCTTCCAATGAATCACACTGTGCTTATGTGTACTCGTACTGTGATGATAATTGCTTTATCAAACTCCAAGACTTATACATTTAAGTAGAATTTCTAAGCTAACCTTATACTTGTTTATCCGTTGGTATCTTGATTCTTGAGCCCATCGTGATAAGCAGGATAATCTCTCTTTGTAGTTATACTGAAACTAATGACTGAATGTAATAAATCTAGCTTTTAATTTACACATTGACTGCACAGTTTCAGCAGGTTTTAGACACATCGTATGTCTAAAAAAAAAAAAACAATCTTCATTTCAGAAATTACAGACCATATACATTTAATCTATGATGATAATATTTAATCAAAGAATTAACATGGACTCAGTCAGATGTGTTTTTACCACAATTAACTCATAACAAAACATAGTAATTAGTGTTTTAATTGGCTCACGTTTCAACTGTTTTCATGAAGATTTGTACAGAGTGCAACCTGCTGAGATGAGGACTAATTAATAACCAACTGGTGGAAAAATGCCTGTTCAGAACCAGATCATTTGACATAAACATTAATTAATTAAACATTAATCATAGCTGTAATGTTATTAGAGGACAGACACGTTGACATGATCGCTACCAGAAAACAGAGTGCAATCGGAAACTGACACAGCTCTAATTTACAAGTGTGACATACAACTAATTATTAACTGCAACAATCTGCTACAATTCACTGTAAAAATATCAATGTTAATTCTTAGTATTTCTCTGCAAAAAAAAGAGACAAGCACAAGACAGACAGAAAGCAAAGGTAAAGGCAACCATTCATCTGTATGAGGAACATGCACTCCCTCTGCTGTTCAACCACAGAGAAAAAATACAGCAGGTTAAGCGCAAAAACTGAGCTCTACTGTATATGTAAAAAAAAAAAAAAAAAAAAAAAAAAAACAATGAAAAATGTACAAAATTTGGTTTATTTAGTGGTATATTATACAAAGTATAATTTTTGCATGTGTAGAATATATAGTTTTATATGGGCATGCATTGCCCTGACTTGCAACATGACTGCTGTACACAGCTTATTTCCCCACACAGTTCTCTGAAGTGGACTTCCTTCCTGTAAAAGGCACTACTATCAATGTAAATTCTCAATATTTCTCTGCCAAAAAAGAGACAAGCACAAGACAGACAGAAAACAAAGGTAAAGGTAACTGTTCACATGTATGAGGAATATGCATTCCCTCTGCTGTCCAACCACAGAGAAAAAATACAGCAGGTTAAGGGCAAAAACCGATCCTTACTGAGCCCTACTGTACATGTCAAACAAAACTTCAGTGAGAAATGTACAAAATTAGGTTTATTTAGTGGTATATTATACAAAGTACCATCTTTCTCTTTGTAGAATATATATTTTTATATGGGCATATATTGCTATGACTTACAACATAACTGCTGCAGACAGCTAATTTTCCTACACAAGATGACTTCCTTCCTGTTTGCTCTCTAGGAAAACGTTTAAGAGCATTCCACAGTTTTGGTTTGCAAATGATGTCTGGAGATGCAGAATAACAGGACAGATATGCAAATATAAACACTTGTATACCCATTAAAAACACCACAGGCTTTTGTCATGATGATCATACATCAAATAACAGTGATAGGAATCAATATAAATATTACAGCACAGACATTTATAAAAAATACTCTTTCAATTAATAAACTTGGAGTTATAAAAAAACATGAAATCTGTAGTATAATACGAAATACTATATTTTATATAGCCATCAAAGGCACTGTATGGTGAGATAAACAATTCACCTTGACAGTAGGATGTAGATTTTACATTGAGAGAAGTCTTAAAGAATATTATTCAGAATGAGGTCATCCACATGGCTGAGGTCATGATGCTTTTGCATGACTGGCCATGCAAGTTTACTGTGGTAAAGATGTATTATATGCTCATGGGATAATCCCACGAGTTCCACAATCCACAAACACCAACTGTCACAAGTTTCATATATGCTGTTTAACACTCTTGATGACAAGGCAGGATACACCGGTTTTCTTGTAAGTTTGTGAGCATTTCTTTAAAACATTTTTAGAGAAGCTGGATCGATGTACATGAGCTCTGACTCATCTGCCTCCTGGTCGTATAGAAACTGTCTGAACACGTTGTACACCATCTCCCTGCTCAGGGTAAAGTCCCTCAGCTCGTCCTGCTTGTCTGGAGGCATGAGAAATGTCAGCCAGTAGTCCGCAATGACGGAACCATTCCTGTGGGGAAAGTAAAACAGAACTTCTGAAGCTCAACTCACATTTTTGCCTGTAAAATCTACAAATGACAAAAAGCGTGTTTGAATGGTTTCATGTAGAAGAGTTGAAAAAACGTAATTCCTAACCACCGAGTGTGATGAGTTTACCTGAAAGCATATATTTTAGCTTTGGAGAAGTACCGCCCCAGAGCAGGAGAGGATCTGTAGAGGTCAGCCAACTGGGTGTGGCAGGGTGAGACATGCAAAAGCAAACAAAGAGTGTGAAATGGTTTGGCTGATACTGGTTTACTTTCACTTCACTGGGAGCTTTCTGTTGTTCATAATGTCTCAATGAGAAATAAAACCAGCTACAGAGGGCCTGCAGCTCTTGGCAATAGCAGCTATAAACAGGTTTTTGCGTTGCGTTCAATTCAATTCAGTTCAATTCAATACTCTTTAATTTACAGAGAGAGAGAGACCCAACAATTCCCCGATGAGCAAGTACTTGGTGACAGCAGTAAGGAAAAACTCCCTTTTAATGGGAAGAAACCTCAAGCTGAACCCGGCTCTAGGTGGGTGGCCATCTGCTTTGACCGGTTGTTGTGAAGCTTGTGGCTTTCCTGTCCAAGTTTGGAGGACAAAAAAACTGATGCTATCAGGGGAATGAAGAAATTGGCTCTGTGATTTCTTTATGTACAGTTAAAGTCCAACCTGGAACTTTAGGTGTGAGCTTTATGTGGTAGGAAATTGAACCTAATGCACTCTTTTATTTTTATCCTTTTTTATTGTTGAATTTCTTTGGATTTTAATTATTATATCGTTTTGTACATCGTTTTTATTGCCTTACCTCAATCAAATAACTATTCACTTCTAGTACTACCATTAAATAATCGTCTTAAATAACCAACTGTATCTTTCTCCCAGTTGTTATCTAGTAAGGCATTATACTGTATGCATTAAGGTAATTCTCTATTCATGCTGTTAATATTTGCATGCTTGCTTGGATAAACTGATGCAGTAGCAAAAGAACGGTAGGAGGTAGTTATATTTGCAACCAATTCATATTAATTAAGTCATTTTATCATTTGAAGCATTAGTGATAATAATCAGTCAAACCTTTTTTTGAAGGTCGGTGGCAAGAGTTTGGCTTTTATTGAAAGAAAAGCTGTGGAGCTCCTCTGTGAAGACCAGATTGGGCAGTGTGAAGCTCCCGTTGAAACTTCGAGAAATGTTAAACGATGAAGCGTCGTACTTCTCATCCTCGTCCTCATAAATCGCTGCTCAAAGAGAAGGTGGGTCAAAGCTTCATAACTATAACTGCTGTATTTAAAAAGTTCATTTTAGTGTAGTTTGTATTTGCATAAAGTGTTGATGTTATATATTTGCATGTTAAGTGGCGCAGCATCAGCATTATGCAATCAACAACTGGTCACTTTGTTTTTTGGCTTGTATGATGGTATGTATGATAGACCGCCTTATTACAGATCAAAGTAATTTATGAATAAAATAAATAAAACAGCCCAGTCATAATGATACCTTACCTGAGCACAAGGCCAGGGAAATGAAAATAACGGCAAATATGAGGAGAAAAACCAAGATGATGACCATCCATAGTCTGAATTTCCAGAAGACGACCTCATTCAGCTCTTCCTTTATCCTGCACACTGCGCTACCCTAGAAGCACAATAAAAAATTTAAAAAACAAATAGTGTGTTCCTAAAATCTCACATTCCTTTTCAACATATGACTGCAGCATATGGGGTAGAAGGTTTGATATTTGAGAGATAGATCTGGCGTCGAGTATTATCCAAAAAGGCATAATGCAAGAAATAATGTTAATGTTGCATAACAAACACTATCAAGAAGCAGGTTGCAGGAAATGTAATTTAATGACAAGCATCAAGAAGCAATAATAAAAATTGTAAACACTTTCTATGACACCCATGTCAATAATGTATTATAAATATGCTTACAATGCATTACAATCTGCTTATAGCACAGTACAATTAAATATAGCACTCACAAATATTCATAATGCTTCATAACAATAACAATAACACAGATTATTATTAAATGATGATAATGTTTTACATAGTAGTACACAATAGTCATGAATATTTATAAGTGCTTATAACTAAACATACAGAGCTATAAGAAAGTTATAACACATTTTAAGTATGTTTATAATGCATTATAGACATGGGCGTCATAGAAAAAGTTACTGAAAAATTCTGAATGTTTTTTTTATAGTTGTACTGTCCTCTTTGAATCATTATATAAAAGTTACACTTCCTTTATTGCAAGCATGGGAGGAAATACTGATGCAACAACAAGTTTTCCGACGCATACGCAACGAAGTGGTCAAACCTCTTGAGAAGTGTTATTCCTTTGGGTTTCTGCTACGTGGCCAGAAGGCATGATCTCCCCATTAGCGGGCTGATGAAACAGAAAAACACATCACACACATGTCACTTTCCTTAAAAACTCTACACTTTAATATTAATGAAATGAGTCATGTCTGGATAGTTTGTTGATTTAGTGACTTTAAACAGTTACCTTTCAACAGTGAACAGTAACTGAACAAAACCAAATGCTTCATAAACAATACCCCTTGAGACTAACTCACCTGTGCATTAAGCAACCCATCTCTCTCTGTTGCCTCAGGGTTGCTGCAGGCCTGTCCACTTCCATTACCTGCTGTCACCTTGGAGTAGTCAAATTGTGGAGAATATTACTAAACACCATAAAGGAAACTCTTGTGCAAAGGAAAAGTATGTACAGTATAGATATACAGATATAGTATGTAGGAACGGTGCAATATATTGATATTATATCAATATCATGATATGAGACTAGATATCATCTTAGATTCTGGGTACTGTAATATCATGATACGGTATAAGTGTTGTCTTTTTTTGTTTTTAAAGGTACAGTGTGTAGGATTTAATTGCATCTAGGAGTGAGGTTGCAAATTGCAACCAACTGAATTCCCCTCTTCATCCCCTTCCAAGCATGTAGGAGAAATTAGGGTGGCTGCAAAACTCGCAGAAAATGCGAAAGGACATCTCTAGAGCCAGTGTTAGGTTTATCTGTTCTGGGCTACTGTAGAAATATGGCAGTGCAACATGGCGGGTTCCGTAGAGGAGGACCCGCTCTCTATGTAGATATAAAGGACTCGAGGTACTTCTAAGGTAACAAAAACACAATTCTTATTTGTAGGCGATTATAAACTAATTAAAACATATTTATGAATATTATATTCCATTTCTGCCAAGTCTGTTCTGCTAGATGCCACTAAATTCTACACACTGCACCTTTAAAGGCTGAATCATAGTAAAATGATGTAACTTTCTGAACTTACCAGACTGGTCTGTTGTATTATTTGCCCTTACTCACTTAGTCATTATATCCACATTACTGATGATTATTTATCAAGTGATCTTTACAATATTGTCGCAATATATCAAGGTATTTGGACACAAATATTGTGATATTTGATTTCGTCCAAATCATCCAGCCCTAATATCATGTTATTACATGGACTGATGTTTTAAGACGTGTGTTAAAATATAAATACAGAGTTGTCAGATAATATTATTATAAGTAGTAGTGGTAGTCGTAGTGGTAATAGCAGTAGTAGTAACGTAAGTAGTGGTAATAGTAGTAGTATCGTATTGGACACGTACGTATAAATTCTTACGTTATTTATCCATATAACTCACCCCGTCCTTTGACACATGATCTGGTCCCTCGTTTCCATTGATCGTAACTGTCTGCAGCTCAATGTCTGTGCTGGCCATGCTGGTTTACGTCAAACTCCCAGTTGAATGAGTTGTTATGGTCACACTGGCCACGGTCACAACCCGGAACTAACACTCGTATAACTTCTAACTTTTCCAACCTCTAACTACACTTTCCGCGAAGTTGTGAATGTCCAAGCTACCGTTCAGAAACTCAACAATTGATCAAAAACAGCCGGTCAACCCTGAGAGTTCACATCGTTACACTTGACAGCTCGTAGAGAAAAAGTTTGTCTCCGGACGACGTCCTTTAGTTCTTTCGTTTTACTGTCTCACCCCTCCTACAGCCAAGACAGGTGTGTTCCTTGAAGTTTGAGTGAAGGTGGCGTCGAAAGGCGTTGCCAAGTAAAGGAGAAAAGATCGTACACTACCGGCAGGAAACATATCCTCTCTGCACTGCGATTCAGATATAACCGAAACCAACATGTTTACAGTCACTTTAGTGTGTATAGCCTACCTAATATGAAGTATTTCAAGTATTCACCCCACTTGTCCAGCTGCTTTTTAAATAAATATTTGGTCAAAGTGACAGTTGGCCACCATATTTGATAACTTCAGTATGTTTGAAAGCAGATATTTCCAGGGGCTCATCAGTCTGCCTGCTTTTGATAACATACATTTTGTTATTCTTTTACATTAAGGTGATTACACATTTTAAAAAATCATCCATTTGTCGATTGAGTCGAACAGAAACCTCAGACCCAAGTTTATTTTTACAGAAAGAAAGATATTTACAGTGCACAAGCTGCTACACTGCCAGTCAAACATCGGCGAGGAAAGCAATTAAAGGTCAGGTTGCATTCATGGGAATAAAGTGTCAAGTGTAGGGCACAGTGTAATTCTTAATGGTCACCAGTAGAGGTCTGCAAAGTTGTCAGGTGAAAACCTGTGAGAATGAATTATTAATGGCTTAAAGAATAGTTTTCACATCATGCAAATAATGCCCTCAGCACATTGTGTTCTGAAAACATCAGACTCACCTGAAATCATATGTGCAGATAAATAAGTAACCGAATTTCATAAATACTCAAGTTTTCTGACTTTCCTGATTTCTGGCTTTCTGTTCTCAGTTATTCTAATTAGACCTCTGCTCAGGTTGAAAACGGACAAATGGGACGAGAATTATCAAGGTGTAAGTTGTCCCGCTGTAACAAGTGTGACAAAGCTCACAATGGAGTGAGAGAGCTGACAACCAAGTGTAGTCGGCACCAACACAACCTCTGAGGAGAGCTCTAATTAGGAAAATAATTAGAATCACTTGTGCTAGTGTTCCTATGCGTAGCAAAGCAGGAGCTCGAAGCCTGTAAGTTTGTTCAAATCTGCATTTGAACAGTGTCATCATTAATCATAGTCAATAACCCCTAACTAACTGTTAAATATAACTGAAGAGTGTCCAGTACATTTAGCATTGTCTTTGGAAAACAGTTGTCTCTGGAGATGAAACAGTCACATCATGAAGTCATTTCTGACAAGCCTGCGTTACAGCTTTAAGATATTCATCAATATTGATATCCTGAGGTTAATTTAGACTCAAAACCACAAATTAGAACAGAGGCAGGTCACATCACTTTTTCTTTGACATATGAAGGAAGCTGTTTATTTTCTTAACATCTCTGTGCATCGTTTCCGAGGACCTGAGCCATTGCACAGTAGCACTGTGATTTCAATATTTTATAAGGTATCCAAAATGAAAGACAAGCAGAGAAGTAGATCAACATATACATCAAAAGAAAACTAGCCAAGCAAAATACATCATTTCAGTGAGAGTGATTTGTTATGATGCCAGAACATTTTATATATCTGCTATAACATACATATGATGTCTATAATATTTTTGCCTTTTGTTAACCCAGCATTCAGTATTTTGAGAGTCCTGTGTACATGACGGAGACAAAATGCACTCTTAGCCATCGTGTGTCAAATCTCAGCAAAAAAAAAAAAAAAATTCTATCTGTCATAAAAATAGGAATCTGGTCATGCAGACTTTATACAACATAAAGCAAATTTTCTTCCGCCTTCCATGTGCAGATAACAGCTGCTTTCCTTGACTAGAGGGCTCTTTCCGTAACTCTCCAGTGTTTATAGACCTGTTCTACAGAAGGCCAGGAGAGGGCGACAGAGGGACATAAAACAGAGCAGGTATACCAAGCACTTTAAAACAGATTAACTCTTTACAAAAAAAAGTATTTTCAAAGAGTTCTCTCAATCAAAGCACTGAATAACTTATTCATAGATTTGTTATTGTCTTGACGTAAACATTCACAGTTCACACCCTTTCATTTCCTCCTTGGTGCGTCTTGGCATCTCCTCTTGCTCCTCTTCTTTCTGAAAGTCACCCTCTGTCTGCTCCGCAGGACAAGGCTCCGAAGGCTGCTGTTCCTGCTCCAAAGTCTGGGCTTGTTCTGCTGCCTGCTCCTCCTCTGGATCTTCTCTGTCATCTGGATCATTCTTTGCTGCCTCTTTCTCTGTCTTTTCACAGTCCCTGTCCTTCTCCTCAGCTTCTTTCAGATTGGTCAGCTGGCCTGCATGTTCGCCTTCCTCTGCCGGGCTGTCTAAATCCAGATCCCTGTCCCCATTTTCTTTTGGGCTGTATAGTTCACATGGGGACAGGCCACTCCCAAAGGCTCCTGCCTCCTCTCCAGCTGACCTCCTGTGCTGTCTTGTGGGTGGCCGCCTCTTGAATGATAGCCGTGCACGAGTCTGTTTGAAAGAGATGAGCAGAGAATTTTCAGAATTGAAACAATTCAGGGCAACTTAGATCGATAAAACAGTGCAAGTTTCTAGTATTGGAATTATTATATTATAACTGTCAAAGTGTAATCAGCATGTGCGTGAGAGCGCTGCACAAAATGGTACCTAGGAACTCTAACTAGGTTAAGGGAGATTAAGATTACATCTTAAATCCCCCTTGCAGCAGCGCTCCTGTACTACAGGGGCATCTTGCTTAAGCTTATCCAAGGGCTTCTTAAACAGAGGATGCAGAACACCCGCTGAGAAACACGTCAACAGGGACGAGAACCATGTGTCCGGCTGTGACGTCACAGCTCACTCAGCGGATGGCATGAGAAAACACTTCAGGGGCCTCAACAGGTCAACAGCTCATGTTAGTCATTTACTGACTCAGAACCTCACGTAAACCTGCGTAAACATATGAAACATAAGAAGACTAATCTACTTAAAAATGCATCTACATGATCTGTAATCATAAATATATATATATATATAACTGGAATAACATGAACTAGATGCATTTTTACTTATTTATTTTTAATTTTTAAATGCTGTACAACATAATACTTGTTGTAATGCCACAAAACCGGGCCAACAGCATTATAAGGTATTACTGTAACAAACAGCCCAGACGCATTTGTCTTTTAGATCATGAAACTAATGTACGAAGCTTTGCACGAGTCCACATGTTTACCTTATTGATGCTAGGCAGCGGGGCGCCTTCAGGAGGGCTGTCGAAGCTGACAGGATCCTCCTCTTCATTGGACAGCTGTGAGGGCCGCAGGGTGGGACTCAGTGGGCTCAGCGGGCTGCAGGGTGTGGTGGGAGACAGCGGCGCCGGCTGCAGCTTCACCTCGGAACTCTTGGGCGAAGGCAGCAGAGCGGTGGGGGACAGAGCAAGGTTGGCCTGCAGGGGGAAGGGAAGATCCTGAAGGCTGGACGCTGTAATCTCTTTAGTACGTTGTGTTGTAATAAAACGTAATCGTGAATCAATGCTGTTCATTTCCGGTCATATCTTTATTTAAACGGAACTTTTCAAAACTGAGAAACTTAAAATGTTTGTCTTGGAGAGTAAAATTAATGGGAGTCATTGTATTTGGAGATATAAATATAATTATTTAGTGAATAAAAGATTAAATAATGTCAAGCTTTTAACTTGGGTGTATAATTAAAAAAATATATATATGTAAAAATTAAAAGCCTTCAGTATTTCTACTAACAAAATAGGCATTATTCCTCCTTAAGGTGGAAGCACTTTGTAACTTTGTTTTAAAAATATCATAAAACAGGATATTATTATAATTATTCCACAGGTATACACATAGGTTATTACTCTTCTGCCCTGCTTGTACCTGCCACCTTCCGACTTTGAAAACTCCTGCACCTGCCAGAACGATGTCCTGACACTTGTCATATTCAGTCTGACAACTAAACTACATTAAAACCTGAGTTGCCCCACAACCACTGTACAAGTGTCGAGGAGCGTATCCTACCTGCACAGGGGAGAAGAAGAAGAGGGAGAAGCGGCAGCCCTTTTGTCCCATGGCTGCCCACCGTGTGAATTGGTAAAGGAATGATGGTGGCGAGTTAGAGCCTCACCAGAGGCTGGGTGGCCCATGATCCCATTAGCTCATTAATCTGAGCCAATAGTGCCACCAGGGACAAGCCCTTCCCCCTATTTCTCAGCATATGAACAATGCAGGCACTAGCGTCAACTGAACAGTGGGTGGCAGTAATGCTTTAAATATTAAAGCCTCCTGACTTTACACGCTCCTGATTAAACTTCCCTGTACTACATCCTATAATATCACATGATTAGATGAATTTTTTCGTACCCCATTTCCCTCACAGAGTATTCAGATCCTACCTGCAGTTTCTCAATGATGGGTGAGTTCTTCGTTTTGATTTTGAAGGGATTTGGAGAGACGCTCGTTTTCTGCAAAGGAACACAGTCAGACCAGACATAATGAAAAGACTGATTCACAAAATCATCACAACCCACATTTGAAACAAGGAAAACTAATATCGACATGTTCAGTGATATATCTGATGCCATCTTGTTTATCTAATGTGTATTATCATTATATAAGGGGACATCCAAGGACGTAATAAGTAATAAAACTGAATAAAATCACATTTTACATGCGTGTTACGTATACAGTTTTGCACATGTACTTTGGATCGGTCATTATGCAATAACAGATTTTTGTGGTTTTGTATGGAAGAAAAAACTTAGTGTTTTAGGCAGAATAAAAAAATAGATGAATTGTGCATGTGGCAACCAATTGTGAGGTTGCAATGAAATTGTACAATAAATAAAATCCAAGTCTGTTTTCTAGATATTTCCTTTGTATATCAAGAAGCCAGATTTGTAGCACATGGGTAAGAAAAGGCACAAAATTACTTACATCTGATTCTTCATTATCGTCTTTTCGGTTTGACAGCTTCAGGGAACATGGAGGTCGTCTATGAAATGGCGACTAGAAAAGCAATAGAGGAGTAGTCGTAAATAAAATCTTGAGCAGAATGTATGTATTCATCAACTACTGTATTTAAGTATTTAACTACGGCATGCAGCGCAGCACTGCTCTTTATGGTGTAAGATATAAATACGTTATGTCACCTCGTCTTTTGAGGTGGGCATCGGTAGAATATGACCTTTTAACCTTCCAGCCAGCTCAGCCACAGACGGCTTGGATGGAGAATCCTTCTGGAAAAGAAAAGACATTCAATAAATTATTTTATATAAACAATTGGCAAAAGTCGTCAACAAAAGTTGAGGGCATGACTAGTCAATTTGTGAAATATAGGAGTAGACCACACATAAACAAATTGGTTGAAGGATTCCTTGCGTAACGTGGTGGCACTCTTGGGAATACAGCGCCGACACTATTAAGAGCCACTGTTCATATAGATCAGATGCACTGAAGTTGATGCACTGATTGAATGTTTTTGAAGCATTAAAATTAAAATCACATGCAATTAGAATAAATACTGGAGATGAGCACGTTATTCCATGATTATTAAACCAAACAATGCATCATAAATGTTAGCTGCATTGACTATATGTATTTTTAGAACAAAGAGGAAGGAACATGTTCTTCGACATCATTGTTTTTGTCCTTGAATATTACATCTAAATCTGCCACCTTGAGCTCTTTGTTTCGACAGTGAGAGGAAGCATAAAAATATAAGAGTACATCCAGTCCAAGACAAGTTAGCAACAAAGTGTTTTGAAATTTGTACAAATTACAATGATAATGGACCACATGGGGCTAAGTTACATCAACCAAAAATGATTGTGTGTGAATTTATTAACTGACAATTTCTTGATCCTCTTTGTCATATGTGGGGATTTGTGCGGCTTTACTGCTGTGGAAAGTGTAAAGCTGTGAGAAACAGACAGCAGTTTGACCTTTTTATTGAGCATTCTTACTTTAAGGCATGTGCAGAGTGTCGGTTCACAGCTAAACCAAGAGCTGTCCTAACATAAAGAATAAGTTTCACTTCCACCCTGTCAACAGAAAAATGCAGACGGGTTGAGAAACACTGTAGGTTAAATATGCAAATAAAAAAAAAAACCACTAGTGTGTTTTATGTTCAGTGCTGTCTTTGGAGGAACTCAACTCTTCTGCTAAAAAAAAAAGAAAAGAAAAAAAAAGCTGATTTTGTGGACACAGGAAGCAAGCCCTCTCTCTCTTTCTCCGCCACAGCTGTTCAACATCATGTTGCAGCCTGTGACAGGAGGGACCTGTCCTTGCAGCCTCACTGTGTTATCACTTTTGGCCCCTTCACTTTCTGTCTCTCCCACTATTCCCAAGCTGATTGCTAAACTTCCCTCCTCCGCACTGCCTTTTGATGACCATTAACTCACTCCATGTATCAGTGGCCTTAAGTGATAAGTTGGTTGATTGCAGCGGGCTGGAATGTACATGTACGTAAGCCTAGAAAACAAAACCCCGTTATTACTCATGTGCCAAGTACTCGTAGTGTGAATGGGACTCGGCATTTGTTTAGCTTGAGCTGTGCCAGGATCGTGCAAATTCGCACGCATCATTTAATGATTTGCATTTGTACAGTCACTGCTTGTAGTGCTCCTCCTGTGGCAGTCTCTGTCTGGCTTTCATACAACATCTCATTTCCATCCTACTTTTATTGACCACAAAAAAGCTCAGGGTTTTCCTCCAAGCTGCCAATGCTGTCACATTTCCTGGGTGTGTGCACTCTCAGTTCCCTCCCTCTCTGCACAGTTTGCACCGTAGCCCATGGAAACAAAAGATCTACCGATCCTCACAGATACACACATTCCACGTTTTAACCACACACTTTATTTTCCTTTTTCCCCCTTGTTCTCCACATGACCTCACCACCTTGCAGCCTCCACCCAGCGTATTACAGCATCAGCTAACCCCGCAGTGCCTCCGTTAATGCTCTCTCTGCGCTGCCTCTGTGTCCTAATCCACATCCCAACCTTTTTCCTGAGCTCTCTCTTCTCATCCGTGATAAATAATAATCACCAGGGACCACCCACCCTCTACACCATTATTTTGTAACCTCTAATTGTTTAACTCTTTCCTGTCCTTCAAAAACAAATGCCTCTTTCAGAGCACAAACCCTAGTCACAACAGCGCAGGCATAGGAAGTTGGGCTTTGGCTGTTTAGTTCGCCAATGAGATGTTTTGGGTGACGAAAATAAAGGCTTGAGATTCTCTATTGTCCAACTTTATTTAATAACACACGACAAGAATGTCTACCGAGCACAAAACATACATTCAAGAATGTCTTTGTTCTTTCACTCCACGTCAGGAGTCACTTCTACTCCTGACGTACACTTTCATAACTTTTAAAAGGTGATAACGGAAAATGTATTGTTATTGTTGGGAATGGTCATGTACAGCAAAGATTATATTTTCTATATTTTTATTATTAAAGAAATAATCAGTTGTCTGCAAACACATGAACTATGCGAAAATTTGGAGGAAGTTGTTTAGAAAGTGTCTCCATTGCATAGTTTGTCTACCAGTTTATTATCATTTTATTATCAAGCTGTATCTTCACAATTCCTTAAAAAGAAAACAAATACAAGGGGTCAATATCAAGTTTGTTTATGCTGTGTTAATGTTAAAAAAATACCATAAGCTGGTTTTTGTTATCTGATTTTTTTAAAAAAAAAAACATTCCAAATATCTGCATCAGTATCAGCCTCAAAAGTCCTCTACTGGTTGGGCTACAACACTAAAGATGTCCCACACTTAAAAGATACTGACCATGTTAATAAGCTGGCTGTTTTAAGATGACTACAAAGAACGTGCATTTACTTTAGAAGAACAGCAGTCTTGCACATTTTTTGTGGATATGAAACATGGATATGAAAAAAAAAAAGTGTGGCTAACCGAGCAATATGATTATAAGAACACTGTGAAGAGGCATCGTCAGCAATTAGCAAAGTCTTGATTTTATAATTTCTCATTTCCCTTTTTTTAATTGACGATTTCATTTTTTTTTTCTCAGTGAACCATACAAGGCCTTCAGCTGGTGATCATGCGGTCATGTGTATGTTTAAGTCAGCTGGGACCCCAACCTCTCTGGAAGAGTGGGAAACTTTGGTTCACTGCAGGAGAGACCAGGGCAAACTATTTTTGGGGCTCTAGGCCTGGGAAAATCCCCCTGAGCGATGCAGGCAGCCTGGATCACAGCTCTGCTCTGTAACCCCTCAGCTCCAAGAAGAGAGTGTCCATAGATATGTTAGACCACATCTGACACTGTAATCTAGAATACGGGGCAATTGAGCATGTCTAAACAAGGAAACTATGAAAAAAAAAACGCTTCTTAAAGTAGTGCCTTACCCATGTGACTGTAGTTGTCTAAAAAACAGGCCTGGGTCGACGCCAAAAAGAAACAAGCTATTTATGAACTCTGACTTCCTTTAGATGTTGTTTGCATTACAGTTCCACATACAGACTTACACACACTATTCTCAAAAACGTATTTTTATTTGCAAAATTTTATCAGCAAAACTGGCATAAAAGGGAACAGAGGTAACCTAGAAGATGGTTAAGTGTCATGGATGAGAGAATTTGCTCATTTGAATCCCCAGATGGACATGGATATGAACATGGACTCTACTATGTGGATGCCTACATAAGTAGTACATAAGTTTTTCTCCCCAGGAACTCATGGATCCTCTAGATGCCATAACTGTAGCTCTGTTTCCACACCATAAATAAAAAGGCTTTTGATGTACCTTTGTGCAATTTATGCTGCTGGATTTGAACTAGCGCCATTGCACTTGGATCTGACATGCTGACATTGAGACAAATGGGCTAGAAGTATCACAAGGACTGTAATGGACTATCATCACATTAGAGATTATACAGTGTCTTTAAATACCTGACAAGTCAAGGTACTTCATCACAATGATGCAAAAGTACTGTAACTATCGCCTTGAAATAGTCCATCTCATTAATCCAACCCTAACCCTAACCCTAACCCTAATCCTAACATGAAGCGAAGTGTCGCAGGAAAAGTGTGTGCATCCTCACTGAGCTTTTATTTTGGATAAATAAAGGTCAATCCCAAAAGCAGTGTCTTAATTTCCAGGCTGTGGATGGAGACACAACGTTCACTGTATGACTGGCAGATGTGGAAAGAGAACACAGAGACAAACAGATCACACAAAGCCCGCTATTGTCGGTTCCTATGATTCCCATTTCCAGAGGCAGAAGAGAGGAAAGCACATGATATTAGTCCCAGTAAATCCTAACATATCTGCTTGATATAACAGCGGCGGTCAGAGAGCAACAAGCCATGTAATCTACCATGGAGCTGATAAAGATGATGTCTGGCTAAGGATCTTTAACCCTTCTCTGGGAATGACTCCGCTTTAACTTTCAATCCTCATAAGCTGTCGTCGATGACCCCAACACAGTGAATATATCTGTCAGACTGAAGATAAATAAAGTGCACCAAAGCACAGCTGTTCAGCAAGCTCTTGTTCAATAAGCTCCCCGGGCATAATGGCTTCGGTTTGAATCTTCAGACTTTGTTTTCACGAGTCAGCGTGCCCTGCCAGAGGGAGAACCATCACAGTGAGCAGCTCCCTTCTGCCTACACTTGTTAAGTGGTAAAAGAGCAGACAGGCACCTTCTTGCTCGCTGCTTTTCCAGGAAAACATGATGTGTTCTTGGACTGGCCTTCATCTGAATATCTCACTTTTCCACTGCCTTCACTGGCACTGTGTTTGTGTGTTTTCACATACAATGTACAAGTGTGTGTGTGTGTGTGTCCTCCTGTAGAAGTGTACTATAAAGGGCCACAATCACAGGGATGAGGTAAATGGGCGCACTCTTCTACGAGCCATTGCTGCTGCCGCCTCGAGGGAAATGGGAGGTGCTACAGACAGGCGAGTACTGTAGGGTGGAGAAACAAATATGAAATAAAATAATATGCCTCCTGGGAGAAGGAACATAAATCCTAATGACGTAAGAGTCAGAACGCTGCTGATAATCCTCAAGAGAGACCACAAGACTGAAAGAAAGTATTTTTCTTTAATATGATAAATGAAACGATAAATGAGTCGAGACCCAAAAAAGCCTCTGAGATATATTATTCAACGACAATCTGACTGACAAATAATGACAATATGAGGACGGATACCAGAGTCAGAGCCTGTTTGTGGAACGTACCATGATATTTCAATTTGATGACTGTAGTGGCCTGCTTAAAATAATCTGAACTGTCGTGCAGTGAGAAGGCAGGTTAAAGGAGAGTAAATGATGAGTAGCAAAAGACGCCAAAAAATGTAAACAGCTCACAGCGGAGAGTACTTCCTGAGAATGTTTGAAGATCAGTGAGAAAATTCACTTTGATACAAGCATCTGTTGGGGATTGTCTGCGGTGCTCTGGTATTCTCATCCACTCTGATCTAGCAATCACAACGACAAAAACCATCTGGCTAGCGGATCAAATGGTTGATGTGGACGCTGAATAGCACAGACACGGGATGATTTCATTCAGCGTAGTCCTGCATCTTCCCCACTACAACATCCTGTAGTCCCTGCGGAGCTTCAGTGCCACAGGGTTTGGCATCCATTCATCCGTGGCAGGCTTGAGACACTGCATCCTTTAGGGTGGAAATATTCGGCTGAATTTGTCAGTAGTCCATACAGACACATGACGTAAGTCATGGTCTTCACGGAGGTGGATGACCTTGTGATCCAGTGGAGGAAAGTGACTAGGTACATTTACTCAAGTGCTGTAACATCTGTACCACGAGTTTCCATAACTCCAAACAGTGTCTCATTCAGCTTTTTTTTTCATGTCTTTCTGTCTTTTTATTTAGGAATAGAGAACCAACAAACATAAGGAATCATACACATTCTTTTGTAAATATGTAATAACCATTAACATAATGGATAAATAAAATGCAATAGATTAAAAAAAATCACTACAGATAGTTTATCCAACTTATTAAGACTTGTTTTAGTCAATTATGTTACCTCATAACTGATTGTAGCAAAGAAACAAGGATATTACTGTGCAACTGATACAATTTTACCGAAAATTGGACCTAAATGGCTCGACATATTCAATCCACCAACATTTGTCAGAAGTCTCAAAGCAACTGTCAAAGTCAGCAAAGTTCATCATCACAAAAATGTCGTGCATCACATTTAACCAGTCTGATAATGTGGACACTCCTTGAATTAACCATTTTTTGTTGACAGCTTTTTGTTTTTCACTGGCAACCAGCATTATTCTAAGCAAATACAGTTTCGAGAAACCAATAAGATCCAATGAGGCCTTGTCCAAATATAACACGTGAAAAACAAAATTTAATTTTGTTTTTTAAAACCTTTTTCTCCGATTGTCATCCAGAAGTTGTAAATCTCCCTGGGCATTCCCAGAACACACGCTAGTGAGTCTGTCTCTCAATCCCGCACACCCTCCAACATGCTGTCTGCCTCACATCAGAACATTCCCCAACCCTTTCACACTTTTCTTTTATATAAGATGTGTTCAGCCTCATTTTTGTTGAAGTTCTCATACTTCTGGAACAGAGCCTGGAAGTTAAGAGTTTCACTTTGAGTCTCTATACTCTTAAGTAACATCTTAAGTTACTTGTTACTTTGCAGATCAACAGTTTACATGTAATTTATTTGGTGAGTTTATAAGATATGAAGATAAATTACCCAAAAATGGTCTAAAGTAAGTAAAATTACCGCTACAATAAACCTGCTGCAGCGTTAAAATGCTACTTACACACATCAATAATAATAATGATAATCATAACACTCTGAAGGGGGTCATTCTGTATAATGAGTAGTTTTACTTTTGACATCTCGCTGATACTTTTTTTTACTTTTGCTTGAGTGAATTTTTCAATGCAGAACTTTTTTACACCTTGGTATCACTAAAGTAAAGGATCTAAATATTTAAGCCATTCTTTATTGGAAAGGTCACTGTCCAGTTTCAAAGCCACTCCACAGAAATAGTTCTGATTTGTCTTGGTCTCTAGGCAACCAGACAATGTTGATTTGAATATTTCTCCCCTATCATATAACTTTTATGATATGTTCAGACATGCAGTGTGCACCTGCCCTAAGCTACTAAAATCTAAAATGGCAGTATTTTTTCCCAATGATTCCTTTCCTTTTCAATGCAATGGTGCACACTTTTATGATGAAGCACAGATGAGGAAATCAGAAATATTCATGATTTAGATTTAGATTCTGCCAAAAAAGGAAATAAAGAGCATGGTCACATGCCAAATTTACAGGAGGCGTGGCTACATAGGTTAACACTTCTGTAAGTAAGTTAAAGTCATGATTTTTTATTTTTTTTTAGTTTCTACTTCCTGTGCTTTTCTCACTGCTCTGAAAGCCTGTCTGCATGTATCTTGACAATCTGCAGATGTCTGAGACAGCCTCAGCTGTCTCTCTGACCTGTTCAAACCTAACTGGCTTTGATGGCAAAAACACGCACTGCCCTAAGGTTCGTCTAACATTACGATTTTGGCTCAGACCTCAAAATCCTTCAGAACACTGACGCTAAACACTGGGACAGAGGTTGTGAGGTGTGGATAGCTGATATCTCCTTTCATGATTTAAGGAATTCTCCTGAGTCTACATGTATCCATTAATGACATAATTGCAACAAGCAACATCTTGTGCGTTTTTCTTTGGCAGATCACGTTGTCCTCCTCACTGATCTCTCGGTCTGCTCTCTGGTTCCCACCCCGGTTATCTCTCTGCCCCACACGTTGCTTTGGACTGAAACTAGGAGGATCGGGGTCTGACAGAGTGTCATCCCTGATAACAAGACTCGGAGAAAAAACAGCGCATGTATGGTTTGAGGTCTGTAATGAATCTAACTCAATGATATAATAACAAAGTTTAAGAAAAGAACAACCACCAGTGTGCAATAAAAAAGCAGCTAAAGCAGTTGAGGAACTATGGAGCTTTACGAACCATTTGATTGGTCGTAAAGGTGCAAATATCCTCTAACAAGCCAAGCTTTCACACAATTAATTTTAAAGAGAAGTCAGCATGGAGATCTAAATACAGGCAACAAACCAGGAAATAAAACTTTCCCACACGGCAACACAACCAGTCATATGACATTTCAGATCGACCGCAGGCAATCACGCACCTAATGCAAACAAATGCTTCAGCTAGCCAGTCTGTAAGCTCTGAAAAAAGACAGTGCGCTCCTTCAGTTTTTTTTTTTCACATGTTGTTTTGGATACTGGCGAAACATGAAATCCTGTCCAGGAAGTCCAGTTTGAGAAACAGATCTAGATTTTACCACTCTGGAAAGTTATCACCCTGGCAATAATTTTATCTTTTGGCACGAGGAATGTACGCTTGCACTTATTTGATTGGCTACTGCAGCTTCTTGCCGGATGGCGTCACCTCTGGCATCCATTGCCAGGTTCAATCTTTCTTTTCATCCTTTTTTTTTTCAACCGGTCCATTGCCAGGTTAAACTTTTCCTGCCCTCTGCGGCAGGGGGGGCGACTTTTTTCACGCAGTGTTTAATTTGGCCGGATCGTGGCTATGCGGTCTTCTTCCTCTTTTACTGGTGTTTTGCATCTTTTTGCGACACATTACTGTAATTACTTTCAATGTCATAGACTGAATATAAACATGGAGGATGTGTCTCCACTTCCAACTTCTATGCAAAAATCAAACCAAAATATATCGTGCCTGGGAGCTGCCATTTTGCTTGTGTGACGTCATTTGCAGCCAGAGTCTACTCTGCAGTAGACTCAGACGAAGGAGGTTTGAGAAGGGCTGTCGCAGCTGTCAATCAAGATGTCACACCCCCTTTTTATGGTAAATGGGTTCCATTTATATAGCGCCTTTTTAGTCTTCCGTCGACTCAAAGTGCTCTTACACAACATTCACCCATCCACACACACATTCATACGCTGATGGCAGAAGCTGCCATGCAAGATGCCAACCTGCTAATCAGGAGTTCTAATGCTCATTCACACACACACACAGTCACACATCGATGGCACAGCCTTCAGGAGCAATTTGGGGTTTCAGCATTTCGCCCGAGGACACTTCAACATGAGGACTGGAGGAGCCAGAGAGACTGAACCACTGATCTTCCAATTCTACTTCCTGAGCCACAGCTGTTATCGTCAAATAACTAATTAAAAACCAACTTGTCAGAAAAAAATGAGCACTTGAACATTCGAACAAAAAAAACTTATGACCTGTACTGCAGCCAGCCACCAGGAGATGATCGAGATGATTTGGCTTCACAGTTGGGGAGCTGTCATGTCGTCCATCTTTATAGTCAGTCAATAGTCAATATACAATGTTAAAAATGTTTGGGGGTTCTTTGTAATTCTTTTGACTTTTAATAGAAGAATAAACAAAACCATGAACATGAAGACCTTTCAAGAATGAATAAAAAGGACAAACAAAAACAAAACATACATATAGTACATAAATAGGCCACGGGAGCCCAAGGGTTAAATTAAAATGCATTCCTAATGCATATTTACACAAAGTCTGGTCAAAAGGTTTACACGTAAGTCATCCATTCTGTCAAGTGTTTATCTTTCTGAGTTAGTTGAAAGTAATCCTTTCTGTTACATGAATATTGTACTTCAGTTATTTTTGACTTAACTCTTCCCCAATTCACATGGCAACAGTCAATGTTACCCTAAACTACTTTAAAGTTTCACACTGTCACTGACATCACTGGGGAAACTAAACATGTTGTGAAACAGTTCACTGCAGTACAGTGAAAATATGAAGACTGCACTTCCTGCTGATTATGCAGTTGCTACATTTTTTTTGACGCTGTAAGCTGCTAGCTTCAAATAACCTTAAAAAAATATGTGGACAGAAGGTAAAAAAAAAAAAAAAAAAATGCTATAGAGACAATATCAGAGAAGGTTGATGTTGTTTGCTGGATGTTTTTCAAAAAACATGGCAGTGTGGAGTTTTCAAAGTCACATGAGATGCTGTTGGTTTTGTTCAATCATCACTTTCGCTTTCATCCAGAATAGAATACTCTTTAATCAAATGACCTCAATGAATAACTTCAGCTGTAAAATCAGGAAGCATTTACACAGTTTATACACACTCAACCGTACAGTGTTATCTGAGCAGAGATCAAACCATAACCACACTGTGACTTAGAGGAGTTTCGAAGATTTTCCTTGATGCTGATGCATTACATTCCACTGAGCTTCACGGTCAGTTAGGTGTCTGTTTTATGTTCAGGACAGAGTGAACCATTCACCCTGAGCTGAAACACATAAAGCTTAATATACAGCCTAAGCAAACACTTCTGATTGAATCTGTCACTGATAACAAAAATCCACTTCTGACAAGCTGTGAACATAACACCAGTGGATGCTTTCACTCTGTGTCATAGTTACACAGAGCTTCCAAGGATGAAACAGTACATTTTTCTGTTTTCTGTACCGGCGCTGGTAGAAGTAGCGCTCGTAATGAATTTAGCATTCATATTCATAATAATTTTGAACAGTTTAAAACGATTTCAATGACGTACTGTTGTGAAGGAAAAGGAGAAGTCGTTAGCGAATGTCTGGCTGGTACAGACTGGGTTCCTGTGTTATTGGTTTTCGAAACTTTACTATGGATTACATAATAAATGTGCACACCATATGGTTGGCAAGGCGATCCCAAATACTCACTCACTCCTTGAGCTGTGGTGTTGTTTTTCCATCAAAGGAAAACCAGCACCCCACGCCCCCTCCCCACAACCTAACACACACACACACACAGACATACAACTCAAATCCTCAGGTGCATGAACACACACACACATACAAACACAAAAATTTCCAGTTTGTCTACCTGCAGTAATAGCCAGAGGTTCCAACACAGGAAACACAAATTTTAAGAATTTCCATGTGTTAATCTACTCTTAAGGCTTCCTTGAGGCAGTAGCTGTAAATCAATATTTGTGAACATGAAGTTATTTCCTGAAGCCGAAAACACAAAGGAGAATTTGAACTCATTCGTGATGTCATCAAAGCACAGAGTCGGACGACAGTGAGACTGACTTGACAGGCCAGTTCAACGCTTGCTTTGGGCGAAATGCGACGTGCAAAAACACCATCCTGTCAAACTGGGGCTGCAACACACAAAAAAGTGTCCCATTCCAAACTAGAGACACACACACACACAGACACTGAGAGCACAACTCTCACAACTTTGCCATCAATTGTATAAACAGCGGAAACCTACCCTCGCACAACCAGCGAACCACATATGTCACTATGCTCATTGTGGTCGTGTGACCAGACTGAGAGGAAAGTTTTACCTGGGTGTCAACAGTGGGTGAAAACCAAAACGAAAAGGCTGTATGAAACGCAAGCTTTACTTCATGTTTTAAGACTGTAAAGTCACAGTGGCTGCCGTGGAAACGTCACATTTTTTTTTTATCTAAACCATCCACAGAAATCACTTTCTGAATAAATGTGAGGTGAGAAATGTGAAACTTTATATCTGAATAGCTTGTTCACTGAGACTATAGGGCTTAAGAAGTGGTGAGTCAGTGTTCGCTTCAGATTTAAATTCCAGCGCCGCTCGGTGTCATCAATCTCTTCATCACCTCTGTCAGACTAATAGCTTAATTGGAGTGAATACTGAGCTCGTGAGAGTTGGGCTGGCTTTGCGAGGCTCCATCCATAAAAAAGCTGGACTCAATAATGGTTGAACCTGCTTTCGCCATCTCAGTGTTTAACTACGTGCAGCTTCAAACAGCTCTAACAAACTGTAACTATTCCGTATTTAAAAAAAAAAAAAAATGTTTACCTAAGAAAGCCCCCCTCACTTTACCATTCTTTCATCTTTTCCAGTTTTGGGGGCAATCCAAATTCTTTTCTCTCAATTTTGGCAACAGGGAACGAAGAATAAGGTCTTAAATCCAAACTGAAGTTGCCTGAAGCGTATCTGAGTCCTAAAGTTGAAGGGTGTAAGTATATGAGAGTAGTTCTGCGGTGGTACATTACTAATGTGCTCCCTCACGTGCTGTGGGGAAAAATGGGCGTTCCTCTTCCTATTTGCCACATGACATTAAATACTTGAGAATGATGTTAAAAGTCTGTGGGAACAGCTTGTTTCATAGGGAGGAGGCCACAAACCTGTGAGCTAACCCTGCAGGAAAACAGTGTGGAAAGACTCAGACAGGCCTCCTATACCATACAAGTCCACCTTGTTTTTATAGCTGCAGTGGGAACGGGTAAAATGGGACAGTTTGACCTTTGAGATGAGAAATAATGATCTGTCTGCTGGCAGGAAACAGCTGATCATTTAGAAAAATAAAAAAAAAATTAGACTTAAAAAGTCAAATTAAACAGGGTTATTTCACAAATATGAAATTGACAAAAGGCAAGTACGCCTCATATTTATCACAGCGAACACTCTCATGACAGATGTATTTCCTGTTGCGGTTACTTGTAAATGAAGTTGTTACCACAAACCTACTTTTCAACTAAATCAGCCCCCCAGCTCAAACATACTGAGCCAAAGCATCCTGTTCAATACCAAACGTGTTTATGTCCGCGTGTGTGTGTGTGTGTGTCTTTAACTTTACCCTCAGGAAAGAGAAGCCATCCTTTTTACAGACTTTATAATTACATCACACAAACATCAAGTACAAAAAAAGTCGATTATATGTCATATATAATTATACTGTCATAACAATATTTTACCACATGTAATGAGAGAGGCACATTCTGTAAACATCACTATGAACTTGTATACTGACGAACAGCCAACATGACAGGTCCGCTGTTAGAAAAAGCAATAACATGAGTTCAAATGTTGCTGCACAAGACAGACAGACCCTGTAAGCCCCTCCAGAAATATCACACTAATAACACAGAGCATCAGAAACACTATAAAGTCTCTTCACTGAGCTCCTATGATGTAATGTTTTAATTTCAACCACACATGGCTGCGCAAACAACATCAAATCATATAAAAAACATCTGCTCCAGTGGTCTAAAAAAAATGCAGCCTCCAGCAGAAAACTACGCTCAGTGTTGTATAGTTGTTACCTCCATCCTGGGGAATGCGCCAGAGTTCGTCCCCTCTTGCTTTTTTTCTCAGTTTTTCGGTTCTCTGGGAGCAAACTGGCTGCCGGTTGCGAGGAGACTGAGGAGCGCAGCGGGGACAGAGAGCAGCTCTGTGTTTATATCTGGAGCCAAATCAGCCTCATGGACGAGGAGGAGGAGTACAGCGAGTAACTTTTTTACGCGCATTTAGTGCTCTCTGCGCTGTCAAGCCACAGAGAGTTAAAGAAAATACTGGTTCTTCTGAAGACTTTCAGAATAAAACTCCCTTTTAGAGGAACGTGAGGTTTTTTTTTCTACAAAGAGGTAGAGGAGGGGAAGGAAGGAGAAGGAGGAAGTGGTTGCCCTGAGTTATGCATGCAGAATTCCCCTTTTGCACGTTTGGCAGAGAGGCAAACTGGAATTTCATCAATTTTAATCAGGTTTCCCCAGATGGATACAGTGAATTCATGAATCCAAGAAGTTTTAAGTCTCTCTATATCAATAATAGGAGCCATAATGCTTATTACACACCTAAGAAAAATGGAAAATGGAGTGGAATGTTTGCTATTTCCACAGTTTTACACACCTGTGGGATAAATATGTAAAGTTTGGCCTGGGAACGGCAAGAAGATAACATTTCATACCACACAGCGCCGCAGAGGGCAGAGAAATGCTGCATGCCTGCTCACTTAGTGATGTCACCACATGTTTTGCTTTCCTCAGATGATGGGAAACAGCTGCTGTTACATCACTGATTGAAATGTGACCAGAAGATGAACAAGAAGTGCAACATTTTTTTTTTAAACGTTTCAAACCACAGAGAACAGTGTAGCAGTCGTTTCCTGCTCGATTTAACTGTTGAATGACACATAGCAAACCTACTCTACTTTTTAAACCTTAATTTTACTTCCATGAGAAAATCCATACAGTTAGAATAGCCTTCCATGCCTGTCATCCTTTCTACTTTTACTTTGGAGACACCGCTTGCTGACTTCTGGTATTTTTCTGGACGTCTTGACGCCGCTGTGTGAGGTGGGGCAACTCCAACCACAGTATTGTATGTTTGGGGCTGAGTTTAGCTTTAGCTGGTCCTTCATCCCCAGTATGTACATGCATGCTGATAAAAAAAAAAAGTGCCTATATGAACTGTGCCTATATCAATACTAAACTAAATACTGTCATTAAAATCTTCCAACTTCCTGAAGGATCTCTAAAACTTAACCCGATTTAATGTGAAAAAGTGGACTAACTTGAAGATCTATCAGCAACATTGACATTTTCAATATTTACAAGCAACAAACAGGTGTTGAAAGGTCTGACACTCAGTCTTGACAATAGTTAGATGTGAAATATCCCCTGAATGTCTCACCTGCCCCTTCAACTATTTAATCACACGCAGGAGCATTTCAAGAGTTTGCTTTCAGTGTTGCGCATTTCCAATGCTGCTTGATCTCTTCTGAACAAACTTGCAAGTTGCACGCTCTCACCAGTTTCCCCTATGATGCAAGTCTGTGACATTCGCAGCTGGCGAGCATGTAAATATCAGCTACTTTTTAGTCATTTATTCCCCTTTTGACTTTTCATGTAAGAATGACAGATATGAGAGCGACTCTGTTGTGCTACTTGGAGCAGGAAGGAAGGAGGAGAGTCAGTCACTCAAGTGGTTTGTGGTGTCGAAGCGTAGAGAAGCCGTCTAATGGATTGGCTTCTAACTCACCAACAACACACCACACCGCACACCACACGGGCTGTTCCTCCCACTAGCATGTTGACCAACAATATTCCTTAAATTATCTTAAGGCCGCAGTATGGTGGAGAAAAATGGCTTTCTGTTCACATGAAATATTTATTCTGACCATCATCAAAACCTTAAATGATTGATTTTTCATCACTTACATCATTTTTTTTTTGTTGTTGTTTATTTGTCAAATAGCCAAAAAGCAAGTTGTGATCTAGTTTCACAGGTTTTGAAAATGGCAGACAAACAGGTTGTTTTGTCTGGAGAGTTTGCATTTTTCTCTCACGTCAAACACTGTTCACGAACAAACACTTCACAGATAACAAGTAGATATAAATTCGCCTCCAAATTGCAGGGAACTCTAATTTAGAGAAAGAAACGGAGCATCGAGTCTTCTGTGTGCAACACGGTTCATTAAACAAAGGAAATTTACTAAAAGCTTTAGAAGATGAGGTGATTAGTGCTTTATAAATGAAGTTTATTATCAGTATTACTGCCATTAGAGGCATTTGAAAGCACTGTGGGAGTGCCTGGTGGTTTGTAAAAGGCAAAGACACATTTGTGTTTGTTGTCTTACTGTCACCCAGCTGTGACAACAAAAGACTGAAAGAGATGTGACACTGGCACGCGTCCGGCCCATCGCAGCCCATGAGATATGATTGCCAGCGGGTGAATCAGACAAACCATTTCAGGCTTTTATGTCGGCACATGAGAAATCACCTCGCACCTCTGAATAGGTGGTCACCATATTCCCTGGCCCTTTCATTATAGCAGCTCTCACAGCTAACATTAGTAGTGTTACAAATGATTGACCTCACAGTCAGCTCAGGGTGGGAAAAGCTTTGGGTTTTGGGGATAAGAGGAGAGATGGCACCGCAGGCAATGTGGAGAGCCGCCTGCTTGGCTGAAACAGAAACAAGCAGGACAGATTGCGAATCTCTCCAGACTTTCAAGAAAAAGTTGTTTATCAGACCCCCAAGAACCTCCGACCCTCCGACATAACCTCCATTTTATCAGCTTCCTGTGGCCTCATGCACGGATCAGCAAGCACAAGGAGCCAAACGGGAAGTGAATAAGTGTTGCTGATAATCTGTGGAAATGGGCTGTAAAGAGAAGCTGATAAAGATTTCTTCCAGAGAGAAGCAAAACAAAAAAGCTTCTGACTAAAAAGAGCAGTGTTTATGTTGTTTGACAATCAAAATTTGATTAAATCTAAATCCCTGGAAACTTTTAATAATTTGTCTGAAAACATGTGCTACCATTGCCAATGGTTCCCATAAACTATTTCTTGCATAGTTTGTCTCTCCTGACAGGACTATACTTTGGCTCCCCCCTCTGGTGGAAAGGATCATTACACTGAAATGATGTTAACCAGTCTAGCCATGTCAGAAAGCATCAACAAGTTGTACACAGTTGATATGTGGCAACTATGTGCGACCGCCATCCCAGTGAAATCCATATAATCCCATCTTGTTTGTGTTTTAACAATAAAAGGAGCCACTTTTATCCAGCATACTTCTTTAATAATACAGAAACAATCATTAACAGTTTCCAAATGTTAAAATGAGACAGAACCAGCCAAACAAACACTTGTCGTTTCTTTCAAAAACCAGTTAAAATATGTTTTTTGTGTGTTTAGACCGTAAAAATACAATCATCTCCGTCGCTAAATATGCGAAATGAGTTTAACACTGATTGTGTGGTAAAATAACAGTGTTTCATCTATAATATCATTGTAACAATTGTTTTCACAATAGGTAGGTATCACTTATGATATAACATCAAGGAATAGACTGATGTCATCATATTTTAATGGCACTATGTTTCAAATTCCTTTTATAATTCAAATAAATCACGGCTGTATGCAGTAAATATGAGGACGATGCTAATAGAGAGTAGAAGTCATGAACTGAAAAGCAGAGGAGTCAAAACAAGCAAACTAATGCTGAGTGATTTGAGGTGGTGTGAAGATGGCCTGAGGGAGGTGTTGACAGCTCTGGACGAGCCGCTCGCGGCCGCTCTCTTCATTGTAAAGAAAATAACCAACAGAGGAGCCGTGCTGCTTATTGATCTTTCCCCGGGTGATGGCAGGATGGTCTGTGAGAGATAAGCTTTTTACTCGCTGCTTCAGCTCATGTGGCAGAGATGAATGGCTCGGTGAAAAAAAAAAGTGTCATGAGGATGAGTCAGCCAAGAGCGACTTTGTCTCTTTGTATCTGTGCAAACCAAGGCCCGGTGATTCATGGGTAAGATCACGACAGTTCCTTTTAAAAGAACAAGATGTATGGCTGACAGACCCTGAAAAAGTCTTTGGGTTTATTTTGGGATTAGACATTCTTCAGGTTAAAAATACATAACTTTGACGTTACTCTTCTTGCAAGAGCGCATAAGGCAGAAAAGTGTACGTTTACTGATCCGAAATGCATCATCAAAGAGGAATCGCACAATGCTGTCAAGATTATGCAAGTGGAAGCAATAACAGCAATAAGCTCTGCCTCTGCTGACAACCTAATATCTTTTTTTCCCCCCCCACCCCTCTTTGAAATGCACTTAGAGCAGCCATTACTTTGAATATGGTGATGCAGGGATGTTGGCTGCCAGCGTAAATCCAACTCAGAGCCCAGGTAATATAATAGCCGTGTCAGATTACATGTGATGGTCGGCACGTACGCAGCCCCAAAACCTCAGGGCTCAGGTGGCTTCTGTATCATACACATAGACAACAATTGGCCCATTTTCATACTGATCTGCTTTTATCAAGTTTATGTTCCATCTATTCACTGTGAAGATGGCACACAGCCCTGCTAACATCACACACACACACACACACACACACCAGAATACCCCGATTTCAAATCTGCACAACTAATGGCCCACAACTAATAGGTTTACTTGAGTGTGTTTTTTTTTCCCCTTAACTTACGAGAACAGCAAATAAACAGTATGATAACAATTGTTCACCGTACACTGAATAAATTCAATCTTACAACAGAATGTAGCTGCGACTATAATAAAACATAAATGAACAGCTTCAAGGGTTGGCCGTTAACAAAGAGGGATCACTTATTAGTCAGTGCTGCGGATTGATGATAATTGAGTTGAAATGGTGTATATGTTCGATAAGAACTGACGACAAGCGGGGGGGAAAAGAAACATGAAGCAGCACACAGTGAGGAAGTAAATACTTTTTTTTGCATGAGGCGCGTAACACTGAAACAGGAAAATGTAAATGACACTCACATAAAATCTTTTTTTTTTTTCCTGGAAAGCACATTTTTTTTGCTCTGAATCCACTACAAAAAGAACAACAACAATGAAAATGAGATGGTTAAAAATCATCATTCAGTCTCTGTGAACAAAACGCCACTGAGTAGTAATAAAACTGACTTTGCATTGAAGTGCAGTGGAGCTTTTAGCCCTGGTTTCCCCCCTCCTCAAAGATAAAGACAACTTCAACAGCGTTCCTGTTTCTTCTTCTTCTTCTGCAACTCCTAAACATTAAAGAAACCTGCAAACTCTCCCCCTTGGTGGTGAAGCCCATAAAAATAATAACCAAAAAAAAAACAGCTCAGAGTGCTGTGTTGATGCCCCTCACACCCCAGTCAGGGTTTCATTTATGGTGGTGGACATGTGGTCGATTACAGAGAGCTGTCTCTGGCTGCGGTGGACCTGTCTGGGCCGCTGGTGCAGCAGGAAGAGGCGTTTGGCTGCGGCCCTGTACTTCCGAGACATCAGGTTGTAGACGACGGGATTGATGGAGGCGCTGAGGTAGCAGAGAACCATGGAGGCCATGTTGAAGTTCTGGCTTAGTATGGCTGTGTCGTAGTCGTCCACCTGAGCGAAGAGGTTCCTGCCGATGTGGTAGGGAAGCCAGCATATGATGAAAGCCAGCACCACCACCACTGAGGGAGAAATAATGTTAGGGGAGGGAATTAATTTCATTTAGGAGACACATTTGTTTGCTCATCTAACTCTTTAATATAGGGGGCAGTTTACCTCAGTTACAAAAATGAGATTTGAGATTGTCACTAAAGGTTTTTTTTTTTAATTTTGGTAAACAGACCCTTTTAGTATCTGTGACTATGTAGGCAACAATTACAATCAAAAATTAAATAATAATAATAAGCTCTAAAACTAATTGCTAATCTGCTTCATTAGGACTGTGTGGGAGCGGTTGGATAAATTTGATTTACAGTTCTTACAACCTGTCTTGGGATATCTTGTTACCCAATAAATATAATCAGATACTGACTGTGGTTCTTGATAAATTCTGATAGGTGTGCAAAAAAAAAAAAAACCTTGTCCACGTCAAAGCAGTGAGAGGAAATAACCAGCATAGTGTGTTTTTGTTGGGACTTTATCGTTCATAGTAAGAAGCTGATTAAGAAAATAGGTGTTCAGGGTCTTTAACTAACCGATGATCTATGGTCTATGATCACCCTTGACATTTATTAACGACCAGCAGCAATTACAGAGAACATCACCCTGAGCCCACGCACAAACACACACATACTCAGGTGCACAACCTCTCTTGTTCCCTTAAGTGATGGTGACCTGTAATTGGCTTCAACAGCTGAAGTCACATTTTCATAATACGCGCAGGCAAGTGAGCTAATTAGAGCATATATCCAGCAAAAATGTCCGCTGACGGGAAAACATATCACGATTTCAGAAAAGAGCAAAGCTTAATTTAGCTCTTGAAAGCCAGAAATCTTCGTGTGCTGTGTGATGTAATCACTGAGTCACTGGTATTGATCAAAAAAGCGCCTGCGGATAAAAATGATCATAAATCTATGTGACGGGGACAGCCATCTCTGCCAGGATAAAACATTTCAATTCAGTAATTAAAAGAGAGGTGTATCAGTAAACAGTTAATTGTGAATGGACACCCTACAGGTGATGCAGTTTTGTCCTCAATCCATCATGTCTTTGCCCTAGTGGTGCAGCTATCAGTGACTCAGTGACACCAGCAGATTAAAAAGATGCCCGGGACTGTGAGAGCATGTAAATTTCCATTAAGGTGATTTATAGAGACGTCTGATGACAATCCAATTTGAGATTCGACAAATGTGGATACAAACGGCAGCAGGTCTGACAACACGAGTTCTGTGCAGTGTGTGCTCAGATAATGAACAGCATTAATATCTTAATGGAAGCATCATGATTAAATATTTGGATAATACAGATTGTCCCGGCTGCTGTCTTTTACTGTAAGACAAGCTTTCCCGCACAATATGCCAGAGCTGCAAATTAAGCCAATCAGTACGTGCAGTGGTAGGACAAAACAGAATCATTTCCCAGCTGATATCAGGAACAACACATATGGAACCAGCTTTCTCCTCTTTAAACATGCGGGACAAAAGCACAACACAATGACCTGTGATAGAACATACAGACAGCTGGAGTTTTTATGATGCACAGAATGGGTGAAACTACTACAAATCCCTTCTTGAAATATGTAAAAAAAAAACAATAGTTGATTTCACATTCGCAAATACACACACGACTCAGCTAATGCAGGAAACCAGAAATCCCACATTCAGATCAGTCAGTCCGCCTTTTCGCTTCAGCAGCGGTGAAAGGCAGACTGACAAAAGTCTGATGGATTTCTGGTTTAAGCTTTGAACCAACAAAGGGAGTTTTGTATTTGTTTGTTGCTGTCATCCCTGAATCTGAATTGTCTGTTTTGAGTCGGTGGCAACAAAAAGCGGAGAACGGTGGAATCAGAGGAAATCCTTCTGGTTGATGTGAAACGTCTCCGAGCGTTTGTGAATAATTTAGGATGAAGTTTAATTGCAAATTGAAAATGTGAAACTCACGGCGCTGTAACAGCTGTCTGTCCATTTAACGGTTTGACAATCCTAACTAAAAAGGGGCAAAACACAGTGTATGAAGGCTGACATTCAGTTGTCGTACTTAAAGCGTGTTTTTAATCCATTTACAACTCACCCAGGATCTTCACTGTTTGTCTGTGTGACCTTTCTCTTGCCAAAGCGCAGGGGCCCTGTAGGTCATTCTTGCTTTTCCACAGCTTGCACCCAATGGAGCCGTAGAGGAAGATAAGGCAGAGCATCGGACAGAAAAAGTAGGTGGTGGACACCCAGAGCATGATGTGCAACTGTCCAGAGCTGATGGCGTAGTTGGTGTGCTTACACTGGCCCGTGTTGTAGTCCGGGTGTGTGTCGTTGTCGTACTCCACCCCAACCAGGAAGAGCGTGGGTGCCGCAGACACCAGGGCAAATACCCACAGGGCGAAGATGATGTACTGGACCCTGCGTTTGGTCACCACCACTTTACTCCTGAGGGGGAAGCTGATGGCCAGGTAGCGCTCAATGCTCAGGGCCGTGATGTGAAGGATGGTGGCTGAGGTGCAACCCTCGAAAATGTAGTGATAGAAGCGGCAGACCGCCTCCCCGAACAGCCAGGGGACATACTTCCACAGGCGGTAGAGGTCAAAGGGCAAGCAGAGGAAGATGATGAGGTCAGACACCGCCATGCTGGACAGGTAGAGGTTGGTCGTGGTCTTCATGTCTTTGAAGTGCTGGATGATGAGGATGGTCATGGTGTTGCCGGTCACCCCGACAATGAAGATGAGGATGCAGATGACGGTGACGGGGATGAGGGTGGAGGTGGGGAACAGGGAGCCTTCGTAGTGGTGGTCGTCTATATTGTACTGGTCCATGGCCTCTGCTCCACCAACATGAAGCTCCACCTGGGGTCTGGTCCAGGGCATGCCAACCAAAGTGTGAAAGACTCAACAGGCAGCTGTGCGGAGAGAAGAATGAACCCATAAAGGATCAAAATTATGTTTTTGAAAGTTTTTGAAACCACAAATGATGTTGATTTTATATTACTGCTGACATTTTGGGGATTTTTAAACCCAAGGCAGCTGTTGGTTTCCATTCGTTTATGAATATTACGAGCATCTTTTAGCAGCATCTTGAAGCTTGCTCCAGATAATAGAGGTAATAATCCATCACAGCGATCATAAAGTCAGCAATCATTTTTATCATTATCGTTTCAAGTTTGTTGTAAATGGAGACTGATTTGAAAATATTGCACCTTGTAGTGACAATTAAACTTGACAGAAATTTACAGAAAACAGATGCTGTCTGGAAAAAAGAGAGCAAGGCATTTTCTAAAACAATCAATTAGCTGCAATATAAAGCACACATAGGTTGTAGTAAATGGACAAAACATGCAAAAGCATTTTGCAAAGCAGAAATAACATCCTGATCGTGACTTTACCTTCGAAACTCAGCTGGATCTCTCAACCTTTCAACTTTTTCTTGCTCTCTGTGACTGTGCGTCGATGAAGAGCAGCAGCAGGAGAATCACATGAAGTGGCAGAGCCGGTCCCTGATGCTCAATAGCCAGTCAAGCTCTGGCGAGAGACGAAGAAAAGAGCACCTCCTCCACAGCACCCTGAGGAGTCAGGGGAGCAACCGGGAGGTTGTCTGTTGTGTGTGTATCCAAGTAATCTTCTTAATCTAATGATGACGGGATGGATGACGCTAAAAGGCATAAGATAGAGGGAATAAGATTTGAGGAAACCCTCCTCCTCCCCCTCCTCGCTGCTCCTCTAGGAGAATAAATGCAGATTGAGGATCATACTAATCTGGACTGAGCATAAATACACAAGAAATATACATAAAAAGAGGGATATAACTTTATTAATTAATGCATCAATCACTGAAATCCCTGTGTGTTTACCAAGCTGTCTGGAAGTAGTCACTGAAAAATGAGTTCTGTGTTTGCTTAATTGTCCACCAGCCCCATCTGTCTCTGCGCTCAGCTTCATCACTCCACACTCCCACCCGCTCATCTCTTCCTCTTCACCCTCCAGTTACCTATCAGGCTTGTTATAACAAACCTAACTTCAACAATGCTCTGATGAGTAAAGAGGAATGCCATCTTTTTTCTTTTTTTTCTTTTTTTTTTTTTAGAAAAAAATCACATAAAGTTTGGGTGTAACTGGGGCCTAAAGTGGTTAAGTTAACACTTTGGTGTTAAATTTTGCAGAGATTTCATAGATAATGACTGGATGTTTGAATGCGGCGCTGGATTTGTTGATTTTTTGTTTGATTTCTTTTTCCTAGTTGAGATTAAAAGTCTAGTTCAGTGTTAGGTGTTATTTGGTGTTGGTGTGACATTAAATATGGTATCTTATGATCTCTAATAGTGAGTACAATGACTTCACATCCCACTGAACCCCAAACCCAAATGTTTTCCTTCTGATTTTAAACTGTGGAGTGAAAGAAAAAAGTGGTGCAAACTCTGCAGATCAATATGGGAACTGGATACCTGATGCCTCTGTGTGAAGCGAATTTTCCATATTTTTTTTTAAAAGGACGGCATTCCCCAGTGAGTGTATTGCACATCATCACAGATCTACGTCACCAACATGCAGGTGTATTTTTAGTTCCTGATCTATCTCCTTTTTTTGTGTGTGTGTGTCCAAAGTAACATTAATCACAGCAGCCTGGATGACCTGCTTGGATGCTTTGTTGGTTCAGAGCCACGATATCCATTAGATCTAAATGAACCTTTGCAACCAGAGTCACACTGACATCAGGGTGTATTTGTGTGTTTACACTGACCTGACCCATGGTCGGATGCAGCGCTCAGACCACAGAGGGGCAGCAGGAATGTCCCTCCTCTGTCATTGTTTACTCCTCTCAAAGCAACGCGACAGGGAAAGCTTGTTTGCCTGTTTGTTGCTTCTAAAAAGGAGGTTTCCAATTCGTCTCTCAACAAGACCAATGTTGCACACAGAGGGTTTGACCAAGACGAGTGATCCCACTCTCACCCTCATTAATCACGTCTTTCACCGCTTAGGTGTGCTTGCACAGCGGACAGGGACTCCTATATCTTACTTTTAGAGGCTTTCATTCAACCGTATCTCTCGACAAGCTTTCTTGTATCGAGAGAAACAGGACGGAAAGGGGAGAAAAGGGGAGCAGAGCAGAGGGAAGGAAAGGATAAAAGATTTTCTCAGACTACGGCCAATCATCTGTGCTGACAGAATGAGAAGACAGGTGTATATCTTACTCACAGATCCTTTGACTAGACAAATGTCAGCACTGACTCACCATCACAGATTCAGCTTTGGGCCTCATGTCTTGCCTGTGAGAAAGCCTTTGGTGTATTAATACTGGTTCGGGAGATTGACTTTGTGACTACCTGTTTTTTTATCATCTGTGAAGATCCAACAGTAACATTTGAGCAGGGTAGATGTCCTTTCTAAAATGAAAGCAGTTGACAGGTTCAGTCTGTTTGTTTTCTCTCAGTGTGAAGACTCCATGTACTGGCACTGTGGGTCCATAATATAGAGTTCATCTTATTAAAATGTGGTCAATATAGGTCAGAGTTTCTTAACATTTCTTTCTCCACAACTTTTATTTATTAGTGAAATGTAGGGTTTTTAAACACTGGTCAAACTCAGCTGAAGCATTTGACTGTCAGCTTGGAAAGGAAATGTTGTAACTTCTCAGCATGTTTAGTGTTCGCTTACTGCATCAAGTTTAGGATAATAAGTTAGATTTTTTATAATGTTCCCAGTCTTTCCAGACCTGTGTGGGAACATGTTCAGTTCACCAGATATTAGGTTGTTAAATATGAGATCAGGTTTCCTAATATATGAAAGTAACAAACAAGGCAAAAGCACACCATTGCATAGCGTGGTAATACCAATACTTCCCTCACCAGTACACCTCAGTGTGTATTATCACACTTCTGCTGTACTACTATAAAAGATGTGATGCTCTGTTACTTTGTTTTTTCCCCCCTGAGTTTGTTTGGAGTCTTTCCAAGTCGATTAATTTAAATTTTGATTACTTAATTGAAAGTTGAGTAATTGAAAGTATATATATATATCAACCTAAAAATACTAAATATACAATGATATAAAAAAGAAATGCTCCAGAGCCTAACGTTTGATAAACTGGAACCAGTAAATGTTTCATATTTCTCTTTGAAATAGTGGTTGAATAATTAATGGTTAATCAAATTACTGCCAGCCAATCAGAAACAAGTATTCCATGACCATGTACTGTATATGTGTATGTATATAAATGATGAGTAATTCAAAGACACACATATGTTCAAACTTCAAACATGATTAAGAATTATAAATCTTTTATTGTGCATGGATCCTTTGTAGATATCATGGCTATACAGATACACTTTAGATACATTTCTATGATTATACATTTTTTTTTCCCATAACGAACATTTTAAAGTGATATGTCTGGTAGTATGTATAGTATAACAAATTTTCATTTTGGAATGTACGGTGTATGAGGTAACTGCAAACATTAAAATTACATAAAAATGGTCTCTATTTTTGTGCATATTTTTACTCATTTTTGTAGCATTTTCTTAATCTCCCCAACCAAAGGTAGTAAGCCCAGGGTGAAGAGGTGTTAAAATGGCACACATTGCAATTGCTATCAAAAATAGGAATTTGAATTCTTTAAATGACAAAGAGAAGACATTTGCAGAATGTCTGAAAGACCAAATCATGTAATTATCCAAGACGTTTTGCAAGGTACCTGTATTTCATTTTGACGGTTGCAACAGCGGATATCTGCCCAAAACCAAACAACAATAGACCCTACAGCAGATTACTACTGAAAAAAAATCAGCATTAGCAATCTGTTACGAATACTTAACACACAGAGAAAAAGGTAAACTTAGATTCACAGGAAGTACATGACATAACACGTTGTATCTGCCATTTGCTTTCCATGATTCATGAGTACTCAGGATTTATTATTTTCTCTGGAGAGTATTAACTTATATTACTTCAATATTATAAAAAAATATACTTCACACATGTATAACCTGACAAATCAAAATAAATCGTAGTACACAGAACTAGTTTCCATTCCTGTCATGATTACGTATGTTTACTAACCTCAAATAAATGTTGAAAAAAAATAAAAGTAAATAAAACACAGTTTAGTGTTTTCTAACACTAAGAAAACAAACAAACAAACAAACATGAAAACTTATGCGAGAAATTAAGAAAATTCTCCCGAGATTTTTTTTTCCTCTCCAATTAAGGCCTCTGAAACAACTGGTACATACTTTTTTTTTTTTTTTTTTTCCTCTCTCCGTTTTTTTTTTTCTCTTTTGCTGAGATAGATCAGCTGTTTCAGTGACATATTATGTGGTACTACAACTTTTAAAACACCCAAAACACAAAGTAGGGCTCGCACAATCTCAAAGTGTGTTCTATAAAATGCATCACAAGACCAAGACGCAGTCAGTCGAGGTTTTTTCTTTCACTAAGGTGCAAAATCAATTACTGGGGAAAAACAAAACAAAAAAAACAAAAATAAAACAGAACATACAGGTAAGCATACATTTTTTGTGCTGAACAACAATATTTCGGAGTAAAGCAGCTGCATGATTGTAAAAACAAGCTACAGTATAACTATATGATAGTAAAAATAATTAGAATTCACTGTTAGTTTGGTTTTTGTTTGTTTTCTAACTTTATACTGAGCGTTTTTTTTTTGTTTTTTTTTTCCTCAAACTTACAGGTCCTTGTGTCTTCACTGTACAAAAATATACTAACATTTCTCCAGTCATTTTTGCATCCTTAAACATTCTGAACATCAAAAAGGTTGGAAAGTGCTAAATGAACGTTCTATAATGTGAACAAGATTTTCATTTCTCGTTTCTCACTAGACCCCTTAAACTCCAGCAGGGGGGTTAAAGTCCCTTCATCTGGCCCTGAAGCCCTCCCAGCCGTGTACCTCTGTGGCACCAACTACATACAGTATACACATCTGGACACACACACACACACACCCCAATGTGCAAACACTGGCCCTCCAGGTCCCAGGATCAAATAGCACATAGGCTAATGACACACCTTGGTACTATTTTTGGAACACATCTATCAAAAAACAGTTTCATACTGGACACATAAATGGAAATATAAATAATGACTATCTCTATACACATATATACTGTTTATATATATATACTATAATCAACAAGTACATGAGTCAAAGCGCCCCTTCCCTCCCCACCCTTCTCCCCAAAATAAACCGTATCCCTGCTCTTTCTGAGTTCCTCTTTGCACAGGAAGCTGATCATGATGGAACAGAAATCTCAACTGAACAACAGATACCACAGAGTTAGGGCAGGGTGACAAGAGGCGGGAGAGGAAGGTATCACAGATGCCAAATAAGGTGTTACATCCTCAATTTAAAACTGCTAAATCAGCCCACACTCACCGGCCCTCCCTCCCCCTGAAGCTAATGCGATTACTCTGTCGACAACAGAAAACAGTAAGTACAAAATGAAGAAAAAGAAAGAAAAAAACAACAACAAAACAACAGAGAGAGGGGGGAGGGTAAAGAATAAAGCTATAACCCTGCAGCTGAGGAGTAGGGGGGTGGGGGTGCGGGTGGTGGGTGCACACTGCTCATTTAATGACAAAGTACTGGATGACAAAAGCGATGAGGATGGCGATGACGGCAAAAACCATGAGGAGGAGGAAAGCGCACTGCTCGTCCGTCAGGCTCCGTCTGGCGCGGCCGGACTCCGTGCCGGCCCGGGAGCCCGAGCCGGCCGCCGAGCTGCCCACCGCCACTTCGTTCCGTTGGGGGGAGAGGGTCACTGTGGGACTGTAGGGGCCGCTCAGCTCCGGGGCGTCCTGGCACTGCCTGATGGCACACACCCGGAAACGGTAGTCGCTGTTAGGCTGCAGGTTCTGGACGTGGAAGGACGTGGCAGAGCCTTTGTAGGCCTGAGAACAAGGAGAGGAGAGGAAGTGTGATTAAAAAAAGGAAAATATGAGACAGGAAGAGAGTCAACATTACCGTTTTCTCATCTACTTGTTCTCTATTTATATTCTTTTTTTTTTAGTAACTCCAGCAGCTCCATGGATGTTGGTTGAAAAGTCGATGAACCACATCGGTCCAGACTGAATTGTCTCATTTGCTTCTGGACTGCCATGAAATTTTGTACGTTCTTTGTCCCTGAAGGATGAATTTCAGTAAATTCTAGCCTGCTGAAGTAATACATGTCTGCAGACTCTTTCCTTGCATCTCATCTTTAATAATTCTACCTCATATCACTGAAGAAATGCTGTAAATTCAGCTGCTTTGATAAATCTTATAGATATAAACTTAAATCTGGTCATCAATACAGGTGGAAATTAAGTTTATTGAAATGTATTGAACCTCCTCGATCCACTAAAGCTGATGAAATCCTTCCCCTCATTGTGCTTCTGAACAAATGGATGTTATTGGCTTTCAGCTCAGTGTCAGGCAGAGCGTAATAAAAAAAAATAAAAAAATAAAATAAAACGTTCGGCATCGACTCTGTTAGCTCCGAGTAGTTTTCAATTTACAGACTATTTTCTGATTTATTTGTTAGAGTTGTGTTTGTCGCCTTGGACGAAGTGGGAAGCCATCTGCCTTAGCTGTTTGCCCAGCTGACACACACACACACACACACACACACAGATACACACACACACAGGTTTTAAGAGCGCCATGTCAAACTGATCTGTTTGGTTGCTAGAACTTTTTTTTTTAAATTCTCTTTACTGAGTGATAATACTTCTTGTTTAAACTGTAAAAGTGAACTCATCACATCTTCAGCTTTTCCTGTTTATAGACTGAAAAAAAAAAAGACTGCATACAATACCGGTGGAGGAGGTTCTATCTCCACCAAACTCATAAACATAGCAATTCAAGTCCCGGCCAGAGAGGCGGACAATAAGGATGGACACAAACTCGAGCTGGATGGCAGCCGCATATTTCAACTCACTGACTCAACGTCTGATGCGGTGAGATTAGCATATGCCTGCAGCGGCCATTACTCCACGTTAACACGGCTGGAGGCCACTGAGAAGGATGAATGTGCTAGCGGGGGCTGGACACCTGAGATACCTCATAGATCAATGACCTTTGCATAATGTGCAATTTAAAGCCAGCGGTGACTAATACAGAACTCTGCAATGCCGCGGTGAAAACATTAAGTCCCCGGATCCGTCTGTGTCCTGATCTGCATTTAAAAAAAAAAAAAAAAAAGACCCTGCTGTGATGAATGGCAGGTCAGCTGCAGGTGAGAAAAAGAAAGGGGAAAAGAAAAAAAAAACCTTCACGGAATAAAATCTGTACCTGTTTAAAGTCAGAGTTTCCCATCATGCACTGCAGGGTGTAGATGACTGGGTCCCCTTTCATGGGCGGCAGGGCCTCCCATGTGACTTCGCAGGAGTTGTCATCAAGACGCTCCACTTTAGGGACTGGAAGGTGGGAGTGGAGTGAGAGAAGAGAGAGAGTAGATGTAATGACTGATGTATTAACTGAACTTCTGCCTACTGAATATTACATTTAACAAACAAGAGATCCACTAATCAGATCAAGGTCTGTTTCTGTCAGTTACTGTAAATTTCCTTCATGTAATCATTATATTAACACTTTTTTTTCTTGGTTTGACCTCAGTTTGACATGCATTGAAATACATTGTACATTGCTGGTTGTAGCTTTAAATTCTTCAAAAAAAAAAAAAAAAAACAGAAGACACGAGTGACATCCAACTCCCCCCCCAAAAAAATGTCAGATGTGCCGTGAAATTTCTTCAGGAAGAGCTTCTGGATATTTTTTTGCTACAGAAAAACCATTTTTAATAAAAAATGAACTTACTTTGAAAATGTACAGTGACTCAGCTGATGGATTAAGAGTGAATTCTACACAACTACATGTGACTTTTCCCCTCCCCATTAGCAGTGAGTGCAGCGACTATGAGTTATGCTCTTCTTTAGGTAGGTGGCATTTTAAGTAAAAACAATAAAATATGCGGTTGTATTCAACAGTCAAAGCCCCCCCCTCCGGTAATCATGAAGAAAATACAGCGGAAGGGAGGATTTTAATTCTTTGTGGCATTGTGATATCAGTCTTTAGATTTAATGTTGAAATAATTATTCTGAATTCAAAAATGATTTATGGTTGGAGAGTCCACTTCACTGTGGAGGGGAGACAAACTGGTAACTGACATGATTCATAAGAGGTGCTTCTCTGAAAATAATAATAATAAAAAAAAAAATTAAAAAAATACCCCACATCCTCATTACTGACTTCAATATGTAGGATCAAAAAGAGGCTTTGCAGAGGCTGGTTGAGACCAGACCACTGAGCTCAACAACCCGACTCATGATGACAGCCGACAAGTGAATATCTGGCTGCTGGGTCTTAATCAAATGCGAGTCAAACTTGGGTCAGCTGAGGTTAAAAAGCTGAGCACTGGCTGTCTGTATGGTAGAAGTGAGTGTTTGGGAAGATAATAGGAGCTGAACCACATGGAAAGAGAGAGAGAGGGAGAGAGAGAGAAAAAAATACAGAAAGAAAAGAAAAGAAAGAGTAAAAAAGGGTGCCACTGTACCTTTCACAGGGGCTGGAGGAGAGCGTGGGGTGGTGAATGTGTAAACATTGGAGAAGGGCCCTTCGCCCGCCTCATTAAAGGCCTGGATGCGGAACGTGTAAGAGGTAGACTCATTAAGCCTCTGGACTTTGTGTGTGTGGCATGGTCCTTTATACAAGGATAGAAATCTGCAATGACAGGAACATGAAAAAGAGAGAAAGAGAGAGAGAGACAAAGAGAGAGAGAAAGGATTTAATGAGTAAAAGGGTAAAAGATGACAAAAGCAAACAAGACGAGCGATTCTTCTATACAGTAGCATAAAGCAGATCATCAGTTCCTGTCTCCATATACGGCAACCCCGCCCGTCTCTTATACAGTTATCTGAAGCTTTTGTCTCCTCTTATCAGTTTTCTCTCTTGTCAGGTCACTTCCCCTCCCCCCCGCTCCTCCCCCCCCCCCCCACTTCTCACTAATGGGGCCACTGACCTGCCGCTCTTATCCCCCATCTGCAGCTGATACTGAAGGGCGTCTGAGGTGGCGGCTTTGGCTGGACCGTCGCCCCACTTGAGCCTGAGGGTCTGGTGGCTGAAGGCGGTGCACTCCAGGCGGGGTGGCTGTGGGGGCAGAGGCTTCGTCTTCAGCTTAAAGGTGTGACTGAACGGGCCCGCTCCCAAGCTATTCAGGGCTTGAATTCGGATCCTGAAGGAGAAGGAGAAGAAGAAGAAGAAGGAAGAGAGAGAGAGAAAGAGAGATGTCAAGGCTCTTCGGCCTCTGTTCATGTAATATCTGTACCATCATGTAATATTTATCCTCGGAAAGAGACATTTCGTGTTGTTTTGGGCTCTGCTTCTGGTTCTGAACACTGTCTTTGGATTCAGTTGGTGTCCTTGAGTACAAAGTATCACCAGTGTGTTTCACATTTGTTGACATTTGAAAGGTGCGACTGTAAAAACAACATTTCGTAATCTCTCGCGTTTAACATCGGGGAAGCACCGACCTGTAGCTGGTGTCAGGCTGCAGATGCTGGATGATGTGTTTAGCGACGGGGCCGACGGCGATGGGTTGGCGTTCTCCGAGGTCGATCAGGTAGGAAGTGATCTCGGAGCCGTGATCGCACGGGGGCTCCCAGCAAATACCCAAGCAGGTGGACGGAGAGTAGAGCGGTTGCGGCCGGGGACTGCTATCCTCCTCCTCCTCCTCCTCTTCTTCTTCTTCTTCCTCCTCGTCTTCTTCTGCTTCTGCCGCTGGAGTCTCGTACCTCTGCAGCTCGGACTCCTTCAGCGCGCTGATGTTGCTGACGGCTGCAGGCACGGAGCAGGGCGTCTGGCACAACACCGCCTCGCTGAAGGGCCCCACGCCAGCCACGTTCACAGCCTGCACGACAGGAAGACACAAGGGTCAGCTAATCAAATCATGCTGACCGGACAGGAAATGTGTTTGACCATGTTTGACCACTAGGTGGAGTTCTGATGTAAACATAGCTGGTACGGGTTCCAACAATTCTCAACAGGTATGTGGTGAATTTTATTTTCTAAGCAAGACATAATATAAAATTAATGACATTTAGGATTATATGGGTTTTGTTTTTAAAATCAGTTGTTTCTGTGGAAGTCTGCTTTTACAGCCTGAACAAATAATTAGGCACGGTCTGGGTATTTTGTACTGTCTTGAGGACCAATAGTGGTAGCAGGAAATAAAAACAAACAAATTGCATGGTTGATAAGCAATTAGCAACTGGCATCCCTATGTTTTTTCTCCTCTAGAACCACAAAGGAGGCTGCTTGAGCACATCATGGCCTAAAACAGCCTGAGGATGATCCGAAGGATGAAACCAAAGTTTTTATGTCAAATGCAGGCTTCATTAGTCACAGTTTAGAGATGAGTTTAGAGCGACAGCATCATAGAGACATGGTCTAATATGCTGATATATCACTGGTCAATCAGCTGACAAACTGTGGTAATGTAGCTCTTAGCAATTAATCAGTATAATACAACAAACTCTAAAAACAAACAAACAAATAAAAAACCTTTGCAGTCACTTTAAATTGCAAACTAATAAAACTTGTGTCTAATGTAGTTTATTTTTCTATAATCTTCTTGATGTCATTTATCTTGGTGGCACTGTTTTTCCAGAGTGTTTTTAAAGTTTTTGGGTAGATTAATCCCCCACAGACGCAAATGGGAAGATTTTTTTTTTGTCGTTTGATTCTGTTCTTATCAAACAAACTCTAGTTAAGATACTAATCAAATTAGTGGGAAATTAAAACCATTCATTTTGTTGGGCGCCTCTTGGAGTCTCTACAGAAATCATGGCGCTTAAATGACTCAAACAGGGATTGTAAGGTGAGATGTTATCATTTATTCATTGTACTGGTGAGGTATGATTCTATTTTTTCCCCCCACACATATGTCCAGGAGCAACAGATGAAAATTAGGCCTCGGCTAGATAAAATAAAAGTGGTGGTGCTCACCTGTACCCTGCAGAAGTAGTTGGTCGCAGGCAGCAGCCCTTTCATTTCATGGCTGAGACCTGGTCCGCCGTAACACACCTGCATGCTGCCCTCAGCGGCGCCCCACTCAAGACGAAACTCTGTCACCGGCGCTCCATTGCAGGGTGGGGCCTAGAAAACAAACAGCGAATGTGGTTGTGTAATAATAATAATAATAATGATAATAATAAAAATAATAATAATCATGCTTGTAGATACACTCAAGTAAACTGAGATATATTTAAGTGAGCACAGAGAAATGTGAACATCTTCTAGTTTCAAACTCTGCTCAGTGAGGCTTAAAGTGAAGTAACATTTCTGAGTAGAGAGACTTTAATCTATTCATACATTTTCCAAATTATTCTCAGGATGATGTGTGCGCTATTGTAATTTGTGTTCATCAGTGAGGGTCTTACCTCCCAGCTCACCACAACACAGCTGGGGGATTTGCATGTAGTGGATGGAGCCTTGCACTGCTCAGGGGCCCCGGGGCCGGTTGTAATCTCACAGCGCTCCGAAAGGGGCCCAAACTGTCAGCACAAACAACAACAACAAACAAAAAAGTTTTACATTTGAGAAACTAAATAGATGATTTTTAAAATGATATTAGGGTGAGAGAGGAATGAAAGCATGCAGCAGAAAAACAAACAATCTCTTCTTCTTCTGTTATTGATGGATCAGTTTTGACAGTCTTTCTCACCCCAGCCTTGTTTGCCGCCTTGAGCCGGAAGCTGTAGGTTTTGCCAGGCATTAAGCCTCCCACAGAGCAGTCCACCTCTGGACCCTGGTAAACCTCCCGGCCCTCCTCAGACTGCGGCCCACTCACTTCCACGCTGTAGCAGGACACTGGGCTGCCTCCGTCTACTTGAGGGGGACCTAGGAAATTTGTACAACCAGTGTTTATACAATGATACAAAAAAAAGAAAAGAAAAACATACAATATAAAAATGGAAATCTACAATACAATACAAACTGCATTATCAAAGCACACCGCTTTGAGGTAGTTCAACCAGACAAATAAACGCATCAACAGAAGCTAGAATAACATCCCACACAGATCTGAGTTGAAGAGGAATGACTCACCCCAGCGCAGTTGCACCTCCCTGGCTTTGGGCTTGCCCACCAGCCGTGGGGGCTGGCAGGGACCTGGGGGCACTGCGGGAGTCTGGACCTGCAGGGTCTCCGACAGCTTGCAAGAAAGACAACACACCAATTAAGACCCAGAAAGAATAACAAATTGACAATCTCACCCCCTTCACACCCCCCCCCCCAACCTCCCCCTCCCCTCTTTCTCTCTTAAACAACACAGACACAGTGGATATAAATTGCTGTTTTCACCAGCTTATCAGACTAAATCAGGCAACAACATGCCAGAAAGGAGATAAATGTAAAAGCTTCATTCAAAAAAAAAAGGTATACACACACACACACACACACACACAGAGAAATATCCTGCATTCCTTATAAAGCCGTGGATAAAGTTAGAGAGATTGTCTGGCGAACAGGAAAGAAAAAAACAAAACAAAAAACGTTTTTTTTTCCCTCAAACATGTGAGTGTTATGTCACATTGATGTCACATTGTGCTACACCCAAAAGGCTGCGGCTTGCCACCATGAGTCATGTTTCTTTACAAGCTCCATCATGAATAAATGCATGCACTAACAGCTGATGAAGAAATTAATGAAGAGAGTCTGTGAACTGAACTAATTAAGAAAAAACATCCTCTGACACATGCAGGGAGGGTTAATCGATTAGCAAGCTTTGTCTTGTACTTACACACCAGGAAGCATAGTCTAATCTCTCAACATAGGAGGACCGGCTGAATGACAATTTCTCATTAAAACTTACCATAAATAGAGTGCATATCTAGAATTATTCATGTAAAAAATTTATCTGATCAATCATGGGATGTGGTGAGATTCACGGCTGCTTGCCCTAACAGTTACATTATATGCAACAGCTGAGAAATGTGTCAATAATAAGGTAGCAAATAGGAAAACAGCGCACAGTCATTCTGTCTTATAGAGCCACATTGTTGTGTGGACCGGAAGAGCAAGATGTGAGGGGTGACCCTGCTGTGTAATGACATTGTAAGTCCATTTTAAGTTAAGATAAAGAAAGGATTAGTAATTAGATCTGTCATTGTTCTTTTTTTTTTTTTCAGCATTATTGCCTTTAATGGACAGTTGAAAGTGAAGATCCTCCAGCTGGAATCCAACCACAGACATTGCGTTGTAACCTTTCAGCTAACAGCCTGCAATTCGGTCTTTGTACTTGTCTATGTATACATGTATTAAATAAGACAGGCGAGACCAGCAAATCGGATCGAATCGTAACTGATCGGCAAAACTCTTTGAATTCCTGTGAGGGACCACGTGTGCTGATGCTGAATGACTCACCGGGCTCTGCCCCCCCTCGCTCATGCAGTAAACTCGTGTCTGGTAGGCGCAGCCGGGCTTCAAGCCTTCACACACATGCTCCGCAGCTGGCCCTGAATACACCAGCTCCCATGACAAACCTGAGGACAAAAAAAAAAAAAAAAAAAAAAAAAAAAAAAAAGAATTTCAAATGATTGAGGGTCACTGTTCAAAAGATAATTTTCCATTTTATTTCAATGACTGTCATACATTTTCTTTATCACCAGTTGTAACTTACCGCTTAAGCCTTCAGACAGCTCCACAACATACTTTGTGACTTCTGCTCCACCGTTATCTTTTGGGGTCTCTAAATTGTAAAACAAATAAAAAAAATAAATAAAAAAATCATTACCAAACTGCACTGGTTGAGTTCTTTAACTGGCTATGTCAGACTTCATTTTGCGAGCTCAGTTTTTACTATGCTACGAAAGTCTGGAAAATGGAAAAAAAAAAGAAGAGGCAATTCAGCCCAATTAGTTGTGTACTTGACCTATAAAAGCGCTATGAAATATTGGGAAGGACTTGATAACATAACATGCTCCATCTCTAAACTCTCAAAACACTGGAAACACAGAGAAATCCAATGTTTTTAGAACTGCAGACTTTTTTTTTTCTCATTTTAAAAACTGGAAGGAAAAGTCCAGGCACAGCACTGAGTGATGTGTTTGTTCAGTGAGGTGTAGGAAGGATTCATGTTGATGTTTGAATTAAGGAGAGAACTGTCATTCATCCATCGTACAGACTGCTTGGTATGTCATCCGTCTCGGGCGGACTCATCGATGGTCTTGCCGGAGTGCAATGAGGAAAAAGTGAGCTGTGGTGCTGGTGTAAACCGGCCTTGTCAGGCTGTCGGCCACATGCGAGACTGAAAAGTTTTGATAAGGGAAAAAGGGCAACTGGTAGAAGATGCTCACCCCAGGCCATCTTGAAGCTGTTGGGCAGAACTCTTCCCTTGATGACAGGCCGGCAGGGACAGCTGGGTCTATCTGGGTTTGTGACAAACTCTACCACCTGGCTGGGGTTACTCTTCCCCTCTGTGTTGTATGCCACCACCTGGAGGGAATGCATGAATACAGACGGTGAGGAGTCATATTTTTCCTGTCAGAATCGGCTTATGTTTACATAGCTAGTCAATGAGGACAAGTTTTTAAATGTCGTTATGTTTCTAGATAACACCGACTGCGTCTTTTTGTCGCGTGAGGTTGTGTGTCAGCACTTTCGCACACGTGACTACCTCCGTAGCCGGCTTATTGGAGGAACAACTCTGCCCCACTGCTCCATGTCCGTACCTTTTATACAGAACAGCGAAGCGGATTAAAAAGGTGCAGTATTCCCGCCTTGAACAGGCCGTGTAAAAAAAAAAAAAAAGGGGGCTTATAATGTCCTTTAATATCCGTTCTGCTGCAGCGGACGTGTCGCGCCGCGTCCGTGCTTGCTGTGTTTAGACTGTAACATTCTCAGTCTGCAGCTTTAATGGGAAAGATTCAACTCCCTAAATCAGATATATTTCAACAACATTTAGATATCTCAAACACTGCAATCGAAAAAAAACACAACAACAACAACAAAAAAAAAAAAAAAAAACAGGCAATAAGCTTTAGTGGCATTTGCATTTCAGCACGGCACATCTGAGGTAATATGGTAAATAAATCTCTGTGAGCCTGCTGAGTACAGCTCATGCACATCCTTTACCAAGATAAACCTACTCAGCACCCGGCCTCCCCTCACCCTGTGCAGCTGGATGATTGGAAATCAGGGAGCGAAGGAGGTCTCGAGAGTGACTAATAAACATTTCTATATTTTACGCATATGGTGGTTTGTTTAGATAACTAAACAAACTATTAAATTTTTTTTGTCAGTCTCATGTTTTTCGGGTGCTGTAATATGGATTTTTCCAGCACCTGACGTATGTCGCTTACTGCAGGAGAAGGACCACTTGGAATGACAGTGGCGCAGCTCCCAGCATCAACAGATGACTCAGTTTCATAGTAACACAGCTTTTTAGCCAAACTGACTATGACCAAGTTGTGAAATATACATAATACTTACAATGAACTCATATAATGAAATATAACTCTGCTCTGTTTTTTTTAAAAAAAAGGATAGGTCTGGACTTCTATACATAAGTATTGATGAAGTATTCAGCATGAATGGCCTTAGTGGGAACTGAAGCACTAACCCCGGCGGTGTTAGAATCACGTTTCTTAAGAGTAGGTTTTGTTCCCACAGTCACACTCTGATTGCAGAGACATTGCACAGGCTACCTGCAGCTTCACCAAGCCAAGAGGTTTTTTTTTTTTTTTTTGTTTTTTTTTGTTTTTTTTTTAAACACCTTTGAGAATCTACCTGGAACTCATCTGATGACTAAATCTAAAACTAGAAAAACGGTCAATACGGTTAACTTTTGCTTGAACATGTCTCATCGGAGCTTTGAGGAAAAAGCAGTGTGAGAACAGTTCCAGAAAAAAAAAGAAGATGAGGTGTTTGGGGAAAATGAAGTACACTGACTTCAATATACTATACTGGCTCAATATATCGCCATCAAATGGAGGCCTTAGCTTTACTTTATATAATTTATATTATTAATCCAATAATCTATAAAACACCTTTTTTTCCCCACTTGATTGCATCTATTCTATTCTATTATGAGCTTCACGTGTCCTTCTTGCAGTAGCCTCTACTGCAGGTAAAAGGATGGTCACCTGTGATTCATCTAGAGCCATTTAAGTAAACAGTCCATAGTCAGACAGTTAGGAGAGAAAAACATTTACAAGCGGAAAATGTGAGAATAAGAGAAGAGGGGAACTGAGGGAGAGACAAAGAGAAAAATAAAAGTGACGTGGAGAGAAAGACAAAGTCATTACTGCCAGCCAAAAAAGCTACTGTGGCTCAAACATTTTGCTTGACTAGTTTCTCACTTGTACCCTGCATGTGATGAGCAGTGGAGTCCTCCTGTTTATGCTTTCAGTTGCCCACCGCCCTGCTGGCAGAATCCTGCAAACGGATGAGTCATAGGACCACTGTGGTCCTCAGCACCCTCCCTGCCTGCCTGAAGCCTGTCCCCCTCAACTCGTATACACAGACACACACACACACATTGCTGCAGCCTAAAATGAACCTGTGGATCATCAGCTTTGACTGCAAACATCACAGTTCTCCCCTTACCCGAAACTTGTACTTGGTACTCCTGTGGAGGTTCTTGACGGTGCATGAGAGGTCATCTCCATCGTAGCTTGGCTGGAAGCCATATCCCTGAGACAAAGACAAACGATAAAGAGAGAAAAAGAAAACAACCAGGTGAGCAACGACTTACAAGACAACCATTGTAGCACAGAAAACAAAGTGCTCTGCAGGAGAAAAACAGCTACAGGGGATAGGGGACTTTTTTTTTTTTTTATGTTTTCCCTGGCAGGCACTATGTCTGCAGGAATCTGCTTGAGAGAGTGCAGGCAGTGGTGACAGTAGCTATAAATGTCACATAATTTTAGAGCAAACTGTTTTAAGTGTCACAAAAAATAAGATGTGGATTAGATCCCCCCCCCCCTTTAGCTGAGTGGGAATGTATAAGAGAGCTCCTGAATGCAGCGAGTAGCTACATGAGAATGTGAATCAACCAGGATAAGAGATGTCTGTTACTGAAAAGTGTATGTTTTTTTTTTGTTAATGGCGTTCATATTTCATGTTGTCTGCAGATAAACTCGAAGGAAGACACTGTGAAATACTTCTCTCCAAGAAGTAACGGCTCTGCAACTGCAACAAGCACCGAACATACAAGGCACACAATCTGGTCATTTTTTCAGAAAAATTTTTAAGCTGCAGATACAAATGTGTCATTTATGCATTTCAATCTCAACTTTTTCCATTTAAAAAGGAGGAAAAAAAAAAAAAAAAAAAAAGAGGAGTTCGTAATGAGGCAGTGAGTCATACCGAGCCTTCCTCCTCCATCTCCAAAATATAGCAGATGTCATCCTCCTTCGGAGAACTAGTGGGCCTCTGCCACTTCAGACACAGCCAGGTCACCCCCGCCATCTCCAGCTCTGGAGGGAAGGGTGGCAATGGCACACTGCATGAGGTGAACAGGTCCACCACTTCACTGAACTCGCTGGGGAGGGCAGAGAGAGAGAGAGAGAGAGAGAGAGAGAGACAGAGGATGGGAGAGAATGGGAGAGAGAGACAGGAGAGACAGAGTGAGAGACACACATGTGCACACAGATGGGAGACAGTGAATGGAAGAAACAGTAACATAAAAAAAAAAAAAAAAAAAAAACAGACAACAAGGGAGGGTGCCGTCCTTGAAGTAAGCCAGCGTGTAAAAAAGGCACCTACCTTACACCCATGTCGTTTTTGGCTGCGAGGCGGAAGGAGTATCTTGAGGCTGGTGAAAGCTTGGTAACTCGGTACTGCTTCTGAGATCCATAGTAGCACTGTTCATAAATCCCAGTGCCCTTCCCCTGCAGAGAACAAGAGGAAGTCAGTCAAAATCTCAGCTGCATAGAAAAATATCAACGCACATTTATTTCATGTTGAATAAGAAGAAAAAGAAAGAAAGAAAAAATACCTCATCCCACTGAAGAATGTAGTTTTGGATCTTGGAACCGTTGTCACATGGAGGCTGTAGATAAACCATACATAGTGTGATTATTATATCTTAACCAGACAATAGATTACATACACAGGTCATTTCATAGAACAGTTTGAAATGTTTTCTTTTAAAAAAAAAAAAAAGTAAAATCTTAAAACAAAGGATTAAACACCACTGTGCTTCTATTTTAAACATTTCCTATAACTATTATTAGTAATATTTGTCCACTGCTACCACAAGTATTATTATTATTAGTCATATTTCTATTATTGTTATTGTGTCTCCCTCCCTCTCCCTCTTTTTCTCTCTCTCTCAACCTAACCAGTCAAGGCAGATGGTCGCCCACCTAGAGCCCAGTTCTGCTTCAGGTTTCTACTCGTTAAAAGGGGAGTTTTGCCTTACCGCTGTTGCCAAGTGCTTGCTCATGGGAGAATGTTGGGTCTCGGTAAATTAAAAAGAGCACAGTCTAGACCTGCTCTGTGTGCAAAGTACCCTGAGATAACTTTGTTGTTGTGATTTGGCTGACTGTAAGTGATACTAGCTAGAAAGAAGCAATCTTCAGTAACACTAATAACAAATAAGATGCATCCAGGTGTGCAGACATGACAGTTGACAGACAGTATAGAGACAGGAAATGTAGGGAGAGAAGGGGTATGACATCCGACCGTGGACGTTGCAGTTATGTGGTATGTGTATTAACCATCAGGCCACCAGGGCAGCCAAGCAAACTTTTCTTTAAGGTTTAATTAATCCAGTGAAGGTTTGTTGAGCATGGGTTGTCGTTTTTGATAAACTCCCACATGTTTACACTCACAGATGATCTTTGCAACTACTTTTTTTTTTTTTTTTACTGCTAGCAATTAAATAACTTTAATTAAGCTACAGAAGTATCACACTGAATGAGATCTCAGTAACAGCAGCAACAATTGCTGATGGTTTCTCAATCAATTTTACTCTTTTTTACTAGCCGACTTATATAATTTGTAACTGGTGAGCCTTTAGTCTCTTTAACTCCTACATTTAATACATGTGTGGCTAGAATCAGACGCAAAACCTGCATTAAAAAAGGTGCTAAGGGCACCACTCTAATTAAACCGAGCACTAAATTATATGTAACTGCTTTGTATGATGATTGAAGACAAATGAGACCATGGTATTTCTAGTGTTCAAATCCTGTTGATTTCCGTTATGTAGCGACTTCTTTCCCCATCCTTCCCATCATTTTCAAATCTCAATTCCATCAAATCGCCCTTCTGTTCTTACCTTCCACTGCAGTACGAGTGTGTTCTTGGTCCCGCTGGCCTTCCTGGGAGGATTGGGAGGTTCTGGCTCACAGCTTAACGTGGTGAAGCTCACAGCCTCTGACGGGCTTCCTTGTAAACAGTTACACATGGCCTGGACCCTGAGGAAAGAAGACCAAAAGTGGTTACACGGTTCTTCTGTGTATTAACACTTGTAGCTAAAACAAAAGCAGGTGGACGGTTATGCTAACCTGACATGATAGTCTGTTGCTGGTCGAAGGTCTTCTAAAGTTGCACTTAGTTCTTCTCCACTGCATCAAAGAACAGAAATGGTGTCATTTAAAAAAAAAAAAAACTCTATCAACAGTTGCCATTGACCCTTACAACATCTTGCTGGTATTACTCACCAGTACATGCTCTTGTATTTCCCATCTTTGCCGCTAAATGAGATGGAGACCTCGTAGCTGAAGGACCCCGAGGGGCCGCAGTCATCCTCCGCGTTGCCATTCTCACTCTCTGGCCTGGTGGGAGCACTCCAGCTCACTACTGCTCCTCTGGCCTGGATGTCTGACACCTAATCACATGAATATTTAACACCATCAAAGCTGCTCATAGAATGAAGCTTCTTTTTTTTTGTTTTCCTCTCCTCTAAAAAACACAGGAAGTGCCAGCACCTGCTAAATCCCAAAATACTTATCACTTTTCCCCAATTTTACTAATCTAAACCAAACCAAAGAGGACTGTGTCATGTAATTATTGTTGTTTCAAAGTCTTACAAGTTATTCTTAAATTTCCAAAATCCTGACCAAAAAAAAAAAAAAAAAAAAAATCACACAGCTTGGTAGAGAAAAAGACAAGGATCAAAAATATTCAAGCTTATGCCACTTTGGGGAAAAGGTTTTTCAGCACTTGGCAGGATGTGCTGTGCAAGATTTTTTTCATTCTGTTTTGAGTTGATTTAAAAATAGCCTGAGCTCCACTGCAGGAGGGGGGATTCATATATGGAAGAACTCAATGAGGTCAAGTCTGTACCGCCTCCTCCCCTCTGCCCCAGGGGCCCACCTTACCCCTTTGCTCCCTACAGTTCACTTCTCAGTCCTTTAACAAACCAGTGTGACAGCAAGGACAGGGAAAAAAAAAACAAAATTGACTTTCCGCTGAAGCTGAACACTTCCCTGTATTAGACCTCCTCCTTTACAGTTTAGCCATCATCTTTGCGACAGACTTGTTTTGCTACTTTTACAAGGAGTTCAGACCTTTGTGACAAATCCCATCTTATATGAGGTCAAGGAAACTCTTATTTCTAGTTGTATTGATTCTCATCCAGCTGATGTCCGGAGTGCTGCTGTGGTCTTTCAAAAGAATAAAAACCATGTGTGTTGACTTTTGCATACATGAATATTCCTAGCTGATTATTGGCCGAAGTGTAATATTCTAATCTTTATTTTTAAGCTAAATAAATGCTCGTCTATGAGGCAACATGCAGTAAAATAAAGATATGAGACCTTGGTAATTGTCAAGTTAAAAAAATAAAAATAAAAAAAATAATCAGTATTTCATAACTTTTAGTAAGTGCTTGCATAGATGTTTTGCACAACTGGGAATAGAAACCCCCCCCCACATGGATGCTAGTCAGCAGGTCTGAGTCCATTAGCAAGATGTCAGCAAGAATTCATCATGGATGTTAATAGAATGTTTAATGAAGCAACACATTTGCGTCATTACCAGTTTTCATGAACACAGTGCTGATAAGAGTCACATCAAAAAAAATAATAATAATCATGCGAGTTGTATCAATTAGATCAAGAAAAGAAAAGTGAAGTGAATACTAACCACTGGTTTACTGATGGTGCTCAGTAGTGCTTGCAGGGCCTGAGCTTCCTCGTCGAGCTCTGAGGAGATAAACACAGATATAAAAACGTCACCCGCTTTATGGAATTGAGAGAAAATCTTTTTTAAAAAAAGTGCCGATTTCTATTTAAATACAACTATTTCTTCTTCTATTTCTATTGTAATGTTTCTGAGTGTCTGCACCATCAACGATATCAATGAAATAGCCTTTGATAGAAAAAAAATTAACTCTTTTTTTTTTTTTTTTTTTTGGAAAACACCCCCTTACATTTTAGTAGCAGACCGCTAACATTCCTGTGTTCCTAGATTTTAGCATTTTCATTGGAGGTGAAATTTCTTTTTCCTCCATTTTCAAAATTTGACAGCAATACCTTAATTATGCACTGGTGTCACCAATAGCACTGTTAAACTCCATGATTAATGAGCAGTCAGAGTTCACGCAATCAAGGGTAATGTTGGCCGTGTTGCCGATCCCTCTCTGCCACCAGCTGCTACGGCTAATGAGGCGCCATTCTCAGCGTTTAAACACATCCCGACATCCGGAGAACGCATTGGATTGTAGGGCCTCCCCCCCCCGCCCGCCCCCGATTGTAAACCTTGACGAACCCTTTAACTTCCCCTTACCTCCTGACTCTCCGTTTTTTCCCCTGCCTGTCCGCTTATCGGGGCCGGCCGCCGCGTGGCTGGGCTGCCCCTGCTCCGCCTCGGGCCCTTTCCCACCGACGCCATTGTGAATGTCCGGCGTCGGTGGGCTGTTGCAAGTCTTCTGTGGCGAAGGGGGAGGGCTGTCCTTCACTTGCCCGCCGCCTCCGCCTCCCTGACGCTCCTTCAGTTTCTTCTGCAGACGCTCGTACGTTTTGCTAGTTCTATCGTCTCTGTGAACAAATGATGGGCGTCCGTGTTGGGAGTGAGAATCTGCAGAGACTGAAGCAAACGAAAAGGTTACAATGAGACATACAAATAAACGGGGCAGTGCTGAGGCAAACCCCCAGTGATTAACAAGACTAAACAGTTTGACTCAGTTGACTGTAGAAGTCACCTGTGCCGATAAAGTACTGAAGACAAATAAACCTTAATATAACAACACAACCCAGACGCCGACTGCTGGCTCCAAACTCACCCTGCTCTGAGTAGATATGAGCTGGATGGTACTGGGAGATGTACTGAGAGCTCATGTCGCCCACGCCCCCCGCCATGCCCGTGTACAGGTGGGGCGGCGGGGGCATCATGGCAGGGTGTGGGATGAAGGCAGGCAGGTGGGCGTGGGGTGGAGGTGGAGGGTGGTGGAGAGGGGAGTGGCCCCCTGGGTGGAACTCTGGTTGCTGAGGTAAAACCAGAACCCGCCGCACTCCGTTCTCTTCTATGATCTGAGAAAATAAAAAATAAAAAATAAAAAAAAAAACAGAAAGGAGCGTAAGGAAAAAAGTGAATATCAAAGCTGACGCCGATCAGAAACGGTGGACTGGAAAGAAGAGGACGGCAGTACCTGTGAAACGTATCCAGGAGGCACATAGATTGGAGGCACTGAACCATTTGGAGACATCATGGGAACCTGAGCAGGACCTGTGAAGAAGGAAGGAGCGAGATCAAACACTTGCCTCCTCCGGGGCAAACACCTGCTTCATCTGGAAAAACGTGTTGAAGTATTAGAGCAGTGTTCTGAAATTTCAGTCCGACCGGATTCATTTCGAGCCTTCGCCTCAGTCCAACTGCTAACAAATGTTTTCATTCCCAAACCTAATTATTATCATTATAATAACAACACACACAAATGAATATGTTTTTCCATCTGTTTGGTACAGTAAATGACTAAACAGTACAGTGGTAGTATTTAAAGTCTCTAAATACTTCAGTCACCGAAAGTCTAAGTGGCTGTTGCTATGGAGAAGATAGGAGCCAGAAGCACAACTCGGAGCTGTAGCGAATTCATGATGCTTTGTTGTTGCAATCAGGAACAAAAACACCACACATTAGTCGATGAATTGATTAAAACAGACTCCAGAATGTCCAACAGTATTTTAAGCTCGGTGCATGTATGTCTTTTCAAAGCACTTTTGACTTTTTTTTTTTTTTTTTTTTTTTTTTTAAAAATCAGAGAGCCACTGTCTGTCTGCTTAAATAATACACTGACTTTTACTTGAACAACCCTGGCCACCCACTAGAACTCTTCCCACTTTGTCACTCTATGCTATATAAGACTTTTCCCTCGAGTGTACCTCACAAAATCTCCACGTAGCTGATTTACTCTTCTAAACCAGCTGCATTTTCACTGATTATTTCATTATGACCAAGAAAAGACAAAGAAATGCATTTTTTTTGGGTGGGGGAGAAGGGAGGAGGGGGAATCTTGGCAAATGCAAAGAAGACCACTTTACAAAAAGTGCTGAGAAACAACAAATTTTCCTGCGTGGCTGAGTTGTAGTGCAGCGGCTTAGCTCAGCTCAGAGAACTGACAACTCAGCAAAAAGCCTGGGAGAGAGAGAGAGTGAGAGAGCGAGAGGGACCTCTGGCCAAGTTTGCACATTTCTCTTTTTACAAAACTAAGACATAAACACTAGGACTTCCGACTCCACATGTCTTGCAGGCGAGCAAAAAAAAAAAAAAAACACAGTCACACACTGACCTCCCAGCAGCCCGCTTGAGGAAGAGTTTTCCTTCATGTTGTCAAAGCTGGTGCAAGTAGAAAGAAAGCACTTCTAAATGAGCAGCCATACTGGGCCCACGAATACAGAGGCTGGCCTGTGTAACGATACATTGAACCCTCCCACTCCCAAACCCCTTAGCACCGCCCCCCCTCAGGTGCTGAGGTCCAAGCACCACCTCTCCGGGGAGAGGTTTGATATATTGCTTGTGCAGCTGCCAGTTTGTGACTGGCTAAACTAATACAGTCTACGAGAACGGCCCTGCAGTAAATCTTAACTTTCATGAAGTTTGAAAAGTTCAGTTATTGTTGAAATTGGTTTTGAAAGGTTTAACTTTATGATCATTTTTTTTGCAGATTCTAGCTTGTGGTGGTGTTTGATTGTATTGCTTTATACTGGAGTTTACTGTCATGGCGTTTCTACTGAGGGTAGAGTAAAATACTTGCAACACATCTCTATAACAAAAACCATAAAACTAGACACATTAGACATTCATGAAGGCCTGCATTATTTTTTATCTAAGTATATCTGGTACACGTCAACACAGAATGACACAGGTCCAAAGTTCATGCTGCACTCTACGGCTGAACACAGACACTGTTTGTAAGGTTTACGTACATACGTAGTTGGTACGGTGTAGATGAAGTAGTGACGCAGTACACTCCCATTCTAATCTAGTATTTATTAGGGATTTAATGCTATAACACTGACACAGTATAGCATGAAAGCTATGCCACGACCAGCTAGTTTGACCCATGATGTCGCAGGACTGAACGATGACAAAGTCTACTCTCAGCCGTCTTGTTGCTTGGCGTTTAAAGTGTAGTAATGCTACACTTTTACATATTTTTTTTTTGTAGATCCTTGTATAGTTCTCTCTGTGGAGTTTATATTGCTGGTCTTTACATTCATCTGACATAACAGCAGCTACACTCATCCAGTCTGATCTGCCCTCCTCCTACCATCCTACCGAAGCTGTATTAGCTGTTTTAGGTTAATAACAATGCAAACCAAACACTTTTTGCATCTGCTGCTTAAGATTAAAGCTTTCCAGTGGTAAGCCGCACTAAGACTTTTTTTATTTTTTTATTGTGAAGAAGCTACAGTAAACAATATTTTCCCCTGAGTTTGGCTCCAAATGCTATAATCTACACGATAAGACATTTCTCTACAGATACATATAAAGGATCTGTTTTAAATATTTTAAGGGAGGACCTGATAAAGAAGCAAATCACATTGAGCTGGTAGATGTGGAGTACAGTAGAGTCAAGATTTAAAGCACCAGCGGGGCATTTTGGCTTACAGGCAGCAGTCCATGATAATAAATACACAAAGAATACAACAACTAGTAAAAAAACTGTTGGTGACGGGCATTTACTGCGGTTTTTACGAAGCAGGGGACCTTCAACACGTCATCAAAGTAAGTAACACCTTTTAGCACTGTGTCCTTTTTTTTTTTTTTTTTTTATTGAGCACTACTCATACCACGCTCATATAACTGGCTCTCATCGCGGTTTGCTCACTTCGTGGCTCGGCCCAGGTATCCCCAGCCATATGGGCAAATGCCAGTATTGAATCACCGTGTTCATAATTTACCGGACGCACGGCACAGCGGTCGGTCATGGTGAAGTGTGACTCAGGATGACAGAGTCTGAACCTGATGTTAAAAAGAGATGAAATGTTTGGCCCCGCCGTGTCATTTTAATGTATTTGTAAGCGGAGGTTAAATTATATTTACTATTTTTGTTTTTCATTAGGATCGCTATAATCTAATCAGATGAATCATCTCCGCAAACTTAAAAATGAACAGGGTTCAAGTTGGTACAGGCCTGGATTAGATCTTCAGACTGTATATCGCATATCAAGCACACAAAAAGACTGCGCACACACACACACACACACACACACACACACACACACAATAAAACAAATAGATAGACAAATAGATACAGTATTATTGCAGTGATGAACTTCTTTTTTAATTGTTACCACTGAATGACAAATAATCCTGCAGTATGTTACTTTATGTTGGTCGAAAAAATGAGTGAGGATACTTGCTAATAAACTTCATTGGACAGATAGATAGTAGGTATTCCTCTCATACTGAAATCAAAAAGGGCAAAGAGCTGTGAAGCCCCTCTCAGCAGACTAATAGGCAGTGAGTCATTTTCCTACCTAAGAACACGGTGTGCAAGGACAAAAATCACAATTCAGGGAGCATGAAAGAGCTAAACCGGAATGAAGGTAGTCACACTGGCTCAGCCCTTGAGACTATAATATCGTTTGAGTGAGAGTTGAAAACATGTACCGTAAACTCGCTCGCTTTTAAAAAAAAAAAAAAACACCCATAAAAGGATGTTGCGCTTATGTCGCACAGAGCTCAGCTGCGAACCTGCCTGTTGACTGATTAAGGCGACTCAAGTTAGTGCTGCCAATACTGACTGAACAGGAAATCTGATGAATCACGTTTGCATCCTATATGCCGTTGTTTGCCAGTTTAGAATAAAAGGCTTTGTGTGCACCGACTTGGAGGAGTGTAGGGAGGAGAGCACCGGAGGAAAGGATACGGGGTGAGGGAGGTAGAATGAGGGACTCACACACACTGAGGTGAGAGAGAGAGAGAGAGAAAGAAAAAAAAAAAAGAGAGAAGAGAGTAGGGTGGAGAATTGGGGGGAGGGGAACACCTACTCTTTTACATCAGACTGACGCACGAGTGCTGACAGAGATCAGATAGAAAAGGCCACATCCCCCCTTTCTAACCCCCCCCCCACCACCACCCCCACCCAACCCCCCTTGAGTCAACTGGAGCATTGGTTGAGCTGACGTGGCCGTGGAGTGCCAGCCTTCCAGAGGAAGCAGCTACGGGAAAAACATCAGTTCTCCTCCACAAAAAAAAAACAAAAAAAAAAACGGCAGGCTGCCACTGAGCCAAGAATAGCCACGCAAACAAGCTGCCCATTCTGGCAGAGTAAACAGAGGCTAGGCAACACTTTGGGAACACCATCATCTCCCGTCAACATCATATAACCCTGTCCTCGCCTCCTCCGCCTCCTGGGGGGGATGGGGAGGGCGGGGGGCAAGGTGACAGGATCAACTGGTGCGGTGGCGTCTGAGAAGTTACGGCGGGGAGAGGAGGTGGGAATAATTGTTTAGGTTGGGTGAAAAAATTAAAAAAGCAGAGGGGACATACTTATCAAAAGGCCAGGCACATGTCCACGCACACACACACATAGATCCGCAAGGGTTTTAAGGCCACTTTGAGCACCCCACCTGTTTCCTCTCGTCTGAAAATGGATCGAGATCATAACAAACAAAGTGGAGTGGGACTTCACACAGGTCTTCTAAGGCATACGACAAACAGAGGGGAAACTTGGCAGACGTGGCTCTGAAATAAAAAAAAAAAAAACGGCGACAATCCGAGCAACCTGTCAGGTTTAATCGGGTGTACAAATGAACCCTTCAATTAGATAAAGAGAATAAAAAGAAGCAGAGGAGGTGAGCTACAGAGAGGTTCGCTGGATTAAGAGAAGGATGTTTAAAAAAAAAAAAAAAAGAAAAACCCAAGAAATACTTAAATACACTGACAGAGGGCAAGAGTGAGACAGGTAGAGAGAAAGACAAGAGAGAGAGTGGTTTCATACGGGAGCTCTCAATAACTTCTCGGTGGCAACATGATGAAGTGTGAGCCTATAAAAGATGATTATTAATCGGAGCTAATAAACAGTCTCCGTCTACAAATAAAGAGAGACCATAGGCAAGAGAAGGCGAGCATGGGAGGGAAGCCAAGTACTGAACTGGCCGTTACACAAAAATACCAATTCAACTAAGTTAAAACCTTAAACTTGATTTCTTTTTTTTCTTAGATAAGACAAAATAGCTCTTTCTGTGCTTTGCATAGCACTTTTTTTTTCTTTTCTTGCGGGCAGGAATTAGTTTCCATCAATTAAGAGGGTAGTAATTTGTAATAAGCATAACGTTCTATTAGCAGATTACGGAGCCGCGGAGAAGCAGCCTTGTCTACGTCCAGGCTGCATCTCCACAACATTCCCATTAGCATCAAACCCCCACTGATCCAGGCAGATAGAGGAGGGTAGCAAAGAGGAAATGGGCAATCTGTGCTGATCTGTGTACAAACCAGAGCCCGAAGGAGGAAGCTACTCTTTTTTTTTTTTCATTCTTTTTTTTTTTTTTTTTAAGGCATTAATAAAATTTGTCCCCAACCCCAATGGTATGAATGACGTTTACAGGACGGGGAAGCAATCAGTAATGTTTCATGCTTGTGCTCATTTCAGAAACATCATACTGTTGCTGCTGCTGCTGCTCTCAGACAAACATACGCAGAAGGAGAGAAGGACTGAACCCACGGGGGCAGAGATTTTTTAAAATAATTAATTATCTAACTCAATCCAGGATATGGAGATTCCACTCTAAAAACCACTGTCTCCTGAAACAACAAGCTATCCTCACAAACCCTGTGATGTTGATAATTGAACAAATATTTTTTTTAAAAAAAAGAAAGAGTTGACAGGTCATCGCCCTGCTCAGGACATCCTGCCTCTGAAAACCAAAAAGGTTATTTATGTTGTTGTTGTTGTTTTAACACCCTTCTCCCGTCTTCTATCATCCTCTTCACCCTTTCTCCCTCCCCCTCAGTATCAACGTAGCAATGGCAGAATGAGTCACAAGCTCAGTCATTCTTAGAGCTACTCACTGCAGAAACTGTGAATGAACGGTGTGCCTGTGTGTGCTTCTACACGTTTGTGTACAATGTCCTTGGAGTTGGGTGGGGGGGGGGGGTATAAAAATAATGTGCTAATGGGGCTAATGTTTCTGATATTTTCGGTCCAATTATGTGAACCATATGTGAGGAGTATTGTTTGCGAGAGGGCACTGGGGGTGGGTGTGGGCATGCAACCATGCCACGTTTGTGCACATGGAGTTTTAATCTAATTGGATATGATCGTGGATGCCCGTGCAAATTCTGTGTGTTGTGTATTCCCGGTCTAAATAATGAACTGATCACTGGAACTGCAATACCTGTGTCACTGGCCACCACTGTGTAAGCCCAGGGTCTCATGATGTGGTTACGTGTCCTTACTGCCCAAACACCAGCTCCAATGTAACTCAATATCAAGGCTTTGAATAAATAGAGGTGAGGAGGGTGGGGGTGGGGGGGCAGTGTCAAAGAACATAATGAGAGAGAGGGTGAAAAAGAGCGAAGCTTATAAAGCGATTTATATATGTTTATTTGACCATTTAGTTGAAAATAAATCAGATTTTTGCTGTTTTGCTTTTGTTTTTTTGTTTGTTATATTCATGTAGTGTCACTTGCAAATCATTCTGAGATGTAAGGTGCTTGAAAGGATGAACAGAACTTATTATTCATACACACCAGCTCTTGTCTATTAAGTTCCTTATTGGAAAACAAAGACAAATACATTCTGGTACAGATTGTATCACAAAATGTTTTTTTTTTAATCTTTAAGACTTTTTAAACCTTTACTGATTACCGACGTATTATAAAAAGCTTTTCCAATCACTTTGATACATGAACAGGGAATTGAGTAGAAAATGTATCCAGCACCGACAACTTGTTCTGATGATGCCGCTGGGACTATTTTCTCTGAATCCCTAAAAACTCTAAAACTTGTCTCAAACAGACAAAATGACTGTTGAGTAGGAAAATGTCTATTGTAGCCGTAGTGTCAGATGTTCAACAAGTGCACGTCCTTGCTGGTCAGTTTCAGCCACAGGGGACATGACAGTCTCAAGTCCCTCTGATAGAAAATAGACTAAAGCACATCTGCAGCACCATCAGGAATGAGATGAAGTGTTTCACAGCTATGGCATCGGAGATAAGGGACAAGTGGACAGATGGGTTGGCTGACCAACCGGTATCAAACAGAGAGAAAAAGGAAGAGGACACTAGCAACACGGCTACAAACTGAGCCAGCTGTATGCATGCACATACAAATGTGTAGACACACACACACACACACACACACACACACACAGAGACAGACACACTCCTTAGTTCCTTGTCCAGATGCCAGAATGGTTGTCTTGGCTTTTGTGGGAGAAGGCACATCTCTATCAGGCTCAATAATCCCAGTGGAACTACACAGTGCTTTCAGCCATAAACCAGAGACTGAATCACACAAAGTGATGTGAATCACTGGCAGGCTAGGTCATAATAAGAAGAAGTGGATCTTATCAACTCAGATGTCCTAATGCCGACTTGTCTCATCATCGGTCACAAAGCTTATCGGGTGGGCTATCAGGTGATGCCAGTCATACAGCCTTCAGATCTACAGTGGCAGACAAAGAGAAGAGGGCCGACCCGGGGGGTGCTGGGAGTTTGGGTTGCTACGAGGGCATTTCAACAAGCAAACAGAACTGCCCTTATGGCGAGGAAGACAAGTAGGACGATGCTAAATGGTCAATATAATTATCCTCTGTTGCTAAAGGCCCCTCCTCCAAGGCACGTATAAAAAAAGAGGCAAATGCCGTCTATAAACAGCATTTTACAAGATTGTCTGTTCCTATTAAGCAGGCTGTCATGGGCTAACGCGTAGCAATTACGCACATCCAGCTGCTAAAAATACATGATTGGATACTCAAAATTGCTGCGAGATGGAGAAAAAAAATAATAATTCTGAAATATATTTGTATACCTGATGATTCTGGCTTTGTAACTGTGCCATGCTGTCCCTTTACAAACTAGGGTTAAAGGTGAAAGCGTTACTGCGCAACAGACACGTACGTGAACAGAGATAGTCTGTTGTTGTGAACACACACACCAAGCCAAACCACATGCACAAACACACACACACACTCTTCTTTCTCCCTCCTTGCACCGCAAGCGGTGAGTCATCCCTCTATTCACGTCACTGAGAGATGAGTGCACCCTGTGACAGGCCAGTTAGTAGCAGTCACACTGATCTATGTGGCACCTCTCAGCTCTTTGTTTCTCCTCTGATGGAGAGACTATGTATGCTCGCTCCCTATTAGGAAGGTTTACTCAGCTTGTAATGGGGGGACGGTGCGGGAGCTCGGTCAGACAGGAGTAGCGAGAAGTGCTCCGGCGTGAGCAAACGGATGGCTTCCTGCCTGGGTAGCATCACTTTATGTCACTGATTTTGCTTTCCTTTGTGTCATCCAAAACTTGGACGCCTCAGGCATATCGTACAGACCTATTGTCTCATCTTTATTTAAAAAGACGTCACAAAGCAGACAAGAAATATTAGTTTCTTTCAACAGTGAGATACTATGTACAAGTGTAAACAAGGATCATTACATTTATTCGAAAATGTCTGAGCAACCTCCCTGCTGTGGCCACAAAGGATAGCAAACATTCATATACCTTTATTATACTGACAGCTTTTATTTTTCTTCATAATATCAAATTAAACATTTAAGAGTGGGAGAAAAAAAAAAAAAAGGGAAAAAAGGATGGTTGAGAGCTCACAGACAATGTCAATACAAAAGAGGGATGTCCATAAACAAAGCAAATCATTTTCAGATCAATATTTTCCTTGGGCAACCGCATTTTATCATAATCGTTTACAATTATGGCCCCGCAGCTCTACCTCCTACAACTACTCCAGCTGTCTTCCGTTCGCAATGTCAGCGACGTGTTGGAGCCAGACTTCATTGTTGCTGTCACAAAGCCAGCGCAATCACCAACAATAGAGAGAAAGGAAATGACTGCCATCAGAATATGTAACACATCTTACCCAAACAATGCCTTTGTGCCCCGACTCCTCTACCGACAAGGTATGCCCCACCCTCCTCCACCCCCGCCCCGGATCGGAACCAGCAACCCCCCGGCTCTGAATCGGTTCTTTTTTTAAAAAAAGGTTGGTTCTTTTATCAAAAGTATTTGAAGTAACCATTGAGTGTGATTAGCAAAGTGGAAAATATGGTTTTGCTGTAATTTACAGTCGCATATGCATCCTTGCCTCTGTCTTTCTGTCCGCTGCTCTACGTCGCTTTGCACAAGGGCGGGGCTGAGGTCCTTAACGACACACAAACACACACACACACACACATATATATACAGAGAGTGGGCAGCAGAGTAGGGGAGGCCACAGTAGAGAGAATGAAACCATGTGAAGTGAAAGATACGTTTTACTCAAGATAAAGATTTGGCCGGCGATTTTCTATATTTTCCTTCAACAAATCTCATGAGCAGAGCCAAACCAACAATGATCTCATCCTACTTACAAGTATTGTGTGTGTGTGTGTGTGTGTGTGTGTGTGTGTGTATCTAAACTCTGATATATTGTATTCCTCTGTGCCATAGACATCCATTGTTGTCCAAAAACTATTAAAAAAATGTGAAACGGCGAGCGTGTATTTGGTAAACCCAAGTTATATGCTGTGAGTGTGTATGTGTCAATGTGTGTCAGTGTCCCAAGTGTATTTATTTATTTTTAAATCAAATTCAAATCCAGAATTGAATCCAGGTATCAAATTCAAACCCTTTTGAAACCTTTACTGATTATTATTAGATTTTACTACTCTAATACTTGCAGGTGTCTAAAAGCTAAAATAACTTCAACCCAAATATGTCTAATCACCTTGTTGGCTGAGAGGGCAGAAACATTGCTGTTTTTAGTGGCAGCCTAATTAATGTTCAAAACCCGTATCTACAACCTGAAAATTAGATGAGCGGCATAAAATATGAAAGGTTAATTATCTGTATCTGACACATTTAATTAACAGTTATGGGCCTACTGTGATTCAGGAGCTACTTGCTCCAAATAACAAAGGTGTCGGCTCATTGGCGGCAATACAGTGGTGTTACAGGGTGATGTGTCTTTTCACTCGCAAACCATCTTAGACTGAATACAGACTCTGGCAGCGGAGAGCACATCAAGCAAGCAGAGAACAGCCAAACTTTGTATTTTAGTCTGAATTAACAGTAATTAATTAGCTACAGCTGGTCTGATGCAGTGATGTCTATCATTTTAACCAGCGTCAGCTATATTGCCAAGCCCTAGATATCGTCCATTTTCGCTGTATTCATTTTAGACAAGTCTTTTTTTTATACTCTGATGTGTATGGAAAGCAGAGCACTAAGCATTTTAGAGGCATACATCAGCTCTATGAAGAGTGTAGCCAAGAAGGCCTTTGTTTTTCCACCCACAATGCCCTGAAACTGACACAGTGACACAACGCTGTCTTTTTTTTTTAATTTTTAAAAATGCTTGCATGATGTGCAAAATGTCTTAATCATAGAAATTAAATTATTAAAATAATGGCTGGCTACATTAGCTTTGTTGCGTTACAACAGTCCAATAAACTGTGACATGAAATTTATTTGTGCACCTTTAGCAGTTTACAGGACTGTTGTGACTGGTTTCAGGTGGCTAGCTGGCTCTGGCTATCTTGTAGTGAATTTAACAGTCACATCTGAGATTCCTCTCACTGGTCTTCAGTCTGAGTGAAATATGGTTTTTCAATCGTGTTCATCTGAAAACTGAAAAGATAAACGTGTGTAATAATAAGAGAACTGCTTTCTTACCTGTGATACACTGATACTGACCATCCTCTCGTCGAATAGTGAAGGCCTCACCTGGGTTTACCTGCACCAGGATTACCTGTGGGACAAAAACAAGGAGAAACTTCACTTGACTGTCTAAAGGTAAGTATCACATTTGTTCTACAGCGACAAGTTAATTAAAACTGACGCGCCTCTTGTACATGGACACCTTCACATGTTGGCACGCGTGAATGAGAGCCACAGTTTATTTTCTGGAAGTCAACTCTGACATCGGAAGAACAACATTTTTAAACTTTTCTGAAAATGTTCCTTCATGGCTCTCATATGAACAAAAGGAGCAACATTATACACAACGGTCTCAACACAATCTTTGGTGTGACAGTCAAGATAAGATCGTCTGAAAATCATAGTGGGAACTGCCGAGACATGCTAGCTAGCTACAGCTAGTTAGCTTGGTTTCTTCAGTAGGCTACTGCCAGCTAAAACGGAGTTTGTTTTGTCCATAAGCTGCATGTCACCAAGCCAAAGAAGGTCCCACAGCCCTCCGATACAAGGATTGCAGGTACTCCATATCTGAGCCTGCAGGCAGGCACTGCCCACACACTGAGCTCTGTTACCATGCTTCAGACATATCAAGCCATATGTCTGGCGGAGCTTGGGACATTGATGCCCCCCAGTGGCCCGCTGGTGCAGCTTTTCAACGAGGTCAGAATTTCTATGGATTATGTTCTCTGCATGCCCTGCTGTGCAGTGCTCTCACTGGGCAGGAGGATGGCACAGAGACAGCTGTGGCTGACTTTCTCTGATGTTCCCAATAGGTACCGGGCTGTTTACTTGGATGAGCTAGAATCTGCTGAGGGTTTGTTCGGGCAGTCACTCAACACTATCCAGGCGAATAGCTGAGGAAGAAGCAGACAGAAGCTCTGCACCGCATCATTCTTAGACGTGATGTGAAACCCAAGCCGCAAGTTCAAAATGCTAACACTCAGATGGCTACTGAAAGTGATCAGCGCAGGGGGTTGCTTTGCAGCCAAGCATCTCACAGATGCTTACGTAGCGATACACCCAGACCACAGGCAGTTTCTAAGGTGTGCGTTTAAAGGCACAGCCTACAAATACCTGGTGCTGCCGTTCGGACTGCCACTCACCCCCGCGCCTTCACCAAATGTGTTGAGGCTGCTTTAGCTCCCCTCCAGGAGAGACGTTTATATATTAACCTATCTGGACGTTTGGTCTCTGATAGCTCCAGAAAGCAAGCGGCAGCACAGCTAATGCATATTCAAGCACAGAGTTGCCACGTTTCACCACTGCTTCGCTCAATTTCAGTTGGGAAGTCTGTTGCATTTCTGGATGGCACCTATGATCGCTGTAGGGAGGCTTGGGCTGTTAAGATGCAAGCAATTCAATGCTGGTCTTGATTTCACCAGCTGTGTGTGCTGTGCCACCTCCAGAGGAGGCTGATGATAACATGTTCTTGTATCTGGTTTACTATGTCACGGGTCCCCAATAGGGAGGGTGTCTTTTTGCAAGGTGATGTCCATAGATGCTTCCCTGAGGGTAGGAGGGCACTGTGCCATGGTGTGGTAGTGAGAGGGGTCTGGACAAGCTTGACATCAACCACCTGGAGCGTTTTCATCCGGTTCTGATAGGCCAGTATGTGCCGATCAAGATAGACAATACAACAGTGGTATCCTGCATAAACGAGCAGGGAGGGAACCGTCATTTTCTGCCTCTCAGAGCCACACATGTCCCAGGCTGCCTGAACCTGGGGGCCGACCTTCTCTCTGGAGGGGGGACCTCTTGTAAAAGAGTGGAGACTGCACCCATTGGTGGTGATTCAAATATGGAATTGTTCTGGCAGAGCAGAAGCGGATCTCTTTGCCTCAGGAGCAAACCCTTGCTCCCTGTTCTTTTCCATAATGGACCACAAAACAATTCTTGGAATGGATGCGCTAGCACACCCGTGGTCCAACACACTCCTGTATGTATTTCGGAAATGGTACTGCCTGTTCCTGAGAAGGTGTGCTGGCAGGATCTGTCCCTGACCCTGGTGGCCCGTCAGTGGCCTGCAATCGTGGTATGCCGAGATAATCAGTCTGCTGGCAGCGAGGCCCTGGCAGCTTCCTCTCCGCAGGGACCTCCTCTCTCAAGCAGCCAGGACTATGGCGGCTGCATGTCTTCCTGGTGAGCGATCCAATTTAATAGTTAAGGGTCTGCACCCAAGTGTGGTGGCAACGATGCCTAGAAATGGTGGACTTTCGAGCAGGGGTACCAGGACTGAAATGTATTCCGGTTTCAGTGCTCTATTGTGGATGTTTCAATGCTCCTTCAGGAGCGGCTGGATAAGGGTCTCTCTTTTTCCATAATTAAGGTCTATTTGGCAGCTATATTGGTCTGTTATCTTGGCTTTGATGAAGTGACGCCTCTTGCCATGCATCCACTGGCTGAGGCCTGTGGTTAAATCCAGCATCCCTTCATGGGATTTGGCTTTGAGCTTTTGAGCTCTTGACCTTTTGTCCTCCTCCTTTTGCATCCGAGGAACAGAGGAGGTTGCATTCCCTGTGTCCTGTGCTACACACCTACACAGACCGCACTCAGAGTAGGGCTGTTCCATTATGGCAAAAAAAAAAATGTTTTAATTAAAAAAACAAAAAAATCATACAATTATTTTGGTATTTGACACAATTGATTCAGGAACAGATATGCCTCCGAGACACACGTGATTGATACGCATCTCATGGAGACCCCTTGTGTTTTTTTAAGCTTCCGGTCAATTCCTGTTGCATTTAGTGAAGCGTAATTTGCGAAGACAGCTGTCTGAATAACACCAAATATCCCGCTGTATATGCGTTATACGTGCTTATTAACGGTATACATTGAACAGTTAAGGCTCCCAGTCTGTCTGCGAGCTCATCTGTTCCATTACAGATTCCCCTCACTCGCTACGGTGGGTGGGGAAATACAATCAATGAATCAATAAATACAAACACTGTCGATTTCTTCCTGTGGAGCCGACATGAAAACTATTTTGGCTGAGTAAATTTCTGCTGTCAGTCAGCCTGGTGGAGGCAGTTTGTCCGGCTGCTGACCTCTGAGCTCCACAGGTGCCGCTGCTGACAGACGGCTGGTTCTAGACAGAGATCAGTGTGGATTGAACGGATAAGAGCGCGCTTTGTTGCCCGTTCATGTTCCCAGTGAGCATGAGTTTGGATACGAGACAAAACGGGAGCATCATTGCGAAACAGAAAGCGGCACGATAATCGTTTCATCTCGATCATCTTGTTTTCCTAATCGTTGGAAGCCAAATTCATCATTGAAAATGAAATTGAATCGATCACCCAGTTCTCAGCTGGAGTACGCGTTTATGTGACTGGTTGTCCGTCTGTTTTGCTAATCCTGCCAGCGGCAAAGCTCTGTCTACACAGCAGCTTTCTCACTGGGTTGTGGAGGCGTTCTCCTTGGTTTACAACAGTAGAGGTCTTCCATTGCCTCACCGTGTGAGGGCACGTTCGACCAGGGGCATGGCAACATCATGGGCTTTGTTTAAAGGGGTATCTGTGAGTGATATCTGTGCTGCAGCCAGTTGGTCATCAACACACACCTCGGTTCGGTTTTACAATTTGGATGCGACTGCCCCGTCGGTGGCTCATTCGGTCCTTTCTGCTGTGTCTATGTCTGGAGGTGCTTCAGTCTGGTTTGGAGATACAACACTAGGTTGCCGTGGTTGTACAGCTGGGCTCGGTGAAGAGCGGCTATCAAACTGAGGGATGACAGTGATGACGGATGTTTATATGTGCAGGTGGGGCCTTGCATACGTCATGACAGATCTTCTGCCTTAAAGGTGTGACTAGAGGTGTCTTCAATCAGGCCACGCGGGGGTGTGATATCCCATACTGCATATGTTATAATCATAACACTTTGTTTTCTCTTCTCATATGACTATTAGACAAAACAAGCTAATTAAAAGGCATCACAATGAGCTGTGAATGCCATTTTACTCTTTTTGACCGAGGAAAAAATGGGCAGTTTAATTGAAAATGAAAATAATCGTTAGCTGCAGCCCTAGGGACTAGTACACCCCCCCCCAAAAAAAACATTCAGGCAGTTACACAGTTACACTTTTTACATCAAGAAGCAGGCATTACAAAAACAGCATGAAATAATTGAGAATAACATTAAGAGACTTAGGGGTGAGCAATTTAGCTGGTGGGATAGACATTCATAAAACTACAACAAGTTTTCAAACGATAAAATTCTCCTTGCATATGGGAGATGTAAGTGTGATTTAAGTGCCATATCTCGCTAATTTGAAACATCAATGACTGTAACTTCACAAGCTCATTCTGCATTAACTTTTATAGTCAGTTTAGTTTTATATCGTCCAGATAATCTGAAATTGTTTGATGCAGTACGGTATGATAAATGCAGCTTTGATTTGACATAAAACATTTATATTCAATGGATTTTGGTCCTACAACTCATATCATAATCTTCATGAGAATTTGTGAAAGACTTTAATTAAAACATAATTGTTACAGGATGACAAATAGAAAAATATAAATTAGGTGTGCAATCTTTGCTTTTGCAGAGATGCTTACAAACATAACTGCTAGTAATAGCAAATGCACAATTACACAATATTGAAACTTGTAATCAAGAAACTGTGGGTCTGATGCCTTCCACATCACAGTACATTAATACATATCTGAAGCTGAACTATGTGCGTGTTAATCTGATTAAAATGTTTGGGGTTGTTTTTTTGTTTTTTTTTAAACTTGATAGCATCAAGTATGTTACCACAATGTAATTGTTTTAATCCTTTACAAAAATGTAATTTTCCCTAGTGTACATATGGCATAACAACTACAGCAACCTGTTGTCTACAGATCAAATAATTTAAAAAAAAAGAAAAAAAAAAAGAAAAAAGAAAATAGAGGATGTGATTGTTATTTCAACCTACTTTTAACATAGTAAAAAAAAAAAAAACAATTAACCTGTATGTCAAAAAATAATGATTATGTCAATATTCTTAAATGTAGATTGATTTGAACCATTTTTCCTCACAAACCTAATTGGTATCTAAACATACTCCCCTCTACTGGAGTTATCAGCTTTACATGTGTTTTTCTAGCTTTAACAATAGATCCAAGTATTCTATTAATCGCAAATATCAGATGCACACTGCCACCCTACTCTGTTGCATGCTGCTTCTGTCATTACAAAAAAAAAAGACTTAAGCATCAGAATCCAACAAGAAAATGATTAAGAGAACAAAACAATTATGACTAAACACTTTTCTGAATTTGCATAACAAAAACAGGTCCATTAAAAATACCACCAAAATCAACTTCAATTCATCTTTTTTTTTTTTAAATCTAAAAAGACTTTATAACAAGGTTGTTGTTGCCCGGCACAGTGTGTGGGCGCTTGTTACCTCATTCTTGCGGAAGTCGCTGTCATAGAATCTACACTCCCCTGGCAAAGGGCTTTGGCTATGGTTCTCTTTGAGCACAGAAATCATCAGCACCTCCATCTCTGACACTGCTCCCATTCATGTGCTCAGCAGGGAGACGGACCAGTCCTTTGACTGCCACACACAGAATCTCATATGTTCATAGACACCCACACACAAGCAGCGTCAGCACCTAGAGTAAATAGTGGTGGGGGGGGGTTCTGGGGCAAGGGAGGTCTAATTGAATCAAAGTCTAGGCACTTCACAGCTGGGTGCATGTGTACGTTTGTTTTCTACTCCCTTCTGTGTGAAGTAAACACCCCTCCTCCTCCTCGGGTGATTTTTTTTTTGTTGTTGTTTGTTTCAAATTAAAATTTTTAACCTTGGAAGTTTACAATTGAAATCAATTCTGTGAAAAATTCACTGCATGTTGATAAAAATCGAAAAAGAAGGAAATCTTGCTCTGACTGCTACTTACTGTTGCCCGCATTGCTTTTTCTCATTCAGGCGTTGCTATTCACGCAGTCACAGAGAAAAGGAAAAAAAAAAAGATGCTCCAGGGTCTACCAGACCCTCCACCACTTCACCCAACCCTCCTGAGAGATCACATGACCTGCGATGCTAACACATCTGGCTAGGCTGAGTCTTAACACCCTCCACTTCCACCAACTCCTGCACATAAAATCCAGGAAGGAGAAGAGGAAGGAGAAGAAGAAGAAGAAGAAGAAGAAAGAGCTGGCGAGACACAAGTGAGTGCACAGCAGAAGCTATGTAGGCGTGTAGGGGCTTAAGTCTCTTGCGCTGGATGTAGCCTTCACAGAAAGTGTGCCGTGAATCTCATGTTTGCTTAGCCTGGTTCAGCCTCATCTGCTCCATAGCGGCAGTCTCTGCAGCGGGCGGCTTGTTCACTCTTGCCTCTGGCTCCAGTGCAGCCTCCCTACCGTCAGTATCCACAGCAACCCCTTCAACAAATAAGCCACAGCGATGTCCGCGCCAAACCTTCAGAGAAAAGGATTGAAACCTTATCAGCAGTGGCCACTTTCCGGGAAAAAAGGAGGCGGATGAACCCAAGACAACAGGACCAAAAAAAAAAAAAAAATGAGAAGGACTTGTGATGATGCCTCAGTTTTCTATTCAGTTTTCCTTCTTGCCTCTGTCACTGACTGTGTGCCAGCTCAGTTAACGCCTGCTGTGCTCCTTAATATGGTTAATTTCAATAGCATTCCATCAGGGTGTGATCATAGCACAGCTGAGCCGGCAAAGGTATATGGGTTCCATAGCGTGGGGAGTCCTTTGTTCTGCCTTTTTTTTTCACAACAACAACAATGGCGTGAGGGAGCTGAACGACCCACGCAGCCTCTGAGGCTGACATATACGACTACGCTACAGTCCCTCTCCCTCCCTCCCTCCTTCCCTCCCTCTTTCCCTCCCTCTTTCCCCTCCTCTCCCTCCCTCCCTCCCTCCCTCCCTCCCCCCTCCTCATACTCTCTCTGGCTCTCTCTCCCATTCACAGAGCGACATGCCATACACTCTCTCTTAATACTCCGATCAATGTGAGAAGAGATGAGGTGGTGGGAGTTCAATTGCAGAGCTCCGGCTCTGGCGACGACGATTGCAGCCTTGAGTTCTCTACAGTCTTCAAAAGATCACAAAGCATCCCACTGACAGTCAAAACAGAGACGGCATTTGAACAGCAACACAATAAACAAAGCTCGCAAGTATTCATTGCTTCTGTAACATCTGTCCTTATTCATTCTACGTGGATCATTTCTTAAAGCGACAGCGCTGATCACTTGATCAGCATGTGCCAAGTTAAGAGATACTCTGCGTCACTGATACTGCTTCGGTAAGGGGTACAATAAAACCATCCACAAAATTAAATCCTACGGTTCATTTTATTCTGTGTAAAATGAAAAAAAAAGAAAGAAAAAAAGATGGATTTAAGGAGTTAGATAAATAGAGCTGCTTGCAGGGTTTAAGTACAATAGGCTTATGAAGTAAGATGACTTCAGGGAATTATGAAGTAAAATTAATTCTATAAGAGGAAGAAGAAAAATGATAAGAAAAAAGAACACATTACGCAGCACACTCATTAATAAGGGGATCCAATTTTGCATTCATCAAATAAGAAGTATGTTATGTGCACCGTGCTTAGAATCTGTTAAAAGAAATTTTCTTTCTACAGCTACAGTCTAAGAGTTACAGAACAAAGCACAAAGTGGATCAGAGTAGGTTTTTTTTTTTTTTTGTAAGAGGTGCTGTATTGTCTTTTATCTTTTTGGCAGGGAGAAACTTTAGTGTGCTCACATAGTGGACAAATGCAATCTCATTCAATAATAGAGCCCGACTGATAATGATTTTACGAGCTGATTTAAGCTAACTGCTGATTAATCTGTATGGATGTTCATAACGGCCGATAAGTAACGAGAACTTGTCATTAGAGAACAGTGATTGTGTTGCTATTGTGTGGTTTGTCCACCAGAGAGCACTGTGTTTGTGCTCTCTGGTGGTGGTGCTCGTTTACGAGAGAAACATATGACTTGTATTATAATAAACCGGTTGCGTGGTATAAAGCCTGTTGACAAACTTGGTTTTATGTTTACTTGTTAAGCAGTTAGTGAGACAGTTCTAGCGGATAAATGAACAGCAGCCCTGTCATTTTTCTCTCTTCACTATAATGCTGATAAATGCTATAAAAACACATGCTTGCAGTTTAACTGTTGCTAGATTAGTTCTCTAGTTAGCCATGACGCTAGCTAATGTCATGGCTGTAGAGGGAAGATAGTAGTGGTACCATTTAGTGTTGTCTTATTCTGCCCAACAGATATAATGGTAAATATATCTGTGACTTGTAACAGTCGGTGCATTGGAAACATACAGTATTTCATGTCTCACTGGTACCTAAAGCAAAATACCCCCACCAACACAAATGCAATACGGAAGTAACAGCATACATGTAAAATATGTATGCTGGTAGACCCCCATCATAAAAAAACAAAATATATCAGAACTGGATCCATTTCATGGCATAAAAAGGCAACATTTGCTTACAAAAAGCAAAAAAAAAAAAACACAATCTCTAAATTTGTAAATTATTTTGTAATTGATTTAACCAGCCTTTGAAATAGTGCTAGGATACTGCAAAGGTTACTTTTCACACAGATGAATAAGCATTGTAGTGTGCACTGGTTTCCTGGTCACATCCACAGAAGGGAAAATCATTTTAATGGTAGTGGATGGAAGAAACCATGCATTAAGAGAATGGGAACAATGGAAATCACAGTGACCAACATGGATTCATAGAACAGTATGTCTGGAAGTTAAACAATATATCTTGTTCCGACCGTTGGAAAAATTTGCGTCCATGTATGAGCCCTATGCAAATAGAGTGTAGATCAATTAGCACACACTGTTGCACAGGTGGCCACCGCTGTGTTTTATTACCCAGGAGAATGGGCCTGCTCTGTGCGTTCATGGCTGTTAGCTCTGACGTTTCTCTGCCGTTGGTGACTCAGAGTTCAGGTTTCTCACTATTTGTTCCTCTTAATTGTTTACTGTGCGTTTATGTGACATAGCAGCTGGGTGGACAGGAAACAGGAGCCAAATGACACAGGGAAAATCCTGCCGGTGTCGGGACTAGCCAGGAACTGACAATCTCCCTGCATCTGATGGCATATGCTTATGTGTGCAAAGATAATTCAAGGCAATTTGATCCACCCTCCAGAATCCCCTGGAAAAGTCGCATGACGGAATAGTAGGAAAGAAAAAAACAAGAGAGGAAAGAAAATCTTTCCAAGAGGTGCTGTAGAGAGTTCTTGTAAAAATCAGTTATGCTCATCTAAGTCACAGAGGAAATAACCTGCACTTATCAGAGGAGCCACTAACATTATCAAAGCATGTAGTCACATAGAATATACATCAAAGTATAGTCTGAAACCTGTCACACTGCATTTTCCACCAGATTTCTGTGTACCATGTTAATTAGCTTCCATTCAACTGACGATATATCTATGAACTTATGACCTGCGGTGATTCCAGGCTTTGTGTTAAATGAAAATTAATTTGTTATGTTTAAAGGGGGGGGGGCATATTATGATGAAATGATGCTATATCATGACATCATGACAATGAATAAAAGACAACAGAAACTCAAATTTATGACAAAAAGGCATCAGACATTTTTACTTATTCTAATAACGATTCAACCACTGACTCATAAGCCTCTAAGCATTTATACCTACGTCAGTTTGGCACAATGGACTTTCCCTTCGTTTCCGTTTCTTTTCGACGGAAGACTTCTTTCTGATCAGTCTTCATTCACCTACTTTTTTAAAAACGAGATTTAATATAGAGTCAATTAAGGATTCATGCGGTCTTGTTCTGTAGCCATTCCGGTATTGATCTGGGTGTGTGTGGTTAGGATCACTGTCCTGCTAAGAGTCAAATCATCGCCTAAATAAATAATGGCGCAGTGAGAATCGTTTTACTCATGACTTTGCCTGCATTCGATTCGGATCTTTGTTCTCTCTAACCTATTCAAAGAAAAAGAAAAAAAAAAAACAAGGTCTAACACTGCCACCACCATGCTTCAACAATAGAGCTGGTGTTAGATAGGTGATAGGTTGTGCTCGTCCTGATACAGAGATCTCCACTCTAGCCGAAGTTTTCAATTTTCTGTTAAAATCAGACCACGTTATCTTTTCACTCATGTCTTCTAGAAAGTTCAGATCATTTTCTGCAAACTTCAGGTATGCCATCATGTGTTTGTTTTTTTTCCCCCCCTCACGAGTACCTTCCATCTGGCTAATCTTTCACATAGACCAGATATGTGAAGTGTCGTACTGAGTGTAGTCTTTCCAGAGCAATCACTCACAGCTAGGGCACTTTGTACTTTTGTCAGTCCTTGAGTTCCAGGTCAGCTCCCTGGCCAAGGTCCTCCTAGTCTGACCGGTCTGTGTGGTCAGTCTGCCTGCTCTGCTGATGAGGTAGTTTCGCATCATCACCATTTAATGATCAAACCTTCTGTTCATCTCCTGAATTTCCAACACATTAAAATGTTACATTTTGTTTCCATACACCTATGGTGTCTACCAGGTTTGTCTCCCTCTAGCCAGCCGAAGACGCAATTCTGATTTCAACATGTCATACTTTAAAATGAAGAATGAAAGTTTGTCATTTTAGTGCAAAAGGAATTCGGTGATTTTGCTGCAAATGTGATGACAAAAATTATCACTATGATGACAGTGTTAGAACTGCTTGATTAAGCTATTGGGACAATCTTGATCAACTGTAGCGCTTATTTTTGTGTGGTTTCAACCAATTCTAGATGTTTGAAATGAATGGTTATAGAGTGTTGCTCAGATCAATATATGTATTATTAAACAACATAGTAACCATCAATGTCATATAGGGTTGGGGGAGAAAATTGATTCATTGCAGTACACAATCTTTCAAAAGAGGATTGCAATGCATCTAAGAATCAATTTTCTCCCCCATCCTTAAACAGACGCTCAATAAATCAGAAATTCCAAACTGATATAACATAAACGTGGCTCATGTTTACGTTCCTTACGGCTGAACCAATTGGATGGTGAAACGTAATGGACATAAAACATGGTAAACTAAAATATTTTGGGAACAAGACCAACATGAGAAACCATTTCACCTTTCACTCCAGTGTTGGAGGAAGAACAGATGGATGTCGTTGCTTCCAACCAGAGAACAATTGAACAATTGATAACAAAGCTTCTACCCAACTCCGAAAAGGGCGAAGCAAATCACTTGAACTTGATCGCAACTTTCATTGCCGAGGATTTCATTGAGAACCAGGGCTTTTGTGCTACGTTGCACATTTTGGAGCTGAGACACAACATCCATTGTTGCGTCCATCATTGAGGAACGCAGGTAGAAGAGCAGTAATGTGATGTGCGAACATAAATTTATGACCGATGACTTGGCAGTTAGTGTCTCATGTTCTCCAAACAAGTTCGATGTATGAGAGCCAGACAAGTGCAAATGTGAGCTGAGCTAAATGGCAGAAGAAGAGCAGTTCACTACCAAAGATTTAGTTTTAGTGAATGATGACGACTCAATGTGGTCGTTGCTGCTCTACTGGGTAAATTCCTACATGCTAAATCTGGCCTTTCAGCAAGGACAGGCACCTAGGACAGTATTGGAGAGTCATCAGCGGTCCAGGTGGTAAAGCAGACCATCAACAGACACGTCAGCGAGAGGTCCGCCGGTGAGCAGGAGAGAAACATTCCTCGTACAGCCTTTCCTCTTGACCTGCATTTCAAAAAGGACTGCCTTTCCTTTCTGAGGAGGAGTGAGTGGAGTCATATGGAAGAGTGATTGCTGAGGCTGTATCGCTAGAGGGAAGAGGAAACCAGTCATCCCATGATCACTGAGGAGGAGCAGCAACACCGAAACCCTTCTGCTCCCAAAAGAAGAGCTTCCATCATCTGTTAGTCAATCTCCTGGGGCAGATCTTCACTCAAGCTCGAGTTCAGCAGTCCATGTCAGCCTATGTTAGGGCTGAGGAGGATGTACTGTAGTGAGTACACCACTCACTCCCTCTCTCTCTCTCTCTCTCTCTCTCTCTCTCTCTACGAGGACCCTCTCAGCTGGTGGAGTAATAATAAGGTGATGTTTCCTCTGATTTCCAAGTTGGCCAAGAGATAGGCTACTCGTGTATTCCAGACACCGACGTCTCTGCAGAAAGTCTTCTCTACTGCAGGGGACGTAGTTACTGCACAGTGGAGCACGCTCGCACCCGAGTATGTAGACCAGCTCCTGTTCTTACACAAGAACTTACACTTTACAGCATTTACTAGCTAAGCACATATTATTTATGTTACCTCCATTATTTTCTGTTTTACGTCATGTTCCTCAAGATGCTGATACAGAATTCTATATTGTTTTTGTATTAGCACCATTTTTTGGTATACAGCAAAAATGTTTTGTTTTTTTTTGTATAAGGGATTCTGTGCTCATAACAGGAGGATTTTGGTTGAAGAGAAGTCTTTATTATCTACTTGTGAATAAAGGCGGCTTTTTATGTTATTAAGTGAATCAGAATATGCTGAAGTATGTGTTAATTTACGGCGAGGACGCTGCTACACGCACACTTTTGTTTCTTTTCCTGCTAGTTTTTGCGATGCTGGGAAATGTGTTGGCAAATATAACCTTCCAGTTGACACATCTCTTCCATTTATTGTATGAATTATGGATAATTACAAAGACACTATGTTTCAAAAAGGAGCGAGTAGTCACACACGGAGGAAAAAATGAATCAGGTATAGAAATCAAAATTTTTGACGCATCAAGACGCATAGATGATGGTGTCTAAAACACTGCTGAGTCACGCACTACCCGCCTCCTCACAATAGTCGACTAACAGTGGGCTCGGTGCGTCTCCGCAGACGATGCAGTGGATGACCAGGAGACAAGTAGAGTGGGTTGCATTTTTGTCACAACATCTCAAGTCCTCTGGCAGCTTGTGAGGGGGTCTTATGTCCAAGGCCGTGTCTCTTGTGTCTAGCTATAGCATACAAGGCTAACACTAAAAAGATGGCTGAGTCAGGAACGAGGTCTCACTTATCCCACAGTAACATTAGCCCACGCGTGGTATGTAGCCACAAACAGACCACACACACACACACACTGGTGGCTGTGTGCTCCCTGTTTTAATGTGTTTAGCTACTATTTAACACTGTGTTGTCACATTACGAGTGGAAAGAGTGGGTTCTTCATTTTTCTTTTTTTCCCCCCCAATCTCTGAGAAGTCTGTACCAGAGAGTAATAATCTAAGAATATTTTTGATAAGTAATTTCCAATAAACCATTTCTACCAACTGCTTATCTTTTTTTTTTCTCTAAAAGATGTTTCTATCACTTCTCTTGTCAGGTTACAAATACAGACTTAAAAAGAGGAACATCAAAACAAGCGGAAAGAACATGAAAACATTAAATGGCGGCTCTAATGAAAAAAAGCGATGAACTAAATGGTATAGAGAGATAGATATATAGATATATGTAGAGATATATGTCCATCAGCACAGAAAACATTTAAGTACATAAGCCATTAGCAAGGCTTAAACATTGACAGAAACAGACACAATCATCTGTTACCAATTTAGCTACCGACCAAACAGCAAGAGCAGGAAAAACTTGCAGGGAGGGGGGCTGGGGGAGGGGGGGGGGGGGGGGGGGTGTTAAATGGATGGAAGCAGTGAATCATGCTGGAGCCAAAGTCATCTCTAAAAGGGAATCATCTCAGGTAATGACCCCAAGACAACAGCTTCCTCTCTGACTCAGAATAATTGGTCCAACAGAGCGTTAATACCAAGCCAAGGCTGGGATAAAGAAACCCCGAGAATAAAGAATAAGGTGTCCTTGCAGCTTCTCAGAGTAAAAAAAAGGTCAGAAACGGAGGGGTCAGCCATCGCCGTGAATCCTCTTCACCGTCACCGCGGTCCTGCCTCGCTCTGTCAGGGCCAGACCCCTCCAGTGGTTCGTGCTCCTCACTCTGCAGCTGTCATGATATTTACACACCTCCTCAGACACACAAACACATAAGCTACATCTTATTCGCAGGAACGTCTTAGCAACAATCCCCCCCCCCCCCAAAAAAAAGCTCTATGTTGAATAATGCAAAGCTGAAGTCAACCAAGGTGATCAAGAGACTTGGATGCCACGATGTAAAAATTGCCACCGAATCTCCTTTGGAATATGTGCTCTTCATAAAAAAGGTACTAAAAACTCCCTCAATGGGAGAAAACACTGCACTGAGTGCCAGTTTCCAATGAGAAAACTAACTTAGCTGAAAGGTTAATAAAATGAAAAAAAAAAAGGTTGCTACAATAAAAATCACAGATGCTGTGAGAGAGGGGTGCAAAGAGGAGCTGATATATACAAGAAAATTGATTTTAAAGTCTAAGATATCGCTACATCAATCCGAGGAAAGTCATCAAAATTGATAGAGATGTCAAAAACCTAATTAGGAGAAATTACTGACTGACTAGTCTGTGCTGCTGAGCCTCTCATATGTTTGCTTCTGTGTGACCCATGACTCTTCTTGTTCAGTCCTTCCGTCACACGCTTTTTCAAAGTCACTCACTTCCTTTATTAAAAAAAAAAAAAAAATTAAATAAACTCTTTTCAGATGAAAATGACAGGCTGCACAGTAAACAACACAGTAACCAGCAGGAAGCTCAGAAGTGTAATTCAGACTCTGCAAAAACAAAACGATGAAGCAAGTCTCAATAAAACAATGATGTTGTGCACAACATGAAACGACCAGAAAATACTCAAATGTATCGATTCGTCACAAACTGGCATTAGAAACTGCATTTGCACAGCACGCACACACACACACACACACACACACACACCTCAAGGACAAATCCAATAAGTGAAGTAATAAGCCGTTTTATTTGCAAGGACATGCAAACATATAGCATTGTTGAAAATGACGGATACAGATTGGTGGATGATACTGACCCTGAAACTGCAGTATAAAATTCTGGCAGCATTTCAGTGACAAATACATCACATATGGAAGCAGACCAGAAGGTTGCCCTGTGTATCTCTGCCTATTACTTACTTATTGTTGCTGTGTTAATAGACATATTTCCTTTTGGCATATAAGGTCCATAAAACTTGTTGTTTTGCTATTATAATTCATTTAATGTACAGTTAAAAATATCAAATGTAAGCTCAATAGAATATTTAAATCTCATTTAAATCAATCAGATTGTTACAAATATGTATTGTTTTTGTATGTAATTGCATATCAGGTATCTAGGTAATGACATGTCCAAGAAGGAAACACAAAGCGTAAATCCAAAAAGAAAAACCCCACTAAGTCTGTGTTGGATAAGCACACTGACTGCTCTGTGCTATCAGATACTTGTTATTCCAGATCATGAGAACACATTTCAGTACATTTCAGTGATAATGAACACGCAGTGCGTCAAATTGGTCTGAACAGGAGGGCGGTAATGCCGTAAGCCAGGAAGGAACAGCTGCATTTTATTCCTCTAGCTCACATAAACCACTGTAAACACTGACATGTAGACGTGTACAGGTAATCAGGTAACCTTTGTGGGAATCGGTAAGGCAACTGAATTCCATGAGAACAACACTCTCGCAGCTCCCAAAACAACCAAGCAAAATTTGATCCCTATGTTGAACAAAGCCTTATTCAGGCGAGTGGGTTTTTTTTTTTTTTTCTTTTTTTTTTTTCCACTGTGGAAAATGACAAGATGGCTGGAAAGGCATGTTTATAGGGCAGTGCTAATATTAGCGAGTCTTATCTGGACAAACTGCATAAGACTGAGGAAATGACGGAAAAAGATATCACTGTGGGTTCCATGCCATCCCCCAGGAAGTCACGGAAACTAAGCAAATCGAACTGATGACCATCAAAATGACAGGGAAATCACCCAGGCTTGTCATGGCCACTCAATCTCACTCTTGTAATTGACAAGAGCTGATGGGGGATATCTCCCCATATCCTGTACCCATAAAAGCTGCTATCAAGACTGAGAGAGGGAGGGAGAGAGAGAGAGAGAGAGAGAGATGTGGTTCATGAGTAGCACACAGCTGTTGTCTATGATATGTAGTCATGAACTGCTGAGGTGAGGAGAGCTAATCCGTTTGGGTTGTTTCAATACTTTTCTGAGTAAGAACTATTTCTGCATGGGTTTCACAAGAACTAGATACTGTACGGTGCTGTCAATCATAATGTATCATGTAACAGCTTCGCAATTATGACACTGTATCAGCGTTTACAGCAACACAATAGGGTGAGAGAATTCTTGAAAATGTATTCGACTGCTGCAGTAAGTTCAATAAATATAAAATAATCGATATAAAATTAAACCAATTCATACAGTCGTGTCTCAATTCACTATACAATTCTACAAGCCAAGGCTTTAGACACATTTTGGATTTATTAATGATTGATACAATCAATCTTGGCTCAAGCTGTTCTTGATTACATATCAGGCCTAATACCACATTAATGGTTCCCCGCTGGGCTGGTCAAACTGTACACTATGTCACCGCTTTTCAGTTGTTACCTCTTAAGTGCTAGAAATGTGCCTGCTAAAAAAAAAAAATGTTTTTTTTTTTTTTCGCTCATTAAGTCCCTGAATGTACAAGAATTTTAATGCATCAATATTCCAGCAGTACAGTCTAGTGTTGTGCAATTAAAGGATAGATATTCCTGACACTTCTCCAGCCAGAAGAAAACCTGATATTTAAGCAAAACTGCAGACAAACAGACAACATGTGGTATCATGCCTTTGTTTTAGTTTTTTTTTTTTTTTTTACAGTGCAGATTTAGCTAGAGTCGAACAGTCAATAGTTCAACTGAGCAGTCACGGCTAAAAACAGACTAAATAAGCCCGAGGCACCATTTCTAACCAACTCCCCACAACTGTAATTACAAGGCACATTGCTGAAGGAGAATTCTGACACAACAGACTTGATGTGGCAAATGTGACTAATAGCGGCGAGACGCGAGGGCGGAGAGGAATCTGAGCGTACCTGCTGGGGGCCCTCCCCGTTGACCATGGCTGGGGGTGGCGGTGAGGCCAGGATCGGGAGTTCAGGGCTGAGAAGCTGGCCGGACTCCAGAGGTGGGGTGTGGTCTGCCATGTCTCCCTCATTCACACCACTGAAGAGGTACTCCTGCAACAAACACAGTAATCAATGCAAAGTATAAATAAAAGGTCTGCAGGCTCATCATCTTTAGTCTTCCAGCCTTTCATTAGACATGTGCTAAGGACCACATTTTCCCAGAATGCCCCAAGGATCCACTTTTCTCCTTTCCGCTCTCCTTTAGTGTTCATTATAAGTATATTATCACCGGACGCTGTATTTGCAAAACGTCGGGATGTGACTGCTTTCGTTATGAGCTGCATGGCTGTTTACGCCTTCTGCAGCGAGCTAAACACACTTCTAATAAAAGGCTGAAGACGGAAGGTTGCCTTTGAGATTTTGACTGGAAGTAATTGTGAAACTGTGAAAACAGTCTTGGGCAACAAACTCAGTGGCAATGATTGCAAATCAGAAGGAAATACCACAAAAACAGACCGTAAAAATAAGATTAAAAAAAATTTAAAAAGACACGATATGGACATTGCATCCATTAAAGTTAAGAAGAAACAAAACATCATGTGTACAGATCACCTCACAGGAAGTACTGCACTGTAGTTACTTTAGTAAGCATACATAAAATGCTTAACAGTCAGTCAGTTAACAGTTGGCCCAACATCAATTTTACAGTTACTTTGTATTTGTATTAGCAAAGCGGCGGCTCAAGATAGCTAGTAAAGTGGCAGGCTTGATTAGCCACAAGCTTATCAGAGGAAAAACTAAAGTCTACAAACTCACAACTCAACAATCACAAACAGTACGTGCCGTACAGTTACTGCTCTAATTATTGAATTTGCGGAGTAGGTAAAAAATGTGGCTGTAAATATGTCAGTTAAGCTGCAACTGTGTCAGGTTGTTCAGCTGTAACCAACTGAAACCTGCTGCTGGTGACAGATCAGTATTTCAAAAATTATTTTTATTCTTCTTCTTATTTTGTATCATAGCCGCTGTTTCTGGCTATAAGATCTATGAACACAGCAGGTCAAAGGACGGCTAGATGAAGGGATGGATGGATGTTTTTATTTGTATTGATCATTATGAATTATTAGGTTTGTTCCGATTCCAAAACATTTTCTTTTTCTATAATTCATATCAGATGTTATAAGCGCTTATCTGTGCATCTTAAAAACAATAAAGACAGGCATGACTAAAAAATACCAAATTCAAAAGGAGGTGATAACCATTATAAAAAAGGACCATCTGTTATTCATCGTTGTATTTTTTTTTTTTCCTACTTTAGGATGACATCATGGTCTGTATTTGTCTAACTGAACAATTGTTTCCAGTAATGACACAGCGAAAAGCTGAATGCAAATAATTGGAATTTGACGTGCATCATAATTAATTTCCAAACACATTCATTGTTTTCCATTTGCCATGTCATGCGCTCGCATCACGTAGACACACTACTTTAAAATTTGCACCTGACCACAGACACACCTCCACACCTTTTCACACACCGGAGGCCCCCGAGTGGAAGGGTGTGTTCTCACACAGGAAATAAAGATCATCATTATTCATTTCAAAATATGATGTCATTTTACTAATTATCTTTCCAAAAACGCATCTTTTTTTTTTTTTTCCATTGCCAGTCATTCATTCAAAATTGTACATTTTAATATAAAGCAGCAGACTATTCTTAGGGGCAGCTTGTGGATTTTCTGTGATGCAGGTTACTCTAGGCATGACTCCAAAAACAAGGATTCAAAAAAGGCGATATAAAAAGAGAAGCATACTAAATTTAGTTGGCTTTTTTTTTTTCATGGAGCAACTTAATCCAAATACTAAAACCATAAAGATGATAAGCTCAAATCTATATGATATGAATCAACGATTAACTGGGAGAACATGATCGCTGAAATCGATGCGACATGATCAGCTGGATAATTTTACTAGAGAGGACGAATCGCTTTGTTGGAAGTACAGCAACACTCGCTCAGTCTGCTCGCAGTGGTGTCATTGAGTCTTTTCCCTGACAAATGATCTTTGGCCGAGTACAGACAACACCTCCAGAGCACACAAACACCACAACAGCCAAGTTTAATTTTGGCCCGTCATCAAGTTACTCACGGAATTATCATCGTTATTTCGTTCTAATATGACCTGCTGACTGCAGACGGTCGTAATTTTAACCTGCAAAAAGTCACATTAAGCGCTGGCTAAAGATGGGGAAGTTTGCACCTAAAGGTTTTGAACGCTGCTCTTTTCGCTAATAAGAAATAGAGGAGAGATACAAGATTTTGTTAGCTTCAAATTTAGCAGATCTGGTGTTTTTTCCCCCCCTCAATAAGAGTGTCAACAACTACCCATACCAGTGTGACAAAACAATTTTTCCAATACTCTAGTTTTCACAAAACGCTGACACAGGAGAGCTTGTCTGTTGTAAAGGAGACAGGCAGGAAAAATACAGGAAAGGATCCGCATTTGTTTGGCTTTATTGTAGTCAATATCAATACATAACATATGAATAGCTCTGTCCCAATACTCTGGACAGACTCTTAAAGTGACACAAAGTACACCTTCTGTTGAGAAGAAAGAAAATATGAATGGCTTCATAAGGGATAATGTTAAACCCTTCAACTGAAACAGAGCCACAGTGCCTGCCACATAACAACTACTCTGAAGAACAGACTCAAGTATCGAGTACTGTCCCATGTTGTTGTCTCATTCTTTAGAGAAAATACATACACTGATATCCAAAAGTTAACCGTGAAGGGGTTTATAAGTTCAAGCGATCAATAAACACACATCAACCAAGAGAGATTACACACAAGCTCATGTATAGTGGAGGAGTGTATCCAGGAAAGATTCAGTTCCTTTCAAAAACACTGCTATAAAATAAGACAAATAAAAGTCAATGCGCTGCACTGAGGAAGACTGATCATTTGTGACTACAAAGATTACACAACAGACACAAATTCTGTCACAAAACAGAAAAAACCATGAGAGAAATGTAACATGTGTCCTTGAACCTAATTACAATCTGGCGCATGCGCCCCTAAACCTCGCAGTGATCTGGCTTATCTGTTTGCTTTAGCCCCTCCCCTCCTTAAGCTTAAACAACAAAGTCAGTTTACAGTGTGATGGTCAATGAACTGGATTTGAGGGCATTATTGCTACATTGGAGGACCCACGTTAGATTAGCCTAGTCTTACTAGTGTTACTTGATGGCAGGCTCCTTCTGTGGTCACTAGGCCTGTGAGCCCTTGGCATTTTACTCTTACAACATTACACAATATCAATTTACAATCACTTGCCAAGAACACACCTGACCACCCATCTCCACATATTTTCACACACTTGATGAAGCCCCAAGTGGCCGTGTATGTTCTCACACAGGAAACGAAGACCTGAGGGGACGTTATTCATTTCCAAAATACGGAATTTCATTTCATTAGGGTGAATTTGTGATTATAATATCACAGCTATTAAGTAGAGTTACTTGTAGTGGTACTTTTTTTCTATAGGATGTGGCTGATAGATAATGAGAAATTACTCAGCATCTTATCAAAAACCAATGACAAAACAGAGATGACTCTGAAAAATAAGAGTGCAGCTTAAACACCTGTTTGGTTACATGACATTTAAGCCCCCTTTTTCAGTTGAAACATATGAAACATAACCTCTATACCGAAATTGTGGTAACATCTGCTGTTGCCCTTATTGTACATCATATTTGACTACTGCTATGAGAACAGCAATTAAGGACACAACAGCTGTTTTTCAGTTACAGTTTTGGTGCAGTATGAAAAAACACCAGGGTGGGTTAGAGAGACTTCGTGTTTATTCCTAATTAGTAAGTTGTAGACACAGGCATAGACGAAACCATGATGAGAGTGAAACCTTCAAAATGTGTTTGAACGTTTGGTTTCATATGGTAAATACCCAGAGTTAACCTAGCATGAGCTCCAACACTTTAACGTGGCAGTTTAGCTTTTAACACCTGGAGAAATGTTTTCCAGTGCCAGCCTGCCCTTCACGGTGTAACAGCTGGCTATCCATTCAGTGCATTTATTTGACTTAACCTTAACGTTGCTCGCTCAGCTAGCTGGAAATCCTATCACTTCATTCCTTACCTTTTTGTAAACCAGGTCTATCGACTGCAGACATGAACTCAGTCACATTTAACGTGTCACAGTATTCATTCTAAATATGCAATGTTCAGGGGTAATGACCCTAAATCATTTGCCATAGCTGAGTATCTAGCTAGGTTAAGTTTGCTACATTGCAGCCAAGACAATTGTTTACTCTAGCTACAGGTGTGTGTGCTTAGCGTTATGTCATAATGTTAGCATTTCGTTATCTAACTGTAGCATAACACTGTAGCAGCGAGTTAACAAACGACCATCTTATTTGAGTTTAATTCGAGTTCCCCTTTATGAAGATACGAGGTTAGCAGCGTAAATTAATACACCTTAAAATGTCAGCAACACCAGTGAGTTATGACCAGCTAATGTTACTCACTCAGTCAGTCGGCAGCAGCAGCAGCAGCAGTGTTGTTGGCTGACACGCCGATGCACAGTGATGATCCCTCTGCAGCTCTTCCCGAAATGTTTAGCGATAACGTCAGCGGAGCTCCGATGACCAGCTTCTTTCTGCACCACCTGAGAATGATGACTTGCTGCTAGCTACCTTGATGAACACAAGACAAGGCAAAATGTGACATGCTAACGCTAGCTTCCTAATGCTACCTAGCTAATAGTTAGCAAGATGAAGATGTGCTCTTTTTCTCGTAATATGAACGGCAACCGTTCGCAATAACTAGATCTCAAATAGGTCGAAGTGACCGGTGAGCGACAGTGACGCTGCTAAGTATCGATGACGTGGGCCTAATTGCCAATTTTATCGAGATAACTTTCCATCCAACCCTGCTCCTTGCATAAAAGGCAGGAATTTAGCCATCGCTTAAAAGGCTTTGCGCATGCGTATTACAGCAAATCATGACGAATCCCAAATTTATAGATAGAAAAGTTAAACATGTATGATGTTGTCACGCAGTTTTAACTGTGTAAACTCAACTAAATAACGGATGTGGTCAATATCCGGTACAGTTAACATGAACTTCATCTTCCTATATTTTCATTACTTCAAGGCGGACCTTAAAGGTTGACGTGTCTGTGATCGGTTCGTCCAAGACTTGAATTTTTTATGTAGCCTATGTGGTGAAACGAGAGAAACCACTTTTGTTATACGTGTATATGTACCAATGGGATATATATATGTAGATATATATATTAAATAATGTCTTGGAGTTTGCATTGTTGAATTAATATCCTCAAATTCCACTGACAGCCCTGCATAAATCCATGACAGACATTATAAGCAGACCTATAGCCTATTCTAAATGACCACCTCTGTACCTGTAGCCTATGTATGTATAAATATATATAGGTCATACGAGTTTAATATATATATTGTACTGTATATACTGTATTATCCACTGGCTTGCTCTACTAATGTACAGTATCTGACTAGGCACTGTTATTGCAATGTACAGTATGTTCAGTCTAACCTCTAAGCGCAAGTCACAGCTTTTATTTTATTCTATTTGTAATTTTATTTCATTTTGTTTATTTAGGTTTTTCTTTAGTTGTATTTTGTTTCTTACCTGCATCATTTATTGTGTTTTGCTTTTGTTTTGTTTTGTGTTGTTTTTTCATAATTTGCAAGCTGTAATGATGCAATTTCCCTTTGGAATAAATAAAGTACTCTATGTCTATCTTACAAGACAATGTAATGTATTTCACATGTGAGATTGTGTGCTAAATGGTCAAAGTCAGATCACACTTTTCTAATTAATTTCTATGGCTTTAGCTCCTGATTATTACTATGTATCAAGAATTTGACACCAAGTTTTTACAGTGTTTATAGAGATTTACAGAGAAAATCCATTAATCACTATCTACTACTAGTATGTAATCTATAGCATTTATTTGTCATGCCAAGCCCTCTGTATCTCCTGATATGCTGCAGTGTCAAACTCTCACTTAGATTTACTGTCATTTTAACAGAACAAGCACAGCACATGCTCATTACTTTTCTTAAGAAACAAACATGCACACAAGCACTTGTAATAGGTCTTTAATCTACTGAGCTTCTATAAAACTACTGTATAATTTAATAACAAGACACTCATTATTTACAGCTACACATGAAAGTATTCAAATGATTAATTTACAGTTTATTTTCTAAGGCACAAAATGTACTTCTTGAGACATGATTTTATATTCAAGCAAAATATGATTATTATAGCTCATAAGACTAGACTATCCATGGCTCCACCTGGTGGATCTTAAAAAGAAGTACATATTATGTATCGATGACTAGTTTTATACGTGTGTCATCCCAATTATAGCATTTGTTGATGCGGTTATATTTGCATTTCTCAGTAAGAAGGGTTTCGAAGAAGGGAGTAGAAAAATCAGATTAAGATAGTGTTGAGGACTGCTAAGAAAATTAAATCTGTGTTTGAGTTGTGTAAAACAAAACAGAGCAGCAAAGTGACCTCAATAAGCAAATACAGATGTGTATGAGAAACAGAGAGAAATTCAAATAAAGCAAGCAGCCACCTGCATCAGATGTATCTGAGGACACATAAACAGAACATATTTTCAGTTTTTATATAATGTTAGGTGTCCAAATGTGTAGCCTAAGATTAATTTCCAATCAGCGCTAAAATCAATACAACTTGAATACATACAAATGAAAAAAACTACACAACCCCTCTCCAGTATCATCACCCAGATAATTTCAAATCTCACCTTAACTAGGATAGTAACTGTTTCTTCATATACAATGAATCACTGACGTGTCTTAACAAATGGAATATAATAAACTAATTTTTGTAATTGTGGATTGTTGTATTCTAGTTTGTGTTAGCACTGTAAACAACCCCACAAATACTCATTATAGGCTCACTACTACTATTATTACTACTACTACTAATATAACAATAATAGTCAACTAACAACAACAACAACAACAACAATAATAATAATAATAATAATAATAATAATAATAATAATAATAATAATAAACAAAGCTATATATGTTATAAAGTTATTAAGTTTATTACTAATAAATTAGAAATTGGCAATTAGCCTCGATTGGAAATCCTTCAGAATCTTTGCTAATGGTAAATATTAGATATTCCCAACTCCAATTGTCGATGAATGCACCATCGCGCTACAGGAAGTAGTGGTGTCTCTTTTTTCACTTTGTTGTTTAGCGAGCCAGGCAAATCAAAACAACGTGCAACCCCAGCATCAGATGCGAAGGTCCCAACGTTTCCCATACATAGGCTCTACTTGGGCGACCCACCCAGATGGATTTAATCTGTCTGCGACGCGTGCTGCAGTAACTCAATGCGGACTACAGGTTTCTCTGTGCGCAGCCGCTCAGGTAGCGTCCACCGATGGCCAACATATGAAGCGTTTAGGAACATTTGTAAATTGTAGCGACTACCGATAGTCTGCGAGTGAGGCGTTTAAGGAACACTGGTAAATTATAGTGTCTACGATAGTCTGCGGGTGAGGCGTTTAAGGGACATCTGTAAATTGTAGCTACAGAAAGAAACCTGGTTTAAACTCTCCCCCCCCCTAAGTCTCTGCATGCACGTAGGTCGCACCGCAACACCCACCACCACAAGTAAATTCTCAACCTGTGGGCAACACTGGGACCCATACCTGACTGCCGAGATGATTCCCTCAGCGACCTGACTTGCCAAATATGTGGACTGGCAAATTTTCAGTGTCACTGTCGATTAGAAAACGACATCGCGGACGAAATACTAGCTAAAACAGCAACAAGGTAACGTAAACTGTTTCCGCTCACTAGCTTCATGATTTGTGTTGGAAAACTACGAGTGTTTTTAGCTCATTTAACGCTCGTGGTAGATGCTGCGTTAGCAACTTGTTATGTTGTTAGCTTGTTAACCTAAGCTGCAAGCTGCACAAAGCTGCACAATGCCCTGTTTTTTTATGCGTTGTTTTGTTTGTGTCCTCTTTGGCGTTTTGCCCTAACTCAAGGCGTTGTCTGTTCATTTGAAGCGGTCAACATTTTTTTGAAAGTGGTGTTTTGGGAGAGAAAGGTTCATGCTAAGTGCTGTTTCATATTACTGGCTAAATTTGGAGACACTCACTGTAGTTCTGGGCGATATGACAGTATGTCAAACGGCATTTTTTTAAAAGCATTTAGACACTTTGGTGGTTGTTTTTATGATACAAAGCTGCATGGTGCTTATCATTATAACTTAGCGGTGAACTGTTAAGTGTTGTCATATTAAGCACGTTATTACCGTTATGTGCAAATAGCTTTTACTTAGCCTCGTATGAGTTTGGAGAATGGCAGCTTTTAACAAGAAGACAAGTGGGTTGTAAGGAGCATATATTGATCCTTGAAAAGCTGATGAATGATCTTCATTAAATTCAAGAGCTCAGACAACCCATTTCAAATCCATTCATGTGGTCTAGTCATGATGTAAATTGAAGAGGAGTGCACTCTTGACATGTCTTTCGCCATCGTGTTGGCACTCTTGTGCCAGACTTTGGATATGATAGTGGAATGAAACATGCGGGGGATGACATAACATGGACCTCACTCATTCCTTAAGTAAACACACGGTAATGGGTTTACCTTAGTCAACAGGCATAGATGTTTTAATCTGTCTACAAAACTGGGCTCAGTGCTCACTTGCTGCCTTTGCTGCTGGAAACACCTGTGGATACTTTATCCTCTCAGTTATTACTTCATGTATTTGTTGCTGCAGACCGGACAATACTTCATTTCCTATTTACTATCTGTTCCCTTGTGGTATATTAATTTGGTCTGATTTTTTTTTTGTCAGACATGTACAATAACTACACCATAAAAACACCAACAACAGGAGTGGTTTGTATTGGCATTAATATTTTTATTTTATTATGATGACAACCGTGACACCATAACCCTGCTTGACTCCTTCTCACTATCTGACGTTGCCTTATGAATCGATTCTTTCTTTCTTTTCACACCCCATCAGTAACATCTGTTTGACTGTGTTTTCTCCTTATTTAGCAGCCAAGTAGTATGCTGGACGTGGGGAAGTGGCCAGTGTTTGCACTCCTTCCTCCTGAGGAACTTCTGCTTATCCGGCAGGCTTGTGTCTTTGGCAGTGCTGCAAATGAAGCCCTCTATGTCACAGTTAATGACGAGGTAAACGCTCGAGCTTTAAGCAACGGTGGTTTAATCCTCTTAACATGAAGTTGTATTGCAAGACTTGATAGACTTGATTTCCCCTCCCTTATGATAATATTGGTTTATCTTCTGTTTAGAAGCGGGTAGAAAAATGCTGGAAGCCTCTCACTCTCCGGTTGATACAGGGTGCAGTTCCAGGCACAGGGATAAGCAGATAGAAGGAGGCTATCTTTAGCCATATAGGCCTAATACCCGAGCAAGCTCCCATTTTTATCCTGCGGAAAGGTGTGCTGCATGCCTCATCTTTCCGCTCTTGCTCAGTTGTTTGTCCCTGGGGCCCAAACAGGTTATGTTTTGGCAGTCAAATGCAGCATAAAAAAACGTAATTAAGTTGATTTCTCTTAAAAAAAATTGGGGGAGCACGTTACACTGAGTTTGTCCTGAGATTACTGATTTTATTCAGCTTACAAACAATTTGGAAATCGGATATTAAAAGCATATCTGAAAACATAATGTCTCAAAAGATTACAGATTGGTTCCAGCAGTACTTCAGTATGAATAGTGCTGAAACATTCATTCCATTAATCAATAAGTTAATTGACAGAAAAGTCATTGTCAAAACATCTAATTGGAAGAGGTTATCTTGGGCTCTGGGAAATTTGGACATTTTTCACTAAGTTTTAACACAGATACTGTGAAATTGATTTTCACACTTTTGATTTTACTGTTATTAAAATCATACAAATGTTAATATTGTTTAGATATCATTAGGCTTTTATCCATACTACTACTCTTATCAATACTCTGGTTCTTTATCGATACTCTTATCAGTTCTTTTTCATTACAAAAACATATACAGTATATTATTTTATATATAAAAAAAGAATAAATCCAAAACAAGATTAGAACGTCTTTTATATCTTAAATATAACCATAAAGAGTTTATGGGGCAGCAACAGCAATGTTTACAACAGTGTCACAATATAAACTCAATAAAATCTCCCTGGAGACAAAAAAAAAAAAAAAAAAAACAATAATAATATATCTGACATCAAAATCCTGTGAAGTTTTGAAAGACTGAAGAACACTGAAATCTGTTCACTCATTCATCCTCCCTCTGCTTGGATGTGGATCCACTGCCTGGCAGGTACCGCTAGTGTTACAGTCAGTATGTTTACAAGAATTTGTCTGAATTTTAGATATATGGCCAATTAAACTAGCTCGGTCATAACAATTTACTCTTAGCCTACCAGAAAGACTGCATGGTTTTGTTAAACATACCAGCAGTGGATGGATGAGAGGCTGCAGACAAAGCAGTTGGAAATATTTCTCCAGGTATATGATTATGAGCAGGGGCGGCAGCGGTGGCGGCTGGGGGGGGGGGGGGGGGGGGGGGGGGGGGGGGGCTCAGCTCTACCCTCGGTCGACACAGAGAGGAGAGGATGCCCCGCTTTCTTAAAATATCAGAACCTGTTCCAATTCCGAACCATCCCAAGATCATCCCTAGTCTCCTCCCTGTGTGTCTTCTCACCAAATATTCAGTGTTTACTGAGGAATTAATATATAAACATCAGAACGCTGCATTAACTGTATCATTTATTTAACATCAGTAGCATTTCAACAGTGATTTTTGGTCTTTGCAGGTCTTTGCTTTGGGCACCAACTGTAGTGGCTGTTTAGGGCTCGGAGATCTTCAAAGCACTATCGAACCGCGCAGGATTGATGTCCTGTGTGGAAAGAAGATTGTGTCCCTAAGCTATGGAACAGGACCGCATGTGGCTGTCGCTACTTCAGGTAATCCACTTCAGAAAATTCATATTTGTCCTTCAGGGGGGGAATTTTCCTCAAGAGGCGTCGGAATAACATCACAGCCAAACGTAATGATACATGTTAAAATAGGATGCAAGTGTAATTTAAGTGTGTTTTGGTACAAGAAGTTGCCCTCTTGATATTTGTTGGTAGACTAATAGCACAATGTCACATCAGAAATGAATGTAGTATATTAATATGATATCCAAATTTCAGTTTAGTTTCTCTCCTTCACTCTCTATTTCTTTTTTTTTTGCTATTTTCTCTTTGTATCAAGATATTATTAAGTCACAAATACCATTTAAATAAATTTCTGCCCCTCGTGATATCTAATAAAAGCAGTGCTGAGTCTCTGCTATAAATCATGTGAGGTTCACTTCTTATCTGTTGATAAAATATTAACCACTGAGACAACATGAAAGAGAGTTTGCCTGCTGCTGTGCAGATGGAGAAGTGTTTGCTTGGGGTCACAACGGCTACAGCCAACTTGGCAACGGAACCACCAACCACGGACTGACCCCCGCCCTGGTGTCCACCAATCTCCTTAGCAAGAGAGTGACAGAGGTCGCCTGTGGCTCTCACCATACTATTGCCCTCACGACTGATGGAGAGGTAATCCATCTTCACTTATGTCCTCTCTCTCTCTCTCTCTCTCTCTCTCTCTCTCTCTCTCTCGCTCACTATTTATTTGCTGACGGCTTAATCTGGGTATTTGTTTTGGACGGTGAACATTTTTATCTCTGCGTTCAGGTGTTCGCGTGGGGTTACAATAACTCAGGCCAAGTCGGCTCAGGGTCTACTGCCAACCAGCCAACGCCTCGCCGGGTCAGCAGCTGCCTGCAGAACAAAGTGGTAGTCAACATAGCCTGTGGTCAGCTCTGCTCTATGGCTGTACTGGACAATGGAGAGGTAACACTGACATCAATCTGCAGATGTGTAACATGAATAAGTGGGTCGGTGCTATCAGAAGATCAAAAATTTGACCTTTAGTTCTTTTTGAAGTGGGTTGGCGAATGCAAATTTATGTCACACCCAAGCATAAGATGTTTGTATATCATACAGTAGGAAGGTTTATATAATACACAGATTATATAAAACTATCAGATCACTTTGAGCTGATTTTCACCCAGATGTCCCCGTGCATCTAAAGGTTGCACTAATTCATGCTCCTTTTCGTAGATCTATGGTTGGGGCTACAATTGCAACGGACAGTTAGGTCTGGGCAACAATGGAAACCAGCAGACGCCATGCAGGATCGCAGCTCTCCAAGGTGTCAACATCATCCAGGTAAGAGCCTAGTCAGGGATGAAACATATATAAAGCTTTGTTTTCTGATGATGTATCCCGGTTATCATTCGACCTAATTACGCTCTTTCCTCTGTATACAGGTTGCTTGTGGATACGCGCACACGCTGGCACTCACAGATGAGGGGTTCGTTTACGCCTGGGGAGCCAACTCGTACGGGCAGTTGGGGACAGGCAATAAGAGTAACCAAGCTCTTCCCACCCTAATAAACACAGACAAGGAGAGGTTAGTAACTTAGTCTCTAGCACCAGTCTAAATTAGGAGCGACACCTCTCTGTCACCAGATCAGGTCACTAAGGGCAGCATGATGCGGTCCTGAGAGATGACTCCTTTTCATTCGCTAAATGCCTTAAAGGCTAAATACGGTTTTTCCATCACAGAGTTATATGAGATTGTTTGACATAGTGGTTTAATGTCTCTTAAGCAGTTGTGGAATTTCACCAGCATCCAGACCCCTTGTTAGCAGATCGCTTACACTCATGAAGTATTAGTGTTAGAGACACAGTGAAGGTCTACTTTTATTTTGTCCATCATCTTTGCCCATTTGTCAGACGTTTTATACATTGTAACATACAGTCTTTGTAAAACTAGTAGTAGTTTGAGGTCTGGATTCTATTTTTTGCTTTTTTTTTGTCACAGGATAGTGGAGGTGGCTGCATGTCACACCAGCCACACGTCTGCCGCCAAGACCCAGAGCGGCCAGGTTCTGATGTGGGGTCAGTGTCGAGGTCAGGCTGTGGCCAGCCCCCACCTCACACATTTCAGCACCACAGACGATGTGTTCGCCTGCTTCGCCACACCGGCAGTCACGTGGCATCTCCTCTCTGTAGGTAAGAGTGTCACAGGAATATAAAACTATCTCATCACATTTTCAGTAATTATATAGGAATTTTGAACATTTGACATTGTTCAGTTTAACATCTGACTGACCGGTCAGGGAGAATCTGGGCACAATATCTGTGTGTGTGTGTGTGGTAGGAACAAATTCCAGGAGCCGGTCTAACAAATAAACAGGAAATTCTGTTTACTCATTGATCTAATTTGAACTCAGACTAAAAAGCATAAACATGTCACTTTAAGACTTCCATTCTTTGGAAACATTTTACAACGATGTATAATAGCGTAAAAGAAGGGTAGGAATCAGGAAATGATAAAGATATATCTAATCTACTCATACAAGTTGCTCTTAATCTTTAAAGCTAAATATAGCTATGGTTTACAGGACAGTAAAATAGACATAACATAGCACTTACTTAAAGTTACAGGCCTCATATAACAAAACTCATATTGTGTTTATTCTCTCAATAAAAAACAAAACAAACCTCTCTTTCTGTCTTTTATGCCAGATGGTGATGACTACCTGACTGTTGCCCAGTCTTTGAAGAAGGAGTTTGACAGTCCGGAGATTTCAGACCTGAAGTTCTTGGTTGATGGGAAGTGTATCCATGTTCACAAAGCCCTGTTAAAAATCAGGTACAGAAAACCAGCACCCTGAAAAGAGTATAATGTGTTATGATTATTTTGCAGCTAAGTATAAATCACAAATGTTCATGCACTTCTGATTATATTCTTGCCTTCAGTTTTTGCAACTTAATATATACTTTTCACTGTTCATACTTTTTTAGAAAAATGAACCAGAAACACACTTCCCATCAAACAACATGCCATTTTGAGGAGCTGGTATGTGTTTGGTGAGGTGTGTGTGATGTGTGTAATGTTTTTGAGCTGCACTTAACTCACAGACAAACAATATTTTATTTTGTCAAGAATATACTTCCCGCCTCACTGTGGTCTTTATTTACAGGAATTGGAAAAATGACTACTTCATTACTTTTGGTGCAGATGATAATCTTTCAGGTTTTCTTCTCTGACGTTGAGCCGCTGCACTATTTTCTTGCTGGCTCTGATTATACATCATGTGTTTTTTTTTTTTGTTTGTTTTTTTGTTTTGTTTTTTTGCTTTTTCTGTCTTTTTTCATGGCTTTCTTCCTCACCAGAGCGGCTCATTTCTCCATTTTGACTTTCATTTTTGGTCACATGAGTGTATTTTTCACATTCAGAGGGCTGCGCTTGGTCATGAGTAATGACGGCACTCGGTGTACCACACTGGGATTTTCAGGGAAACAGGAACGCACTTTGATGTTTCAGAATTGCGTGATTGTTAATTATAAAAAACACAAAATCAAGACAGTAAATCATTTTTTTTCAAATGTGCAACCAGGACGGCACACTGAGCTGTTTTTTTTTTCTCTGTGATAATGAATTAAACATATATTTACTGCATGCTCCTCCCTAAAATCCTATATTTAAACACCATCTGTTAGACAGTGTTTCCTTGTCTTTCCTGTAAATGTCACAGGGAAGCAAAGACAGACCTATTGTTTCCCGTTTTTCTTTTTATAACCGCACTTGGACACAGAGTATCTGCATTCCAGTGCTTTGCTCTTTTGCACTGTCAGTAGGAAGGAGCCAGACTGTCTGCGACATCAACCTTAGTGCACATGCTCGCACGAATACGCAACGGCGCAAATTGGCTGCTTTGCCAAGATCCCATGCAAAATGATACGTTTGAGATGCACTTAGAGAATGAAGACTCAGTTGTTTGTTCAACCGTGTCCTCAGAAGAAACGATAGAGAGGCAGTAGAGATTAGCAGTTAGGGAAATTTGAAAATATGATAAAAAAAAAATGATTTCAGAGGGAACAAATATAGAAAAAAAATAATAGAAGTGTATCATGGCCTACATTGGTATTCTTTTAGCACGATGTCATGTGAGTAGCGTCCCCTTTTCTTTCCTCTCTAGGTGTGAACATTTTCGTACACTGCTGAATGAAACGGATGAGGACTCCATAGAAATCCATCAGTTCTCATACCTGGTATATCGAGCCTTTCTGGAGTACCTCTACACAGATACCATTAACCTGCCACCAGAGGATGCTATTGGTAAGCATAGCCGTGGACCTCGGTTCTTTTACACACTGACAACACTAGAAAACATTGAAACAAGTCAGAGCAGAAATCCTAAACACAGCGTTGTCCTTGTGCAGGGTTGCTAGACCTAGCTACGTTTTACAGAGAGACGAGGCTGAAGAGGCTGTGCCAGGAAACGATCAAGAGAGGCATCTCTGAGGAGAACGCCATCACTCTGCTCTCTGCAGCCGTCAAGTATGAGGCGCGGGTAAGCTTATAGCCCCTGACACACAATCAAACACCATGGTGGCGAGGGGGCTTCTCAGTAGCTAGTCAGCTGTACTCATTAGCACTGACCAGACAGCCCTCTTCATTTTTAGGACCTGGAGGAGTTCTGCTTCAAGTTTTGCGTCAACCACCTAACAGCTGTGACGCAGACCCAGGCCTTTGCAGACATGGACCACGAGCTGCTCAAGAACTTCATTAGTAAAGCCAGCCGCTACGGGGCCTTCAAAAACTGACTAGAGTGCCCTCGTAGCGACGGATTCAAGACGATGGGCGTTTTTAAGCTCACAGAGGTCCTCAGAGTCGACCCTTGACCAAAGTAAACATCAGGCTGATCAGCTCTACAAAGCCTTGTTGCTATGGATGTAAACACCGGAAAGGCAAATGGTTTCAGGTTTCGCCCTCTAACTGATGCTTCTGTGTTGCTGTCCCAAACGTAGCCCAAACACGACGGTTGCTTGAGGCATGAATATCAGGTTACACCACTCATCTAGTCATATGCAAACTGTGCAGAGGATGAAGAGAAAGATGTGCAACAGTTATTATCTCGCTGTTGTATTCGTATCACTGACAATATGTTCATCTGCCTCACAGTAACAACTAGTTAATGGAGCCAGGATGAATGAAAATGCTGTATACTAAACATAATCCATTGCAATGTAAGAGTTTGGCATTGAGGGAAATTCTTATCACACTACCCTGTGTCAGTGAAGTGAAAAAAAAAAAATTGAAAATCAAAGCGCATTTAGTGCTGTAGTATAATATGTCTGATCAGTAGTGACAGGAAGTGATCAGCAATAAACAATATTCACATTGTGCTGCTTTCTTTGAAGCCTTGATTCTCAAACTTTCTGGATTGAGAAGTAGTGTTCAATGAGGAGAAAAACGCAAGCTGTTCCTCTGTTTTAGAAAAAGTGCAACTTAATGTACTTATGTTTGAGACCTTTTTTTACTGAACTTTTATAGTTTGTACCTGATCAATGATAATATCAGTTGTCTCTCATAAGTCGTAGTTGAATTTTTGCCACTTATTGCATACATGCATTTCGTAGGGTAGTTATTCACCTTTGCCATCCAAACTTATGGTTACTGTTAAATGTTTGTATCGACTAACACGTGCACAATTCTGCTGTAGACAGTTGCTACGGCACGGTCAGCAGACTGAAAAAGGTGCATCCAGTCCTAAGTCATACCTTATGAGAGATAAGGACATCCTACTGCATGTTTACTTGTGTTCAGATAAACCCTCTGCGCAGCTGGAAACAGTGTCTGACTTAAACAAGCATATTGGTTCCTGTGCACCCTGGCTGTGATGTTACAATATAGATGCAGCTGATTTTACAGTTGGGTTTCCTTGCAATTTGGTATGTTTACAAAAGTTTGGTTGTTATTTTTTTTTTAATTGATACTATGTTGGCAGCATACTTCTGGTTCTTATAACGTGTTTCTTTATATCTCTCCCCTCGTAGCACCTTGTGGTAATGAAACAATGCTGGCTTAGTGTAATTGTAGACTGCCTGTGTTGAATATGACCCAAGTCTCATAGGACCACAAGGTCTAGTAGTTAGCAGATGATTCCTGTTCACATTAGATTTCCGAAAAATCTGTCTGAATAGAATTTAACAAAATGCTTTTACTTTAACAAGCCAATTATTGTATTTTTGAAACATTTTGATAATTAATAAAAACTGCCTGTGTTCACATTTTGTATGGAAAATGCTGTAAGCTGCTTCTGATGGTAACATTTGACAATCTAAAATGTAATAAAACAAAAAATGAAAAATTTGATGTATGTGTTTATTGCTGTGATTGATGATCTCTCAAAGTCTTGACATACATTTATATACAATGTAAAATACTGATCTTCAGTCCATACAACATTATAACATGTTTGGGAAAATGTGCACATCAACAACAACAACAAGCAGTAGCAGCAGCTACGTGTGTTGTATGTGTTGTATGTGCTTGCTCTTGAATGCCTTTTCATGCACATGCATTCCTGTGCTGCAAGATTGCTCAGCACCAAGTGTAGATTTTGAGGTTATCACACATAACGTGGGATTGAGGTTAACACTTCAGTAAGTAATTTGCTTATCTTATTTACATCTATTTTATTAACAGTGTGATACAGATAGCACAATTTAAATGTTAGTTGCTTACATTACATGTGTACAATGTAATGTAATCTGACTCTTGCACATTGAGACATAGCAGTCACGGTTTCAGTCTTCCTGCAAGAGGAAGCTCTTATTATTCTCCATGTGTGCCTGTTTATTTCCTCAAGTGTAACTTCATAGTTATCACATTCAGTCAGATGTCTTCCAGATTTCAAATACCTGCCTGAAAATTACAGCGTGTTGCCAAACTAACAGTGACATCTTACAAAATAAATGAATCTGATACATGTGTTGTGTGAATAAAAAGTGTAAACATTTGTGAAGTTTAAAATATTATGTCTTGTTGAGACGATATCAACAAGTGTCTTCATTTGACTTTATTTTACCATCTCAACAAAAAGTGGACATTATGAGCCCCATGGCCTGTATGTTTGGGCCTGTTAAAAACCTGATCAGCAGCTTACAACAGCTACTCCCAAAACAAATATTAAATGTATGTGCATGTGGCTTAATGTCCACTGTGATATGCAGGGACTACTTAGTGTAAGATAAGATAAATTTCAAAACTTTAGCCAAAACAGGAATCAGATGATTAAGGTTTTTTCCGTTTTATTTCCTTTAATTTTGCAACACCCTCAAGTTTCATTTAGGGGAAATGACCAGTTAGGCTGTCTGCCAAGCTAATGTGTCATGAAAGTATGGATAAAGGCTAAAAATTAGACATGCAATGTCACACAAAATTACTCAACGTAATTGACACGCAAGTTTAACAGTTTCACATGGAATATGAGGAAGTGTACATAATATCAACAGTCACTGACACAATGCCACATGAAGAGAACTGTGAACAAGTGGAACTAATTTAACTGGCACTGTTGGGCACAATAACATTTTATAAGGTGATCATACATTATGTAAGTCAGACAAATATATAGTGGAGAAAAAAAGTGCATGTTTATCCAAAGTAGTGCAAGTACCTCAAATTGTACTCATGTACAGTCAAGGGTAAATGTGCATATTTATTTTCCACACTAAACATAAGAAATTCCTCAAATTCAACTTTATTTTTTGTTATCTGCACACTTTCTATTTTTAGGGACAAGGCCAAAAAGCTGTGCTCTGTGTTAATGGTTTATTAAGCTGGAGTTGTTGGTTTGATAGAGAGCTGTACCATCAGTTTATGGGTAGACATCTCTGGCATCTCTGTGGCTCCTCAGTGGTTAGCTTCTCTATTCGCTGCTGATTTCGAAGTGTATAGAGTGGTAAGTACCACATCCTGTAAAAGCATCATTTTCTGCCTGCTTTCTTTCAGTTTCATGCCCAAGTATCTGTGAAGCCTCTAAACTTACACCAGCTGACTTTTATATCTCTCAGAAATAGAATTAATACCACTTTACATATATTCAAGCATGCAGTATGGCTTGTTTTCCCCTTGAGACAAAATTAAAATTAGTGGTCCGACAGTCAGCTCAGACAGGGTAACAATATGCTGTGAAACATGTAAATTAATGGCGAGAAAATGAAACCATCTGCACAGCTAATTCTGGTTAGAGAAGAATATTTCAATACATATAAGCCAAGCCTTATCCAGAAAAAGGGAACAACAGCGGGGGGGTTTTAAATGCCGAACATGGTGTTCAAGCCGGGTGGTTCCAGGAAACTGGAAGACCCCATTCAGAGCTTAATTTAAGGCTTTGTTTAAGACCATAGTACCAAAGCACACATGAATCTAGAATATAATAACAATTTACACTTAAATGAGCTACACTAATTTCAAAAACATTATGCATTAGCAATATGGTCTTGATTATTTTGTCTATTATACAATCCTTGATTCAGTTATTCACTATTTTCTATATTCAGTAATTAGCAGTTCAGACTTGTTGCTCTGTTTGACTTGATCTTTCTGGTGCTTAGTTACACACACAAATACACACAACCACTTGAATATTGTAAATATAGTCTGAAATATAGCCTGAACATAATTGTAAATATAGCCTTAAAAAGTCATGTTAGACTGTTTGGTGAGAAAGTTTTTTCGAAACAATCTGACACTGAGTTGATCAGACATGTGGTGAGAGAGGTTATAACACTACATTGTTGTCAGATAAGGCGAGTGAGAGTGTAGTATGAAGAGTGGGTGGGGGTTATTTGTTTTAAAAAGGTGTGAAAAGCTTTAAGTTGATCAGGTAGTGTGGGGAATGACTTTGCTCTACAAAGACCCACAGCTGGACCCACATATCAAGACTGACAAGAACTAAGCGGTTGGTGCGACTAAACACACATACATAGTATTGACATGAAATTGAGATAAATTAATTACTTTTCACACAATCTTTGTATTGCTCATGTAACTCGTGCAGAGCTCAGAGCATAATGCTTAGAGCTCATTGGTGAAACATTATTTCATATATTTACATTTTTATCCTCATAGAAAGATTGTCTTCCACTGAGACTTTGTGCTGCTGTGGCAGTCCTGGAATGCTTCCTTGGCCTCAGTGTATGGACTGCAGTTCTTTTGGGTTTGGTTGTTTGTTAGTAGATGCCAACAGAACATTTGTGCAGTCTCTGTTTCCAAGGTGAATGTGAGAGAAAGAGCCAAAAGCTCTTTGAGTCACAGTGAAGCCATCGGTGGTCCAGAATATCCTTTTGCCAAGTCAGACATTTGTTCAGCAGTTTTCATTTGGGCTGCTCATTTTTTGTCACTGGAATCAAAAACAATGAGACCCAGTACTGAAATATGTGTCATTGTAGATACTTTAGGCTGTTTTTAGTGGTTGGTTTGGTTTTGTGGCACATTTACTGCATGGCTCAGTCACTGATAAACACACTAAGTGCTACCTGCTCAATGCCAAAAGGCAGACAAACAAATTAGCAACTAGCTGGTGAAACAAGTCGAACATTTAGGCACAATATACATATATTCACATATTTCACAGTTTAACTTTAATATAAGACACATTGTTATTCTCTATGCCACCTCAAATATAACTCTCATTCTTTGCATGTTGTAATTTTACTTATTGACTTATTTTTTATGTCAGCATGGAGCAGTTTGTGGCCGTGGTTTTCCTGCTCTGTTTCTGACTTCAGCCCAGACTCTTCTGCTCTGGGTTTCTGGGTAAGTGAAGAGTTCATTTGCCAAAAAAGACATCTCTATTTTTATTAATTTTCATATATCTTTTTTATCATTATTATTATTATTGTGCATTCCAGGTAACATCAATCAAACTGCAGTTGGGTTGTTTTGATTAAGCAAATACCTTACAGAATTTAACTTTATTGACTTTATTATTTCTCTGACAAAGTAGATAATTCAACATCATTTTCTTTGTTTATTTGTTTGTTGTTTGTTTATTTTTGAAAAGGCAGATAACTCCACAGTCATGTATCAGATTTAAATGACGCCATGTAATGGATAGATGTTTCGTTCATCTTTAACATAAAACAAGTAGGTAAAGTGCTAAAATTTGCAACCAAAACAGGCTATTGATGGGCAACATTACACATTTACAGGTTTACACCTTGGAAATTGCCAGCCAGACTACAAAAGCACTGAACATGAATGTGTTAACCTGTAGAGTGTCATCAAAGACCACAGCTGTCCAATTTTTTTTGAAGAACTACCACAATCATGACCAGAAAAACCCATTGCAGAATTGACTCACAGAACCTAAAGTTTCCCACGTTTTTTTTTTTTTTTTTGGTTTGTTTTCAATCAACTCTTTGGTAACTGCACTAAAAACATGAACTACGTTGTTCCTCAATGTTTCAGGTTTGTATCAGTACACACTAGGGATGTGCAGAGGACCCAGTATTTGTATCTGTACTTGTACTTGAGGCAGCAAAATTATTTGTATTTGTAATCGAATAAAAGTGGAAAATGTTATGGCTTAAAAATCCTGTTTTTGTTTTTATTATGCTTTTAATTTTAGAAAATTGAAGTGTTACAATAAATATTCATGAATAAACTACCTTACGTAGGAGGTCTCAAACAGGAGTTTTCCAGATCATAGACGACTGCGCTGACTACTGAGTTAAAACTGAACCCATTGCCTCATTGCAGACAGAACTCTACCTATTTATACACACATAACACAGAGACAGCACACCATGTAACATGTAGGGAAGAACTTCAGAGGCAATTATCGCTTTGTAGTTTTCATTTTTCTCCTATTTTTTTTTTTTCACAGAGAGAAGAGAAGGAGAACAACATGTTATGGAGGGTCCCTTAGGAGCACTTCATGTATGTCAGTAGCTCAACTTTATCTCTGAGGGACACGCCCAACTCCAGGAGTGATGTCTAAATTAGGAAATATGTGTCATGTAGCAGGTGGATGTGACTCCCCTCATTGAGACCTGCTGGTAGACATAACATCAGAGCGGAAGACAGAGACAGCGATGTAACCGACCTGTGTACCCCTATTTTTTAATGTTTTTTTTTTTCTTTTCTTCCTGAAAACAAATCATTTTTAAAATATTTATACAAAACAAATATTTGTTAAAAACAAACAAACAAAAAAAACAACAGCGTTTTTTGTGGTTTGCTGAATAACATTCAGGCACACCCCTAGTACGCACATAACAATGCAACAATAACATCAGCAAAAATAAGGATTTTGTATAGGATTGGACTATGATACTGTGAGCAAAAAGTGCATAGTATAGTGTAAGGTAATAATTACCATTTGTGCCAGTTAAGCATGCATATTTCACTGTAGGTATAAAGGAAAACTGAAATCTACTGCACTTTCTTGGGAACCCTGTAGCTCTGACCATAAGGGAGATGATCAAATCCCACAAATGGAGGATGGTCAGTGTTTCACAGTATTCGGTGTTTCACAATATTCAGTGTAACTCAGTGTCGCAGGATTCCATTTAACTCAGTACCCAATGCAATTAGGTGTTTCACAACATTCAGTGTTATTCGGCGTTTCACAATATTAAATATTTCACAGTTTCCAGTGTTTGTGTTTTCAATATTCTCAGATAATTATTAAGTCTTCTCCTTCTTTTTACGCCCTAAATGGGGTAACATCAAGGGACTTTCACTGTCGTCCAAGTATCCATCTTAATAGACGACTTTGGGCCAAAGTAGCAACGAAATAACGCTTTCATTCATTTCCGACTGAACAGAATCACAGCAACATTGCGTCACCTGACCTGAATACTGCGCGCTGATTCGCTGAACGGATTAACGTGTTCTGTTCAAGAACAGCATTGGCGTGTAACGTTTTCAGCTGTAAAATGTGAATTAAAAAAAAATGCAATGACAATGTACGTTAACGGCGTTTGTGACGAAACGTATTTAGGTTTGAGAATGTGCCATGTGGCAAGAATAACTCACGACAGTTAGTTCGTTTTTTAAAGGATGGCGTGTATCAGTTTTTGCAAAGTAACTCATCAAGTTTAGGTCTATGTGAAGTGAGAAACTCTTATTGTTTTAGTTCAATTATGTTTTTGCTTCGCCTCAGTTGAAGTCATCATCAGATTTGTAACTGGCTGGCTTCTGACCACACTGGTGTCTGCTACTGAGGATCATTACACAACAACATTATGTCACCCACTATCTTTCTCATGAATTTTGCACTTGTATTTGAAAGCCTTCAGTCTTGGCCTTGGGGGTGCCAGACAGTTTCCTGGCATTGTGAGAAATTTCACAGTCCAGGGATTTCAACCACATGTTTTTGTTTAGCGACTACATTCTTGCATGTGAAGAGCTTGTTTTTATGTGCTGGATGGAACTATTTTGCGAGCGAAAGACAATAGTACAGGTTTCGCTATTTTCTTGAACATTTCATTTTAGCCTTGATGTTGTTTATTTTGTGGTGGACTGACAATGAGAGGCACACTGGCCATAAAACACCCACTGTCTCTTTGATTCTCTGCAATATTTTCCTTCATTTGTTTGGCTATTGTTGGCAACTCTGTAAAGTCAAAATGAGCCATCTTTGGATTAGTGTCATGTTACTAAGCAAGAACACGCGTTTGTAAGTGAGTAAGTCAGTGAGTAAGGCTTTATTTATATTGCACTTTTTAAAACACACAGTTACAAAGTGCTTCTCTCACACAAAAATATGAATGAATAAATAAATAAAGAGAAATAAATTACCAATATAAAACAGCACAATGAGAAACAGACCAATGCAGAACAAACTAAAACATACAACATAGCACAATGAGAAACAGACCAAACTAAAACAGGGGATGGGGATCTATAAAAATGACTATAAAGATGCCACTTAAAACAGTCTAAAGATTCAGCAAATCTGACGGACTGGGAAAAATGATTCTAGAGGGTGGGGGCTAAAATTGCAAAAGTGCAGTCACCTTTTGCTGGGGATGGATAAACGGCTGAGATTTGAGGAATGAAATGGTCAAGAAGTGCAATGAGGGTCGAGGAGATCAGAAATATAACTGGGGGAAAGGTTATGCAGAGCCTTATATGCTATCAAGAGGTTCTTGAAGTTTATTCTGTATTTTATTGGGAAACAATGGAATGATACAAAAACAGGGGTAATATGGGGCGTATGGCTAATTCTAGTTAATTTTGAGCCAACTGATTTAGAGCAGCCTGACTGAGACGCGTGTAGGGGGGATTACAATAAAGAGAAAATGAAAGTGTGAATTAATAGTTCAAGATCTGTAGAATACAAAATACATCTGAATTTTACGATATTTCTTAGCTGAAGAAAACGGGAGAGGACAAGCCTTGTAACATGAGGGTCAAAAGTCATGTACTGGTCAAAGATGATACCAAGATTCTTAGCAGTAGAATAAAAATAGAATAAACTGATCAACTGCAGTGACAAAGTCATCAGGTCCAATTAAAAGAACTTCTGTTTTGTCAGGGTTTAGGTGGAGGAAAGAGACCAAACCGATCTTTGGTGGTGGCTAATCAATCATAGAGGGAGGACAGTTGATTCAAGTTATTGGGTTTGGCAGAGAAATAGATCTGTGTATCATCGGCATAACAGTGAGATGACACGTTTTGAAAGTGGCTGAACAAATGGCCCAGAAGAAGCATGTATAACAAGAAGGGGATTGGTCTAAGGACCGACCCCTGAGGGACTCCACACAGCAGGGGAGCTGAGGAGGACAGATGATTATTGATTAAAAAAAACCCATGAAAATATTTAATTAGAATAAAAAAAGAATAAGAATAATAAAAAAAAAAGAATGAAATCAGTTTAAACTGTCCAATAAGTGCTAACCCAGTTATGCAACCTATCAAGTAAAATGGCATGATTGGTGGTATCAAAGGCAGCAGTTAAACTGATTAAAATAAGGATTGAATGTTCACCTTTGTATAAAAAATATTATTGCTCACTCTTAGTAATGCAGTCTTAGTATTATGCATGAGGTGAAAGCTGGATTGAAATTTGTCAAAGATGTTATGATGCTCAACCAACTTCAGGAGTTGGTCTGTAATGACTCGTTCTAGGATTTTGAATAAAAAAGGTAACATGGAGATTGGTCTATAGTTCTCTAACTGGGATGGGTCGAGCGTGGGTTTTTTAAGGAGTGGCAATTTCAAAATGGTCAGGTATGGACCCAAATGTGAGAGAGTAGTTAATAATAGAACAGGCTGGAACCTAGAGACAGGAAGCATGGCTTCTAGAAACTGTATTACTAAAGGATGGATGCATATGAGCAACAGTGTTTAAAAGGAACTGCATGGAAATAGGAGCAAATTCGGACAGTAAAATAGAGTGGCTGAGTGGGGCGGGGAGATAAAACAGTCAGGGGAAAATTGGACCTCAGACCATCGATCTTGCCAACAAAAAAGATAAAAGGTTTTCCCAGTCATTAGAAGATAAGGTGAGAATGGCAGGAAAAGAGGGATGTATGAGCTGGTTAATGGTACTAAATAGAAACCTTGGATGGTGTTTATTACTATAATCAAGCCAGAAAAGTGGGGAGCTTGCACATATTTAATGGTTTGGTTCAGTTGAATCAGTATCTCCTTCATATGGAGGTACTTAAGTTTAGTTTTTTTCCGACAAGTAACAGTAACAGTAACTCAGAGAATTTATTGAGAAAACCCATATCTGAATCAGTGGTGGTGGGGGGTGGGGGTGGGGTTGCTACACAGCAAATTGGGTTATCATACACAATTATAAAAGTTAAGATTTCAAAACTGTTAAAAGAACCGAAACTGAATGGAGTGCAAGTGAGATGATTCTTAAAAACAACTGCAATACCCCTACCACAGTCTGCTAGCCTAGTTGCATTCAGAAAATGATAACTGGGTGGGCAGACCTCCACTAGGGGGGAGCACTCAGCCAGATCTCAGTAAAGAATAGGAAATCAAGGGTAGGGGATATGATGAGATCATTGAGAATGAAAGATTTAGTAGACACAGAACAGCAGACTGTAATCATAGGCATAGGTGACTGAACCTCACATCACCAAACCGCGGGGGGGGGCAAATAATTACCTGCTTCTCGGTGTCAACAAGGTGCATGAACTCCTCTTTGAGAAGCTGTGACTGTTGATTTTTGATGTTGTTGATGCTGATGTGGATGGAGGTATATTGTTGAATCAGCAGCAGAGCAGTAGGTGTAATGACCTTTAAGCAGGCACCTGTAGAGCAGAAAGTTTGTATCAGTAGCACAAAGTTCGAATGACTGGAGTCAGTTCCAAATAGTAAAATATTATTATAATCAATTAACAGCAGCTGAACAAGTTATTTTTGCATGGTTTTATTCAAATGTGAACTACAAAGCTTAGTTCAGCTTAGTTTGGATTTGGCAGAAAAACACTTGATCTGCTTGACATGCATTCGTTTACTGACAGGAAATCCAACCCGGTAGTATACTTCCTTTTGACACAATAACAACTATTCAACACAAATACACTCAAACAATTTACAGTATTCACTCACCACTCTGCCGATCAAGAAGCTGAGAGGACTTTCAACTTGTCTGAGACTAATCATTTATAAACTTCACATTCCACCCTGCTAAGCTACTTCACTCGCAACAAAGGCCCCAATGTTTTTACTGACTGCCAAGTGGAGAGTTTCTACTAAAGGAGAACTTGAATGCTATTTCACAGAGCGCTAAGAGAGAAAGCTGTTGGCATGGATTGACAAGGGCAGCTGAAAAGCCCCTGAATAGAGAAAGCTCTCTGTTCGGTCTCATTTCCAATGTCCAATGCAGAATAAAACACTGCTCTTCTTAAGCAGTGCTGCTGCCCACACAGGCTGTCAGAAACAACAAGGAAACAGTTCAATTTTCCAATACCTCCTATCAGACCTGTGTGGGCAGCCACCTCAGACACTTGCAGGATTTTAGTGAACTTCTCAGGAACATTTAACCTCAGGCTTTTAATATCAGTTTGAGTGGTAGAGAAAAACAAGTTTCTATTTAAGAATTAGATTACCAAGAAATGTCATCATCGTGACAACTGCCATGTTATGCGGGGGTGCAAAAGGTGTCACAAATAACACATGAAAATATAAATTCAGAGATTTCACTCTCGATGTCACACTGTGGCCGGAAAAGTCACAAAGACTTGACTGTTTACTATGATCATTAGAAATGTACGTTTCAATGCACAATGCAGCTTATAATTCTTCAATATCTGAAAATATGTTTGTAGTAAAACAGAGATTATTGGTCTTACAAAGGGACATTTTAAATGTTGCAGACTTCTGTTGATTTTTAAAAGATGTTTTGAAAAAAGACCGATATTAGTGGCATATATTATCCTTTAATTTTACATTTTTTGACTAACAGTCACTGCTTAAATTAATGCTTAAATTGTTCATTGGTTAAATGTAAACTTCACAGTCTAATCAGAGCCTCTAACTCAAAATTAAACTAAACACATGTTAAGACCCATATTGTTTTGTTTTATTTTAAATCATAAAAGTCATAATCAAATCATTTATTTTAAACATGTATCAATGCATCATTATAAAATTATGATACATACTAAGAGTATTCCAGCTAATAGTAAGTCTTGATGAATTCCCTCACTATGAAATGTTGTTTTGGTCTATTCCAGCTTTTACTGTAAGAGCAGACAAAAGAGTAGGAGGAGTTGGATGGGAGGAGGGATGAGGAGTGGGAGGAGTTACTACAGCTGCTCTCCCTTCCACTCAAAGTACAAAAACTGTCTCTGATACCGGCACAAAGAACAAATAGGAGCTCTGAGATGCGTGCTGAGAAAAAGCCCTGAGCCTGTCAGAGGCAGAGACAAACTGAGAAAAGAGAAAGAGAAGTAGATACTGAGTGACTCAGTCATTTGGTAATATAAAGACAAAGAAGGAGTTTGGGGGGGCGGGGGGGACAGGAAACAGACCCTCAGGACAAACTGTGAGAAACACTCACATTGTCACACACAGCCCGAGAGGAGAAGCTCAACTTAACTACAGTTTTGCTTCTGGGGAAAAAGCCTGGTGATTTATAGTTAAAACCTTTTGAGAAGTGGAAAGCTGGTGACAACCCTGATGCTTTGGAACTGAAAAGGACAAAAAACAGAAGATTGAGTTTTGACAAAGGGTTGGGATTTTGCCATGAGGACACCTTCCTAACGGACCTGAATGTGGATATGTCATCATTCCTTTTGTGGACTCAGCAACTCGTGGTGTTGGGGGACCTCTTGAGTGAAAAGGAGACACATTTGTGTGACAGATTTGTCTGAGTAAGTAAAGCTCAGCCTGCAACTTGTGGGGTGCTTCCTGGTGGAGAGACAGTGCAGGGGGAGGGGAGGACGCTCCAGCCTGGTTCTCTGTCCTCTGGGAGGGGTCTTTTCAACATGAGGTAACCCACAAAATAACTACATGAGGATCAGGAGTGGGAATGATGTTGACCATGCGCTGCACTCCTCTTTAACATGGACAGTTGCGCTCTGTGCTAATGGCCTGAAGTCTCAGATGACAGTGTCTTTCAATGTATCCTGAGACAGGACTGTTTTCTGCTTCACTTGTCATTCACGGTGGATTCATTGTGCAGGGCAGCCCTTTCATGATATAGCTATTACATAATAGACACCCCTCATCACTCCACTCTTTGTCTCTCAGAATGTACAACACTACCCCCCTGATTTCCAATATCTTCACTGAGGCTGAAAATAACAGCGCTGTCTGCTCTAAGAACGATGATTTCAAATATCCACTGTACAGCACCGTCTTCAGCATTGTGTTTGTGGTGGGACTGATCACCAATGTTGTGGCCATGTACATATTCACCTGCTCTCTGAAGCTGAAAAATGAAACCACAACCTACATGATGAACTTGGTAGTATCTGACCTGCTGTTTGTCTTCACCTTGCCTCTTAGAGTCTTTTACTTCATCAACAGGAGCTGGCCTTTTACAACCGTGCTCTGTAAGGTTTCCGTCTCGTTGTTTTACACAAACATGTATGGCAGCATGCTCTTTCTCACCTGCATCAGCGTGGATCGCTTTTTGGCCATTGTGCACCCTTTTCGCTCTAGGACACTTAGGACCAAGCGTAATGCGAGGATAGTGTGTATCGCAGTCTGGGTGCTGGTCCTTTCAGGGAGTCTCCCCACAGGGTTCTTGTTGAAGTCCACCTCCAACGAAGCAAACAAAACAAACAAGGACAATGCCACGTTCTGCTTCGAGAACTTCTCCAGTTCTCAGTGGAAGTCTCACCTGTCTAAGGTGGTGATCTTCATAGAGACAGTGGGCTTCATCATCCCGCTGCTACTCAATGTATGTTGTTCCATCATGGTGTTGCAGACCCTTCGTCGCCCCAAAACCTTCAGTCATGGGGGGAAGCTCAACAAAACCAAGATTCTGCGCATGATAATTGTCCACCTCTTCATTTTCTGTTTTTGTTTTATCCCCTACAATGTAAACTTGGTTTTTTATGCACTGGTCCGCACTAAAACATTGAAAGGATGTTTTGTGGAGTCGGTGGTCCGAACCATCTACCCAATAACCCTCTGCATCGCTGTGTCAAACTGCTGCTTTGATCCCATTGTGTACTACTTCACCTCGGAGACCATCCAGAACTCCATCAAGAGGAAGTCTCAGGGCAGTCGTTTGTCTGACGTCAAGTTCTCAGAGGCCCAGCAGTCAGAAACCACCTCCAACCTGCAGTGCAGCCTGAGGAATCTCAAAGCTAAAGTGTTCCACAACGAGTCTTCAGTGTGACAGTGGGGTTGCTAAACACAGCATGAAAGGTATTAAAATCCATTCTTCCATAGAACCCCAAACCTCCATGAGAACATTGGATATGGATTTTTTTGTGCTTTATGACTTGCCAAAGAAGTATTATGATCTCAGTCTTCATCTCAGGGCAAACATACGGACCTGTCGTTGACAGCTTCTGTTCTGCAGTATTACTATATGACCCTTTGTTCACAACTGTGGATTCATTATTACTGCTTACTAGTATCCTTTTTCCTGTGGAATATACTGTAATTGTGTTAAGTGCAATTACTGTGCCAGTGACCTGGAAGGGAATGTGATCACTGCACAGCAGGACAGTTATGATATTGAATGCTACATGTGCTTGTATATCTGTACATTTCTGTGGTAAGTTGTGGTGCTAACTTTAGAATAGTATCTATTAAATTAACATGAAGTGATATCAAGCTATAGATTGTACAGGGCTTTGTTTTTTGTTGGATTTGTAAGTTACAAATAGGTCACAGAAGTGCCTTTTTTTTGTTCTGGTGGCATTTCATTTTAGACTCAATATCATTATTGGCAATTTAATGCACTGACACAGAATTTCAGATACTGCACTCGTGCCACAGTGATGAATAAAAGTCATGTATCATTTAAAACAAACCAGTTGAAACCTTTTGTTATTTAGGTTCAGATTTTTTTGTTTTATTAATTATGGAATGTAAAATTATTTTAAATGTTGGAATTTTGACCCAAACTCAAAATTACTTGTTGGTATCAATATCATCCCCTAGTTTGCACAAATCATATATCGAGTGTTGTGCAGCATGCTAAGATAAACAAGTGTTATTTTTACACCACTGAACCTTGCTTCAGTGCTTCACCGCTGAACCACCTAATGTCTGCCTGGCATGCAAATGAGGAGGTAAAGAAGTAGAAGTAGGAAGTCTTTATAACACCCACTGGGTAGTGCCAGCTTCCTGTGTAGCAACCACTGATGGAGGAAGTCTTATGAATGGCAACTGCCTAGAACAGACTTCTACATTTCCACAATGACAATTATGTGCAATCTGTGTTAAGAACAGCATGATGACTACTGACTCATAACTACTGCTTGATGTACGCTCAAACACACTGAGTGGATCAGTTGACTAGATGGGAGTTAAAGCAGTCTAGTGACTTTTATGTTAACTTAACCTAGATAGGAATCCCATTTTCTCATCTTGTAACATTTTGTTTTCCTCCTCCACAAGGACATGGTGTTTCTAATATTGTCACTGGCAAGGCTGGTCCTACGCCCCAGAACAGTACAGTCAGTACAGCCTCAGAATAAATCAGGATGTCTTTGAACAACAAAGGATTACAGTTCTGCTATACTTAAAAAAAAATAACTGCTTACACCCTGCATGAACATCATCAAAGGTAAATTTCAATCAAGTCCTTTTTGTAGTTTACTGGAAAAACAGATGTGTGAAATATTTGTTCTGCTATGTACAAATTTACAAGTGATATGGCATCAGTGAGGAGCCAACACAGCATGAGAGTGAAAAACAGAAAGCACATGGTGCTCCAACTTTATTGACATAGCCTGAAGGTCACTCAGCGGCACTTTATTCATACAGCACCTATAACTCTGGTTCTCAAGCCATATGAACCAGTCAAGGAAAGAGTTAAAGACCCTGGCTGTTATGAAAACAAACAAGTACAATTTGACACTGAGGCAGCTCACGTCATCTGCACTGAAAGCCATCTCAAACTGGCATCTTCAGTTTATGAGCTGCAACTTGGCCAAATGCTCACGGAGCATCATAAACTCAAACTTGTTCACACATCTTAATGACCCCTTCCAAGAAGATAACTACACATTGTTGATTAATCGTTAAGCATAACTGTATGAATGAGTCAGGCAGTCTTCACGTTGTGTATTCAGCCAGACGCCTTTATCAAACCACCAGGTGCTCATGGCTGTTATCATCTGGGCCAAAGGTTAGGGCAGAGAGGAACAAACAGTTTAAATGCACTTTACATATGTAAGTACATTGATTATTTAAACTGTAATGTTGCACCAAGAGTGAATCTAATTGAATGAAATAAGGAAAGCAACACAGTTTCCTATGAATATTGTCTCGTGTTGTCTGAAAAAGAGCCAGCACTCCCCCAAACACAACGTCTGATGTAACTTCAAAGGTTTCTGAATTTCTCCCATTTTGCAATGAGCATATTGCTTAATATCAAGAGCGTGAAATTTGTACATGACCATCGTGTGTATACACTTAAGTCTTATGGTTGTATAAGTTGTCTCTGTATCAGGGATCGGACCCCTCACGTGAGCCCAGCAGGCTCCTTTACAAACACAAGTTATCTAATCAGCCTGACCTCTCCTTCTCAGCAGGCTGCACGGTGAGAAACCACAGATGCTGCACCGCTTGTCATCACATACGTTCTGTTCTGCTTTTTTCTACTAACTTTAGCTTGGTGTGTATGTAAGTGTTGAACAGTAGTACAAGATGGGCTAAGGATGTGTGAAGTTTTACAGTTTTACAATGTGAAGTGATATGAAGAAAATACGATACGTTTCACACATTTCTACACACATCTCTAATTTTAATGTTATGACCTTTAAAGAGGGTTTGACACCAAGACGTTTTATTGATGTTTTTTTGCATAAATCTGCTTTATACAAATAAATAATGATAGTAGTGATTGCTGACCTCTGAGGTCACAAAAAACAAATCCAATGTTTTGTTTGAGGAGCTGTCTTCATCAGGCTCATCGCAGTCAGTACCATCTTCCAATCTTCCATCTTCATAGTGGAGACAAAAACAAGCCTTTAATTTATAGCTTTAGGTTCATACTCCCATGTGGTAATCCCAGCATGTTTTCTCTAAATGGGCACTTTGAAGTTCTATCTATCCCAAATGACTGAAGATCCTCTGGTGTGTTGAGAACTTGTGTCAGGAGTAATTTCTGCTGGGGCACTGACAGAGACCTCACTAAGTGTGTGTCTTCGGGGAAGAGGAGATTGGGTGGGGTGGGGTGGGAGCATGATCGGGGTGAGGTCCTCGCCCTCTGAATCACTCCACAACTCTGGATCACATGACAAGGAAAGGGCCTATCTCACTAAATGGATATGGGGGGAAGGGGGTCTCTGTAGAGGATAATGAACCATTTTCCCCACATGGCTCACAGGATAAATTTAGGAGGAAATGGCTGTCATTACCCTGATATGGCTAGTGCCAATTTAGATATCTGCATTATTTTCCCACAATTACTCCACATTGCTGTTTTTTATAGTCCCACCTTGGTTTTGGGGTAAACAGGTATTATTATTGCCCTATAAAAAAAAGGTCCCCCTCTAGGGGGGCAGATTACTTACTTGCAGGGCAACTTTCCTGACTGGGAAGGAGAAAGCAATAAAAGCACACAATGCGAGAGACAGAACATCGTGTTAAGTAATCATTTGTCAGGATGTGGTTTGACAAAAAAGAAGGACCTTACTTGTGCCAGCACAACAGTCTCACTCATTCCAAAATCAGAGACAGCACTGAACCAATAACCAGCAGTGGAAGGAGCTCAGTGTCTGCAAGGAGGGAGGTAGGCTAAATAACAGCACCAACCAGTCACATGTAATCCTCCTTAACTCCCCGTCCCCTCGGACCATAAACAGTCCTTATCAATCCCTGGAGGAGTTATTTGACCAGATCAGCTTTTGGTTTCATAACATCTTTGGAATGAAACAGAAAGCATAAACAACATGTTGATTAAAAAAAAACTCCCCTCTTTGGAACACCATGATGTTTTCAAAAGCAGCTATGCAGCACGCAAAGTGTCCATCCTGTTCAGAACAGGAAAGCTCACGTTGGACTCATATAGATTACAGCAATGCAGCCAGGAAATGACATTGGGACATTTTAACTACTTTGATAAATAGAGTGTGCACAATGCCCTTCATTGTTCTTCTCTTTATCGGCCGGATGAGTATTTACCTTAAGGCAAGAATGAAGAGTGTGTTTATGCCTGAAAATGGTGACAGGAGCACGTGGGACAGTTGTGTAGGAGCCAAGAGCTTCCTGCAAAATCGTAAAATCTGACAGAAGATGAGTAAAGTTGTGCCTCGGGTGACTTTAAGGAGGTGTATAGCGGTTGCCTTTTTCCACTTTGTGTGTTTGTGTGGGCGTGAGGATGTCGTTAAAAATGATGAAATGCTTCAGAAGTGTATCCATAGTTTAATCTTAAGCTGAGAAGCCACAAGTCCCAGCATGCAAAGGGACTTGTGGGAAGAAAGGTAACATTTCCAACTAAATCCATTCTGTGACTCATGCAGGGAATGCCCATACACATTCACTCACACCCACATACTGTACACACATTGGCACACTCATGTTTTTGGGTTGACTGTTTTATTTCCTGGAAACACCCTTACCATCAAAGAGCTGTAAACTGCGGGTTGTCTGTACCCCCGGTTCATACACGTGAGATACAGCCAAACTTCTGCCTTTGCTTTTTTGGTCTTGAGGGTTTCAACCTCTGCCTCAGTGGGAAAAAAAAAGCATCATGATTAAGTGCGTTCTGCTTGATGAAACAGGTTGGGGTTTCCTTCTTCTGCGGATTTGAACAATGTCTGATGAGCCAATGTGAAGACATTAATCCTCTGCAGTAGCAACAACTTCTAACCAGAGAGGACAGCCCACTGGTCCGACTGACAGTCTCATGAGAGAAAGGAAAGGTCACTGGGTCACACCTCACAACAGCCACGCGTCATGCATGTCCTGTCAAAGTGCTGCTGTAGTAAAACATAACGTAAAAACAGAAATGTTGTTAAAATCTTCTCATATATCTACTATTTATGCAATAAAATGTTGCATATAACATTATTGATGTAAAAGACTCATGACAAGTAAAAATGATATTGTCTTAAATGCAACAACTTGAAGGAATAAGATTTTAATGCATTAACTTACTTCTTTTTTTTTATTACTTAACTCCTTTATTAGACAATGCTTTATAGGATTCATTAGTTGCCAAACCTATTGAGATGAGGAAACAAACTTATCAGTGTCATAATTGCCACATTTTGTAAAGTTATAACCTTCATATGGTGGCTCTTGAGCAATGCCAAGTCCTTATTTGCTTGTTATCTGTGCTATGAATGAATGTAAACGAGACCATTTTAATTGAAAACTGAACGGCAAATCTTGTACTGACGCCTGAAATCCACCTATCAAGTTTTACACGGCAGCTCCATTAAGCACATGGCAGGATTAGTGATACCTGGGCCCCAGTAATACTACAGCACAGACTCATAAACAAACGTCCATAGCACACTCCACAGCACAGCCACACATAAAAGCTGACGCTTACAGGTCAGACCCGAGGTCAGCATGTTCTCTATGAGGAATTTCCACAGAGTTTCTCAGACAAAACAATACTTTCCCTTTCTTTTCCAGCACAATTCTGTCTCCCTTTCACTATCTAATTCCTGAGTAAGGAGATCTCATCAAGCTCAACCCATTCCGAAAGCCTTAGTGGGATTTAATCATGTTTGTTGTTTATTTCATAGTTCTAAAGATCCACCCTTAAAAAAACATTGCAAGTCCCTGCTAAAATTTGAACATGGCAAGCTTTAATTGTGACCTCCACAGCCTTTTGAACCGCTGAAGGGAGCCGGGGTCTCGGAGAGACATCTAATTTATTGACACTCTGGCTTTGGGGTGGGAAGGACACGGCTTATTGATACCCCCGAGGTTATCTGCATCGCTCCAAAACAAACCACACAATTAGCCCTGTGTAACGGATAAATAAGACCAAGATAATTCCAGGTGACACATAGGCGCCATCACATAATAATAACTGATCAGTTGATCAATTAATTAATGTGATATCTGATCATCATAAATCGACTGCGTTTTAAATCGACCACTTTGCTGTCAAGTTTCAGATTCTTAACATACATACAATACACTTTTCCTTTAGCTCTTTTACCTGTACCCAAACATGATTATTCAATATGAAAATTACTGCAGGCTTGACATTCACTGTGATGGATTGCACAACTTTATAGTCAAATTTAAGCTTCAATAGTTTGCCAAATGATTTGCATGCCGTAAGGCAATGAATGGAAATCAGTGGCAGGCTTGATAAAAGACATGAGAAAATGTATGTTGGTAAAAGTGGTTAAAATGCAAATTATCATCATCTGATCAGATCTCAAACCAGAACAGAGTTTTCATTGGTTGTCAGTGTGTGAAACTTTCCAATGATATAAATAGCGTCATATGTGCTTGGAAAGTCCAAATGGCACGACAGATAAACACATTAACTATTAACTCATCACCCATCAGTCTTTCTTGTTTGAACTTTTGCAGTGCGTACGCAGTTTTAGGTCACTCACTGAGATATAAACCAACTGTGCCACAACACAGAGTCACAAGACTGAATGATTTAATTTATTCTGGAGCCTGGACCTCTGCTACTTGTTTGGTGTGTTGCATATCAAGCAGTTGTGAGCTTGAATCAATCTGTGTCTAACTCATTTTGTGAATTAATGAAACTGAAATTTCACAGGCAAAATTTATGAAACCACTTCACTCACGTGTGCTTATTCAAAGATAGATAAATCTGTCTCAGCAAGATCACACCTTAATGATACATTTCAGCTATTTTGCTAAAACACTGCTTTTCAGATGACAAATACAACAATGTCATTTTACATTTTCAAACAATCTTTCATTTTCAGACTTACAAGACAAGCTATAGGCCGCCCGTGGGCCTCTTCACCGTGTTCATTTTTGAAATTCTTTTGCAAAAAATATGTGCAGCCGGTGCAGCAAACATACTCACATCAAAACTAAAATGGGATATGTTTCTTTCTGAGCAATATAGACAGAGATAAGACTGTGTGGGTTGAAATATTTAACTGAGAACAAGCAGTTGAGGCACAAGGTGGGGGAGGAACTTGAGATTCATGTTTAGATGAAACTGTTGCTCAGTGAGGCACTCAAATTCACATTTCCTCTGACACAAAAAGAGAAAAAAAGCAAAACTGTAAAATTCAAGCTGGAAGATGTTACTTCTGAGGTGTAGGCTGGAGTTAGACCTTCACAGTTTGTTAGATTATACAAATGGGACGTCTACAGTGATGCTAGTGACTCTGTGAGGCTATATTTAGGCACAGCAGAGTGTAATGTTTACTATGTTCACTCTTAGTATAGTCCATTCAGCGGTTGGTAATATTTATTGCCTTAAAAGCCCAAATTGCCAACCTTATGGTAGCGCTAGAGGAAATATCAGGGGATCACCAGTCAGTAGGATTAATCCTCTGGGCACCGAGAATGTACAGAATTTCATGGTAGTCCAACCAATTGTTTTATTTCATTGAACTGAATCTTTTCAATCCGGACTAAAGGGGAAATGGCTATAAAAAAAAAGATATATGATGATATCTCATATCCTGTTGCTATCAAAGTTACGCAGTTCTAGTCTATGTAATCTATGAGAGGGAAAGTTTATTAGATCAGTGCAGCGACGAAAAAGGATCATCTAAATTTCACAACTTCACACTGACATCAGACATGAAACAGCAAAAAGATACATCAGTTCAGTAGTATACTTTTAAAAGCAGAGAAAAGGATTAGCCCACTTTAGTAGACTGTGTGTAAACTACCAGAGGAAAGCATTCAATGGCTCTGTTGAAACTCTTGTCTGCTATTGATCTATTATTGGCTCAAAGGAAGGATGGTGAAGGGACAGACCAGCAGAGCCTATGACCCTGCCTAAAGGCGTATGGGCCCACCAGTAGTCAAGAGGCATGTGAGCAACAAACAAAAGTAGTGTGTAAAACTGCAAATAGCCCTGAGAACCTCCACGGAGTTTCACGTCACATAACCCGGGATCCAAATTTAACAGTTCCTGACCTTTTTTACTGTGTGTGAGTGCCTGATCGACTATACTGTTCCACGACAAACCCTGCTTGGCCACGCCAGTCTCTATTGTCTGATACAGAGCAACAAAACACTGGCAGCAGACAATGGAGGGTCACTGCAGAGGGCTTGAAATAATCATAACAATGACAGCTCCCATATTTATAGTTGCAAAGAGACTCCCGACTGCAGCGCCTAAGTGCTTTGTTATTAACAGGAAGAGCTGCTCCCCGTGAAGAATAAACAGCACTTCTCTTTACTGGGTGAGTCATGGTAGCAGGTTTCATTGTTTCCCTCACTGTGTGTCGATAGCAGGGAGGGCATAACGTCTGCTGAAAACTCAAAAGCAGTGCTGAAAGAAATGTAGCTGAACATCTTTAAGAAAAAAAAAGCATAAAACTAAGGCTCCTTCAGTTTACTCCAAACGAGAAAAATGAAAGAGGACGTTGTTCGAAAATGTCTTTCTAAGCATCAGTAGCCAGACAGAGATCACTGGGTCATCTTGCATCTGCGTAGCTCTTCCTGAGTGAAACTGAGGGCACTCTGAAAAAGAGGCCACAAAAACAGGCAGACCGATGTGACAGTCAGACAAAAAGGGGAACAGAGATTGCCACAGATAACTAGCGTCCATATTTCATCAAGGTTGATGACAGAAGCAGAGGGTCGAGGTGTAGGGACAATCTCCTGAAAAGACAAAATGAAAGGCCCTCTGTGCATCATTTGATAAGAGGAGGAAGTTACTTGATTGTTTGCTATCAGGTCACCAGGATGAGCGGAAGAAAATCAATGAAGCACTTTAGATTAGATGTCCGAGCAGCGCCTTGAAACGCAACCTCAGTGTGACTCAATGCTGAAATACAGGATGTAGTGCGTTTCTTAAAGCGAGTAGGACCGAAGAGGAAAGATGAACAGAGAAAGAGAGAGCGGAAACACTACATCGACATGTGCGCTTCAGTTCCACAGATTTCTTGCGTATGAGCTGCTCGGCTTGCACACGATTCAAAATACAAAGGCGCTGCGGTTTTTCTTGCACTTGTCAACAAAGATGCAGATGTGGGAGCAATCCCCTCAGAAAGTGAACAGAAGTGCAGCAGTGCATGTTAGTTTCAGTGGCTGCAGTGAGTGGTTCAGAATGAAAACTCTACCCTCACTTTGACCTGCCTCAAAACCCTACGGTTAACTATGAGCGTAAGTGTAAATGAAGAATTCATTCAAACAGATATTTCTTCTGTTTGACCCATTTATAGACATTGAGATAAAACAGATACGACTTCACATCCTTCCTGCAAGAGGAAGCCCCTGTTCATTCGCTTGTTTGGCTTCGTGTTTTCTGAAATACAACTTCATCAAATTGTTCAGTCAGGATTTTTTTTGAAAGGCACGTCTTCACGCTTGGCACGACAGTTAAAAGGGGGTGGACAAAAAAGGAACAACTGAATAAGCAACAGCCGACCTGCAGTAAATCTTATCTTTGCGATATTTATAATGTTCTGTTTTTTGTTGAAACTGTCAGAGAGGCAACTGAAACTGTATTTTATGGTGTTGTTTTATTAGACTGCAATATATTTTTAAAAAAAGGGTTGGTGATTTACGGCATTTGTTTCATTAGAAGCCTGAAAAGGAAAGAAAAAGTAAACCAAAACAGTGAAAGAAAAGAGCGTCGACTGATTTATATCACAAAAATATCTGGTCAAAGAATGAGTAAGCAGGCCAACAGGCCAACATGTCCAAGCATACAAAGCAAAAGGACACATCATACAAAATACCACGCTACACTGTATAGCATGTCACACACACCCACGATGTCAACTAGAAATGACTAATGTATGGTTGCCTTCAAATTGAAATCAAGTTTATTTGCCTTCGTGAGAGGACCATGAAATCAAAAGGCACTGGAGCTGCAGCTCTTCGTGTCTTCAGATGGGGCCCTCCACTGAATTGTTGCTTTCACAGAGAGAGCTGACGGCCTAAATACAGTGAGACAAAATGGTATGGTTCAATCCTGTATAGTGGATATTCTGGAGGAGTATACACAAAGTCACACAGCGGAGGAGGGGCTAAAGCATTTTACATTTTACAAACCAAGCACAAACTTGGAAAATAATCTAAAGTTCTCAAAGCTGAGTAAAATGTCTTTCTCCAGTAACCTTCAGAGATGGAAATACATTGGCTTTTTTATCCATAGTTTTTGAAGAGTTTGGCCCCTGATGGGAGACCCTCATATCTACAGGACACACACATGATAGTGTTCTAGCTCAGCTACTGTACACTCCACCACTTTATCTTTAGCTTTACTAAACATAGTGGTACAGGGGAAAATACTGAATGGTAATAATACAAAAGCGGGGGGCTGGAGAATGAACCCTGGAGGGGGGATTCAGTGTGGCTTCAAGATAAGGGCCAAGCTGGGCTTCCTCAATAAAACACATCTGGCATAAGACTCTAATCGTGGAGTCCTCCTGTCAGCCAATGCCACTGGAGGAACTGGAGGAACTGGCAGCAGGATAATCCATCCCTGGTGTGACTGTTGGTGAATCAGCATCATTATGGTTTTATTGACTCAAGGGTCTGTAGTATCTATATCCTGTTAGGCCCAAACTGCCATGGGCGAGGCTTCGCTTTTGTTTTACTATGTGGGGTTCAACTATTGTCTGCATTTATTCCATTCTGTTAAGCTTTTAATGTAGCCATAACAAAGAGGGGAACAGGCTCTACTTGTTCTCTTATGTTAGAGGTCTTTATGTTATTTAAGGTGAAAATAAGCAGGAACGTAACCCCCTATATACACATATAAGCAGGGCGAGCTCTCACAGATTTCCATCTTGCGTTTTTAAAAAAAAATCTAATTAATAGCAACTTTCCATTTGGACATAGATGAATGAAAAACTGTTTAAATTAATGTCCGAATCATTTGTCAGTAAAACCTCATCACCAATTCATCTGCAATTTAGTATCGAAAGGATTTCAAGAAAGGCTTAATTATATCTTTTCTTTCTCTCTTACTCTCTCTCTCTTATTCCTCCTACTCATGAGACCTCACACCAGAGATCTCAACTCCACCTAGTGGTACGTCATCAACATTCATCGTATGGGAGACCAGCATTGCAATCCCTTTGTGTCTGCACCATTGTGGTCACAGCAAATTAAAAAACAACAGCTACAGGGGCCAGATGTATGGTTTGTCGGTGTCTCGCCGAGAGGATAAAAGATCTCAACGAGCGAACGTGTTTAGTCTACTTTTGATATTGCAGCGGAAGTGGACATCAAACTGTGCGGGCAAGCTCAAAGTGGTGTGACCCCACAGAGACCCAGCTGCTCCGGGCCTAATATTTCCTGCTTTCCCGACAAGCCAAACAGGAGCTTCCAGACGGCCTCAATCTACCGGGAATGTTATCATTGGTAACCTGAACAGTGCACAGCAGATGTTCTAATTGAATGAGAGACAGAGCAGGCACACAACTCATACTTCTTTATGTAAAAAAAAAAAAAAGGTTATATGGTTTTATTTTATAACAAGGTGAACAATATTCAAATCAAATCTTAGTGTTTTGTAGCAGCCATATAAAACCGTGTGATAGCATTCACAAAAAGCAGTGCAGAGACTGAAAAATACCATATGAAACACTAACTAGATCTCTGTCTACTTAGATTTCACCTGATATAAAAACCAGTCCTTCATTTCAAGATTGAGTCTTACACACATCAAGTGAAATGATTTTGGCATGTGCAATTAGTACAATCTGTTTTTAGCAAATGTAAACATAATCACTGCTCTGTGAATGTATAGGCTCCAGATGAATGAGGCTTTAGTGTTCTGAAAACATTTTCTCAACTTCATCTATCCAGTCACATGAAGATTCTTCCTCAAAGTCCCTGCAAAGAGGACAAACAGTACGTTAGCACTTTATTTTCATATAGGAGGTCACATATACAAATTATACAAACCCAGCACATTCCATACATTCAACAGATAACCAACAGGGAGTAATGCAACGCTCTCCGTACATATTAATATTTAATGTGAATCTTGATGTGAACTGTGTTTATTTTGCCAGGTGCTGTGATTTTTTTCTTGTTTTTTTTCACTGGCTTTACAGCTCACACTCTCAGCTTTGGAAACCTAAAAAATGAGTTACAAAGCATGTTATCATTGTTCTTTTTTGCCACATACGTTTACTGAGGAAAAAAAAAAGAAAAGGAAAATTGACCCATGTGGATCAGATTGTTCCCACTCGATACACAATTAGTAAAACTTTCACACATCAGTCCTTATTATCTTTACATACTTTGTACATAAAGGACTAAACCAGTGCTAATGGCCATTAAAAGAATACATTAAGAATGAATAGAATCGTCTGAATATACGCATTGGAACAGGTATTTTACATTTTTGTCCTGCTAATGCACTGAATGACGAGTCAGATTATACTTGGTAATATTATGGGAAACGGAACAAATGCTCGGCTTTACTTACGTGTCCTCGTCATCGGAACGTGGCTGCAGGCGGTCCTCATCTATGCACACTTCCTGCTTAAGGCCATCAATGTCATCACCCTGTGGCTGGGAGAGGGGTCCGACCAGAGGACTGTCACCTGATAAGAGGAACCACAACACCACAGAGGGCTATTATATCATCTACTACGCTTTCAAGAAAAACTACAACCGTCTTCTAAATTCAGCTAGTTTGTTGCGTGCAAAGTTACTTCTAATGAAATACCACGTATTCAGATACCAGACCTCCTCTGTGGATTAAAAAGGTGCTGAAGGCTCTGCTAAGTCCGGCTTTCTCCAATGCACTCAGAAGCCTCTCGGGAGGATCTCTCTCCCATCTTCTCCTCTGCCTGACATTCTCTGGCTCCTCTGACACACCTGGATCAACAGGGATACAAATGATACACTCTAACTGCATATTTCAGTCAACTAAACATGACTTTTTGTACATTTATGCTCCTGCTGCTAGCGTACTTTCATGAGTAGAACCTGTGATGGCCTGGCCGGATGATGCCATGCTGTCAGATGAGATGAGGGTGGCATTGGCCAACATCCGTAGCACAGAGTCCGATGGCTCAGCGGCCCACTGCTTTCGAGGGCCGGGCTCTTTGCTTTCACAGGTAGAGTCAGATAACTCTGATCCTGGGGTGAAAGGGTTATTTAGTCATAATTCTTGTTTTAAAATAAGGAAAACAGTAAAAACAGTGCTTGTCAAGCACATGCACGTTCACACTAGTCTTCACATCCTTGTCTTTCATGATTGCCATCTTTGACGCTACCTTCAAATGTCGACGTTTTTATTAAACTCTTCTCTCCCAGAACATTAAGCACCTTCTTTCCCTCTTCTCTGTTCCATCGACCGGTACGCCTCCCTTGTTCCTCTGTCTCTATCGCCTGTAAAAGATTCAAAGCAGCGCAGTAAATCAAACGCATAACATGAGCTCTGCGGCCATCTGAACTAACAGCTGCTTGTCAAAGGTCAGATTCCACATAGGGTCACCACAGCTGGGGAGATTGTGTAAGAGTTTAAATTCTCACTTTGACACCGCGCCGTGACAGTATGTCGATCTGATGGATGGGGCGCCATAAAATCAATTCAGGTTCAACAGCTTGTGAGACCGTCATTATGCAGGGAGCTCAGGCAGTCAACCGCAGTGATCCGCGCTTTAAGTGCACAGGTGGCGACTGCATTCTTACCTGGGAGGGCAGATGTGTACGCAGCAGTCTGGAAACGCGGTGAGACGTCAGGATGGTGTGCAGGGACGGTCTGTCTTTCGGATTCGTCTTAAACATCTGCTTAACCAAATACTGCAGCTCATAGGGCAGGTGGCTCGGAAGGGGAGGGTACGCACCCCGACACACCTTAAGGATCAGGCTCTTCCAGCTGGATGCCTGGAACTGAACACAAGAGCCAGATGCGAGGCGTGAAGATCTCCGGGAACGCAAACCACACCAAAACATGCAAGCCATGAAAAATACACAGCAGTTGATGAAACTAAACTTCCATCTTTTCACAATAAATATTTTGCAGGAACTTGCTGAGGCAGCAGAAGTGTTTTATATAATGATTCATTGACAATATTTGGAAAGACGCCCACAGTCAAACCCATGGTGCGTGGAGAATGGAAGGAGGGGAAGTACCGGGTGTCGCAGGGTGCAGAGCTCGTAGAGGACACAACCCAGAGACCACACATCACTGTAGAACAGATAAATACACAGACAGTTATTCATTTACACCAGACATTCGTCATGTACTGGAAGCACAGCAGAAGCGATACAACACTGACCGACCAACCCACGCGTTAGTTACATAATCTCTGCTGAGCTGAGAACTCAGCTGAGAACAGGGACTGTTTTGAAAACTTCTCATTGTTGGCGTATTTACTGACAGTACACATTTATTGAAACAGTGGGCCACTGAATCCCTCATCAGAAAACCCAAGTCTAAAACTATAAGCAAAGATGAACACTTAGATGAGATCACGGTGGTTTATCTAAGTCACAGGTTTATCTGTTGACCATAGATCTGACCACAGATTCTCAACGTACCAATGAGGAGATTTTTCAAACCACGCAGTGATAATGTAACTTTCACAAGAAAACTGTGAGCCATGTGATAGATTTTCTGCATTCACTTTGTAAAATAATACAGTTAATAGTTAATACTTCCTCTTGCAAATGACCCAATTACATAACATGACCATTAACCCAAAGTCATTACAGTTTCATTTTCTTTTGACTTATATCAAATGGATTAACCGCGCCCAGCAGACATGTTAACATACCTCTTATTGTTGTATGGTTTGTTGTCCCAGATTTCTGGAGCGACATAATACGGGGTCCCAACATATGTGTGAGCGTAAGCCTTTGAGCTGCAATACAATTGAAATTTGAAAATGTAACTGGAGCAAATTAAAAAAAAAAAAAAAAAAAAAAGTGCATTAACTTAAAAGAAACTGCTGACTTTCTCTTCCTGTACCTGTTCAGAATGCATGCGGAGCCAAAGTCCCCGAGCTTGATTGTCCCATTATCTGTCAGGAAAATGTTCTGGGTAAGGAAATGAGAGAGAAGTGATGAGTTGGCATGAAGCAAAAATAAGAGCAGCCAACCATGGGAATACGATGATATGACGCGTAAGTGGGGAAATAACGTTTGTGATCCTATCTCGATCGGCAATTTCATCATTGTTCATTTCACTCCACAGAGCTCACGCTGAGATTCTATCAACATGGCACCGACCAGTAAACAAAATGATCGACCTCTTGAACCGATTCGGAGAACAAACACAAAGAAAATCTGATCTTTCTCATGAGATTGTAAAGCCTGTTCTACATACAGCTGAAGACAAATTTAAATAGGCTGTTAACCACAAAGCAAAATCTATTAAGAGGTACACAGTGATTAAAAACAATTGTGTAATAGAGGAAGTAATAACAGTAATAGAGTCTACTGTACCTTGGACTTCAGATCTCTGTGTAAAACCCGTTTATCATGGATATGCTTTGCACCAGCACACATCTGAGAAAACCACCTCAAGATCTGGGGGGAAAAAAAATGAAACAGACTTTAAAACGGGATCCAAACTGTGACACAGAATTGTGAAAATTGTTGCTCGTAGTCCGGACCTACATCATCAACACAGAACTGCACAGCTTTCTGTTGCCGGATCCTCTGAAGCAGGTCTCCTCCATTGCAGTACTCCATAACAATGCAAAGGAGATCATCAGCTGTACAAACACAATCACAATGCCTATTCTGCAGTCTAAACAATAATAACTAATAACAAGAGACCACAATGTGGTGTAATGAGTTTTAAAGGGAGCGTAGCGTGAATACCTTCAAATGCCTCCCTGAAGGCCACGATATTAGGATGCTTCATTCTGGACAACAGGACGGCTTCCCTCCTCGTATTCTCAAATTTGGCCTGATTCTATAAAAATGCAAATATAAGTGCGAATGCATTTCTCTATTATGCAAAACAAACAGCCTCCACGTCTGTGTGTGGGCAACAATCTGGTATGTTATCAGCACAGTGCAAATAACATTTCCATATATCCGACCCCAGGCTATAACATAACAGGCTGGATTCAGAAATAGTCTGCAATAGTGTGCTTTTTCTACACATGGTATTGTACAAATCCAACATGTTTTTATATGTAATTCACTATTTTATTGTTATGATTATTACTATTTTTACTAGAAAGGCTTTTTTGCATGTGGAATCCAGCTCATGTTCCTGTTACCTGTACCACCGCACAGGTGAGGATGAAGCTACAGTACATCAGTATCTATCTGTTTGCATACCTACCTTTGGCAGCTGGATTTCCTTGAGAACATACTTGTCCTGAGTGCTTTTACACTGGACTAACAAAGCCCGACCGAAAGACCCTTCACCGATGACTTTCTGGACTGAGTATCTCTCCATAGAGCTCCTCTATAAACCCACAAAGAGAAACCACGTGAAGAAGAAATCAACAGCATCTAAGACAGAGAGCTAGAATAGCCGGTGCAGACGTCACTTTGTGTTAGGTCTTCTTGTGATAAGTATTCACTGCTTACATTTTAAAACAATGTGTACTGAAAGACAAAATCAGATAGATATCTTCTACTTCTACCTGCGGCCGCTACTTCCTTGTTATTGAATGACGTAAGCGAGGCGTACCTGTAGCGCAGCGCGCCGCCGCTAGATGGCGGTAGATTAAAGTTCCTAAACCCAAACTAAGCCTGCTTAAGCTCTTTTAATGACCACAATAATGTTATAATAACCTTACCTGTTACTTAAGTGCAGAGGTTATCCAATTTTTTTTCACATCAAGGGCCCCTAAACTAACAAAAATTAGACCACGGACCCCTTTCTGATAAGATTTTTTTTTGCTTTTACATGTTTTATTACAGAAAGTGTATGAACCCCATGACCAAAATAGTCATACATTCTGTCATTGTGTTATTATGGATGAAATTATAGACTATTCACGTTTTTGCTGGGACCCTCCTCAAGGACCCGCCGGGGTCCCCGGACCCCACTTTGAGAACCACTACTCTAGTGGTTTCATGTTGGAGTATTCTGTCTTCGAGCGCTCGTATAATACATGTAGCTTTCTCCTCTTGTACGAGTCTTCAAATGCGCCATTATGTCTGCAATACACTGTGGGCTGTGTCCATAATGTTGCCGCCTTTCTCTGCCAGGTCTCTGCTGCACAAAAGCAAAATGTATTTAAGAGTCAGGACAACTCCTTCTGAGCTGAGGGACTCCGGGTCAGTGTAGCTGATAGACAGGTCAAGGTATGAGTGGTAGAAGTGAAATGTGGTCATGATGGGAAAAGTAATAGGGCAGCGTGACACGAGGACTGCAGATGAAATATTTCCGCAGCACAAAACAATCCCTTAGGTCATGATTGTGTAAAAGTGCCACGTCACAACTTTATCAGAGCCCGGATAGCTCAGTCGGTAGAGCATCAGACTTTTAATCTGAGGGTCCAGGGTTCAAGTCCCTGTTCGGGCGATAGAAGTTTTAACTATCTTCAAGCGCTCTGTGCCCGAAAGACGATTCTCTATCAACGTGTAAATTACAGTAAAATATTCTTTCACAGTGAAGAGTCTGATGGAGTTGACTGAAATCAGTGGTTTCTTCACAAGTAAAAAAGAAAATGCTGCAGTTTTTCACCATCAGAAGGCTACTGATGTGCAAAGATGAAGCGCACAATGTCTTAGCCAATTTAAAACAAATCGCGTGTGCTTCATTTGCATTTCACAGCTATTATACAAATGTTTTAGTGTGAATGCAAATACCAAGGTCATGAGTTCTAATTCCTCCAAAACTCAACCTTGCCTTTAAAACACAGCATGTGTAATTTGTGTGTAATTGAGGAACATGTAACACTTTCTATGACGCCCATGTCTATAATGCATTATAAATATACTTATAGTGCATTATAATCTGCTCACAGCATTGTATAATTATAGTTATAAGAACCCATGAATATTCATAATGATTTACAACAATAATCATAACACATCATAATGTGTTGTAATTCTCATAGTTGTAATACATTATAATCATGTTATAATGCATTATAATGACATCACAAATAAGGAGTTACTTTTGTTGATCAAATGTTTACATAAAAGTAAAATATACAGCTGCAGGTAAAGCAGAAATTATTTCAGTTATTACCTATAAATTGAGTCTTGAGTTTTTTGGGGAAACATTAGCGATGTAAATGTCCATCATTCAGTTGTTCATCATCAAAAAGCTGTGTTAAATTCTTGTACTCAATTCATTATCTGTTATGATCTGTTAAACAAATAAATTCATTTCACATTTTTGAGTTGTTCTTGCATTGATTTTATGATATTTTTTTCACTTTACTTAGAGCAAACAATAATCCTTCATAGTGACATATAACCACCTATACTTCAGGAATTTAATTACTTCACTTAAAGCAACCAATGACCACATAAAGTAACTTACCATCCCATTATAATGTGTTATAACAGTAATTATAATGTATTACAACTATGAGAATAATAAGATTCTATGATCCTTGTAAAAAAAAATGTCAGTGAGTGACCAGCAATTATGAGGTATTATTATACTTGACCTTATAAGTCATTATCATAGTGGGACCAAATGTCTAATATTTGCCTCATTATCTCCTGGTTTTTGCTCTCTGGCAGTGCTCTGGTGCACCTATCAGCAAATAGTCTTCCACAAGTGGGAAATAAAGGCAATAATGAAGTAAATATTTGCGCACCAGTTTGTCTGTACAGCTCCTGGATCATGCTGTGCAAGCTGTTTTTGGGGAAATATGATGGACTTTTTTTCTTCTTTTTTTTTTTGGAGCTGTAAAAAATCTCTCTGTTAACTTAGTTTGACAGGAAGCCCTGTACAAACTTCAGCTGAGCTTGCACTGTGAAATGGGTAATTGTGTTTTCATACAGTTTGGGTGAACTATTGCAATATGTAATTAAATAGTGGTAAATTGGATGGTGGAATAACTATGATTTCCAGTTGGTGATTTTTTATAAGATAAAAACATCTGGGAAATGTTTCTGAGAAGATCTTCATACAAAGAATCATACAGTCTGACTTTACCTATCCAGTCTTTAAAGGTAGGCAAACTTATAATTAAAATCTGTGTATTACATCTCTTACCCCTGGTATCTAAAGTATAGTACTTTTTTTTTTAACCATGAAATATTAGCCAAGACTGCAGGAGCTCAGCCCCTTTTTTTTACACTGCAGAAGTAGAACAAGACTGTGTTTATACACCAGTAATTGGCTAAAGTACAACAATGTCAGGTGGTTAGTTTGAGATCAGCTCTGCTCACTGCACAAGTGAGGAACTTTCACAGGGCTAGCTAATCATTAAATGCTGGTTATTAAAGATGACCACTGAATGGCCAAGCTGTGCAAGTTTTTATCTCAGAGTTGAAAATATTTAATTCTGTGAGGTGAGAGGGGTGAGACCGAGACAATGTTTACACATTAAAAAAAGGCATTGCCGTAGGTGTTTGTTGTGCAGAAAGAGCATTAAAATGCAAAATCATAACATATGGTATCAGTCAGGTGTTGTGACACTTCTCTTCTAGTTGTGCTGCTTTGAAAGTGACAGATGACTGACATGAAGCAGCTGTGGGGCAATAAAAATTCAAACTGAATGACACTAAGAGCTTCTCGTGTAGACGTTTCTCAATGCTGGGGTGTGGCCCCCATGTGGGTCTGTTTGATGTACAGACAGGGTCATGAGATATTTCAAGGACTGAGCGACTTATTTATTTTTGTCTGATATATTTTTAAATAAAAAAAGTCAGTTTGAAGGATATCATTACTTTCATACAATTCATACTTATTCTAATACAGAAAACATACTGACATTCACATGACAGGTTGATAACTCTGCTGGGGACGGGAGAATTTTGGGGCCAAAAAAAACACAGTCAAGGTCCAAAAACGCTGAAAAACCCTGAACTGATGACTTTAACTGATGTCAAAATGTTTTTAGAGAAACTTGCCCTGTCATAAAATCTGACATTTAAGCTTCACTCAGGTTTTTATGCTTGAGACTATCAATGAAATACATCTCTTGTCAGATAAAAAGGCTGACATCTTGCCAGTCTAATTCCTAAGAGCAGCTTACATTATATTAAAAGCCATCAAATGGTCCTTCATGGAGAAAGCTAGAAATCTTCTCTCTGAGAGGGTGAATAGCTCAGACCATCAGAGACCCATTAATAACCAAAGAAAGATGTAATACTTAAATAGGAAGAAATTATGCATAGATCTATGAGATATTATGGCAATATTCTGACACAATAATGGCAAATTTTAGTGTATCAGACAGATAAAGACGGCAGTGTTAAATCTTCAAATTTATGTCCTGAGAGGCAGGTCAATCTGATTATCAGGCTATTAAAGACGGACATCAAGAAACAAAACTATAATCTATTGTGTCATGTCAGTGAAGCTGCTTTATGGACAGTGAAGATCACATTGTGGACTGATCCAAAGTTGATCTGAACTTTAAGGTCCATTTGAGCTTTATCTAGTAAAGGTTTTTTATCACGCTCCTCAACCTGAGAACATATGTTGATCCCCAGATAATTATCTCGGATAATGTCACCTTGTCGCTCTTTCTCGGTTCATTGTCTTCGGCGCTGTTTATCGGTTTATCCTTCACAGACTATCTTTACTTCATTTTCAAAGAGGCTAAAGTTAGAGTTTACTTAAACAGAAGAGACTTTAATTGATCTTGTACCATCAAATAAGATGACATAGAAGACAAAAGCTTGTTTCAGAGGACTAAACAGCACATGACAGACTCACAGGAGGTGGAAAAAGAGGCAACAGTATGATTATCAATTACCTAATAATGTTCCAGTCATACAGCTTCAATCCTCCCTGGAATGCATCAAAGTCTGAACCTGTGTGTGGTTGGATATTGGACTGTTCTTCATGAAAGAAAGCCTCTGATTATTTGAGGGAGGATGAAGGGTAACACAATATGCACTGCTTCTTTTACAGTTTACAGAAGAGACTCAAGATTGGAAGAATAAGCAAAACAAATGATCAATAAATACTAAAAATATTTGCACCTAAAGACATGAAATATAACTGCATGTAAAGGAAGTTACAGCAGTCCTAATAAGATTAACAATATATATAATAATGACCTCCCAGGTTAGAAGACAATAAGGATATATTGATTTTTTCATAGGTGAAAGAAAAATGACTGCCCTCTGCACAACCTCAAATGATTAACTGACAATAATCATCCTCAAAATGTTGGTACTCAAATTAATATGACCAGGCAGCCTAATGTGATCTGAATATGTCTGGAGCTTTGAACAACAAGGATGGCATTTCACTTTGGTGGGAGATATAGCCGAGTGTGTGCTGAGGGATGACAGCATCAGAAATGTCAGAATTTATTACCTTATTAGTGTTGACCAGAGGACAGAAGAATTAAAAAAAAAAAAAGCTGACTGCCAAACAGCCTTGATACAAATGGAGACGTGTGTGACATGTGACGGGTATCAAGCAGTCATGTTCAGCCCACTGATGAGTCTAAAGTTGAAATATTCACTCTTTTAGCTCTGACCTTTCAGAATAAATTCCTATGGTAAAATACCTAATCTTCTGTGGTACTGATAGTCTACTACTGGGACATTTAACAAGTGTACCACAGAACATGTGGTTAATTACTGCAGAAGCTGCGGTATAATCCTGTATCCCCAAATACCACTTGTCTCTGAGTACCACAAAAATGTCAGAGAAGAATGTCACAAGAACATAAAAAGCACCAGGGAACCAAGAGGAATTTACCTGAAGAACATGAAGTACCACAGAACACGAGGTGTTTTACCAAGGAAATGTAGTCATTTAGTGCTGGGAAGGTGGCTTACAGTGGGTTTATCAGAGCTTGTTTGTTTGAAACTGGAGTTAATACCCAAATACCCTAAATATGCCATAAAACAAGGGCAATGAACTACAAGACCCTAAAAAGCTGTGTAGAGAGCTGCAGAGTTGGTAAAGAGGGACCTCTTTTACATTACACATTTGATTTAAAGCTGCTATGAAAAATATAAAATCATGCAGCTTTAATGCCTTTAGATAGGCTGTCTTTGTTTAATGTGTTTCTAAAAATAGAATATCAATACAATTTGTCTCAAACTAACTAGACAAAAACAGCTGTTTAACACTAGGTCTATGGTTACTGAGGATTAAAGGATCAAGGCTGGGTTGTTAAATTAGGAGCTAAACTGCTGTTTGTCTCAACTCGGATAAATACTACTGGCCAGAGAGTTGTTTATGACTGACAAGATGCTGGGATAAACCTGATTAAAGACCCTCTGCTCAACTTAGACAACATTTTTGGGGACAGGTGAAGTACTTTTTGGAAAAGCAGGTTTAAAACAGCATTAAAAATTAATTAAAAAAAAAAAGATTTGGAATCTAGTGCACCCAAGCTTTGGGTGAGGGATAAAAGAATCTGCATGTTTCTCCTGGGAGTCTTCTGTGCTGCAGAGGGCTGATAGCAGAGTTGATAACACTGAACAGTTGTGACAATTTTTAGATAGCAGCTCAAAGAATGCTGCTCTTGCATCTTCTCTGCATATACAGTACATTATCTCGCATTGCAATAGGTCTTATGGTCCTGAGGTATTTGCTCTCTGTTAGTTGTCTGTTATGTTAAATTTCTATAGGGGTGTATGCTCCCTGAGTGAAGGGAAGACTGTGAAGAAGATTTTTTTTTTTCACCAGTGCAGCAGAACCCCATTCAAGTATTCAGTATTGGATGGAAACTGTGCCATCTCTGCAAGCTTTGAGAAGTTCACAGTGTTTTTTTTTTTTTTACTTTGAAACTGTTCCCAGAGGTAGCTATGATTGCACTTCATGGAAATTTGTGAGACTATACCTTTGGTGTTTAGTAACGATACAGTTGGTGTAGCCAGGTCTCACCCTGGCTTGGAAATAATGCTACTGCCTGAGTTTGAACTAAAAGCCAGCAGTGGCAGACTGCATCCTACAGTTTTTAATTGGTGCTAACTGCACACGAGGAAGAACCTCTTATATATTACCAGGAAATAACTTGGAGATGGATGACTGCAGGAATGATGTGGTAAAGAGGGGGAGTGAGGGAATGTGGAGGCTATTTGGGATTTGGATGTCTATTCTCTATGAAAAATTGACATCTGTTATTGATGATGCGGTCCAGACATATAGTCCAAGCCCACAGGTTTATTTTATTAGTGATAGTCAGAATAGATAGGTTTAATATGCTTTTGAGAGCCAATAGAAACACCAGAAGTTTTCTCTTCTGTGTGATTTATTCCCATTTCAAATACATAGACAAACAATAAAAAGTATATTGTTATGCATACAGAAGACTAACAACTTTGGGCTGTACTCTCAAATTTTTCCTTCATTCTTCCACTTGTTGGATGTTTGATAATCACATTTTACATTACAGTCATGCACACCATTAGATGTTATCAGCAATACTCGGTTTTTTCCTATAGGACAAGTCATGTTTACTGTTAAAAATGAAGCCTATTAAAGCCTTTTCTGGAGTTTGTTGACTTCATGTTATTGCCAGCATAGCTCAATCTACTCTAGACCTGAACAGGGGTCTGATCAAAACCACTGAAACACACGTGTGGTTGTGCATGCAGGGCCTTTATTAAATGAAGTAAATGAAGCTGAGGCACTATTGATATTGATTTTTTTCTTTTACGTGTCCTCCTAGTACGAGGATTATCTTTTTGAGTTCAAACAAACTGCTACATTAGAAACACTGTTAATTGCAGCCTCTGTATTGCTAGGTGAACCAATGAATCTTGAGCTGTCTATCCCTGACTGTGAGCTTTGAGTAACAGCGTCTGATCCTTTTTGTTGATGCAGTTTGTCTGGTGTTAGATCTTTAAAAAACAGACATATATGGCTAATTAGCAGTTCCTTTAAAGGGGGCGTATTATGTGTCTGTGATTTTCCTCATTTCTAAAAAGTCAAACATACATGTTAAACATTGTCAAAGTAGCAAAATCTGAGGTGAACGTCTGGAGAAATGAGCCCAGTAAGTAAAAAACCCCAACTGTTCATAAATTAGCCTTCACTCTCGGTTCAGAACGCCCACATGCACAGGAGGACCCCACAAAGTCGAGGCTGTTAGGAACGGCATTGCTATACAGCAGTACAATTCCAGCATTTATTTTCTAATCTCTTTTCATCTAGGACTGCACTGTTCCTACCTTATTGGAAGTTATATTTCAGTATTCAGCTGTGGTGGTGGGTTCTTTTACAAAATTGGGTCTGCAGAGATGATGGTTTGCTAATGCTAACTTGCTAGCTTGTTGGTTAATTAGTGCATTTTAACAGCGTGGACTAGTAAAACTACTAAACAAAGAAGAGAATATGTGGGTAGAATTTGGTCTAAATTAGACTGAGTGACTTTCAAATATTGTTTGTATTCTAGTTAATGTGATTCACCTGTGTAGCTACATTATTGTGATGCAGATACTTTAGTTTCTTCTTTGTCATATTGCTCTTACTTACTCCACTGCCTATATATTCACCTATACTATACATCAAAATAATTGATGTCTCGGGGTCACAGACCAAAGTCTTGCTATATAGACTCTTTGGTTGCTGTCATGGCTCACTATCTTGCTATGCTGCAGTAATATCAATTATGCAATAACTTTATGGAGATTGGTGTTATAGTAGCCCAAATCCTTTTTTAAGCAGAGTTGCTCTTAAGGGCAGTAATTATCTCTCTATGGTACTGTCAGGGAAAAAATAATTAGAAAGAACTAATTGATGTTTCTAACTGGCTGTCAAGGTTGAACTCTCTAAAGGTGCTACCTTCCTTTGATAATTTCTGCTCCAGTTTTCATAGTTTGGATGTTTTTCTCCAACGTCATATACTTGTGTTAAATTTTGTACCTTTTTCTTGAGCTATGGGCGCTTTCTTAATCTCTCAATATCTCCCTATGTTTGCTTAATGTCATGGCATTTTCCTTTAAGGTCAAAGAAAATTTATCAAGAAATAAGAAAAGAATATTTTTTACGCTAATTTGTGTGAGTTTAACCTTAGCTAACCTTACAAGATTAAATCACACTATAGTTACCCTACGTAGAACTGATCTACCTCCAAAATAGGTGAGAAAAAGTAATCTTTGTCATTTATACATACATACATTTTATTATTTTGACTTTGCCTTTCAGATTTTGGCTAACTTGCATTTAGTTTACCACCCCTTAGGCTTTAGTGATCTATCCTCTAGATATGAACAGTGATCTTAAAGGATTGGTTTACCCATAATTCCTTTCTCCATGGGTATCTAACCTTGCAGATAGTTTCGGTTTCATCAGCCAAGGTTTTGAGATATCAGTCTCTGAAATTTCTTCCCCCCACAGTTGAGGTGAATGGAACTTAATGTTTGCTCCCCCCAGCACTGAAAAATTACACCTTTAAGCATAATTGTCTATGAAAGAGGTAGTCTTGTTCTTCAAAACAGTGAAAACAATGGCTCTAATTCTCTTGACATCACATCACATCAGTTAAATGTTCTCCAACCTGTAACATTTCCTTTACTTAGCCGCTGTACTTCACTTTACCACACATTTGGCATGTTTTAAGACAATCACCCGGCCATGAGGTGAGGTTCAAGACCTCAGATTGAACGGTAAACCCTGTCAGTCTGAGTTATAAGTACCGATATAAAGTAGGGAATGCTCAAACTTGACCCCAATGTGTCTGCAGATGGTGATGAGGCATCTGGTTGACATTCTGTAACATTCGCTGGTGATATCAATCAGCACAGCAGATCAGAGAGAGAGCACAATGCAGAGGAGCCATGCTAACATAATAAACAGAGCAAGTAATGAGAGAGAGATTTCTCAAGTGGGGATGGAGGAGGAGGGTGGAAGTTGAAGGGGGGGTTGCTGTTATCTGGGGGATGCCAAGCATTGTGAGAAAATGGGCATGCTAATGAGGGCCAAATACATCCAGAACAGCTGCATTGTAAATAAGCTGACTTTGTACACTTGGGCTTGGATGAATCTCTGAAGTGCTGTTTGTTAATCAAAGGAGGGAAAATGGAGAGGAACAAATTACTAAAAATAGTAACTGGAAAGCTGGGTGTAGCTCACGCCGCTGTGGTAATTGCTGTGAAAAGGTTACCACTATTGTTATTCACACTATGAAGAAAGGTTGAGGAACTATGAGATACCCCTTGACATTAAGCTGATGGATGCACGGCTACTCTCAGTGTCCCAGGGTATGATTGCGTCTTAGGCTTTGTCTGGAAGACTGTGAAGCTTTGAAGCTGAGTAACCGGATCAAAAGGCAAATAATCTGACTGGAGGTCATGGGATTTACCTCATCAATAATAGAGAAAAGTTAAATTCACAGTGCTGCCTGTGTCCTTATCCTCTTTATCGATTGAAAAAAAAAAAGGACTCCCACATGTACTGAACACCACCAAGATCAAGAGGTCATGGGAAAAGCTTTTTAGGAATGTGAGTGGAAGTCTGTTCAATTTGCTTCAGGGTGTATTCTGCGACTGAAATAATACTCTGAATGCATAATTTCAATAAACATTTATTTACAAAACGAAAATAATGACAAAGAATAATTTGAAGAGTAAATACAAAACATGTGCTAATATGATAAAACACATTATCATACACATCTTATATCTTATGAATGTGTTAAATAAACTATGCTTAGATTTTTTGGAATCTGAAAAGGCTGAGTTGAGGAAGCAGGCAGCCAGTGTTGGATTGCTTTACGTTATAGGGATTATTGCATTTCAGTTTGTGTTTAAGGCAAGGATGAGACATGAGGAGGAGACAGAAACACTTCACATGACAATGAAGCAATATTACTTTTGTCTTCGTCACAGGGCACAATATCACATAAACATCAATGACCAAAGAAGAGGAAGACAAAAAAAAAGAATACTCTTTTCATTAAAGAAATAGTCATGTAACAATTTTACAAACAGGATTGGTCCATACATTTTTCATTTAAGAACAGCTTTTAAGAGAAGAACTTGTTTTCAAAGCCATGTGTGTGTGTGTGTGTGCTGCGTTATGAAACGGTCCCTGCAGTTGTCAGATGAGTAGTGTCCCATGATGTGCAGAGCACCATAATGACTTGATGTCTTTGGTGCCTGATGTGCTGTACTGGTGTGAGTCCACAGAGTCAGAGTCCCTCTCCCTTTTGTCGTCCCACTCGAGGTCTCTGCCTGTCCCCGTCTCTCTGATGCCTCCTTCTTCAATATGGGTACTGCTTTTGCTTCTTGCCTGCGAAACAGGACAGACAGGTGCACAGCAGCATGGCAGCCGCCGCCCCTGCTCCTGTGCAGTAATACGCCCAGCCGATCTGGCAGGAACCTGCGGAGGAAAGCAAAAGAATCAGGACGGTATCTTTTTTTTTTCTTTTTGGTTTATCTTGGTCTGTCTGTCAGCGGGATATTTCCATAAACCCATCAATGGATTTATTCTGTTTTCAGAGTGAGCTGAGACTTGCATTGTTTACTCTGGATTTATGCAGCATCTTTACGAAACTTCCTATAAATCTTCACAAGAGCTGCAGTCTGAAACTGTTTTATTACATAAAAGAACTGCAATAGCATACATTAAAATATTTAAGTGACTGAAAACATTTACATTTCAACGATTAGTGGGATCAAGTACATTTATTCAAATAAGTACAATTTGAGATACTTTACTTGAGTATTTCCATTTTATATCATTTGATATGTCTACTTTGCTACAATTAAAAAGGGAAATATTGTCCTTTTTACTGTGTTGCATTTATTTGACAGGTGTATTACTAGTTAATTTGCAGAACTTTGTTTTTTCTTTGTTCATATCACATTAAAAATCTCACACCTGAAAATTCCTGTATTGATAGCACTCTTGTGACTCTTTGGATGGGGCCTGACTTCCAGGCTGGGAAACACTGCATTAAACTACCTACACTGTAACTGTACCTACAGTGGTTGAAACTAGCTCCACCAGTAAAATCCTTCTCACATATTGATATTTATGCATAAGTATTAACAGTTTAATAATGTAATCTACGATCAACTACGATCTTACTTGTAATGGATTATTATAGAGTTGGTTTGGTTTTTTTGGTTTGATGTCCTTTGTATATTTAATGTTACAACTACTGTTTTTTTGTTTGTGCTCATAATTTTAATATGCAATATTTCTACTTATATTGACCAGTAATCACATAATACCCAGATCAAAAGAGCACATAACTCTAACTGGACCATTGTGTATGAATGAATGAATGATGATCCAGGTGAGGAATTTCTAGTGTAATCTTTTTGGTTCAATAGAACGTGCTTACTCCCTTTCACAATTTCCAGCATTTTAAAATCATTCTGTCCTTTGCAGCATGTTTAAGAAACATTCAGCATTGGTAAATGTTTGCACTGTCTTCTAGTGGTATTGTGTACTGAGCAGAGTGGTGACAGTGAGGAACTGATAACAGCACTGTAATGTCAATTGCTGCTCATGTAAAATACATACAAAATCAGTTTGTCTGTATGTTAAGAATACTGCATTACACCTCTAAATTTACCCAACATTAACACGTTAGTGTTACGAACTGAGGATGTCGCCAACTGTGACATTTTTGTCCAAGTCACTACATTTCCCTTCCTCTTGTGAAAAAGAGCTGTTGAAACAAATGCAAATGCTCTGAGCATAGTTGCAAACAGACAGCCTGGTATGTGGTGAATGTTCTCTCACAAGACAGCGTTTTGGAAAGCACGCTAGAGACAAAAGATGCTGAAACTGAGCCAAAAGCTGAAAGCAAACACAAATTAAAACAAAGTGTTTCCTTAAGACATATCTTTTATAATCCGCTGAGGAAATGATGTGCATTATTAAACAAGGATATGACCTACATCTCATTCTAAATTTGGAAAGCATTCGATGACCATCAAGACTTCTCATTATAAGCCTCACATTTTGAGATAATATCGAATTGAATATAGTTATCTAATTACCAGCTGAGAGGGAAGAGGAGGTGGCTCATTAACAAATCATCATCATCATCAGCTGTCTTCTCAGTGTAGAAACCTGATTCAACAGCCAAAATTGAAAATACTTACATCTCTGAGTCTCATTTTCTGTCGACATCATACTTAATGAAAATTAGCTTCCCCTCTGTTTGAAGAGTGGCTGTAGTTTAGGGGAAATTTTCGTTTTGAATAACATGTCTGGTCAAAGAAATGACTTGGACTGTCGTGATTACATTTTTACTCATTTTCATTGTAGATTTAAGAATAATAACTTTCACGACTCGTTCACATTAAAAATACGCAAATTATATGTGTCATGCAGCTACATTCAAAGTTATCTGTTCTGTAATAAAATACTGTTTTCTATCATCATGATTAATGAATCAGTCTGAGAAGGAGAGATTCTAATTGGCAAAAGCATCATTTGTGTGAAATCCACTGTTCTCGTGGGAGAACATTACAGTCTTGTCTTGGCGCTAACAAGAACGAGGTGAAACTGAAATAACCTGCCATGTTGAAGATAACAAGAAAATATAATATGCCTGCGGCACTGAATGGCACACTGACGCAAACACACTTGTTAACAATATATGTACTAAGAGCCTGTTATTTCTAAAGGGAAAGCAGACACTGAAAACTTAATTATTACTGATGACATACTTGGAAATTTCAGTGTTCAGTGTGTTTCAAAATGGTTTCAAATTAAAAGATTTAGATCTGACTAAATTTTACAGAGACAGTTTAGATGCTGCTAGAGTAATTGTAACTATCTGCTGACACTACTGGCAGCTGTAATCTGTATCAATCCATACAATTCAATGACTGAAAAATTATATCTGGACAAATACTGGATTTTTGGGCTATTGTATCTGATATTATATTTGAGAATTTTAAAGATAGGATAATGCTATATCAGTCAATAGTTGTTCTTTTAAACAAACAATTCTTATATATTTCCCTTAGATTTGTTTTTTAAAGAATTGTGATCATGTTTCTATCAAACCTAGTTTGTCTTTTTTTTTTTTTTACTGCAAATTCTTGTTACTTATCAGCCAACATATGCACTGATACAATGTACCTGCAATAAGCTAATGTCTGCCAATATATCAGTCTGGCCAATTTATTGGTCTAGCTCTACTGAAAATACATCAACAGCATCATCACCTGGCTGTAAGCCAGATGAAAATAGAAATAATGAAGTGTTATTTTTGCCCTGGTAGTGATGGGTTCTGAGAATTGGTGATGTTATTTAATTGGTCAGTCAATGCGTCCGTCCTCCTTCCTTCCTCTTTCTGGTGCCAACAGTGTGATTCATAGCAAGGAGTCTCAAAAACGGTTGAATTTCCAAGAAATTGGCTGTATATGTATGAATTATGTATGAATTCAATGCTGTTGGTGGACCCCGCTGACCTTTCCTCTATCAGACCAACATTTCCACATGTACACAAGAAATATCAAACTCTAATGAGCAGATCGCCCTGATATTCACAGACTACATTCATGCCTCCAAAAGAATGAAAACTTTTGTTTTGAACACTGCATGACTTTATGCTAGTGGTCACAATGACAACAACATTACACTTTTGAACACAGAATATTTCAGTAAATCAGTTTAACATAAAGTTTGAAGATGAACCAGGTTGATTTTTAAGGACCGAGTCATGGCATTTCCTCTCACACCACTCTCAAATATTTACTGTATGTGTTTGGCCTCATTAGCGGTAAGGCTCTTTGTTTCATTCATGTATTGTGAGGTGTAATTAACATCACAGCCTCCCTTTGCTTGGCCGTTAATAGCTGTAATCCAGTTCACTGAACGCATGATATATCTGCATATCTAAATGTGTAATAAAGAAAGCAGACAAAAAAAACTTAAAAATTAGCATAAACTCTGGACATAAATGTAAATTGAAAGAGAGAGCAAACCTGGGTGTACCAACGGTCACCTGATTACATGAGATTTTACTTTTGACGTTTAAATTAATTGTTGCAATCTCATCAAATGGATTTCTCCATATGGTTCAGAGACTTGTTATTAATATTAATTTAAATTCTCAAAAAAATCTTCTATATTATGTGGAAAGAAAAACACTTTTTGATTAGCATCAAATAAAAGAGCTGCTGCAGGACGAATAGCTCATCCACCTGCGTAATGTCTGATACAGTAACATATTACTGTCTGTGAGATAGACCTGATAGTGCCATCTGAATACAGAGCTGAAATCGAGCCCCTGATTATTCTCAGCACACATTTACAGCTATAGAATACTTCACATATCCAACTGAAGGTTCTTTAAACTTTTTATCATACATTTTAAATACCATGGGATGGTGTCTCCCTGGCATATGACAGTACTTGAGAGTTGTGTCTGCATGATTTAAAAAAAAAAAAAAAGGCAGAATGTCAAGGGCCATACATAAAAGTCTGTTCTCCCCTTCCAACTTTTTTTTATAGATTTATCTGTTCTGAGACCAGAACATTCAGTGAACACAAGATAAATTTATGCAGTCAAGGTTGAAGCATCAGTGTGTTATTTCGGTGTTGTGCACAGGCTGAAGGTGTGTGTGTGTGTGCGTGTACGTGATGGAGCTTCCTGGTGGACGCCTTACCTAGTTGAAACTGGTCTGAGCTGTTGTTGCAAGTCTGTTGTACTTCCTCACTGTCCCATCCCAGTGGATAGAGTGCGCAACCCGATCCTATGAGCAGACCTGAGAACAAAAGAGAAAGAGTCGGTCAGTGATGATGGAGAGGCAGTAAATTCATAGATCTCCGGGTGCTAAAAAGCATAAATCACAAAACACATCTGGAGGCTAACAAGAGGGGGAAAACTGGGAAAGGACAAACTCACACCATCATGGTATTCACTCAGCACCTTGAGGAAGGTCTCCAATGTTTTTATGAGACCTCGCCTCAGTGGGTTTCCATAATTTAAAAATCTTTTCAGTAATGAGGAAGAAAAATGCAAAGCGGTGAGTTTGTTTTTTGTTCACCATCTAGCAAGGTGAAATGTATTGAAACTCAGGTTCTGTGTGGATTCTCTATTATTCTTTGCTTTATTTTTTAATTAAAAACTACCAAAAAAAGACAATGAGCTGCTGCTCTCCAACAGAGTGATGTGCGTGACCTCACCTCCGTCATTTTTTTTTTTTTTTTACCTTATCAAGTGTTTCCAGCAGAGACTAGTGGAGAGGCAGCCCTGACCTGTTCCAACAGTTTTACCTCTGAACAAGCCTCACATCCTTTTGTAAAACGCCACGGATTGTGATTTTAACATTTCCTCACGTTTTTTGCTCCAACAAAACAAAGCACTCCTCTGCCAGTAGCTCATAGAACTGCTGCAAATGAACAACGAACATATGCAAATAGCTTGGCAATTTCTCACAGTGGCTATGGTGAAAAAAACAAAAAAACAAGCATTTTTTGGTACGCAATAATTACTGTAAAACTCTGGAAAATCCTTGAGGGACTGCTTTATGTCAGTGATTAAAAAGACTTATGACTGCGCTTAAAGCTGCACACAGAGACAAGAGTAAAATCTAGTCAAGGCCATTACATTAAGGATTAATATCCTCAATATTTGCCTGCAGCCAGGTCTTGACAAGTTATTCCCTGGATGCCAAGGCCTGTCTCTTGAAATTACCCTGTGGGGGCCCCCGGTAGGTGGCTCCGCCATCACATTAGCTTAATCCCCTCCGATGTGTCTGCCTTGCTATCAGTTTTGGGATGTGAGGATGGCAGCAGAGGAAGGGGAGGCAAGAAAGCTCTGCCTTCCAACCTGATTACCCCTGCCATCCAGGACTGCCTTATTACATCTAGGCCAGATAACAACCAGGAATTAATCCACATACTCATGCAAATGGGTTAGACAAACCAGCTAACATCTGAGGTGGAGTAGGAAAAGTGAAAAAGACATCTTTGTTTTCCCCTGCCGCAGCCGAGAGGACAGTGAACATCACTGCCTCCATTCTGGAAGAAAATAGATTGGCTGATTATGGCACCTGTGATAGAAAATCAATTCAGCGAAACTCTGGCATGATGAGAATGAAGGGATATAAAAAGGCTCTGACCAAGTCTATGTCATTACAGCTCAGGATCAGAGGGGATCCAGGGATTTCCATACGTAACAACTCAGCCGTTTCTTCTTCAGACCCTTAAGAGAACTTCAGACAAGCTTCTTCTTCAGAACTAAAATTACAACCTTTAGCTGAGCAGTACAGCAAAAGTAACACAGGAGCATTTGATGTAAATCCCCATACAAGCAGGCACCTGATGAACATTAAAAAAATTACGATTCTACAAGGTACAGGGAAGCATTTAGGCACAAGTGCCCATACACGCAGTCATTTAAATATTCACAGTTATATAATATTATTGAATGTGTTTTGATTCAAATTTGTAACAGTAAAGACTGTAAAGCATGCCAGCATGATAATGTATTCATGATTAATATTTAACATAATCAAAAATTCTCTTTCAAGTGTTGTGTAATGCAGAGAGATACAGCAGCATGTAATCAAATCGAATTTCCTTGCAGCACAAGGGAGGGAAAAAAAAAGAAGCTGAGCAGAATACGGCTTTGTTTGCCAAATACATTGCTATTCTATCCAGCAAACTGATGAAATCAAGATTTATGGGGATTCTCAATCATTCTTTGATTAACACATTTGTTAAAACGATCAAAACCATAGAGAGTTGCTGCGGTAACAGGCACCTCAGAGAGAAGAATGGGGAAAGAAAGACTTCAGCGCATAGTTTCCACATCAGGTCAGATGATGATGAAGATGACAGTGAACACTGAAAATCACTCTATAAGACTACAGACAGGAGGGAAATTATCGCCACAACAAAGACGAGAGCTCGGTTCCATTGTGTAACCACAGAAAAATCAAAGGTTTCTGGATAAGCAGTCAGTGGTTTCTGTTGTTTTTGGGGATAAACTCACTCAGCCTGCAATGCTGCAGTGGGTGAAATCAATGTTAAGGCAGATGCTGCAAAACACAAATCTCTGTGGGAACAGATGAATAAAAATACAAACATATTGCCAAGGTGTAATTCAATTCTGGATCATCTAAGGTTCAACGTCTCTCTTTTGGCTGTTATTTATTTAATGTATTTATTTGTTTCCCGGGATAGTTAATTCTATCAAATCTCATCCTCCACACTCACTATGTGGGTTATTGAGAACCAGAGGTAGGGAGCCTGGTGACTGGGATGTGGGAGAAAGATTACCAGGAATGACAAAACGTTCTTTCATATAATGTTTATGAGCCAGACTGCTTAAAAAAAGTGTGGACTTGTGAGAGGCAACTACCTCAGGCTCCTGATTCTCCATGCGTGCTGTTGTAACAGATACTTCCTGTCCTTCTTATTTGCTAAGCTGACACTGTTGCACCCAGATCTGCACAAAAACAGTCGGGGATTTGTGTCATTTAGTATGTGGCTGTCAGTTGCAACTGTCTTCCTCAACCTTTTTGGCTTTTGACATCTTAAACTGAAGCAATCGCTTTTCTTGACCTCCCATTACACGCTTCGTATGAAGAATGGTGAACAAGTATAGTTTTTAAAGTATAAAACAGAATGTGTTTTTTCCATAAACCATTTTGTGTTTCCCTTAAATTCCTTGATCTAAATTTGGTGTCCTCAACCACGGGTTGAGAACCACCAGACTAGCAGATTTGCTTCAATCACGGGCACTAATCACATGCTCAACATGTGCCTCACACCAAAACAACAGAATAGGTCCATTTTCAATGACTCCCAAAACAGCATGAGTGTTTTCAGCGCCCTCTATAGGACGGATGGCGTTTTCAGAACGACCCATAAGAGTTTAACATTAATATACTACTTTCAAAAACTCAGAAATCATGGTTAAAAAAACATGTTTCATGGTGTGACTACACTATGGTTAAAGGTGCAATATATGATATTCAGCCCCACTAGATGTTGCACTAGAGCAACAGCATCCTAGACCAAAACAAACGCACGCATTGTTTACTCAATAAAGTTGGGAAAAAAATAAAGCGGCATCTGAACACACAGCTCTCAAAACTCATATTAAACTGTCAAATTATGCAGTATTGATTGATTGATTGATTGGCTATTTCTCACCTCAGATGTTTTAGTGCCCTGTTTAGCTGTAATAGGAGAAACTTATAGGAGACTCAGCCGCCATGTTGAAGACAGATACGGTGAGGACTGGAGGGACTCACATGCACGAGCATGCACGCGTGGCTGGACCAGCTTCCAAAAATAAAAGAGAGAAGCTTGGATAACAACACACAGAGAGGAAGTGTGATTTCACTCTCTCTTTAGGTCACCATTACTCCACTATGTCTTTACATAGCAAATAATTGTTTGCTGACATCTAGTGGGGCTGAAGGTCATATATTGCACCTAGCACCTAAAACTAGAACCACCACGGGGGTAAATTTCCCCTGTGTCGGCTTTTCAATTGTACATTATTATGCTTTAATAAAAAATTCATGTATGCCAGTTGTAAGTTGACTTTTCCTGAAACAATACTGTGTAGCACCGCTTATTGTTAAAAATAGTGAAGATGTATCTGGATTCGAAACTCAGGCATTTACAACATTCTAAGTTGCGAGGCAACAGTGTTTGTTGGCGTGCTGACAACTATGTCAAGTCATAATTAAATTTTAAAAAGAGCAGAGGAGAATGACCTGCAAAAAAACCTTTGCCAAGTGTCTGAAGTGTAGGAAAGCTGTCTGTGGAAAATGCACATTCAAGGTGATGAATGTCTGTGTGAGTGTATTTGAGGGACACATATAATCAGATGATTTAGCCTACTCACAAACGATCATTGTGTGTAAAAACCTAATTTTTAGTTAATTATTGATTCTTTTTTGTTTTTTAATTAAAGCATTATAAAACATTGGAAATATATTAAAAAGTATTTCACTGCATGAAAACCAGATGATACATTGAGACATTTGAAATGATAATAAAATACTTCCAAACTTTTACGGAACTATTTTTTCCTGCTTTTTGTACCAAGAAAATAATTCAAAACCTTTGGAGGAAACATCTTTATAAAACCTTCAGTAAAACTGGACTCACTTAACTTTGAAGTTAAAAAGGTCCTTTGTGAATTTCTTCGCTGTCCCGCACCCAACAGACAGGTTCTCTTCTCTCTCAGACAACATGCTCAACTTCAACACACCCATTTTTTCTGTGAGCAGATGGCCGTCTCATGATGAAATTGTTACAGGACTCCACTAAGCTGCCATGAGGATAGTTGGTGGAAGTCACCAGAAGGCTGTTACGGCAGCTATAAGCAGTAACCACGATACATTACATTTGAGAACAGACGGACAGCAAAGATCATAAATGTGAGAAATCTGCCGCCAGCAGCAACCACGGACATTCTGTCTGCTTTTAACCGAGGTTATTAAGGATAAAAAAAACAAAAAACAAACAGTTTCTCTTTAGCAGCATCCACCATGCCTTCAGATGTAGGGATGATCTTATACTGGGATAAAAACACTCAAGATAGTTTAATCGTGGTGAATTTACATTATTTGGTTAATCATGAATATCCTCAAATTAATGACTTGAAAAAGCTGACTAGCCCACTAACGTACAGTCTTATTGATTTCCTGATTTATTTTGAATTGCCGTTTGCCACAAGGGGGCGCCTGCATCTTTCCAACCATGGCTGAAGGCTCGGAATGTAAATGCTTGGATATCAGGTCGATAGATTCTTTTTATCAATGTTTTTTTCTCTCTCATTGTGATTACCTGATGGCCTTTGGCAAGAGTTATTTTAGCCAGGATAATGGTGACTATTGAATATTTTTCTTATCGTCCCCGGCCGTTCAGGTCAAACCTAAAGATGCACTTAGCTTTCTGGCGAGGTTCAGGTGCTGCTCTATCAACATAGTTCTGAGAGGTTTGTTTGTTTGTTTGTTTACCTTGCTGCTTTTTGCCGACAACCACTGTTTGTAAAAAAAAAAAAAAAAAAAAAAAAAAACCTTAGTCCATTTCAGTCTTGTTTCAGTTGCCATGGCAGCCGGCTGATGCTTGACAGTCTCCTCTGGCGATGGAGTTGAAGATGAAGAGGAAAAGGTCAGAGAGAGCGCGCAGAGCAGAATCTAAGAAGCCAGACAACTTGTTCACAGATTGAGTTTCAATTGATCTCCACGCGGTCATTATCAGAATAACTATCTCAGACCTCATGGCTTCTCTTGAAAGCCTATTCTATGAACTGAGAAAGACTTCAGTTAAATGGACTTCGCCAAATATAATCAGACCCACATATCAGTGTTCAATCCATAAAAGCTCCTCTAATATAGTGATCTTTCTTCTACCTATCCTTGCCTCAGATTTCATCATTGTAGTTGAGCTCACTTTTGCAATCACATTTTCGGTGTTTTAAAAAGCACACAGAGAAGTGCTTTATTCCATCAGAGCTGCACCATTGTTCCTCATCCTTTTTCAGTCAACGCTTTTTACCTGAATGAGAAACTGCCCCCTTTTCATATCCCCTCACATTCTCTGATTTAGGGAGTGCTGATGCCTTTTGTCAAACCTTCCTGCTCTCTGTCAAGAACCAAGGAATTTCTTTACCCTCCTTCATACCCCTAGACAATACCATTCAAGGTTATCATTCAAAAGGCCAAAGAGGACAGGGAGAAAAGGCTGCCGCTAAGCTGGAAAGAATTTTGGTGGCCAGGGAATTGGGAGTGGGGATGTGCCTGAATGGGCCCGCTTAATGTAGGGCATTCCCTTCTGGGCTCTGAGGATCATCCAGAAGACGGAGGGAAGTGTTAGAGCAACCACACCTGGGAAAGGCAGGGTTGTGCAGTGCCAAAATAAGATCCGACTAAATATTCTTTGGTCTTTTTCTGTTGTTAAATCTAGATTTCTTTAAGATAGCTGAGCTATTCACTGAGTAGATAACTCCTGCTGTTTCATATGTTAGGGCAATTTTTCAGCAATGTGTCAATGTTATGAGGAAAGAGAGAACCAGGCAGACTGCTAGGATCAATAAATAAATGACTCAGTAAAATCTCAACAGCACTTTTCCGCTTTTACTTTTAGGAAAAATGTAGTTTTACGAGTCGACACCAAATGAGAGGTTAAAATAAATATTTTCTGCATGGTTGCCAGTTGTGTTCAATTTTACAAAATGTCACATACGGTTCAACACATTCAGTCACATTAAATTGAGCAAAAAAAAGAAAAATAGATTCTCCTTTAGTGGAAGTTAAATTATATCAATATTTCTAGGTGGGCTGTGCTCATTTTCATTCTCTCTTGGTTTACTTATCTGTGCTTAATCAGATAAGTAAACCAAGCGCTTCCTACTTAATCAGTGGAGGCTCCAGATTCTGCATCTCCCAGTGTCACTTTAGCCCTAATAGCCCATGTGACTGATCTGTCAGCTGCATTTTCAGACATGTTTTATTCTCCACCTGAAAACACAAAAGGCACAAATCAACACGTATAACTCGCACTCCCCGCTTCTCTTATAATGTTTTGATTGTCTATGTCATTCAAGTCGGATCAACCCAGACATTTTCAGAAGGGGCTTACTCCTATGTGAGCAATTTTTTGCTGGCGAAGCTGGTGTTTTTATGTGAGCGGAGACGGGGATCTAGAGATTCGGCTTGAAACCTTAGATTGTGGAGCAGTGAGAGATGGAGGATGAGGGGGATGCGGAGAAAGGAGGGATTTAAAAAGAGTATGTGAAGTATGTGTGATATGTGATGTGCACAGCGAAGCATATAAATACTTTCTGCTGCCATTCATGTGTTATTTAGCCAAAACTCATCAGTTCATACTCATCTACAATGATATATCAAGCTCAGTGGGTAGAAATCTCTTATATCTTCTGTCTTATTAACATTATTTTTCATCCAGTTGGTCCAGAGGTGTGTTCATGGTGATGTTTTTTTCTGGTTGAATGATATGCTTCCACCCAATGTTTTGAGAAATGTCAGAGGATCTTCCAGTCTTTCGTTGAGTCAGTTTTATGTCTTTCCATCACAGGAATGGACTCTGTGATAGACAAGCTCTGCACAAGGCTCTGACTATTCATTCAAAGTGTGACCGTCCTCTCCATGACAAATTTCTCCCTCTTCCCTCTGGTATTTGGATACTGCAAGCCCACGAAAAGGTCAACCGCTTTCAAACGCTCTTTCATACCATCGGCCATCAAATGACTCATTGTTATACTGTGTTCATGTGAGGTTTGCATACTTATACTTTTATGTCATCCTAAAAACAGACGGCCGCTTTCATGTGTTTGGTCTCTCACTTGCTGTTTTGTCTTTTGTCGCATCGCCTCTTTGCTCATCTTGTTTTATCTGCTGCTGCTTTTAACTGCTTTATCATTTGCCCTCCGAGATTAATTAGCAATAAACTGAAATGAACCATAGTTCAACCACAGTACAAAAATCAACACACCATGGAGTTGTGTTGCGGTCTATTAAGTTTACATTTTTGTGGTCCCTGTCATGTCTTGGTTTTGCATTTTAAGTTTTTAATGTCTTAACTTGGTCTCAGTTTGAGGGTGTTTTCAAACCTACAGTTTGTTTTCTCAGGTCTGAATCAGTGGATGAGTCAGTGATGAGTATCTTTTCGCACAGAGAAAAATCCAAGGGAACCAAAATGATAACTACAAGTCACATGAGAATGTTCACTCAGCCCATCGGTCAGGTGTGTCTGGGGCAGGAGCAAGAACATGCACACAGGAAGAGACGGCGTTCTTCATTGCCCTAGTCCAGGTCAGACCTCAATTAATGCTCTGGCTAGTTGCTAGCAACTGTTAAATTCTTTCATCAGCATCCCGGTATGCAAAGCAAACCTGGCCGCGGGAGCCATTTAGCTTAAACTGCCAGAGTGGGATCACGTTTCCACCACAAACAAAACACTCCAGAGTTTGTTTGGGAACTCGCCGAGACTACATCCTCAGCGGGTCTAAGGTTTGTTGTTTGTTGATTTGGTTCACACCTGAACACAATTGCTCTGTTCAGAGCTGCCCGAACGTATCCCACCAAGGAGGAAAACAAACCGGAGTCCAATTCACCCAGACTAAACAGCAGGTCTGAGAATACCTTAAGATGTATGTTTTTGCTATGTCAAGGTTAGGCTATGTTTGCAAAACTTCAAAATGTATTAAAGATCACCTCCAGACATGTATTGAGACATATAAAAATACTCTGTTTGGAATAATAATGTGCGCCTGATACGGTTTTTCCACAAAAAAAATGTATGATCACCTTGTTAAAATCCTTAAAATGACATCGACTCCCCCCTCATTAAAAATTCCTCAATCTATGAATATGCAAATGTATTTCATTTCAAAAGTTGAACTACTGGAAACAAGATGTCTCCTACTTCATTGTAAAGTTAATTCTTAGTGTATGTGTACTGGGGGCTTCAAAGTTTCCATATCACACTAGTTTAAATTGAATCTTGGAGCAGAATTGGCTTCAAAATTAGTTGTAGTGTGACAAATCATGCTCCTAGGCCCGCCCCTTAAATTTAGATTTTCAATGAGCTCAGACAAACTTTCCACTTTCAGCAGATGAATATGAAAAAAGCCCTCCAGTGTCAAACTCTGCACATACATCATTCTGCACAATGAAACTCGAACATCCAACTGTAGGAACAAGAAGAAACAGATGGAGGGGGACTTTAAGGGTTTCAAACTATCTGAAAGCGAAACGTGGAGTGAAGTAGCCATCGTCACGGATTCTGTTTTTTGTTGCGATTGGTCCGTGCGTGCTTTGGAGAAAGCTCAGGAGGTGATGTCTACTTGTTAGGCAATGCTAACAGTAATATTGATTGTTATTGGGTCATGCAAATGTGAATGCAAAAAGGTGTACCAAAGGGTTAGGGATGGTCCACAGAGCAATTAAACATGCAGCAGAGCCAACTGCGAAACAGATGTGATGTGATGTCCTGAATGTTGTTTTGGATCAAACTCCCTGTTAAACACAAAGTAGTTGTAATAGAAAATAGGCAAATGAGAGACTACTTTAAACTACACTATCACTTTTAAATGAACATGTACAGTAAGTGTTGGTTTGTTGGCTTGCGAGACGCTGCCACTCTCCTGCAGCACAGTCTCATTTTGTTCTATGTCCACCAATCAGTCCCCAACCACCGGCCCAGAGCGGAAAGAGCAGCTTGTGTTATATTGATCTGTTTCAGTGCTTTTGCTACAGGCATTCTGTCAAGAGCTGGTCTTATCTAATCACACCATTCATTTGTCACACAGTTTCCGACTACAACCGGTAATTAATAAACACACCAATTACAAGAGCAAAATGAACTTCTGGTTCATTAAGCAGTGGGCAGACCCAGCATCAGGTCTACAGCTCAGGAGCACGACTCTGCAAAAAAAGAAAAAAAAAGAAAGAAAAAAAAAGAGCATAAGCTTAAACTGGAGTGTGCTAAATACGTAGCAAATAACTCTCAAAAGGGAACATCTTCAGGATGTGTGGGGAGAATGAGCTTTTCACACGAGGGTGCAGATATTTTCTGTATGTATCACTCTTTCCAGCTATAACCCACGCCTCTCTGTGACCTCAACCATGTCTGCTCTGATCTCATATTGCAAATTGGACATTCTTCCCTCTCTTTTCAGTAAGAAGAGAAGTCAAATAAGAGGGAGAAAAAAAAACCAAGGGAAAGAATACAGCGACCCCCTAAGAGAAATTCCTCTGCTGGCTTTTCCAAAGTGCTGCACATTGACATTTCCCTTGTAAATGTACTCACTCCTGTGCTAAAAGTGTTGGAATCTAAAGCATGAAGAAAATTACACACAATGGTATGTTAGGATCTGGGAAAATCTGCCATGCCAAGTTAATTACCTGACTGCTGGCATGCTGTGCTGGTGTTCATTTGCTGCCTTGGTTTTTTTTTTTTTTTTCAAAGTCAAAGAGAAGATTAGCTTTTTTTTCTTGCAATATTTTAATCACATATTATCACGAGTAAAGTTTCCATCCAAATGCTGTGCAAATTTTAATCACATTTCCAGTAAATCAGCAAAACAAAATACGAATGAATGTGCGCTTCCATCCACTACTGTTATAAGAACAAGATGATGTAATTAAAGTACCAGTGAGACGTCAAACGATGTGGAAAACTTGGTGGAGATACGGCATTCAGGATGCAATTTGTTAAAAAAAAAAAAAAAATTTAATCAGAAGGGGCGGGGGGTTGTTTTTGAAATGTTTTTATTCATGAAAATAAGTCAGAACCACAGTGGACCTATTTAGAATATGAAGCATATTAGACTATTTCTTGCAGCTGCTACACTAACATTTATAAAATCATTATGAACTTTAATAAAACAATTAGAAAACTTCATTCATCCACTACATTTGCAGGAATATTTTAATACTCAAGGAGCGCAATATTCTCACTATCAGGGATGTGCTGCAATGTTCATGCCTTGTCCTTTCCTCATATGGACACATTGGAGATGTGATCATATATAACAAAACAAAAGGTTAAATGCTAATTTAACACTCCAGAATTATCCCCCCCCCCCGCCGGCGCTCCTTTCAGTACTGTGGATAGAGCCACTCGGCCAGACGTGCCAGTACACTTAATGTCATTCCTGCAAGTCATTGTGTAATTCAGCTCTATGCGCAGCGCACAGCAAACCTCAATAGTGAATAGAATATAATCACAACATGCAATAGCAAAATATGCTGTCATTATATATATATATATATATAAATAAATAAGCTACAGTACATGCCTACTTATTGTTTTCGTGTGGAGGGGGTCATCTGCGGTTGTCGCCCCTCTTTTACCCACATCTCTGCAAATCTCTGAGCAGGGAAGGAAGCAACCTCCGGTCCATTTACTGTGTCATCACATAGCCTAGACGCTGTGTCATCTCTACTGTCACGCGAGCACCGATAGTGAAAGTCCATTTCTGATTTTATTGTTGCTTACACTAATGACTGTTCTCGTGTTGCAGCACTTTACTTGGGTGTTTTTTAAATTGCCTGTTTTTATTTTAGATATTTTATATGGTCTATGGGTGAAACAACATAAATCACTATGAGGGGGATACATTTTTGTTCCCACCAGCAATAAAAATAACTCAGCAGAGGCAGCGATATATAGACCAGAGGGGGGGAAATCCCCATCATCCCCTCCAGCAAATCAAACCCTGATGGCATTAATGTTTGTTTTATGTATTAAATTAAGCAACATTAGTTTGGATTTTAGTTTTAGTTGATTACGTTCATTTGTTAGGGACCATGTGAAAAAAACAACATTAATCTTAAACAAGGAGAAGAGATGAATGTTTACAGTCTCCCCATCGGTTCACACAGATTTGATGTTTTCGTCTGCCAGCATTTTTGTCTTTTCAGTGAGAAAGCTTGATTGATGTTAAGTCACATGCTTCATGTACGTCATGATTTATTCACAAAGTTTGTTTCCATTACACTTTGTTGCTTTTTCTTCTGACATTTCTTCCTTTTTCAACAAGAGAATCAAAGATATTCCCAATATTCTAAAGTATAGAAACATATGTTAAAGAATATTGAACAGAAAGAAAGAATATCAGCATCTTCTACAAACTATAGAAGCCTATAGATAACGTTCAGCATACTAGTCTGGAATTTCTATTTAAAAAAAAGAGGCAAGCTGAGTGAAGAAGAAAACATGTGAGGAGAACAACAAAGCCAAAGGGTATGGAAATTCTCCTCAGGGTATGATCCACTTTATAGGGTCCTACAAGTGTAGCTCTTCTAACTGGGTCATGTCTGATGTGTTGAGCAGCACCCTCCTCCTATTGACAGAGCCTAACAGGAAGGCATGACAGTAGGCCACGTGTCCAAAAGTCAGCATACTGAGAGTGGTGTCTTCCTGCTTTAATTACTCTTTACAATGAGCAGTAAACATGCTAACGCAAGGCCTTCTGGGGAGAGGGAAATCAAAGATACCAGTCTACGCTTCAATATTCATGTTAATAGCATCCACATATGCAATGAATATTTTAGTATCCTCCACACAGACACTGCCAGACATCAAAATGCCTCTCTGACAGTACTGGGGCTCATCATGTGAGTAGCTCCACACCGCAAACACAAAGAGCCTCCTTTCTAAAGACAATGCAACGCTTCAGGGATTGAGGAAAAACTGACTCCCACTGCCAAGTGTACAAAGTACTCCACAGCTTGTATTTTAAGTGCCGACCCACTTGCATTCACGCTGTCTTCGGGGATACACACAGGCTAGCTTATTACCCCAAGGGATTGAGTTTAAGTAGCCTTACCTAACTACCAAAAACCAAATATTCCCTAAACTAAGAGGTCATTTTTGCCCCTAGCATTTCATTGTGTGGGTGTAAGACACGAGGCCTGTTACTAAGCTCTGAGAGTGTGTATTGCAATAAAATCAGAAAATAACTTGACTTATAACACATCAGCAGTAGATTCCACCAGTTTTATGAGTAAATACATTTTTATATTGAGAAAATACTAATTAATTCAAGTTTAAATACTGAAACCGGCAGCTACATAGCAAGCTAGTTAAACAGTTAGTTACATATGAGTGTTTATGGGAAAAGCCCACCTGAACGCTGAACTGCTTGATGTGATATTCATGACTTTCACGAATAGTTAAACATTTTGTGAAACACCCTTGTAGAGAGATATAGACTTATCTATTATTGCCACATCTGTATAAGCCAGTTAGTTTAACTTAGCATCAAGACTTGAAATAGGGATAAAGAGCAGACCTTGTGGTGTCCAAAGGTAACAAAATCCATCCATCAAAATCTGTAAAACCATGTTGTTGTTTTAATGTTCAGTTTTTTTATGGGTTAAACAAACGTGACACTGTGTTAGTTAGTAAGCTTTAAAGCCACCAGTCTTTATGCTAAGCTAAGCTAACTGGCTGCTGGCCAGGTGTCCATCATCTCAACAAAATTGCTAAGAGAGCAAATAAAATGTCAAACTTTTCCTATAAGTGGCATTCTTCTCAAACTTCTGAGTTCATGAGTTATGACATACTGTCTGCTGATGTTTTTTTTGAAAATGTTGAGGACCACAGAAGTTTTTTCATTTGTTTTTCAAGCACTTTTGAGATAGAAAGCTAAAGGTTATACAATGATGCACAAGATGACTCCTTTTTCATCACGAGCTGTTGAGCTCCTGACATTTGAGAGCCCTTGAGAAAAAGAAGAATAGCAAAAATGAGAACACATTATGTAACATGTCAAATAATCTGTGAGCAATACAATAGGGCAATACAATGGAGAGACAGAGATCAGGTTCTGCGAGACTGTGTGAGCTCTTGACATTTCGTATGATATTGAATTGTTATTATGATCCTACATAATCATATAATATCTGGTTTATCCTGTCCGCTCAAGGATGAAAAGCTATTTCTGCCTCGATGATTCCACAGATTGAAACCAAACAGATGCCAAGAAAAGGCTATCAATTCCATTTCATAGGAATATTTACACATTGCACATTTTTACATTACCATGCCATCTCTGACAGGCAGTAAAAAGAACTGAGGTAAATTGAAACGGATGCTATTATGTTGAGATAAATGTTAGTGATGAAACTACAGCATCCCGGTGAAGACTTGTCTTCTTAACAATACTGTTACAGAGTCCTTTGAACCCATTGGGAAATAAAGTAAGATCTAGAATAAACAGTATTTCTTTATGCTGATCATGTGGGAAATAGACATGACAGTGACACTTGTTAATTTCATTTTGGTGTTAAAAATGTCTGGTAAAACATGATGAAATATGCGAAGTGCCTGAAGGCTTTTCTCAAACCAGTAATTATTCTGGCTAAATGGGATGACTTGGTTCTTGTTTTGACAGGTACATTCATTAAATCGTCTTCTTGATAAACTGTTTGTATTTTACCATTTAAACCCTGAGGCAAACTAAATCAGAAACATTTAAGTTAAAGAAATAAAACCAGTTGGATGAGAATGAAAACTGACAAATTAAAACCCAAGGGTTGAGCACTAGCAGGTGGGCTGTTATGATTTTATGTTTATATGCATAGTCACAGATAATTCAGACTACAAAATACCCAAAATTATTTGAAATGAATCTATGGCTTTTCTTTATTCACTCCTGTATCCATTTAGGAAAGAGTGAAAATGATGATGTAACACAGAATGAACAGTGAAGCAGCTATTCAACTTATAAGACAAGAACTTTTATAACAGGATGGTGCCCTGGCCAAGTTTTCTTTTTACTATGCTTCAGACAATACAGACTTAACACCTCTACACTACTGCCTCCTACAAACATATGGCTTCAATCAAGCTGCAGGCTTTCATGTCATAAGAGGCAGTGAGTCGTATGAATCCACAGATTATAGCAAGGGAGCAAGGACGAATGAAAATCGATAGTTCCCCCGAGTCCTTGCAAAACTGACCCTCACTGAGATGTTTGGCTGAGAAAAAAACCCCAGATGCAATAAGATGAGGGAACAATGCTCTTTAAGCATCAGTGGTTTCCTTCAACAGTCAAGGTGATTGGAGTGAATTTCCACTGTAGAGGGAAAATAACAGATATTGCTCATATTGCACTATGCTTAATTCACATAGGAATAACAGCACCTCATGTAATTAATCTATTTCCAGCTCGCCCGGGTGTTTATGTGAAAAACATGCGACAAGAAAATGAAATTCAGTGTGAAGGACCGTTGACCTTCCTCCATAGTATCAGCTACTGCCTTCAATTTTATAACAAAGTGCAACATTTTGAGGACACCATTGGATGTTGAAAACAAAGTCAATTTGTAGTAATGGATTAGTAAGTATTACCTGCGGACCTGTGACTTCCCTTAGATGTGGCAGGTAATTTGTGTTGGAATTTCACAAAAATTACAGCCATGGCAGACTTGCACCGGGATTAAAATCATCAACGATCGTTCTCAATTATACAAATCACTTCCTAACCTCAGGTTATATTAGTTCCATGCAAATGGAGCTTTATAAAGTTTCATCAGTATTCATGAACATGAACAACGCCCTTCAGAAGCTTAAAATGAGAGATAAAACTTGGGTCTGCTGCAGTGATGATGAATTAGAGATCAACTCTGTAGGATGAAACTGTGAAACTTCACAGTGAAATTAACCTTGTGTCATTATAGTGCTCAGAGTTGTGAGCCAGAAAAGTTTGCCTCTGTAATGTCATGTGTCCACAAAGGCTCCCATTCAGTGTCTAAAGAGAGCAATTTGAGTGCCTGCAGCTCTTAGAGGAACTTGTTCGTGCTCACAAATTAAGACCAAATCAAGATCATAGGTCATGGCATGTGCAAGTTGTTTTTTTGTTTTTTTTTAAAGGGATGGTCTTGGACTTGAATGTTGATTACTGTAGCACTGCTAAAGTAGCCTCACAGTGAGTGAACAACCTGCCATGGGCTGTTGAGAATGTACCACTGGATATTTCAGAGCTTGTCAGTCTGATTGATTGAGCCATAAAGAGTTTGTCCGTGGGGCTAACAGGACTTGGATAAAAGATTAGGAGTCTGTTGAGTCTTGATTAATGTTAGAGGATATAACCTCTGGCCAGTGGTGCTGAAAGATTTATATAAACAGGGTCTCGGCAGTGAAATATACACACACTGAATTGGAGCGATTTGAAGGCAGTGAGGATGAAACAACCACCGGGTATCCCCAGGACACGAGCTAAATCAAAACAGAATTGTCACAACTCTATAATGAGACAAACAAGTGTATTAACTGAGAGATGAAGCAGGACAGCAACACGGGCGACAAAGTATACCAGAAGATACTGAGGGCAACAACCTCAATTTCATTTATGCTGTTTTCTAAATCAGAGGGAATGTGGGAAATTCCTCTGCATATTTATACAGACCTTGTCTATGTCAAGCCCTGCCCCACCCCCTGGACTTAGGCTGCCTGATTAGTATTCAGTGAATTCATTAAGGCACAATCGCTGGGGTCTGGGAACATGGGAACTCTTGATGGAGGAGAGGTTGGGTTCAGCCCACTGGTTAAGTCCCTACAGAAAAACGTACCATCCCCCAAACCTGAAGGTCACTGTGTCCTTACTCTGGTACTGATCTGATGATCACAGACAAACAGTGGGTTGGGGGGGCTGAGTGTTAAGATCTTTATTTGCACATGATGTGTTGCTGCCAGCATGCAAAGATATGTGCTGTCTCTGCCTGAGAAAAAGGTAAATCTGAGTCTGACTTTTGGCTTGATTGTCCCCAACGGCAACCGCCCACAATTCATCACCAAGGAGGGAGCGTTGTTGTGCTGCGTTATAATATAGTGTTTCTCCTTGTAAGCTATAAAAAATATAAATGAGATCAGACTTTGTAGCTTGCAGACCATCCATCCCTCAAAAGCTGCGCCCCCACCTTCCCCGACCATTAAAATCAATGTTGAGATGAATGAACAGCAGAAACCGGGGGGACACCGAGTAGAAAACTCTTCCGGCTGCTCCAATGGCTCATATGTTAGGGAGGTGAGCTTTGGTCCGTCCCGGCAAACCAGTGATGAATCATTCCTCAGGGAAGCACTTGCACACTTCAGCCAGTTTAATAAAAAACACCAAAAAACCTGTCCTGCATGAAAGCTTCACAATAATAAATCACAGGCAAGGAGAAAATATTGCATACGGCTATGGTGCACAAATCCAATTGAGTTTGGCTTAGCACTCTTCTCACTGCTCGACTGTCAATCGTTTGGGTTTCTTCCATCCTGCCAGTATCGCTTTGACTTGCTGTACTAAATACGGATCTATTCGTCATCACCTCCTACCTCTAAAACATGTTTTAAAACTAGGAGAGAATAATCAAACACACGCAAAAACACACCCCAGGGTTTAATATCGCAATTCAAGCGTCTCTGTTTCACTTCAAGTGGTCTCTTGATGGCTGAGGAAAGGTCTTTAAGCCCACACTCATTTTAAGGTGTTCGCAGTAAAACTAATTACCAATGAAAAAATGAAAAAAAGAAAGAAAGAAAATAATATAAAGAACTGTTCTGGCGGTCCACAGCGTATATCCCAGAGAGAAATCTGTGCCATATCCTGAAGCTTCTTGCTGTTTTCCTCCACCACAATGAGGAAGAAAGACTTTGATCATCCACTGCATCTGACTCACCACGAGGAAAACAGTCAGGGCATATGAGTTCGGTTTTCCACACAAGGGGATCCAGAGCAGAGGAAAATGAGGTGAACAGTCATGAAAAGAAAGGAGAAAACCTCCTGCCAAAATCTGCAACACACTTGACAGGAAACTAAGCTGCTGAAGCAAGTGTCAAACAAATCAAATTGCTTAAACCTTTTCTGACACACTGCGCGGTCTCAGGATTGTCATGGCAAGAGTGGAAATTAAGTTGCCAGAGACAGAGAATGCCAAGGATAGATCACCAACATCAAGAATAATGCTGACTTTGGTGGTAGTGTTGAGGTGTGTGTGCGCTTGCGATATATCACTTCACATCTGAGTATTAATTCAGAAAACCTTGGATACTTGTGATTCCTTTGTCCAATACAGACTTGAAACTTTTTTTTCTGCACCATGTTCAGTTTTTGTCATGGAGCCAAATTTAAAATAGGCTGCCTCTCAGCAGGGACCAGAGTATTCTGTCTCAAAAGATGTTTTTTTTTCTTTTGGAGACAGGCATGGCAGGCACATAAGCATGAATGTGACAGCACAGGTGAGTCGATAAGTAAAGTACATGCAGGCTGCGCACTTTCATTTAGGAAAGAGGGAGTACTTCAAAGTTCAGCCAACGGGGATAAGAGAGAATACAAAAGAATAAAGAGGAATCTGCTCTGAAACCAAGTGTCTCTCCATTTTGAGATGGAGAGAAACTGATACAACAGCAACAATAGCTACAATAAATACTGTGATGCATTCAAGTTAAGGCTGAAAGAGGAAAAAAACCCATTCGATGTTAATGAAATGTCAAAATCACGCCTTTACAGGATATTGATCCAATTTGGGTATGTGTGTGTTAATTTAGGTGTTTGAACAGTAAACATTACAGAATGGCAAAGCAATATGTATTACTTCCCCTCATGAAAAACTGTTTTGTTTGACAAAACGTCCACAGAAAAGCGGAGAGTAAGCATGAACTATTAATCAAACTAGAACACATCGACACTAATGCCAGAACAGGTAAAAAATGCAAAAGGGAGATGTATGAGATGTGTTTTCAGTGGGAAAAGCGACAAAGAAAGGAGTGTGCTCCCGTGTGTGTTTGTGACTAAGATCAGGGGCACGTTGCAAAGGTTCAAGGTACCCATTACTGCTGAGTGTAGCAGCAATGGGATTAGTAATACCCGGAGGGCACAGATGGCACCAGAATCCTTCGAGACGTCCTGAAAAGGTCACGCAAAATACAGGAGAGCTACCCCCACATGCTCACCCACCCGTTCGCTGCTGCTAACTGATTCCTGAGGCTGGTTTCTACTCTGGCTTTTAGATTCTCATCAATCTGAATGCTCCACAATCATTCTTTTCAAGTGTGTAACTCAGAACAGAGCAGAGCAGAAATGCCTTTGACATGTCAAACAGCAGCGGACCTGACCCGCAGTGTCATTGATGAGATTGTGGCAAAGGCTGAATTCAACAGGAAGCTGGTGGCGCCTTAGTGGAAAATAGATTTTATCGGCACTCTTTTGTTTAATGGGACAGGAAGCAAGAGGGAAAAAAGATGCAGAGTGATGTATTAAAAGACATTAGTCTTTATGGCTGTGCAGAGAACAAATTAATTGCTGTGCACCTGGTAATGTAGTTTGAAGGTCATTTTTGACCCTTTCTCTTCTTATTCTCCCATTCATTCGTCTCTGTCATACTGTATTTCATCATGGTAGGTCCGCTGTTTTTTGCATTGCAGCAAGGAGACTCGCATTCCTCTTCTGTCTTGTTTTGCCGTACTGCTGTGTCTGTGTATTTCCTGCCACCATAAGGCGGCATCCTCCCCAGGCGCTGGCTCTTCCACCAACACCATATGGCAAGGCCAACTAGGCAGGCAGCGCTCTGCAAGAGTCTCACAGTGCCTCTGTTCCCCGTGTTTCCTTTGAGGGATTCGCTCAACCACTTCCAGAGGTCCTCACTACTTTATGTTGAAAAGATAGATATGGAGATGAGGGCTGGAAGAGGTTAAATGCGAGGAGGTAAAAAAAAAAAAAAAAGTGATAATCATTAAAAAATCTGTTGTTTTTCCAGGACGTTAAAGTTTTCCTTATAGACTATAATGTATCTTCCGAAATCTCATCCTAACTTCATCCTACAGCTCGCAAACTCAGAAAACATCCACTGAGGATGAACTCATCCTGACAGCTGGCAAAGCAATCACTGAACTTTGGGGAGCAGTTTCGATGATGACATGACTCAAAACTCTCTCCATTCCGAAAGCTGGTGAATAACAACTTAAACTAGGTGCTGTGAATTCAAAATTAAGCGCGATCCTGTAGCTGCACGGCTCATTTCTAACCAATTTTTTGGTCAAGGGTGCTGGATAATTCATGAGAAAGTTGGCCACGCTGCTGACAACAACAACAACAACAACCGCTGCCTAATTTTTTCTGTTCTGAAATTAATTTGAAAATCAGATGCAAATGCTAGAAACAGCCAAAGCGAGTGGTGTGTTCATCCAGTCAGGTGCAGGAAGGGGTTTATAATGATGCATGAGTGATGGAGAGCACCGTCAGTCAACTGTTGTACAGCGTGGTTGAAATTCTTGCCAGACCACATTGAGCAAAGTGAAATTTGCGGGTTGGCTGTGCAAGCAAACCATTTTATTCCAAAACACAGAAATTACAAGGTGCAGTGCTGCAATATTTTGGTCAGTACATACTGAACCGTGAGTGCTGGACTGAAACTGTTGCTGCACTTCACCTTGGCAACACAACACATATACTTGTCCATCAGCTCCTCAGCTTAGGAGTCGGGCTGCATAGTGATTGGTTGGAAGGAATAAAAACATCAAGCACTTTAGTTAATATTTTTGCCCTTTTGTGTTTATACGGACAAATAGCTTTTTTTCATTATGGCACCAGACGTGTTAGAATGAAATGAGATTCTGGTTGGAAGTGTGAAACCAACTCTGGAGAGAAAGCCGCAAATAGATTTACTCCAGCTCTTCCTGCCAGACAGGAATGTGGAGTGTGTGTTATAATGTGAAAATGAAGCATTCATACCCGAGGATCACACTTCATGTGTGGAGTGTGCTACTTACTCTCGACTGGTGTTATCACTGTATTCTTTTACAGCACAGGCATCATGTTAAGGGGCGGGGGGAGGGGGGGTGATGCAAACCGCGTTTTGTCCAGTTTCGTAATGAAGACCGTCCATTTATGAATCAAAGACACTATAAAATTTCATGTCACAATATTATAATTGATTATCTAATCAATATAATTTGTCCACATGATGTCCTTGCAAAGAGTTCCACCGTTTGCAGGAACATACATTAAAAAAAATTATGCAGCAACTGATACTGGTGTCAAGATGAGGAGTGGTAGAGAGTCTGGGCCACCCTGACATCTGTGACTGATTACGAGTTGTAATGTGCCAGCGATAAATGTGTGAACACGAGGCGGTGATGAATTTAACAGCATTCCCCATGGAGTATGGACCTTTCATTACATGTCTTATTACTGTCTCTCCCTCCTGATGACTTAATTGATCCTTGCGGGCACACAAAGGAAACCCTCCTCCACCCATCCGAAGATTATGATACCCAATAGCATGAGAAAAAAAAAAAAACACCACCACAGCAGCAACCCAACTAGCCCCTTGTTCAACATTTAATTAGAGTTACAAGGGACCCAATCTGTAATACTGAGTTGTTGCCGGACCATAAAGGTGAATGCTGCGTTTTATCCCGAAAGTTCATTTTTCATTGGATACAACTTGTTTTTCCTCAGCAGAGAAAACATGAAAATAGGGTCACTCATCTGATTGGCATGTCCTGCTGCCAGGGCTTCCACTGCTGTGGTGCGTGCTAAACTGAGTGCCTTCATGGATGAATTCAGAGGAGAAATGCAAAGCATGGAGGAATAGCACTCCTTTCTAACCACAGAGGTTGACCACGGCATATGCTGCTGCTTATTATTCCATGTGTCTGCCTGTTTTCCATTGTATTTATAGCGGGGGGGGAACTTGATTTAGATCTGCTCCATCTGGTGATTCGCTGTAGGGATGGGTGCCACATCTTCCGCTCTTCTGTGTGTAATCTTTCCTTCTCTGCTTACTGCCCTTTATTTAAAGAAGATGGTAAGTGAGATAGCAAGGCGTCACTCCTCTCTCTGTCTTTCTTTCTGACACCAGCTGCTGCTGCACAGTTTATGATGCTGGCTGGGAGGCATCAGAGAGGGCGGGGAGAGGAGGGGATGGGATGGCGGGGGAGAAGGGGGTCTGGAGCCTGTGGAGGTGTAAAAATCCCTCCCACCTTCTCTGGTGGTATGCAAAAATTCCACGAGCGGTTTCCACAGCCCTTTTTCCTTTCCACAACCCTCCCCCCGGCCTCAGCTCCCACCAACCCTCAGCAGACCCCGAAAGGGAGGTGGAAAGAATGGAGGTAACAGAGCTGAGGAGGAGGAAGAGGTTGATTGAAAGCCATCTGACTTCCACGACTGAATATCTTTACAGATCTGCAGGGTTTTCAGGGATTTGTACCTACAAATGGAGCGAGTGTAGGTGGCAATTCCTTTTATTTCATGTAAATGCTCACCACAGGAAATGTAGGCCAGGATAGATGAACAGTCAAAAGATTATCTTCTGATCTACTGAAATCTCCAAATACAGAAAGTGGCAGCGAGACAAAGAATAGCTAAATAAAATTATCTGTATACTCCTGAACATTTCAGCAGCACAGACCCATTTTCACTATAATTATATTTTAGAGGAGATCATAATACCTCTTAATGGGAAGGAAAGTCATTGCAACAGACAACTGGTAATGTGATCGTCTACCCATGACTGACACTCAATTCAAACCTTTCTTTAAATGCCCTTATTTCATTACCCCCTAATGTATTCTTTACTCGGCGTGCTCGTGCAGAGAGAGGTGGGGAGAGATGAGGGAAGAGACGGTTAAAGATGAGCTATCTCAAATGCCTCATTTCATGGGTTATTTTTCTGCTGAAAGAGAAATGTCAAAATTGGGTAATTTCCATGTGATGATTAATCAGCATCTGTCTTCAGTTGAAACAGGCCCGTCGACTCCTTTGCCACAGAGTTAAGTTTGAAGTTTGTTGAAGCTGTGTTTGACTTCCTCTTAAAAGGAACAAACAAGGGGGTCGGCCTCCAGCAGCTTTGTCGGAGGCAACATGTCATTCACTTTGCCACAATTGCAAGATTTTCTGAGTGTACTTGCCAGAGTAAACAAGTCACCATAAGGCTGGCCGTCTGTCTGCTGCATCATGGTGGAGCTTTAATGTTAAACTGTATATACAGTGTGTGTGTGCGAAACATCAGCAGAAATACTTCCTGTACGTTTATAGCTCAGATTTTCGTATTTGGTTTTCTTAAAATTTGAAAAATGCTTAAGAAAAATGCCTATGGTGATGGAGTCAAATAAAAATGTAGTTTCAATTTCAAAAATGAAATAACTACCTGGTTATAGGTAGACTCCACGTAAAAATGAAAATAAACTGACAAATGATTTAAAGTCAGACAGTGCCGCCCCAAATGGACAGTAAAGCCTCTAAACTGCAGTCAGATGGATGCGGTGTGTGACAAAACACGAGCAAGCGAGCGCACACAAACAGTTCTTTGTCTCCCAATGTCTTCTAATCTTAGAGCAATGGAGAACAAACACGCAGATGGGCAGCATCAGTGGCTACTTCGACACCGCGTGCATGTGTTTGCATAACTGCAGGACTGATTGTTTGCTCTAACCTGGCGACGTGACAAAGCCGTGACTGACATTTACAACAGGAAGAAAATGAAAATATGAAATGTTTTGTTTTGTTTTTTTCCAGCAAATGTTCATGTGTGATATGCGAACAGCTTTCAAAACAAAATAAACAACTAAAGCCTGAGGTAATAACAGGAAACTCCATAAGCCACACAGCTAGGCAAACTGACTTCCCAAGCTATTTGCTCATCGTCACTTCAGTGTGCAAGCACGGTCACGCCTGCTTGTTGCCTGTGAGGAGGTTGGAGGCTTCCTGCAGGGAAAAAGGGCCATCTTCACTGATTTTCATTTCCACACTCACAGACAGAGCATGGGAAAAAAAGATAAGCCACTGCTCTGGTACCCACCTGGTGACCAGATGAAGGCTTCAGGGTTCAGCATCCCCTCATAGCTCTGCATATGCAAGCACGACCGGACAAGAGTGAGGCTAGCCCCCGCCTGTAGTCTGTCTTGAAGACGGATGAGGCAATGGTGCTGGGCCTGGGGGCCCCGGGCTCCCTGCAGGGACCTCACTATTGGGCTGGTAGATTAGGTCTGGATCACAGTTGACATGCCACAGCACAATGCAATGGGATTGTGGTGTGAGAGGCTGAAGTGTTTTTCACTGCTTCGAAAATGGAATGGCCAACATGTGATCCAATGTTGAGATATTTATAGCCTTTTTATATATATATTACTATACACGTCTGTTGCTGAAGCAATTAGTGAAATAACTATTCAATCAGCAGAAAATTAACTAAAAGCCATTTTCATTATCACTTCATCGTTGAAGTCATTTATTATGCAAAAATGCCAAACAACTAATTCCAGCATCTTAAATGTGATTTGCCACCTTCATTTATTTTATATCACATCTTTGGGTATTGGACTGTGTTGCACAATACAAGCAATTGGAAGAACTTGGTCTCTGGGAAATGAGCTGCAGCCATGTACATATCAATACTGAATTATCATGAAGAACCCTTGTACAGCTTTTCCTTATTATTGTTGGCTATTAGTACATACAGTAATAACAACAGATCATGTTTCCAATTGTTTCATATTATCACTGGGATAACCACATTAGCAGCCACTCAAGTAACAGAAGCCCATTTTCCCCATGTTCACCTCACCACCACCCCCACCTATTACCCCTTCCCTGAAGATATATAGCCGGCCATATACATGCCAATGAATCACAGTCGTGCTCCGCACGTGACACGATGCCCTTGGTTAGGCGTTACTTCTCAAGCTCAAGGTCTAACAACAGGGTAATTATCACAAAGTGCTGAGATAGAGGAGGATGTTAGAGGATGATATGTTAAGCCGAGGTGCGAGGGGGGTTCCTTAATTGCCAGCCACACGGGGTGTAGGATCAATCATTTTGTGGATTTCTTTTTTTAAGACAGAAGATAAAAGAAGAAGGTCAATGGCTGGATGTCAAGAAAAAGCTGTATGGAAGTACTGTATGGTATGAAGGATTTTTTTAACTGTTAGGAGAAACAGTATAAAGCACATCCAGAGCACACAGCGCAGGCAGCAGATAGTCGCTCACCATCACAAGTGACAAATAGTGGCCTGTTGGTAGCGCAGGAGAGGATGTAGATCTCTTTTTGCAGATCAATAAGTCCTGCAGACACCCCTGTCATGTATCCGGCTCCGGTGCCGGTTTGTGTCTGAGTCTCCACCCTGCACTGTCCCCTCAACTGTCACTCTCCCCCCGTGTAACTGCCCGCGGGGCTCGCCGAGAGGGAGAAGAACACATTCAAAAACAACAAAGCTTTGAGCAAGGACACTACCGGGCTCCCAGCTGACGGATCTGAGCTTTGATCATGATTACAGATTACTGTGGCTCAGGGCAGGTGTCTTCCTGACTCAGCGACACCCTGCTGAGAGCCCATCAATAAGCAGTGGGAAGGATGACAGTTTGAATACTATGCCTCGAAGACAACACACCTTTAAATCCCTGTGATACCTCTGTACAAGCTGTCCGCTTTGAATTGTTTTTTTGTTCACTTGCCTTCCAAGAAAGAGGATGTTTGTGAAAAACCCAGGGGAGCTTCTGACTAGATTTCAGAAAAGGAAACTCGCTTTACTCTGTGAAGGGAATCACAAACCCTTGCCCAAAGGAGTTTAAGAGCACCACGCCCCAGTTACTTCGTCCCATTTACGTATATCTGGTTTTCTTATCAAACCACAAAGGTTTTCACACAACGCTTTATTAACTAGCAGCTATCCCTTCTGTCACATGTTGCAGCAGTGAAAACTATTCCGCAGTAACTCAGCTGTGAGCATCCTAATTGTAAAACACCAGTGCCTTTTTTTTCGCTTCAAGTTTGGAGTGGAGTATGAGCACTATAAATGCATCTTTTCAAACTGAATGTAGCCGCCGGGGGATATCTCCACGCACCAGTTGCCAGTAGCTGGCCAAGAACTGCTCAGGAAAAAGTGTTCAGCTTCTCTCGAGTCCTTCTTTTTCTAAGTGTCTCTGGAGGACAGAGAACAAAGCTTTGGATTGACCAGTAACCATATATTTGCCATCTTTCTTTAGTATGAGCTTTCTTTTGGACTGAGAGCGTGAAGAAGAGGCAGAGAATGTGAGACTCACACTAGCACATGAAAGCTCCAAACCCTTGGGAATGCAATCCTTTAAAATAATAAGCTGTCAGATTTCCTTTGAAACCTTTGACATTTCATTTTGGACTGTTTTTCTATTCTTTTTTTCCCCTCCTTGTTAAACCACATATTTTTAATCCTGAATTTGCAGTGAAAATAGTCATATTAATACTTCACTCACAGTTACAGTACATGACTGCTGGCACCTTTAGAGGGAAACTCCACCTTGTAACACTTTATGCTCTTTCACAGAACATCTTTTTTTTCCCCAGTTAAATTCAGGCATCATTCTCCTCTTGCTTTGGTCAAGATCAAGTGTTTGTACTGTTGCACCAACATTCAACACTCATACCAACAGAAATGCATTGTAGAATAGACAGACATACCTTTTCTTTTTCTAACACAACAGACTGTAAAGTGGCCACTTGAGTTTCATTAAGAGGTACAGCTCTTGCTTTGCAGTCGATCCAAAAGTTGATCTAACCATACAGGACGCATCAGCCAAGATACATAATAAAATCCTCCTCTTATCCTAGAGGACATTTCCAGCACAGATCAACCAGCCAGCCAATCCACATGCTACTCAGCTGTTTTTTTGTTTTTTTTTGCTTTTTGGGCAGACAAAATAGTGGATAACTCATCTTCAACTGCATTGCCTGAGGAAGTGAGAGCTAAATGATCTCAGAGCTCCAGACACACTGGAAGCTGGAGGGGAAGATGCTGTGATAATAATGGACATTTACCGCCCCAAAACTAGCAGGGTATTGCAGGGTCTCTGTTCAGCGCACAGCTGTCTCTGCTTTTATTGACATTTTGTGTATGCAGCCAGGGTCAGTTTACCGGATGGCTTACAGACTAACCTTGATGTCACTGCGGTTCATGGGTGATGTGCAGCGTAACTAACTGAATGACGGATGCCAAACTCACCTGCCTCTATAATAGCCACCTCTGCCACTTTACACGGCGGAGCTGATGCAGTTGCAGAAGCGGAAAAAAACAATATTGGGTAACATTTCATTTTAGGACCAGTCGACTGTAGGAGAAACACATCAGCGTAACATCAAATCAAAAAAATCAGACATCAACACAGGCAATCAAAAATGATACAACCTACATGTTGTCCACTCAGCTGTATGACTGACAGTCTGCACTGTGTTATCACCTGGCCTGAGTGCCCGTGACTTCTCGGCTTCTATTATCTTCCTCTTTGCACATGACAAGCCATCCGGCATCCATCATGAGTCAGGCTGAGTGCTCTCTGTTTGAACAAAAAAAAAAAAAAAAAGAAAAAACACACACACACACACACACACAGAGTCCGGACAGCCACTGACTCTGTGGTTATCTTCAAATGTCAGATGGTGAAACACATCACGGTCAGGCTGAAACATGTTGAGCAGAACAGCTTTGGAGGACTTCACTACTTGATCCAGCAGCTTTCACAGAGATTCACTGATGTTAGGAAAAACAACACCAACTTCTAACCTGCTATCACTTTGTCAGAACAGTTCAGTCACCCACTGAAACTATGTTGTTGTGATAAGCAATCAACTGGATCTCTTCTTCTCTCCTATTTGTGTAATTTCTCCCTGAAATAATGGCATCGAATACGTTCCTTCAGAATGAGCCAAATTGAATTTGAAAAGCAATTCTGACAATTTTCTTATGAAAGCCGTATCTTCGGTTTTCATGCATTTACATGCTCTGCCAGAGAGACAGGAGGCAGCAGGAGGAAGGAAGGGAGTTGCCCTGCGGGGAATGCCAACAAAGGACCAACGCTGGAGTAGCACTATCAGGACGGTCGTGATAGTGACACATTCGCTAATGATCAAGTCTTAGCTGGCGGTGAGAGAGATAAGTAGATGTGAGTGATACCACTGGCAGCGGAGCAATACGGTTCAGCTCCCAAGGGCTTGGCTCCACATATGATCACTCTGTAATTACAAACCTCCATTCTGTTTCACCTTTACAGGTGACACCCTTGTCTTTAGTCATTTGTTAAAAGCCTGCTGGTTTCCTTCCAATTTGCCCATGTAATGATGCTCACAGAGAGGCAGATTCAGACTACAACACCAGGGTGTGCAGACTGTAATAAGATTCATGCATTTCATAAAAAAATCAATACTTTTTTTTTCAGATGTTGGATACTAGAACAGCTCAGACACAGGCAGGAAAAAAAAAGTTGATCCCATTTTCACTTTTGAATGGATTTAGATTACTTTGTCTTGCGACAATTTATTTAAAATAAAAGCCACAACACAAAGCAGACAAATGATGGCGGTCAGTGTTTGCATTATCTTGGAGCTATTCACTGAAGATTGGTGTTTTCATTATGTTGGCAAGTCTATAAAGCCTGGGAATAACTCATATTTAATCATTTCGATTCATCCACACCATCTCCCGCTAGAGACATCAACTCATGAGCCAGCTAAAGCAAAAGCTGGAATATGTGATTAAAAAGCCCTGGGTTCAGTCATAGTATGGCTCTAAATCACACCCAGGAAAACTTTCTGTAATATTTCGGTGTTACTGTATCTAGAGCCAGGTCGCTGTTGCCATGGGGACCCATAGTAAGCAAGCCTATGGGCGAGGACCTGGATGTAGTTGGCTTGTCAGGCCTGGGAGAACAACACCGGGGGGTGAGGGGGGCGGCTGAGACTAGTCCAGGCTCAGAATTAGCGCAGAGAGCAAAGTCACTCAGCTGGATCAAAGAGTACCTTTGTTCCCATGTTCCCTTTGGAAAAGAGCAGAACTCTCAGCTCTCGCTTTTCATTTCAGTTTCAGTGAGATTTTGTTTCTGTCTAACCACAAAGAGCATGTACAAGAAAATAAGGGAATAGAGAAAAGAGAATATATGACTAATGGTAATAAAGAGTATGAAAGCAGCCGATGAAGAGGCGGGCCGGGCATGAAGGGCAGACTGTCTTGCTGATATGCTCTTATAACAGGTGAGGAAAGAGATAAGGTATCAGCGCTGATATCATTATCCCCACCTACTGTACAGCTATTTGTAAACTTCATCTGACCCAACTTGTCAAAGCAAGTTCCTTAGATTCACACTCCTCTGCTTCTTTTTTATTAGCAATTTATGTCTTACAACAACTTTTCTGCAGGGCATTTTATAATAACTTCCAAACCTCAAACGGCTCCTTACAGCTCTTCCACCAAACAGTTTTTCACAACAATCCTATATATGGCCATCAGCTCTTGCTGATCTTCATAAACACATACAAATATGGGTAGGGCATGTCTTCTGTGCTGTTTATAGTCTCCTCGAAGTCTCTCTGCGATGAAGCTCACTTTATGCATTCCAGAGACCTTGTGTTATGCTTTCACAGGGCTGCATTTTGGACGGAGTTTCTCAAAATACATCAGTCCACTCAGTCGTACAGTGAGCATCCCGTCTCAGGGCCTCTTATTCCAGAGCACTTTCGCAGCCTGTGTCTGCTGGCGAGATAGGGCAAATGTCTGACTTCAAGCTCTTTTTTTGCTGAGTTTTGTTTATGTCTAGCTGTTGCTACTGATTTTTTTTTTTTCCCCCCCTTTTCGGGTTCACAGGATGGTCAGTGAACAAGGAGCTGCTTAACTGTTGAGGCTTGACTATCTGCTCGTGGAGAGTAAAAATAGACTTTAGGAGATGAAGGGACTATCAGAAGAATGGTGGTGTTTTGTTTCTTGAATCTACAGGGCGACTCGTAGCTTAACTCGTTTATCTTGAGCTACAGACCACTGACCGCTACAGGACTCTGGGGATTTCTCCAAATGTTGCGCTGACCCTCCCACTCCTCCTTCTCTGCGCTTTAGCTCCGCACCCCATGCTGCTGTGGAAACCAGATCCTATAATGGGAAGAGCCCACCCAACTGCTGCTGACCAGCTGGAATGAGAGTCTGGGAAGTAAAGCAAAGCTGGAATCACACTGTGTCGCCTTCCACCCAAACACCAAACCCTCCCCAGTCTCCGCAACTACAGCCATGGGCCACAAAATGGAGATTACTGTTCAGCTTGTGTCAGCCTTATAAAAACTGAAGCATGCACACTTTGGGTTTTTTTTTTTCCTGAGACATAATTTCATGCGGCACAATTACAAGGTTGTCAGTTTATGATAATGACAGAAGTGACATTTTGCTTATTACTATGCCAAGGTGCCTTTGATGGTGTGTTTCTGCAAGGCTTCAGAAAAGCTCATAATGCACATTCGACTCCTTCAAATGAATTATTATTTGTATTGATCACTAAGGATACAAACACTCATTCTCTCAAGGGTCTTGCCGCATCTAATTTATATAACCTGAATTCATAATGGAAAAAATTCTTGCCCCTGTTAGCATTCACAAACAAGCTAAATATAGATTTTGGCCTACTGCTGTACAAGACAACAAAAAGGAATGTTGTGAAAAGTGCTCAATTCAAACAACCCTAACCCCTTTCTCTTGTGCAACACATGCAAGCATGCCTCTTAAATAAAACTTGCAGCGCTGCTGAGAATGGGGAAGTTGGGGCTGGGTGGAGGGGGGGAGGGGGGGGGGTGGAGGGGCAGGGGGCAACAGAATATATTTACCTCAAATTCCCAGCATTCCTTAAGGCAGACAGGAAAAGCAGGCCCTGGCCTCGGCACACGCGACATTAATACGCTAAAGCACTTCCAGACTCAAAGGAACGCAGTGAGATACAAGAACAAAAAAAAAAAAGAAACAGCTTTAATGCATACTAATGTCGCCACGTCATTAACAGACTGCAGTTTCTCGTGACAGACAAATGCATGTGCACCAGGTGACAACCCGTCCTCCTCTGATCTGATCTTCAGCTGTCTTTTTACGCCACCTTCACCTGCCCCTTCTGTCTAACAGCTTGGCTTCATGTGTCTGAGTGACCCACTGAGGGACAAGGTTTCTCTTCTACTTCCAGAGCTGCACACTGACCCTGATCTAATTCAGGGTATAATTAACTGTAGTGTTAAAGGCACAGCGCCTCTGAGACTGTAAAACAGGGCATGAATACTGAGCAAACTACTTTATCCCACAGGACTCAAATCCATTCCATCCAATCCATACTTATTCATTTATTCAGCCGACTCATGGCCTCCGACTCCCTTTGAGATGTGTAACGGGTCAAACGTGGGCTTTCCATCTTCTTCATAGCTAATTAGACGTAACATGTGGCGACGTTCTGGAAAACAAGAACCCAAACAAGGCTCAAACCGCACGAGAATGGGGTTTATTCTTGTGTTCCTACCTGTGAACTATTGCTCACTGTAAGTACAGGCTGGGGCAGCGACATCAAACATGCCCTCCACAATGTGTGTCACCGGTGATACAGAGAAGCGGAGCCACCGCCATCTGTTAAGCATCTGTCTAAGCGGTGATTCATCCGTTCACACATATACAATGTTTTAGGTGTCATTGGCAAAGACGTGATATGTCTTAACAATTACTTTTCTGTCTGCTTCTCCGTCTCTGTTAAAGCAGAGGAGAACGCGCTGGGTAATAAGATTAGAAAACAAACAGCTCGCAAAGAAATTAGGTCCCGGAATTCTGGGGTGCAACTAACGATTACTTTCATTATCAATGACACTGTCAATTACTTTTCCAATTAATTGATTTCCATGAGTCCGATGTGATGTCTTCAAATTGCTTGTTTTGCTCAACCGAGCTGTTCAAAACTCAAATATATTCAATTTACTATGATGTTTACAGCAGCAAATCCTCACATCTAAGAAGATTGAACTAGACGATGTTTGTCATTTTTGCTGGATAGATTGCTTCAATTATCAAAACTGCAAGATTAATTCTCTGTCAATCAACTGATCAATTCATTGACTAAAATTTGGACTTGGCACCACCAAAATGGTCAGGCAAGCTGTCAGGCTTCCCTTCTCTCTTTTTTTTTTTTGACTTGCATTAATGCCAGACACGACTGCAGACACACCAGACACGTTTTCTGGAACAGTTCTGTTCCGAGTGACAAAAACAGCCCGATATGCAGCACGCCTGCTACTATGGCAGTGAAAACAATGACTTAACAGAGGAACAGACTGAAATAACCCTTCTGTCTGTCCTTTGGTTCCCCAGACTTCCTGTTTGACAAAACTAAATCCCTGTTGATGCTGGGCTTTCCGCCCTGTTTCTCTTCGTTTCTGTCTCACTCTCTTTTTTTCTTCCGTTCTCTCTTTCTGTCTTTCTGGCTGAGTCCAGGTCCACTCTTCGGGTCACTGGGTACTGGCCCAATCTATTCTTTTTCAGCTTGCATCAGACAACAATGTGCACAGCCAGTAAGAGAAGGAGAAAGGGAGCGAGCGAAAGAGATGGAGAAGGAGAAGGGAAGGACACAGAGGGGTGGGCAGAAAGCAGAACTGGGGGAAAGGTGAAACAGGCCTGAAATAGAGAGTTAAAGACTAAGAGCACTGCAAATAATACTGTAGCAACCTGAAAGGAGAGGGGCAGAATAAGAGGTGTGAGTTCATCCTGAGAAAGAGTGAAGGGTGAAGGAGAAAGATAAACCAGAGAGTTGGAGAAAATAGACTGCCTATGGCGCACAAGCTATGTTTCCCTGCTCTTTGACTCCCAACACCCTTGCGTGGTGTTGGTGGGGGTTTGAGGGAACTGTATGGTGAGCAAAAATAGCTGCCAGGCCCAATGAGCGCATTACAGTGTTAGTGTTGTAAGAGTGGTTTGCACTTTAGGTGATCAATCAACCCAGAGGGAAAGACGTCCACTGTATAACCATCAGTGACCGGAAACGTAAGCAATGAAGAACAAGATAACGTTCTAAAAACCATTACACAAGGTTCTTGTCGGTAGTGAAATGGGCCGGCTTTCTCCACTCAAACATATGGGCCGGCGCTATCTCATTAGTCTTACGCAATGCCTACATGGCAGGTCGGACAGTGTAGTCCATCATCATCACATCAAACTGGCAGGCCTACGAGGACGAAGGAATACAGATAGGTTTTTCGGAAGTAAAAGGATAACGTGACGCATCAGGACATATTTACCCATCGCCCGGAAATGTCTTGTGATACGACACCATTAAAACAATGACAGTCAAGAGACACTGTTCCAGACAGAATACTCCCCCTGAAAGATGAGCTCTTCATCCCAGAGCCTTCCTCATATGGATGTGATTTAATTTTGTTGTACCTCTTGAAAATGAGTGCTAGTGGTGAGAGGGGAGTGGAAGCACACATTCTGGGACTGGGAGGGATCCAGCTGGCAAGAACTTACAAAGCCGACACAAGGACAAAGCTCCTAGCTGTGCTGGTATGGCTCTCACACAGGACAACACACTCCTGTGCCAAATAGCTCTTGGCAACATTATGGAAGCCACAATAGCAGCCCATCTGTAATTTATTTACATGTCTTTAAATTTATCACTCGTACTCATGCCCATGCCTTGACACACACTTTCCGCTTCAGAGGTAGAGCAGACAGATGTGGTAAATTGAATTTCATCTGGCATGAACAACACATGACCAATATGCTGTATTTCAAATTGTCTGCTACAGGTTATATCTAGGGAAATAACAGCAAGTGGTACACTTAAAACAGAGGCAATCATGATTGAAATAAAACCGAAAGTTAAACATATTTCATGTGTGTATTCTCTCCGTGGCTTCAGATTGTTCATTTGCTGACATTCCACACTAGTGTGGGCAAACAACATGTTGGCACAGAGGTGTAAACAGCCAATCAACCAGAAAACGAAATGGAGAAGCTCTCCCAGAAGGCAACACAGCCAATTATTTGATATTTCAGATCAACTGCGGCTTGAGCGGAGGCTGCTGTGGGAAGTATTCAACCAGCTCGGCCAACAAGCCTGTGCACACTGCGGAGGCTGGAGCCAGAGTATCGCATTGTTTCCCTCACAATCGTGTCCTTTTGTTGGGAAAGAACAGTTCAATCTAATTTTAGGACTTTCTTGTTCTACTCATTTTTTTAAATTTTTTTTTATTTCTCCTGTTCTGCTGTTGAAGAAATAAATCCAAACCAAAAGCTTTGCAACTGGTCAAAAGATAAATGTTTGTCAAATGAATTACATGTTTGTCATGTCATGTCATTCTGAAAAAATCTCAGATGGAAGCTTCAGAAAGCAGAAACGCCTTCAAAAACCCACATTTTTTCTGATCTCATTTCATCAAAGAACTGTCAGAACCCAGGGGTAATATTTAATGTAATAGACATTAAATGTCTCTAATCAATAATAAATGCTCTTAGCCTGTCCCACAGTCGTGGCAATGAATTTTCCTCCAAAAACTGCAAAGAGCCTCTCCCAAGAATGACAGACAAAATTAGAATCTATAGATCCCCTGCTGACCACAACCTTCCCATATGGCAGTGAAATATGCTGCGTTGAGCTGTTTCAAACCTTTTTATTTTACATCCCTTGGGGGAAACTGTACCTCATAGGTACACAGCTCGTCCTGAACAGCAGCAGCTCATATGAAGTCCTCCGTTTGTTTCTTCGTACTATCCCAACAAACTCATTGAAAAAGGAAAAGTGCAGCCAGTCATCATTTTGTTCCTCTTGATGTTTCATCTTCAGTTTCAAGGATACAGCAGTTCAAACACATTCTCCACAAAATATACCCTGTATCTATATCATTTTTATCAAGAGTTAAAATGTTTTCCGGCTGACATTCTCCACAGGTCAGGACAATATTTTAAAGATATTTCAGGCATGTTTTGGAACAATGTTTTATCACTGCCTCTCAAAAGATGACTAGTGTTGTTATTTTAGCTTCAAACGCTGCAAATCAAGCTGTGGGACCTTTGTCTTTTTTCACATCAGTTATATTTGATTGGTTGTCTTAAAAGGGCAACTGGCTATAGTTGACATTAACATAAATTGGGTGTACATTTGCAATTCATGTTAAAAAGTGTTTAAAAAAATGAGCAAACTTCACAGTCTACTATTCATATTCATGTCTTACTATGTTTTTTGTCCTAAACAATGCTGTGTTGGATTTGATTATTCAAAAACCAACCCCCTGCCTTGAAATATTTCAGCTTTCATTCTACAGCAAAGAGGTATTTCTGAAATTCAGATCCTCTTTTGTTGATGATATACTGTAGAAACACATCCCATTGTCTTCTCTTATTTAGCAAACAACAGCATTAATTAGTCCTTTGTTAGCTTTGGAAATGGAGCGCCAAGGATTGTATCAGGTGTGAGAAAAATTAGATCACACTACTCTGGTTTTGTTTTTCCGGCCAGTGTTTGAATCATTTTTGAGATTTTTCGTTTAAACTATAGCTAGGCTTGGAAGCTGGCTAAACTACAAGCCTATTAATCCCTTAAAGCCGGTCGCACACTCCATGAATTAGACTGTCTCAGACGAGTTTCTGAGATCTGAGACAAAATCTTGATGTCGGAGCCAAGTCAGAGCACAGCGCCATCGTAGAAATCTGTTTGGTGTGATCGGGTCAGAGAGGCAGTCTGAGCCAAGGATTGAGCCGTTTCAGACATCTGCAGATTTCAAACATATTTGAAGTTTTTCAGTGCAGATTCTGCAGCGCTTTGTACTGTTAGAGTAAGATATAAGGCCAATTAAGAGAACAATAAGCAGCAAAGCCAATGAAAGAAAATCAAGTAAAGAAGAAAAACTGATATTTAGTCCTGGTTATGGAATAGTTTTACTTCAACAATAAAAAAAATACATGCAACAAGAGCATTAAACAATCTAGGTATAGCTATTTTAACAGGTCTTTACAATTTACCTCTGACTCTCTGCAGCTTTTCCCAAACACTCTCTTTTCCAAATTGGGCTGTATTCGTCTCAAACAAATGCCCTTGATCTTATTTCTTCTTTATTTCTTATTTCTCAAACTCCACCTACACCACAAGCATGTAATGTGGTCACACTTTCATTTACATTTTTTAAAAAAAGAAAAAATCTGAAATATTGAAAGGAGTGTATCAGTATGAAAATTGCCTTGGTGAGGCCCTTGGATCCCATTGCTATCCCTAGGATTTAATTGGTGCAGACCAGTCATCCCATCACAGGGCCCGTCAAACTGTCAGTCATCATGAGGCAATCAAAGAGCAAAACTGTCAAAACAAGACGACTTGTCAGGTGCAGAGAGGAAAGAGGGAAAAAAAATAAAAGAGGACATAAAAGCATATATTAACGGCAGCTTATCACGCGTATGGAAAAATGTACATAAGACTTCTTGAATCATGAGTGCCGAAAAACAAATGTTAAATAGCTTTCTTCCTGCTGTGTGCAGCTCTGCTTGGGGCACCCAAAAAGACAAGGCAAGGCTTTGCGGGAGGGGGGGCGAGAGAGAGAGAGGGGGGGGGGACAGGATCAAAATCCCTAACAACCAAATCCAAGTCAAGAATCTTTTAAAGTCTGAACCTCCCGTCTGTGCCACAGTCGTTTAGAGCCTGCACCGCTGCATAACTAAACTACAGCAGAGGCAGTTGTTTAATGTAAGCAGCACAGAGATCTCAAGTCTTTGATTTATGAGCCAGAACAGTCTCATACTCTCATACTCACACTCTAGCTCTCTGGCCTGTAGAGGAAATCTGGGCCTTTGCCATTGGCAATTAACCAGCTCTGGAACAACTTTGCCCACAGCGAACTGGGAGAAAAACATCATTATAGGAGGAAAACAACAACACCAGCAACAATAATAGTTATCATTAAAATTATTCTTTGCCCGCTAATGAGATAAACTGCTGATAAATCCTTTCATTTTTAATCTATTTCATGGGATTGAGATAAATTACAGGGAGAGATAGAAAGTGGATGTTTTACTTGTGGCAGCCCAGAGGCCCTGGCCGCTCTGGTAAGACACTCTTCATTAGCGGATAACAAAAGCAGCGGAGGAAACACAAAAGGAGGATGACACCGGCATCAGACGAAGAACCATGAAGCTCCTTTTGCGTTTGGTGAATTCACATGCGATGCCTCACCAACTGTACGCCTCATTTACTCCCGCTCCCCGTTTCCCGCTAATTGCTGAGATTTGATCATACGTATCTCTCAGCACACATTTCGGTTCTCTCCCTGCGGATCTTTATTTCTCAGCAAGGTTCTCGGTTAATAAGTGAAAGCAGAATGATTCAATCATCAGGTATGCCGTCTTCTCTCTCTCTCGTTCTCTCTCACAACTTCCATGCCTGCTTCGACATTTCTTTGTAAGTGGTAGAAGACAATACAGGGGAACAGCCCACTGAGCTTCCCAATCGTGTCACTTCCAATTAGCCCTTCTGAGACATCTCTGCCCTTTGCTTCACTAGCGTTCAAGTTTAAAAGATCTGAGCGGTGTCCCTTGTATTCTACTGCGCCTTACTTTGCTTTCCCTCCATCTAAATTCATGCGTATCTGGATTTGTGACTCTACGAAAGAGAGAAATCGTAAGAACGACAGACAGAGATTTTTTTTTTTTTTAATCCTATAACCAAAATAGCAGCTTGCTATAATGCTATATGTATGGGGTTGCTGTGAGCTTAAAAGGAGCTCTCCTTACATAAAAGTGCACATTTCTGAATAAACCAGCAAGCCTTCACCTTAATCATCCTCCATATTATACATCATTAATACTGATGTTTCTAAGTAGCTAAGCCTTTTAGAACTAGGACATGGTGCGTTGTGGTGGTCCTCTGAAGATTTATCCTTCTGGAAAAAAAAAAAAAAAAAACCTGGCAGCTCTGTCAAATCTGCCTGCAACCTGCTTTTCTGTCACATCACTTTTTAAAGCAAAACTGAAGTGGCGAGGATTGTAAATAGCAGAGTGGTGAGCCACAGTATGCGAGCAAACGTTTTCGAGTTAATGAGAGGGCTCAAGCACCGCAGCTTCTTAAACTAGGGCAGAAAAACTTGCAGCTTCCATGGAAGACTTCCCTCAGACCTCACATCCCGGGAGAATACATGTGCAAAACCAACAGTACACATAAACAAAGCTAGTGGCGTGCAGAGCCGTGTCCATTTACTGTAATGAAACAAACAAACAAAAGAGAGAGAGAGAGAGAGAGAAAAAAAAAGGCGCTTTCACAACCGGAGCTGAAGCCTGAACAGGACTCTATTTTTTGCAAAGACAAATGCGCAGAGAGAAAGGGCGTGGGTTTCTTTTCAACTTGAAGGGGCGCACTCTGGATCAAACCCAGAGCAGAAAATCACACTGACATATTTTGAGCATGCGTCTGGCCTAAATGAACCTCAATTTTCCATCATTTCATCTGTTTACCTAAAAACAAAAGATAGACATTTGTGCCAAAAGTCTGCAGCACATATGAGAAGGAGAGAGAGAGAGAGAGAGAGAGAGAGAGAGAGAGAGTAAGGAATATGATTGGTAAGAGTAAAATACAGAAAAGTATTATGAAACTCAGCTCTACTTTGATGGTTTTATCGTTATTAATTTATATATTCTACAATATTTGGAAAATGTCAGCCCAATCCAAGCGTTCTTAAACGAGAAGAGCTCCGTTTTTCGAATGTTTGCACTGTACTGATGATCAATGAATTTCACCAAATGTGTACAAAAAACTGATTATAACAATATTCTATAATATGTATCTACTGCAGAGCTGGCTTCCTGCATTTCTCCTCAAAACCTACACCTTTGGAGCCAACACCCAGCAGGGAAGTTCATGTGGCATCTACTACTCTGGAGAATATTGTGGACATTCTTCAAATATCCACCCCCCCACCCCAAAAAAAAAAAAGTTCAACACAACAATAACAATGTGTAGAATAACTTTTAAACTGCAGTTATTGAGTTACAAAATGTAAACCGATGCACCATCATAAAGTGAGTCCAACATGACCAGCATCTCACTGGGAGACTATTCATTTCCTGTGGAGCCGAGTATCTCAGGAAACAACAGCTTTTCTGGCCCAACAGCAGGTTTGTTGGCCAAGAAAAGTTGGCCAGAGGTAAAATTTTCATGGTTAACAAGATTTCTATGCCTCCTTGTTTCCTTACTAATGTGATTTTGTTTCATGAACAAAAGTTCTGTTGGGCGAGTGCAAATCAAATTTGATGAGAAGGTAATTACAGCCATTAAACCCCCCCCCCCACTTCTCTATAAACACCTATAACTTTATAGCTATAGAGAAGGTAGTTTTCCCCCTTGTGTTTCAGTGCAAAACAAAGCATTGAAAAATATGCAATATGACTGTTCATAACACTCCCAGATCTCTTCATATGCATTCAAAGCCTCTGTACTGCGCACACAGTCGGTCAAAACAGAGCAGCTCTCTGACCGCACTGTGAAGGCAGGGTCAATGTTGGTTACAGGCACACGCACACACACACCTCCGAAACATAAACTCACCACCAACAAACTGGATGCCTCCGGCCACACGGCCGATCGTACGTGAGATGAGGTCAGAGATGCAGCAGCCCATCAGCGCTGTGAGTGCCACCAGAAGGAGGAGGCCACATCCCACGCCAGTCACCACTGTGCAGATCCTCCACTCCAGACTCGGGATGCCATGGAATGAGGCGTAGCGCCCACACTGCTCCAGCATCACTGTGGCCTGCCTCTCCTCATCCCGCACCGGATAGGAGCAGCGTCGGAATGTGCCAAAGGACACGGGTTTGTCCATCTGTGTCCCCAGCAGCCAGTAGGGCATGAAGAAGCCAACACAGGAGGCAGCAGCACAGAGCAGGGACAGCATGGCCCAGATAACACCCGTACATGTCAGACTAGACGCCATGGTAAACAGTCTGCGAACAGTTCACACAGTGACTGAACTAACAGCAGTTATATGAGCAGTCGCAGTGTTGTGGGAAGCCTTGCAGTGAGCATTTAACACTAGCAGCCTTCACCTTCTCAGTGACTCCAGGTCCCTGTCAGGAAGAAGAGAAACAACCAGATTTAGCAATGACAGAAAGATCATTTAAGGGAACAAGTTGTTGGGTTTTGGTGTATAGTGCAAAAACAGAAACCTGTCCTCAAGTCATTATAAGTGCAATATACAATAATTCAGTACCCAGAAACAGAGATATGAAGGAATCCGAGTAAGAGAGTGATTATTCATTAACAGACGTTCAATAATAAGACAGTCAAGTATGACTTCATGAGGTTTTATGACTCATTGTTGATTATTTTGATCCGGTTTTCTTTAAAGTCCTCTGTGGCTTACAATGAAGCCGGTAAGTAGACTAAATACAACTGACCTGATTTAATAGAATAGACATAGTTATCCAATACACACCCAACACAATAACGATTTAATTCACAGAATATTAAACACAAGCCAAGCTGCTTATTACCCATCTTAAAGCTCTTCTATTTATTACCCAGTGGAAATGATTAGAAGTAACAAAAAATCTTAGCTAGTGTTTCAACCACATTCAGCATCTTTAGGACGCAGATCAATATGCATATTAACATCCCATCAGCTTTCTATTGGAACAACAGGAAATGTTAAGTACAGTTGCTGACAGTGTAGCTTGGATTTATACAGAAAGCAATAGAAACCATTCTAATTAGCAGAGGGAGTAATTATAATAAACTTTAAAATGATATTAGACACACATCCATACAAAAAAACCCCAAACAATACAGTCTTTAACATATTATGGGACTATTTTATAATGCCATATAAACATCTATTAATTACCGCTGAAGCCGTAAATGGAAATTGGAGATATAGTTAACCAAACATAAAAGTCCCTGCAGGAACAGAAAGTGATTTTTCGCTAGGGGTGACCTCAAGGAACCTGCTGTGTTATCGCAGTGCCCACACTGTCGGAATGTGAATAATGAAAAGAAAGGCAAAGAAAGGCAAAGAAGAAAAGGAGAAGAAGAAGAACGCTTACATATTGGGAGACCTCTGGAATACGCTGCGCTCGGTGTACACTGAGAGGTTATTTCCATCTGCGGACTCCAGCTGTGCGGGGTCTCAAAAAGCAAACTTTTCTTCAGTCGAAGAAAACGAAGAGAGGGGGGGGGAAGAAAAGAAAAGAAATGCTTTCGAGCTAAGAATGTAAATCCAAAAGTAACAGTAGAATCCGTTCACAAATCACTTTCTCCTCATCAATACATTTGACCGAGGCGATGATCAATTATTCACTCCTGCGCGGTGCAGAAACGCGCGGCGCTGACTGACTGCTCTCCTGTTTCCACCACATTCCTGCTCTGAGAGAGAGAGAGAGAGAGGGAGAGAGAGAGAGTGAGAGAGGGACAGAGAGGGAGAGAGAGAGAGAGAGGGGCGGGGAGGGGGGCGAGTCACTGAAACACTCTCCGTAGGTGACCATCAATCACACAAATCCCCACCCAGGGGCTGGACTCACCGCTACTATCATTCCCTACATGCTCCTGATGCGTTCATGGATACCTCGTAAAGTCCCGCAGATACATTTAGAAATATCATAATTCTTGAAGCCGTAATGTTGTGTTGCTGTAGCCAAAAGTGATAAAGGTAGTGGTATAGTAATAGTATATTTATTTTAAGGTATATTTAAGTGTTAGCAGCCATATCTAAATCCCTTAATTGAGAGAATGTAATGTCAACATATTTCATGGACAGACAGACAGATAGATAGATAGATAGATAGATAGATAGATAGATAGATAGATAGATAGATAGATAGATAGATTGTCTCTTGTGTTAGAGAAAAAAACCTTAGCATAATAAATAAATATAATATAAATATATATAAATATAATAAACTGTAAAATATAAATATAGGATAATGTACTGTATATATGGGACTAGAGTGCAAAGTTGAAGTTTTAAAAATGCAGTGGGGCAGAGCAGGAGTATAAAAATGTGCAAATTAAAAAGTTATCGAGGGAACAAAACAGAGTTCAGTTTGAGACAGAAACTATAAAGCTGAGAGTTGTCTCTGAGGTGTTATAGAGAGTTATTGCTCTGGGAAGGAAAGATTTCCTTTGTTGGTCCTTGTGACAGTGAAGCTGAACCAGTCTGTCAAAGAAAGTGCTCCGCTGTCTGTCCAGTAGGTGTTGGAGAGGTTAGTCAGGATTATCTGTAATGGATAACAGTTTGTTCAGAGTCCTCCTCTCCACCGCAACTTCAAAGGTGTCTGGTTTGCAGCCAATTATGGAGCCAGCTTGCTTAATTAGTTTATTAAGCCTGTTGGTGTTGCTGACTCTAATGCTGCTCCCCCAGCGGACTATAGTGAACTATAGTATGCTGTCTACAACAGACTGGTAGAAGATGTCCAACATCTTGCCGCACACATGGATCTCAGCTTTGTCAGGAAATAGTCTGCTCATCGTCTTCTTGTTTCCTTCTAATTAGCCTCAATGTTGGTCTTAATTCAGTCTGTTGTCAATGGGAACACCCAGGTACATGGACTCCTCCATATATCACACCTTACAAATCAGTAGGTTGAATTCAAGTGGATGAGTTTTTAATTTCATATCATTTTGAAATACAGGAGAGACTTTTAGAGATCAGGTCATGGCTCATAGAAATATATCACAATAAACAGGATACCAATGACTTCACTGTAGCCAACAACAGCAATGGTTCCTAGTGTCATTGTATTGTAGATCATATCAGATGGATTTGGACATTTTGGGGTTTGTGTGCTCTGATGTTGCCTGCCTTGGTATTAAACATCTTATAGAATTAGATGATTTTGATTACATTGTTATGAATTTACCAGAACAATGCAGTCTCGGAATGGGTTAAGAAAATAACTTGAGTGCTTAAAAACTATAATTACACAGTATTCAAGGTGTCCTGTTACTTTATAATTGTTGCTGAGACTGGTCAGAAATATTATCACCATTTTGTCTAAGTGATATTCTACTGTAAGTCACAGTGTTATCTATTATCGAGGATGACTTCTTTTTTGAGTCGTATTCATTTATCTAATTTACTTGATGTCAAATACTTATTTTGGCAGTTGTCTGATAAGCCATGTCGCTGTTCTGGGATTCCTAGACTGGTAGTTTAGGTACTCAGACTTTAAATATTCCTATTGAGTATTCCCACTATACTGTCTATGAATGGTTTATTCTTAAGTTTCCTTGTAAGTAAAATATTTCCAACAGCACTTGAACGTAGCATCAATATTTTCCAGAGATCTCTCGCCCATATAGATCATACGCTCCTCTCATTTATCCTTTTAAGTTAATTTGACACAGACTAGTTACCCGCCCAACACACTGTAAATAAACGATCCATTTGAGCCCACCACTCTTTTTCTTAAGTATTTAACTTGCATTATCATTATGTTGTCACAAGACATGTAATATTCTGTACTTGAAATGACATAATGATAAGTCACTCAACTTAAATGTTTGGTTTAAAATTTGCTTGGAGGAGTTAGCAGCCTAGAGAATGATATATATTTGATATAATGATATATATTTGTTTTACATCATAATTATCATCATCATCCTCATCATCATCATCGGCCCTTGGTGGTCTGTTCAACAGAGCAATATCTGCAACTGAGGTAAATCATCTCGTAGCGGAACGTTATTTTGTTCTCCTACACGCCGGTCGGACATTTATTCCAGAAGGACCATAACATCCTTTCCGAAAGTTGACGTGGAGGGTTTGTTTCTATTTACAATGGCAGATATTAAGGTAGACACTTCAACTGACAACTCCACTGTTATACAGAATCCAAATGTGCCTTCTCAACCCAATAACCCGCTATCAAGGAAGCTCAACAAAATATTGGAGACGAGGCTTGACAATGACAAGGTACGTTAAGAGTTTAGCTCCTTGCTGGCTAGCTAACAGTAGCCAGAGCTGCAGCGCAAGCTAGTTAGTTGACGAAAGGAGATTTTTCGGCTTTACGGTGATATTATAACCTGCCCGGAGGCAACTGTTTGAAGGAAACGATATATTGCTCATTACTGACTGTGGTAAACCATAATAACAACGACAACACAGTGTTTATTATTTTAATGGTTAGCATGTTGCTACATGTATGTCCCCATAATGAATTGGGAATCGTACTCTGCAAGAGAGAAAATGCAGGCGGAAAAATCTCCCATATTTCGTTATCCATGCAGTTTGGACTCCGGTAATTTATATGAAAAGGGGACATATTCTTAGTTTTCCATTTGTCACAAGTAACCGGTATGATAATGTCCCGTTTATCTTTCCAGGAGATGCTGGAGGCGCTGAAGGCGCTGTCGGTGTTCTTCACTGAGAACAGTTTGCGCACCAGGAGAAATCTTCGAGGTGATATAGAGAGACGAAGCCTGACAATCAACGAGGAGTTTGCACGAATATTTAAAGAAGTAAAAGAGGTAATGTTGAGGACTGCAAGAAAATCCAATTTATGACCCTTTTATTTAAAACAGCATCCATGTTCCAGGACGAGGGGGAGCATATGTAGTGTGATATGATGATTTGGGATGTGGAAACATTCACAGCAGAGGCAGTTGAGTAGATAGACTTTTAAATTCCTGACAATATTTCACAAAATATAATACCTTGATTTAGGCATTTTTATAACTTTAAAGGTTGTGATGGAAATGTTTCGTTCCAAATCACCGATCAGTCCGATTTCTGAAAAGCAATCACAGAACCAAAGACTGACATTTAAAGTTACACAATAACAGAATTCTGAGATGCTCATAACACAATAAACTGTCATTTATGAGGTGCATGGTATCACCAGTATCTAGAAATACTGCAATGATCATATTTTATATACAGAAAGTTATTTCCAACCTTTCTCAGTGCTGTGTTAACTGTGATTTCACGTTCTCTACAGGAGCTTGAAAGTGTTCATGAGGATGTGCAGGCCATGACCGTATGTTGTGAAGAAATGACCAGTAGGTTAAAGGTACAGTATATTTTCTTGGCATGTTGTTAAAACATTCTCCTGTATGAATCATGATTTACTGAAACTGTGTATTCATAACATGAATGGAGGTTAGTGTATTTGTGTAAGCTTAGGATAGTGTGAATCAAATGTATGATTTTAATGACACATTTTTAGATTTCTTGCATATAATCAAAGAACTTTTCTTCAACAGGCTGCCAAGGAGCAAACTCAAGACTTGATTGTAAAAACCAACAAGCTTCAGGGAGAGAAGTGAGTTCATTCTGAAGGGGTGATGAAAACTGTGTGTGTGTGTGTGTGTGTGTGTGTGTGTGTGTGTGTGTATTACTGCATTAAACTTGTAACATAAAAAAAAGAAATACAGTGCATGAAAAAGAACACAGTACATTACAGTATCAAACTGTTAATGGTTTACTCTTTCCCCTTTTTCCTCCTGAGGCCACATGAATCAAATACACAAAATGAAAATGTAATGAAATCCAATACACAGTAATAATCACCACCTTTGGATTTTTAATTATTTAGTAGTTAATTCAGCTGAGTTGAAATTCTTGCAACTGTAGTTTGTGTTATATTTGTATTGAATTGGGGGATTGTAAATGTTTGTAATATGACTGCTTCATTGGACAAAATTACAAAGCACTCAAATAACTAAAGTAGTAGTCTTAATATAAATGTTACATTGTAAGTAAGGTAGTATTTATTGTAGGGCTGTTTATAATGGATTACACCAAATATGTTTTGCACTCAGCATTGGCCACTCTTGTTCAAGTTTCAGGTGTGCAAATTAATCTGGAAACTCAACTTTATTCTACTGTTGGAATCACAAGATGTTCTTGATCTGATTGCGACTAAAGTGTCACCGAAATGTAAAATAAGACCATAACGCGAGGCTGTCACCCTGAACTTTTATCTGGCATTTCAGAATGTCAGGGAGATCATGGAGATAGGCTGGCAACTTTATTCCGAAGAAATCTCTTATTGCAAATTTTCCCCTTATCTGGTCTGCGGCTACAAGTCATTTTGCAAATCCGTCACATATGTCACTGATAGGCATCTTCATCAGTCGAAAAGCTAGACACCATCGTTCCGATCTCTCTGGTGTTTCATTTCCTCAGAGAAATTACCCTTTTTACTATTCAGTCAACTTTCCAGACAAATAGCTCTTCAATCAAAACACACGGCAGGAACAGCATTGTACACTTAGCAAGAGATAAGCTTTTATAATGTTTGGAAAGAGAGCCTGATTATACTTATGCTTATGAACTTCCTTGTTTTCCGAGGAGTTGCCTCTGCACTTTACTGAATATCTGATACTGCTGGTAATTGATGGGAATTTTGCCCTTTAAAGGTGCAGTGCGGCACTTTTTGTCTCCCCCTTCTGGCAGTGAGAGTAATTACACAAACACTGTTGACGTCATCACCGCAGACCCCTGAGGCTTTTTGCTTGTGCCCTGGCAACGTAAAGCGATTGGGTGGTCCGCCCCGCTGACAGTCGTAAACCAATCGTTGCTGTAAAACGTGTTGCTATTGGTGCGCCAGTGCGGGAAAGTCTCCACAGACACCAGATTTAAAAACTCCAGTATACTGCGAAATACAGAGAGATTTACCTGGCAGTGATTGGCTTAATCAGCAATGTGTGAACTTGTTTGGCAAGGGCTTTAATGTAATGGATGTTCATTCATATTTAATTTAAAACCACATACTGATAATTTCACACATTTGCACAAATAAAGAAACAACCCCACAAGTTAAAACGCCCAATAAGTCGAAGAGAAATATCCTAGTCTGTGAAATACAGCTTCTCTTTAGGGTCAGAAGTTATAGAGTGATTTGGTGCAGGGCAGGAGGAACTGGCAAGCACTTTATTTTTGATGAGGAGGGATGAAAGATTCATGAGTCTGATGAATATTTTCCTGCACTTGTCTATTTGCATAAGGAGAGCAGCAATCATCATTAATGGAGCTTTATTTTTGTTTTATTCGTCATGTCCTGTGATGTTTGGCCTCGAGATACACATCAAAGTAGCTCCCGTTTACACTGCGAGCTGCTCCCTGATCTTATTGAAGCCAGGCTATTACGACTTGGGAGCAGCTCATCAGCGCGTTCTCATATTTGAGCATATGCGTTGAGATGTGCTGACAACACGTATTAAGAGCCATCACATATGCAGATCTAATATATACAGCTCACTATGACATAGAGTCATGAGTGGAGACAGATAGTGTATCTAGGGTACTCACCCATCCACAACTCTTTGAATACTGATGGAGTTTTTTTGGGGGGGGGCGGGGACTTGAGAGCCTGCCAATAAAATTAATCGGGGTATCATTAATCTATGAATTTGGCTGACAGAGTGTTGACGGGGATGTGAAAATAAAACACTCGTTCCTGTTAGCTGATAAGTGGGGGTTGGCGGGGGGCGGGGGGTTGGGGTTGATTAGTATTAGTGGCGGCTGTGACCTGAGTGCTCAGTGACCTTGTGAGTTGACATGGAGACAGGGATATGGGCAAAGATAATGTAGATTTCTGGCAAAAGACACTGCTGACAGCTGTGATGTACTGCTGCAATTCCATGCTCCACTGGCACAGCTTTAGGACCTCCTTGACGAAAAGGTGACATAGGGAAAGGGAGGCAGTGAGATTAAAGAGGAAGGAGATGAGCTCTGAATCTGAGAGCAGTCAAATACACCAGTGGGGATAAAGCCATCAGCGAACACATACAGGCGATGAATTAATACAATTCACATTGTTTTGTGTAGGAGGGGGGCGGGCTTGAAGGTAAGTGTTCCAAGGTGGGTTTTTTTTTTTTTTTTTTTACATGAATGCCCTTCTGAGTGCCCCTCAACCCCTCCCCCTCCCCAGTACCTTGTCTTTTTCTTTGCATAGTGGTTCCTTTTGGACCTGCTGTCCGTCTGTTTGACATTTTCATTCGCAAAGCCACAATGACTCCGCAGCCAGATGGGATAGTGTCTGCATGCTGGGCTGTGACCTTGTCTTGAGCAATTTTGTCTCAGAAGAGCTGCCAGGGGAAGTGTGCAGTCAAGCTGTCCTCCTTCAGCCACCCAGCAGTCAGCCCCCTGCACCACACCACTCAAGTCTTCTCGGTCAGATCTATTTCAGGTCACACAATCCTCTGCAGTCCCAGTCCACTCTCTCTTTTTTTTTTATTATTATTTATCTTCTGTTGACACTTATTATAGCCTTGCTAGATGTGCAGCATAACATCACATTTTGTGCTTGTTTGGCAGCTCTGCAGAGACAGTAGAGTTGTTTTTTTTTTTAAAGCTCTGCAGATGCTAATGTGTATTTACCCGGCAGAGCAGGCCTGTCCTGAACTGTTTGCTATCTTACCTGCCGGTGGCACTGTGTCATTTGTCAGCTCTAATGAAACGGAAAGGACCGGCAGATTGCTTATAGTGTGCAGAAGCAAAGGTGGAAAAGGTGAGCCAATGGGAGTAGACGAACTGTATTTGTCTGCCGGCTTTCAGACACGCTGCTCTTTTGTTTCGTTACACGCAGGGGCTGGTTCTGTTCAAAGACGCTGTCAGCAACGGCGCTAAATAGGTGCTGTGTGTTGTTCCATAATGAAACCTAATGCTGCACACCTGTCTCGCACTGTGTAATCTTTGCATTACGGTGACATGTTATCACGCCAAACAAGTCGAGACATCTCACAGACGGATATTTTTATTGACTGCGTGAAGGGGTTGGACTGTTGGTTTAATTTACCAGCTATTACTGAACCACTCAGGCAGCTACAGTAGGCTTACTGGGCTGAATGCCAAAAGAAGAATCTAGATGCATATAGTAACCTCAACTACCTCACGGTAATTCCCGTAGTCTATGATGAATTATCAGATATGGAGATCTGTGTTTCATTTGAGACACTTTTGTCCCCAAAAAAATAAAGCAACCGCTTTCAGTATGACTTTTGTGTAGGTCATTAATAAATCAAAAGCTCCGAAACCCTTGAGAGAATGATCAGGGACTTGAGATTGTAAAAGACAAACTTGTGTGAAATGACACTTGAGCCTTATTAAGGCTCAGCTGGCTGTTAATGAGGGTATGGCTGCGAGTATGCCTTTGTGTTGATGGGACTGGCTGCGACTGCACTCTGTGATCGTTGGCGCGTAGCTAACTAACAGCTTTGTGAAAGCCAAATTTCCACGCAAGCCTTTTGAAATGGCCCCTAATAGATTTTAATGGACAATCGACCCACATGGTTTTACAACTTATGAGAGGGGGGGGTTTGGTCGTTTGATTTGTTACTGGAAAGCGCAGTCGATCTTGATCTCCTTATCTTATCAGTCAGTCCTGTAAATCATTTCATGTTCTTTGTCTAACCGGCCTGTGTAAATTCTCGCTCTCTACCAAAAGGAAATGGACTACTTTGTATAGAAGTCAAATGTCTGCTGTTTTGTATAACAGCCAGTGAGCTTGGTAAATGTTACTTAATGATCAAACTCTCAGTTTTTCTGAGAGTTAAAGAGCTACTGGTAATTTTCAGCGTTTCAGTGTGACGAAGCTGTTGATGAGATTGCGCTGTGTTTCAACTTAAACGCTTTCTATGCTTGAACAGACAAAATCGATTGGCCTAGTTGGGAAATCTGAGCACACAAACAAAGAGACAAACCTTTTACACACTGTAACATATTTATGTGTGTCGTAGGAATTCCATCCTGTCATGTCACATTGTGTAACCTGCGTTTATTGGACATTCTCCCAAGAAAAGCTTACCTCATCGACTTCATCTTTCCTTGGAACCTCTAGGGTCTCCACATACTTGTCTTTACAGTGTGACTTTGCCGATTCACTCAAGTATGTTGCTTCTCTCTGGTATTTGGTAATTGCAGTCTGGAGAAGAATGTGTCAAGTCCTGACAGCGCTGTTGAAAAGATCCTGCTGCTCCACTGTTCCCTTGCTTCCCTCCGCTTTAGCTCCCGCAATCCTCTTTTCCTCACCTTGTACAGGCGTGTGCAGCCTGTCTGTTTGTTGTGATTTACATCCCGTGGGGGAACAGGTCTGTCACTCTCAGCCTAGATGTGAGAAATTGGGGGCATTTCTTATCTTCTAGGGGTGATTCTCTTGCAAAGTTTGACATGCCCCCCCCCCCCAAAAAAAAGGTTTGCTCATTTGGTGCTCCCAAAAGTTCAAAGTGTCCATAGACAGAAAGTTTTCATGAGTGACGGGATGGAAACAATTGCTGTTGCATTCAGACGAGACTCGTGAGATCTTATTTTCAGCATGGAAAGTTGAGTACATGACGTTATTACAGCTCGAGTGGTTTAATAATGAGAACTCGGTTGCAGAGACAATAAAAATGGACATGGCCTTTTCTGCTTTCAAAAATGTATGTTTGGTTTTTCTGTTTTCTGCATTTCAGTGTCAAATCATAAAATATTAAATCAATCAATCGAATCAAATCATTCCAAATTAACTGTGAGAGCTTTCAGAAGAATTCCTCTTGCTAGCTCAACATGAGTGGATCAATTAAACAAACTTATCTCATAGACACAGTAAACACACAGACTCACGAAGAGACACGGAGTGTTGCTAGAAATACAGTCCGCGGCTTAAATAGTTGATGAATGAAATTTTCCGAGCTGCGACACGTTAAATGTGACTGATCAGATAAGGGTTATGAAGCCTTTTTGAGATTATTAGGACCATCGGGCGGCTAATCAATTTCATGTCTAATAAGAATGGTATGTGAGACCTTTTGTCCCACATGCACACACACTTTATGCATGTGGTACGTTCCTGCCTGTGAGTTTTCTTGTGAAGATAATGACTCTGTCACGATACGAATTCCATGTTTGAACTGCGGTTTCTTACTAGAACAGATTATCAAATTAGATTCTTCTAAAAGCTCGCTGCATAGATTTGCATATTAGTGATAAAAATCTCTTTTCCTACAAATGTTTGCAGACTTCAGATTAATATTGCTCGCATGTGTGAAGACAAGCGTGTTGACATGGAAATAGTTTTACTGATTTATGCATCACCCACTGTGATTAATGAACCATTAGCATAGCTTGTTATTTTTGGCTGGACCGCAGCGGGCCAGCCCTGTAAACCAGCGTTTTCCAATCCTGGTCCTGGGGCGACCCTGCCCTGCATGTTTTAGATGTTTTGCTGCTCCAACACACCTGATTCAAATGAACAGGTGGTTATCAGGCTTCTGCAGAGCTTGATGATGAGCTGATCGTTTGGCTGAGGGAGTGTTGGAAGAAGGGAAAACATGCGGGGCAGGGGTTAGCTCGGGACCAGGGTGGAAAAACACTGCTAGAAATGTGAACGTCTGAATGACTGACTGAGTGATGAAATTACACAATTGGTCGGTCGAATGCCGCCACTTCCTGTATCTGCTTAAAATGAAAAGCCGTCTAGCGTTTCACACGCTGTCCAGCCATATACTTGCTTTTGAGCTCATCTTGTTATATATCATTGTAACTGTGGTGTGATATCTGGTAGCTCAGTGGCCTTTTTTTTCTTTTTTTTCATCTCACAATAGATAAATGTGCTCTGGAATCAATTATCATTCAGTTTACACCTCTCTGCTTTTGACTTTCGGTATGTTCTATACACATGTGTGCAGGTTTGGGTAGTGACAGATACCGCATTGCCTAAATAATGCACCATAATTACATATATCTGGTGGATTAGATGGGTTTTTTTTTTTTTTTAAATAATGGCAGGGCTGCTATAAAGCCTGTCTGTGCAAAGGTAGTGATCTAGTTAAAAGTAGCTGTTGTCCTAGTGTGTGACAAAATCTCAACACGTAATACGTTGAGGGCAAAGATGCCTCAAGCTATTGTGTGTGTGTGTGTGTGTGTGAATGTGAGGCTCTACAAATATAAATTTGTACTAAATCATAGAGTCCTGCAACAGATTTACAACCCTTTGCTTCCAGCTGGCTGGTCACTGGTAATAGCTGTGTGAGAGACAATGGTCGGATAATGTTGGGTTCTTCTCCTCCACCAAAACAACCTGGTGATTTACGGTTCAAGCCGTTCCTTCACAGAGACGGAGAGAATATAGACGAGATGGTCTGGACAGAAAGATGGGAACAGAGGGAGGACTCACTGTTGTTCTGCTATCCCGTGACAGAGTTCCCTGTTAGACTGGGGCGGTTGCCATGGTCACTATTGTGTTAAGACACTTACAGTGACACTGATAGTGATCGCTCTGCTGTTATTGATAGAGACAAAACCTGGCCAGTATCCGGCTCTGTGTTCCTTTTGTTCCTCTTGTCTTCCTCTGTTATATATTTTCTGACTGCCACACATGATATCTTCACTATGTGTCCCTCATCCTGTTGTTTGACTTGCAAGCCAATGTCTGTGTGTGTGTGTGTGTGTGTGTGTGAGAGAGGAGTATGACTGCCATCTGCTGTATGATTTTAAACATTACAGCTTGTTGACAAGCTTCTCTATTTTTGATGTTAAATTATAGCATTTAACTTTGTTCTAGTTTTCCAGACAGGCCTTTTTTATTCGAGAAAACGCAAGTGAGAGTGAAAAAACACAGTGATAAAACATTCGAGTGCTTTTGTGTGATAAAAAGAAAATTCCCAAGGGGTCTGGAAGACAGACAAAACAAATAAAGATGGCAAGCAAAAGGCCCGACTAAATGACAAAGCATTGCGATAAGAAAATAGTCTCTTTTTTTTTTTAATATCAAAGGGCAACAATGACAAGTCAAGGAAATAACAACATTTATTCCTTTTTTCTTTTAGTCACCGCCTGGAGGTTAGGGCCCAGGTTGCCCAGGCTTTCCTTGCCAAGTTTCAGCTGTCTAATGAGGAGATGGCCACACTGCGAGGGGCTCGGGATACACCCATTACTGAGGTAATCTCCATTATGATGTATACTAATGAATTAAACCCTGTAAAGAATTCTCCCATCTGCTCCTAAATGACGGGAGGATGCAATATCAGGCACAGATTTGTGCCTCGATGATCCGCAGCTGTCTTTTACCTTCAGTCTGTTGCTTGAGAGGCTTCATTATTTGGATCATCTGGTGAAGGGTGATGCCTCTTCGCACTCTTTGCAGCCAACATGCTGCCACAACATCTGATATGTTGTAAGATGTAGTAGGGATTTTGAATCCATTAGTTAATAAATATATATATATATATATGTATTTCCCTCCATTACTTTATACCTTTCTAAATCGTCTTAAAAGAGCACTTGAACACTTTCACAATTTAGTAGATTATGATATGATTATAAGCAATTAAACATGTATAATGAAAAGATACAGTTTCAAATCAAGAAGAAAAAAAAAGTACACTGATTTCTTGAAATTTCTCAGTCTATATTTCTCTTAATAGATTCATATGTTACTTTTATTCTCCCAGGATTTCTTCAAAGCTCTCAGCCGAGTGAAGCACATCCATGAAGATGTGAAAATCCTCTTGCGAACCAACCAGCAAACTGCAGGGTAAGATGCACGTCTCACCGCATAGTGTTACTCTGTGCTCCACTTCCTCTGACAGAAAGTGTTTTTTTTTTTTTTTTTTTCCTACAGTGGTTTTATTTTTGTTGTTACATTTATGAACCTGAATGGTAAAACAGGCAAGTAGGGAAAAAAACATCCAGGTCCGGTATTTATGTCTCTGTCAGGGATCTGACACTATGCTGCAGGTCATGAGTATGTAATGTGTGGTCTTGGTTTGTGTGCTTGTTCTAGGCTAGAGATCATGGAGCAGATGGCCGTGTTACAGGAGACATCATATGAGCAGCTCTACCGCTGGGCTCAGAGTGAGTAGAGTACACAGAGTTAATGCCATGAGTACAGCGAGGGATAAGACTGACTCACTATGACTGACCCTTTTTGTGCGAGGGCTTCACAATGAATTTGACTATTGTGTTGTTAAACAGAAGGGGCAGAAGTGCATTTGTCAAAATTAATGAAAGTGTAAATTCAATTTTTTTTTTCATCGCCACAAAGTTGCTACTGCTGGATGATGATGGTTTAGTGTTTACTGGTTTAGTGTAAATATAACTAAATATAAAACCATGCTCTCCCATGTTAAAGTAAATATCGTGTAAAAGCATGTATAGGATACATTTGAGGACACATGACTCATACTGACTATATTAATAATAATAATGTCAATGAAATTAAAATAGAAATAAACCTTTTAGGCTTTGTGTAATTATACAATATCAAAAAATATTACTAGACATTTTCTGAAGAGAGCACTTACTTTATATCATTTAATATTTAAAGCATTCGGTAAGTGCCCACAGTAGTGGAGTGTGTTGACCCATTTTCTCAACAGTGTGGAAGACTGCCCAGTACCCTAAATCCTGTTCATTGTTTGTATTGTCTGAAGCATAAGTAAACTGACTGACGTCTTGGGAAAAGCTCATGGGAAAATATGATTGAAAAATGTTCCCGGTGCTTTGGTGCGGTTGTTGCCAACAGAGTTGTTATGGTCCAAAACATTTAGCAGCTCTGAATGGAGCAGAACACGAGCATAGTTTCTAGAAATACTGTAACTGTTTCTCTGGTCGGATGATAGCGCTTCACTCTTATTGAGACTTTTCTTGTCCAATCTGTGTTTGTTTCTACATAGATGAATGCAGGGGACTGACCCAGGAGACCTGTGATATCAGCCCGGTGTTGTCTCAAGCCATGGAGGCCTTACAGGACCGACCTGTTCTTTACAAGTAACGCACAAACGCTAGCTTATTTGTCGAAACAACATACTGTATTGTCTGTCCCTTCATTTGTCTTCCTCTCCATGTCGGTCATTGTCTATACGTCTTAAACAGAAAGTAGAAGTGAGGGATTTTTTTTTTTTTTTTTTTACATGTCCAAAATGAAGGCATCAATGGGGCTACTGGCACAACGCTTCACTGATATTGGCAACATGTTCCTGTTTAAATTCAAAATCAAGCAGCAGTTCCCTCACTGACTAAAAGGCTTTGTATTCCACTGTGCAACTGTCCTCTGTGGGCACCCCACACGTGAACTGTGAGAGCTTATGGTCAAAGAGATTCTTGCCGTCTCTGTCACCGTCGTGGTCTTGGCAAGAGAAACAAAGAGTTTCTTGATTAGAAAACAACAGAGCAAACAGCCTGGAGCAACAGAAAATGTCGCCATCTTGCAGCCAGGCGTAGAAAAAAAAAAAGTGCCGACCCATAAAAAAAAAAAAAACATTGCCAAAACATAAACAAGTGACACTAAAGGACTGACACCAAAGAGTTCATCTTACAGTAAGTCTGTATTGAGGATAAATGAATGCAAACATATACCCTTGGAGTACCCTTGTAAAACATTGCTCACCAAAATGAGTTCTTTTGAATTCACTTTTGTTTATATTTAGTGTTTTTCTCTCAAGACTGCAGAAATGCTGGTAGAACATGTGATACAAATACACGGATCTGCTTATCAAATCATTTCTCCACAGCGCCACTAGTGATCCAAAAACTTCACACGGACACACGGACGATACCTTTTTATATAACAGAAAATGTGCATGATGTAAAAAAAAATTAGACGGCTACGTCCTTGTTGACCTTGTCTGTTCTGTGTTTAATCTTTCTTCAACTCGTCTTTCAAGTCAACAGCTTTGTTAGTATGTGAGCTAAAAAAAAAAGATAAACAAAGGGTTTTGTCATTCTGAGAATCATCGCACATATTTATTGGGTCTTGACAATCAAAACAGCTTTGAAATACATGAAGTGCATTTGAGGAACTACAATGCTCATTACTCCATTTTAAAGCAAACACTGACTCAATGAGGAACTACATAACAAATAAAAAAAAGGAATAAAATGTTTTTAGAAGCATTGAATGTCAAAATCCCTGCGAATGATTCATACCTGCCACTACAAGAGAGCGACATGTGTTCACATAGAGCATAGAGTTGCGTAGGACTCACAGATTTCTTGATGATTTACTGTGAGTTCAACTCTGTCCCTAGAAACAAAACAACACACGAGAAAATTTCACACGCTTACCCCAAGATATGTTTTCATGACAAATCTTCCCCCTGTCTCTGCTGCGTTCTTGAAAACGCACCTGTCTTGGTGCCCAGAAAGTGTCCAAGGTCATGCGCAGGCTGGGGATGTTGAGGCTGAGAGAATAAAAACCGGCGTTCCTGGAATCTTAATTCAGCACTATCTTCTGTTTAGTCTGACAAAGAGCTCGCCACCGCCAAGTAATCAAAACAACCTCAAACTCTTTCCTTTTGGAAAAGCTGCCTACATTGTTGATTTATGTCAGCGCCTGACCTCCGACACACACACACACAGTCTGCATGAAAACATTGTGGCCGCCGTATTTTCACATAAGGTTTGGAAAGGTTTCGAATGTTGCCTTCTTTCTCTTCTGTTTGGTCAGATACACTCTGGATGAGTTTGGGACTGCGCGCAGGTGTGCGGTGGTACGAGGCTTCATCGACGCCCTCACGCGGGGCGGGCCGGGGGGAACTCCCCGTCCCATTGAGATGCATTCACACGACCCTATGAGGTACCTCTCCGATCCCGTCTGTGAGCTAAACGTTGCCATTTCTTTAAAGGTATGCTGATTGGTGAGTTCAGCATAGATGGCTGCAGGTTCAAAGAGAAGCTTCCCTTAAAAACAAACCATTATGCATCTCCATGTAATTTGTGTATTTATATATTAACAAATATGAAATTCATTTGTTCAATTAGGATTTTGCATTCATTTCTAGTGATCACAAAATATTGACCTCACTATTCAGAAAGCTACAAACTACACACAGACATTCAAATGGAATCAATGGGGTGTTTGACTCTAAATATTATAGGAAATATAGTACAACTCCCCAAAAACATAACTGTCCCTTTAATAAATTATTAAAGATATAAATATTCTACTCTGCTGAATGCACAGTGTACTTGTTTTTGTGATTGCAAATGTCCTGAGTCCTTGATCTATAAATTAATCAGAATTTGTTCCAAACGCCCTTGAGAATGAAATTGGATTTGAGAAGATGTTGAATGATTGTGTGTGTTTTATTTTATTTTATTTTTTTCAAGGAGTGTCTGAGTGTGTGTCTCTGTTTCCTGTTGCACCACATCCTCTTCCCTTTTGCTCCTGTGCCCAGGAGCCAAATGGGAGATTTTCTCAGAATACCAGCCATGTTTGGAACAACACAATCACCTCCACTTTAATAGGCGGCATCGGCAGTTCTGAGAACATCAAGTTCTTTCTCACCTCCCTATATCCTCACACATTGACATACACACACACACCCACCCACACACACACACAATAATTCAAGTTTAACCTTGCAGCTTCCCACCATTATATAACACTAAAACTGTGTGTATGTGTGTGAGGGGAGTGAAACACGATGACCCATGCTTCAATGTAGCTGTGGTCAGAATGTGGTAAGATTAGCCCTTCGGTTGGCCCCTCAGTGACGTGATGTTTAATACAGACTGGTTTGTCCATCTTTCAGGTATGTTGGGGACATGCTGGCCTGGCTGCATCAAGCCACTGCCTCAGAGAAAGAGCATCTAGAAGCTCTGCTGAAACAAGTCACTCTGCAAGGTATGACGCTTCTTACATGCGAATTACACAGTGAGCAATTCTCCAATTCATGCCACACCTTAGATTACAAACAATGTTATCTACACCTTGTTTTTTTAAACCGTTTTTTCTATTTTTATTTCACTTCATTGTAAGTTTTTTGCATTTAAAAAAAAAAAAATCAGTCTATTTTGCAATAGAACCATCGCTTATAAACAAATGTCACATGGACTCACAAGTAGCTTGTTTATTGGACAGAGTTAAAGTAACCAGTCATTCCATGTGGTTAGACATTTTGGCAACAGTTAAAAAGTGTGAACAAATCCAATTCCAGTACATTTAGTTCAGGCTGACGGACTAATCCTGTGCTCGTTTCCCTGATTTACCTTCTCTAGTTTTCATAGCAGTAAAGAATGAAGAGAACTCAGTGGGAGGATCAGTTGAGACCATTGTTTGCACTTGATCAATTTAGCAAAGCTATTAAATCCGGGCTATAAAAACGTCAACATTTACCTCCTTACGTCCTTTTGGAGTAGTTTCCTGTATTTTAACATGTATTATTTCACACCTAACAAACCATGTGAGAGTTCATTTGGAAAAAAACTTTAACCAATGATTTCTCAGTTGGATGGTTTTCAGTTTGAATGACTGTTGTCACATGTGAACTTAAAAATAAAAGTGCTCCATACTTGGATTATGTTCGATTCTGTGAATGCACCATAAGATTGATACAGGAACACATTTGTGTGTTCCCTTGTGATGTAAAGGACGCTCAGTTAATATGTTACTGCTCATGCATGCTTATTTTTGTTCCAATAAAGACATTTTCCCCTAACAATGCAGTAATTAACACTGTGCTCATGTTTATCATACCCTCAAAAGAGCGGATGTGTTGAATCTAAAAAAGCCTTAACTGTGTCTGTGTGTGTGTGTGTGTTCTTCTTTCATTAGGTGTGGAGGAGAACATGCAGGAAGTAGTTGGACACATCACTGAGGGAGTCTGCAGGCCGCTGAAAGTGAGCAACGGCATTAGTATAGAACAATATTTAAGAGGAAAACACTTGTGTGTATTCTGTCACGTTCTGATCATGCACTCAGCCGGTGTGTTTATATGAACTCTCCCTCAGGTTCGGATTGAGCAGGTCATCGTCGCTGAGCCAGGTGCTGTCCTGCTTTACAAGCTGTCCAACCTGCTGAAGTTCTACCACCACACCATCAGGTATTTCATCTTCTTGAAGTGTGCAGTATAACAACATATCTGTTGTTTTAGCCTTTTATGCTACATTGATGAATTGTCCCACGTGATCTTTGTCCAGCTCTATCACTGGGACCAGTGTGGCCTCCTTGCTCATGACTATTGAGGAAATGCACATCCTCAGTAAAAAGATGTTCTTCAACAGCCTTAGCCTTCATGCAAGCAGGCTCATGGACAAGGTACAGTATGAGTAAGATGATTGACCGTGCAGTATTCACCCTGGTACATGCAATATGTTCAACTCTACTATCCACCCGATATAGAGTAATTTATCCATGCAGTTTCTTTTTTTGAGTTGCTTCTTTATTTATACATTCATTTGTTACTTGTAAAATATGAAGTTATTTGTTTCTTATCTGAAGTGGTTAGTGCTTCAGTAGAAGATCAAGTTGAGTGTTCCTCCAAAAATCCATTCACACAAAGAAAGATGTCAAAGTAAAAGACTGCTAGGAAAACAATAGTATCACGCAAGACAAGAGATAGCAGTATAATCTTTGTTTTTTAAGACAGAATGTTCACAATGTTCTTTCATGAAAGCGCTTACATGACAGTACAGCACCCTGTGGATACACATTGTGTATTTCAGCTCTTGTCTCTCAACCTTCAAAGACAACAAGGCTGTTTCTAAATCACTTTTTTTGGCCTGCGGGACACGGCATCAAAATGGCGCGAGCTGCCAAAAAACACTAGACTTGTTACTGTTTAGTTAAATTGCCTACCAAATATACCTCAGCACGAGCGGGAGCTCTTCCTCATAACATTCTGGCTGTGCCCCGATCTATAGCAGTTACAAGAATTATCCCTGTAGCTTTAGTGTTAATCAAATTGAAGGCCCTCAGGGTTTTAGTGTCAATTCCAGCTAATGCCAGGAACACAGCCTTCTCATAATTTGCTCTATTAGGTGGACAAACGTGGTCAGGCACAGTTCTCTGTTGTGTGTCCAGAAGCCAATGAAATCAAAACCCTCCTCATTAAAAAAGCTCTACTCTAAAAAAGCTCAGAACAAGCTGAGTTTCAGCATAGCAGCAGGGAGCAGTTCTATGGTTGGTCATTCTCATTAAGGACATTTAATGCTTTGATGTTATGAGGTTCACTTGTCTTGGTGAAAGCTATAGCTCACACAACTATCCTCTGCAAGAATAACTTTTACTCTTTTTCTCCTTCTACCTACTATTACCTCTACTCCATATTTCTTGTCTTCTCCTGGCTGTGTCTGCCTGGTCAGGTGGAGCTGCCACCTGCAGACCTGGGACCCACAGCTTCCCTCACTCAGACCCTGTCCCTCCTCAGGGAGGTCCTGGCCTCTCACGACTCCTCAGTGGTTCCTCTGGATGCCCGCCAAGCTGACTTTGCTCAAGTAAACACACATTTTGTACAGTATGATTAGGGCGGGGGAGAAGTGTGAGAAAAGTCAACCTTGCCTCCTTTTTATTGTAAAATTACTCCTAACTTTATTGCCTGTAAATGTGTTAATATTTGGGTTTGTTTTATCACCTGTTCAATGAGATTTCACTCACCTCATAAAGTACTGCCTTACTCGTTCCAGGTGCTTTCTTGCATCTTGGATCCCCTCCTGCAGTTGTGCACTGTGTCAGCCAGTAACCTTGGCACCGCCGACATGGCTACCTACATGGTCAACTCACTGTATGTGATGAAGACTACGCTGGCTCTCTTTGAGTTCACTGACAAGAGGCTTGAGATGCTTGAGTTCCAGGTCTGTCTTCCTACAATACAACTTGTGTAATTTGTTAAACTTTAAACAATTATCAACAGATTCATAGTGATATTTGAGAACTGATTTATGTTTTCATGTTTTAGGTATCCATTTATGGAAGCCTATAGAGGACTATATTAAAATGATAATGTAAACTTGAAAATTGAAAATTAATGCCACAATATCATTGTAATTTTTCACATATGTATGTGTTATTTGAGTAAATATTAAAATGAAAATGCATGATTATTGCATTTTCATTTTTACATATGTGTATGGGCACTCTATGACCATATTAGAATGAAAATGGAAAAGCTGTTTGACATTTAATTTTCAAAGTTGTACTGGCTGTACAGTAGACAATATTCAAATGTTAAATCAAATTTGGAAATTAAAATGCAATATAAACAATGTAGCCTAATTTTCCATTTGTGCAAGCATTATTTAAGTCACAGTTGAAGTTTAAATGTAATTTTCTAACAATTTGAAAATGAAAACAGCATTTAACATTTCATTTTCACAGACTTAACCTGCTATACAGTGGACAATATTCAAATGCAATAAGTGAAACAGCGCCCCCAGTGTATTGCGTTTACATTTACATGTAACCACACTGGATTGGTGTCAAAATGAAAAAACAAAGTCAGTCATCGCATCAAGGCGTGTCTTCGGTTATGACGTTAATAATTCTCTGTATGCGTGACACCATCGCTGTTTCACGTATTGCATTTGAATATTGTCCACTGTACAGCAGGGTAAATTAGATGAACATGAGATGCCACACAGCTTTTCCATTTTCATTTTCATATGGTCATAGGACGTGAAAATGATTGTGAAAATGCAAATTGGATTATTGGATTAAGGTTACATTATCATTATAATATAGGCTTCCATATCCATGAACATTTAATTACAATCTATTAATAACACTCCTCACTTTCGTAGGACAAGACAAAACTGAATCATTAACCACTAATGTTATCCAGCATGAATGCTCACCTTCCAGTCATCACATTATCTGAGCGAGGGGGTATTGTTCATTAAAAATAGTTAATTATTCTTGCTCCTTTCATTAAAACCCATAGAGCCCAAATCTTTTATTAAGATAATTTAATATGCTGTCTCATAGAAGGGTGTGCGTCATATATATCCGCCACATCATGCTCAAATGCGCCATCTATCCCCCTATTTTTAGCACATCTTTTGTAATTGAGCACCACAAGAGCTCCTGTGGAAGTTTCATTATCAATAGCACAGTGATTCTCCATTAACCACAAGTACCACTGGTTCACAATGCAGCATCAGACTGGATTTTAAACCACTCTCTACCTCATTTTCTAGATCGAGGCTCACCTTGACACTCTGATCAACGAGCAGGCGTCCTACGTGCTGACCAGGGCCGGACTCAGTTATATCTACAGTTGTGTCCAGCAGCACAGTGCTGAACAGGTCTCACGTGGCACTTAACCACAACCACACTTTCACATGCACTCACTCGTGAAGTTATAGAAATTTGGATTTTTTTCTCATATATCTGCTGCATGACTCCCTAATGGTTGTCTTTTTTTATATTACTAAGGGACTAATAGTATTGTTTACACTACCTCTTTGGACTTTACAATAGCAGTCACTATGGTTACTACATGACCAATGTCTTTATTAGGGCATAACAGTATTTTTATCAGATTTTCATATGAGAAAAGTACAGAGGGAGACAGATTTTGTTATGTTCTATTAAAACATATTAGCTTCTCCAGAAGTGTCCTGTGCAGATGAGAGAGCTGATGCCCTAGAGCCTTCCTCTCCCATTATAACACACTTTGCCACTAAGCTGACTGAGACCCATAGTTGTGGTTTAGCATGCGAGTCTTGAAACCCTGGGTCATGTCAGGACACACCACACCCTGTTGCTCCTACTGTAGCTCAACGCAAAGCTCAATCAAGAACTGTCATTCTGCAGCAGACTACTTCTCTCCTCGGGTGGCCTGCCTTGGGTTTTTTTCCTTAAATAGTCTTCTGTTTGAAAAGATTAAGACTCACTGTCTACACTCAACGGCATCCCAGATGTCAACGACAGACAAAATTTCCAAAGTTTATTCTGGACTTTTTAAGGTTGACTTTCAATATCTGTTTCACATTTTATCCCTGTAATTTTCTGTGATACATCAGATGAACAAGTCAGAAACAAGAAAACAGTGATTAAAACAAAACTGTTCCACTGGTTTAGCAGCTAGCAGATTGAGATTGTAGACTCACAGTGTGTTTGTTAACATGTCCATATGCCCATAAAATCACACTTAGGTACAGCACTGTAGCTTTGACCCTTGCTCTGCCGTCTATTTGCTGCTTTTAATGTTGGCAATTTAGGCATTTAAGCTTGACTTAATGTAGCCATTCTGGATAATCAGTGTCAGCTAATTGCCTTAAGGGTACCTACCTGCTGTTGTGTTCACAAAGTCAGTCTTGTATTTGCTTTGCACAGTTTTTGTCTTGTTACATGGATACATATCCAAGGTCAGTGTATTCAAAGAAGGTAAATTATATTTTAGTTTCCCCCCATTAAATCTATTCAGTGTAAATTAGGGCTGAGCAATGAGCCGCCTTCTATCACATTATCAACATTATGAATCTCTTATCAAATCATCTTTTTTGTTTAATGAAAGCTAAGTGATATAAAACAGCTGTACGCAATTATGATGTATTTTTTAGTATAATTTTTTTCTCGAACCAAAGAAAAAGATGGCCTTGATGGCCAGAGGAAACATAATTTATTTAGGCATAATTGTGTCCCTGTCTCCGTCCATTTTTAGCAGCTGTTCAGCGCAATGTAGACAAATAACACCGAAAGGAAAAACCTTGCAGAGCTTCCTGAATAACCTGAGCGAATGTAGGACCTTGACCACCTGACCAGTGTTCAGCTCTGAGAATCAGTGTTGTTGCTGTTTCTTTTGCTATAACCTTGAATCAGATTCTAAGCTCCCTTTTTTTTTTTTTTTTTTTGTCATAGGGTCCTCTATCCCTCCTCCCGAGCATGGACGGCTCTTCTGTGAAAGCAGCGATGGTGAGTTTCTACATTTATAAAGCAACATTTTTCCTAACATTTTTTCACCTCATCACCTGCTCTTATATCTCTCACACAAACAACAGGTCCAGTTTGATAGATACTTGTCGTCGCCCGACACCCTTGTGATGCCGCAGCTCAACTTCCTGCTCAGTGCAGCCATCAAGTGAGTCCCTCTCCCTAATGTTGACAGTCGCTCTCTCTCTCCGTTCAGGGAAAAGAACTAAACACATGCAACATTCAGGCTTCAAGTTAAATGTTTTCCACACTGCATGGTGTAACAGTGTAAAGAGCATATTCAGAGCGATAAAAATAACACAAGAGCGTTGACCTAATAATGTTCAACATTCATTAGTTTCCCCCAGATGTAATACGATCATTACTGCATTCCAAACAAAACACTCGACTAAATGCACAGAGAGTTTGGATGTTAAATTGCTAAAGCCACCAACACATCGAGAGAGAGCGGACGGCATGACTGCCCGTATTTGTCTTACTGATCAGAAAATGCACATGCTTTTAGCTCAATCCAGCTGCTACAATGGAGGGCTCTTTCTATGAGTCACGTTTACTGGGAAGTGCAGCAGGCTTGAGGAGCACTCTGTACCTCAGGTTAATGTTCTCTATTAATGGACATGGGAGGACTGATGGGCAGGACGCCATTAATTAGCTTCTGGTCCATTTCTCACTCACACTCGTTCCCTGAAATCATTCCTCCTCTTTGTCTTTCTCTCTCTCTCTCTCTCTCTGTCTCTCTCTCTCTCTCTCTTTCTCCCGCTATCTCTCACGCCTGCTTCTCTGCTCACCTAAATACACAAAAACACCCACCAGCACACTGAAAACACTCCTGAGGCCAGATGCATAAACGATGCGTACACACAAAAACCATGCATACATCGTCCCCCCCGCACATAAACTGGTATTTATAAACACAGTAAGTGCGGCGAGAATGTCGCACACCTCACGCATTCTTCAGACCAGGTGTACGCATGCGATCTTGGGGGGGTGATGTGATGAGGTGGAGATCATTTTTTTTGTGATTTATTTTTAACATTATTTTAATTTACATAGGAATCAACATTTTATTCTGTTAATATTTGTTTTTTTTTGTATCCGTAGTTGTGACTCAACTTGTGAAGTTTGTTTAGATATGAGAGCTAGAAACTAATCATGTATTCCATTTCTGAGATAACACTGCTGATGATGCTTTTATACGTCCATGTGACTCATTCATGATTTACCAAGATTTAAGAGTTGTGTCTTCATCCAGTTTTTGGCTAATCGTGGGAGTAGAAAGGAGGCTCGCGTACGTGCGACTACGTCCACAGTGACTGAGATTTATAAAGCGGAAACATGTGTACACACGGCTTTATGAATCCGATGAAAAGAATGTGTGTGCATATTTGTGGCTTTGTGCATACACACACACACACACACACACACGCTTTTAGTCATGATTCTACACAGAGTTTTATGCATCTGGCTCCTGGAGCACACAAATAATGGGAAGGTACTTTTAGACTCCCTTTGTTTCCCCATATTGTGTTAGTGCACTTGGTGTAGTGTAAGGTGTTTGACACAGCGCTGTGGTTCTGTGTTCTCTATGGGCCAATTAAAAAAACTATGGATCTCAAGAGCCTGAGTGGGATACAACCAAGGACTTGAGTCCTCTCACTGGGCTCTTCAGTCCGACTGATTCGTGTTCCACTCGCTCTCCACTGCAAGATATGATTACATTACATCCTTCACTCAACATTATATATCCAAGGGACTCATCAATCATTCTCGCCTTTAAGTAATCAACAAAAGAAAACAACGATAAAGGGATCGGAAAAATTAAACATCTCTTAGAAATACATAAAATGAAATATAATGTCGCACTTTACATTTTCACATTAAAATATGGTTGCGAATGTGTTTGGGGAGGAGGAATATTTGATTTTGAGTAATATTTTCTTTGCTAAATCAATATTGTGTTGCTGTTGCTGACATCTGATGCAGTGTGTTAATGCTGTAATATGTATCCATAGATGGCAGTGTGCACCACATACTGCCACTCATTGTTTTGACACAGTGGGGGCACACACTGGTCACTGAACAAAAAAAAAAAAAAAAGTAATTAGGACAAATTCCCACTCATGGCTGACTTATTTCAGTTTTTGATCAGTGACTAATTACAGCATAGCTCTGCTTGTCTGATTTAGAAATATTAGACCTATTCCAAAAAAAAAACAAAAAAAAAAAAGCGCATTCACTGCTCGTACTTTATTTTGTGAGTATAAGAATCTAAAGAGTTTTATCTGTTTGTGCAGGGAGCAGATTTTCCGCCAGTCGACAGAGCTGGTGTGCAGAGCCTACAGGGAAGTCCACACAGCACTGACCAGCCCAGCTAACAGTTACAAAGACCCAGAGAACCTGTTGCCCAGATCACCTCAGCAGGTTCAGAGCTTGCTCTCCTGAAAGACACTTTTGTCCCACCTGGTTGATCTCTTTAAAAAAAACAAAACAAAAAAAAAAACAAGGGGGGGGGGGGGGGGGGGGGGGGGGGGTGTCAAGCACTAGCACCGGGCAGCCTACAGGTTATTTAAAGAGCTGTGTAATTTGTACAGTATAATAACACAAATGTATATAAAAGTGGTTGTTAAGGTGGGGTTCTGTGTGGGAAATGAGGGATGTGGGTCGCTGACCTCAGAGAAAGACATGTCTGTATATAGAGCCTCCTGTGAGCCATGAGGAAAGAACATTTATATGTATATGATCCATTTACTTTGACTGCTGCATGTTTTTCTCTGTGTTAAATCGCTACGCCTCCTTCTTTCTGTTTGATTTCACACCATGTACCATGTTTGGAGATCATAATTGTACAAAACAGCTACTTTTTTTTATTATTATTGAGAATATTGAACATTATATAAAACAAAAGGATACACTGAATTAAAAAAAAAAGGGTTGTCTGATTTTTCCACACTTAAAAGTGGTCAGGAAAATTTCGACCACAATGCCAAGAAAAACCCAAGAAGCTTCAGCTCAAATGTTGTGTTTATTTTAATCTTAACTGTTTTGAGTTGTAGGGATAAAATGGAAAATCCATCTCGTTTGGCTTTTCAAACACTGTCTACCATGCTGACTAAGATGTGAAAACAAGACTATAATGAGACTGGATTTAGTCATTTACCATAAATTCTACCTAAAAATGGATTTTTTTTGTCTATTTAAAACGCATTATGATGTTTCAGGAGGAGAAGAAATGTTCTAGCACAACATTTTTGAATATTTGAGGTATGGATACATAAACTTAATGTCTCGGCATGTGCTGGACCCGAATACAGCTCGTACTCCTTTTTATTTTTTGATTACGTAAAGCATGTTGCTCTAAATAATGCAGAGATAAAGTAGTTTAGGCTTTGATGGTTGTCATACCGACAAAAAGAGACCTGTGGTTCAGAAAGACAGTTTGCTCTATAAATAGTTAAGATCTAAAGAATCCAAAAATCACTAGAAGTGCAACCACAAAAGTAGCCACAAACATCCAGACCCAATCGAAGTGGTGTCAGGTGGATTGCTTGCGTCATCGTCTCAAATTTAAAACTGCACCCGGTCTATTTTATCTCATCAAGATGCACCTCAAGTAGATCCCAAAAGTGTTTTGTTTTTTTGTTTTGTTTTTGCAGCCCTCAAGGCGGTTAACAGCACAGCGCTGTACAGTTTTGATACCATGCGTATAATATCATCAGTGAGAATCTGAAACCACTCAGCTCACGTAATCCTCAATAAAGTAGAAACGAAACCGTAAAGATAAGTGAATATTGATCCAGTCTGTTGTTATGGTCTCTGCCCTGAGAGGCAGCATTTCATTTCTGCTATCTGACATCAAGGTTCATGGCAGCGGGCCTGATCTTGGCAGCACTGCCAAGCACTGAGTCCCAGGATTTCCCCAGCTCACCGGATGTTACTCAGATATCATTGGCCAGGACATTGAGTACTGGGAATAAATGGAATACCACAAAGTTCAGCATCTGGACGACGCTCTAAAGTCCTTTAAATAGACCAGCTCTCACATCCAGTCCTGCTTGGCCCTGGTCGAACACAAGCTGGGATTCTTTAGTGTTTTTACTCAGCACTCTTTGGCAGAAAGCGGGATGATGTTTGAGGAGCAGGATTATTTAATAACAACATACTGTTCATGTGTAACAATACACACGCCTTCACTTACTCAGCTGCACATCAGTAGTGTGTGTGTGTGTGTGTGTGTGAGTACATGTGGGTCTACGCAGCCCAGCACGTGAGAGCTCTTTCCTGCCGGTGGCTCTATTAATGAGCTAGCAGATGTGAGAGGTGCTGGAGTCACCACTTAGAGGCAGGCAGTGGTGAGCAGGGTGGCAAACATTCATCCCATCATCCGCTCCATATGACAGCGGTCACCAAGCTTTTGCCTGCTGAAGCATGAGACCAGCAGGAATCTGGGTTAAAGGATAATACCAGCAATATTGAGTTTTTTTTTTTTTTCCTCACCCCTCCAGTGGCTCATGATAAATGCCGATCCACAGCTGACAACCGGAGTCTTATCTATTGCCTCAGCAGAAACTTTAAAAGGAAAATGACTCAAATGTACTGACGGCATAATGACGGCACACATCGAGCTGCACGCTTGCTGAACTTATGTCGATCTTGCTCTAGTTTCATGTCTAAAAATGTCACGTGTTGCTTCCTCGCTTGCAAATGAATCATCTACTCGAAGTAGGATCCGGTAACTCGTTTAACAAGAGGCAAACCAGCTGATGTTCTACTCTGTTGCATTTAAGACTAAATTTCCTCATACAGGACGGATTCAGCATGTGAGAACAAGAACAAACTCTTACTAGATATTGGCTCCCGGTAATTCCATTGAGCATTTGAAGCATTCATTAATTTATCAGTTATTGGAGTAATAAAATTGATCCTGTGTCCATTGCTCAGTCAGCACTTTTTCAGAAAATTACACATACACATTAAAACTTCAAATGTTTCACTATATTCACCAAATATCCACACATCAGTATTTATTGTCTAATATGCAAGTATAAAAAGCACAATACATATATGCAAATAATATAGAAAATAAAAGTGCAATAAAAATAGATGAAATCAGAAGATGCTGGAACATTTGTGACTAAATGCATCATCATATTCAAAACAACACATTTGAAGTTCTCCATACATCCATCCTGCGTAACTGAGCCAGAAATTGTGAGCAAGTCACCTAGCACCTTTGGAGCGTCGATATGTAAGCAATGATAAGTTATCATTGGCAAATTTGATAAAGTTATCAAATTTAGCATGCCAGTGGTGTGGTCTGTTTGACTTGCAATCCAAAAATGTTATTGCATAATTAGATATATCAAATTACGTCTTGTAGGGAATCCTGTCTATCAAGTTTCTGCTATGTGACGCACCATTTTCATTGTGAAATGACAAATCGACAGTTTCTGATGAGTTTCAACGTATTTCAGTATCTCATATATCTACATTTTACTTGATAGCGTAAGAGCAACATATAAAGACAAACCTGGTTTTGAAATATTGTGATCTAGTAGACATGAGTATCCGAACTTTGCAATTATACATTGTGAATGCTCTTATGATTGTGTGGAAGCTTAAAAAAACACTCCGTCTGGCAGATGCACGTATAAAAGTATTCCCTGCTTGCATCTGGAAAAGTGCTTCACGTCCGCTTTCATGATGAATGCCGACATCAGGCTGCTCATGCTGAGTGCGTACATATTAAGAGTAGCATGGATAAGATATCAAAATGACAAGCTAGTAGGTCACTTCAAACCGGATCTAAATTGATTACAGGTGATGGAATAACCAGGAGAGCCTCGCCACAATGGCGCCTAGAAAAAAACTTCACAACTGGTGTGTTTCTTTACCGGTGATACCTTGACCCAAGGCAAATGACGGCTTCTGCTTTCCAGCTCTAATCTTCGCACACAGATAACACCCTGTCCGATAGGAAGCTGTTGGAAAATCAATAACGAAATAATGGACTTTGTTCCACTAAAGTTGTACTTTAAAGTTGTACACTGTAAGTTGTACAGTGTTAATGTGTTATCTGTTTTGATTAGGCTCTTCATTTCACAAACTGTGCTGTCCTTGCAGATTATGGACGGTTGCATCACGCGCTGCCTCCTTGTTAAACACTGAAAACGAACTTTCTGAACGAGGAGAGGGGATGTGTTTATCCCTCCGGAAATCACATTTCTCAGTCTCTGTATGGAACGTGGACTTAGTCGATACCTGGAGACTGCTTGGTTTCTGGATTTCATCACCCCTGTCAATTTCTTGGTTCGTATTCAGCCATCATCCTCCTCCTCCTCTCCCTAACATCCCTTATTAAGCCCATTAGAATAAAGACATTAGTTATGTAACACGCTCTCCATGTATTGTGCACTAGCTGCTTCAAGCACAGATTCATAATCATCCATCTTATTATAAAGCTCAAATATCGGTACTACTCCTAATTATTTCTCCACTTTGCTTTTGTTATTTGGAAAGGTTACCTTATGTTAAACCTCTCTCTCTCTCTTTTGAGGCTATTATGTAATTTCTCTATTAGCACAGGAAAGGGGACACTGTGAAGTACTGACCTGAAACATGAGTGCACAGCAATTAATTTTTCTTCTCTGATTCTCTGCTGTTCCCATCGCCCCACTCAGAATTTCATTTAGTGCACTCAACCTCCAAAGCGCTTCAAAAGTCAGCATTTGCTGCTTGCTTGATTTCTTTGACACATAAGACACAGTTATTAATGCGCGTCCATCTGGCTCTGCTATTGACAGGCATACTCCCTGGCTGACCAGATGCATGTCCAGGTGGCCTGATAAACAAAGCATATCAGAGACGCTAACAGCACAGTGTTTGGTTAGTTGTGGGATGAGAGGAGAACGAGGAGATGACTGGCTCTCTCTGGCCAAAGATTAGCCAATGATGGAGCAGCTTTGCCCTTGCGCTGTTGGAAAAGGTTGGACCCCCCGATGGTGCCCCAGAATGCTTGTACAGTATTGTGTGTGGCTGTGATTCTTCATTGTGTAAGCTCTTCCTCCCAGCAGAAACATGTTTGCTTTTGCTGGTATGAACACTTTGTACAGAGTCATGGGACGAACACAAGCGTGTTCAGTAATTTCCGAATTGTGTCACTAGTAACCAGATCTGCCTGTGTTGTTAGATATTAGTCATCCATGAAATGTCTCTGGCTGAACGATATATTAGCTATTAGTATTAGTAGGAAATAAACATTTGCTTCATTTTCATTAATATTTTTGACTTAACTTTTCAAAGATCAGCAGGTTTGCAATCAGCACAATACCGGAAAAAAAAACCCCACAAACCTGTGAGACAGACAGACCTATTACACTAACATAACAGAGAACAAGAACATGTAACAAATTCACCATGACTAATGCCTCTGTGAGTAATCCAACATGCTGTCAATCATTACTCACACAGAGTGCACTGTCTCCGCTCTCATTGGTCCAAATGCGGCCATGCTGTGCGCCTCTTCAAAGCACAGTCCCGTGACTCCCATCCTGAGGCGAAAGAACAGGGCCGAGTTGTGTGTGCAAAGAGAGGAAGAAAGGCAGTGATTATATAGACGGGGGGATGTTCTTGTCGCTGGGGTCACGGCCATACACCCGGTCACCCCACTTTCATGTAGTCCCTGCTCAGGGACGGTAAACAAACATGACTATGAACACAGGTGATGGCTGAATTACACACGGCTGTTTTGACACCAGAGTCTGGATGGTGATGCAACGGCGGAGAGCTGTGATCCAGACACAGGTGGTAACATCAGCACTACACACTACTACATCATTGTAGTCTTAGTTTCAGTTGCCTTTGTATGTTTATGGCAAACAAATAAGATCAATAATTGGTAGTCTCATGTGTGTGTGTGTGTGTGTGTGTGTGTGTGTGTGTTGGCTCACTTTTAAAAAATGCTGTTCAGAGGTTGGAGAGAAAGCCAGTGCTGGTGAAGAGGGAACTTGTTGCACTTTTGATGACACATTTGAGAAAAGTTCATGTTTTGGCTATCTGTACACATGCATTTTCAGTTTTTCCAACCAGGAAATGAATATGAGAAGTGAAGTATTGCTTCATTATTTCTTCTTCCAGAGAAGAATCGTAACGGAGGGGAGAACACAGTACTGCTCTGCTGCTGTGTGTGTGCATGCATTTGTGTGTGTGGAGAGGGAGGTGTGGGACTGGTTGCAGAGAAACAGCACTAGAGGCCTGAGAGGGGAAGGAGAGAGCCCCAGTTACTGAGTAACCCTGAGCAGCAGTCCCATACTCACCTTTCCCCTAATAGCCCTTCACCTTCCGAACCACGTGAAGTGGGCCTGTATGCTGACTCCCCATAGTGTGCACTCAAACACATACACACACACACACGCACACAGACACCAAGAAAGCTTAGCCAGTGACAGAGAGTCACAGCAGTACACACACACACACACACAGTCATGTTTCCCTCACTTCAGAGGACATTACGATGACTTCAATTATTTTCCTGGACACTTATCCTGATCTTAACCATAACCACTACATGGCTAACCCTAACATTAATGTGAAGTTCTCACCCTAAAATTAATGATTTACATTAAAGGGACTTGTTTTTTGTCCCCATAAGGGAGGCGAGTCCCCACAACAATACCTGTACCACACACACACACACACACACACACGCACACAAGCATTACAGAAACTTCCCTTAATAGAAGAAGAAGCAGAGCAGCAGCTTAAAAGTTTTTAATGTCCCATTATAACATCAGAATATCTGTTAAGGTTTGATTGGGTTGTTGATCAAACAATGACTCGACAATTTTATTGCCGTTGGGCGCCATTGGGCCATGTGCAGCTGACCGTTGTCTGTTGTGTTGATGTGTGTCCATCACCTTCTCGCTTTATTTATTTTGTTATCAGCGGAGCCTTTTGACACGTCTGACAAACCCCCAGTGCAAAGCAATATTTTACAACGCCAGTCGCATCTTTTTTATCAGATGGATTCTCAGTTTGTATCCTGGCTACATGTCGAGTGAGTGTTTAATCAGATTTAGTGTAGTGAAAATGCTTGGCTTGTTCTTTTTTTTTTTTTTTTTTTTTTTTTTTTCTCCCTCGTCTCTCTGCAGTATCCTTAAGAGGTCAGATAATGACTAGTGATTGGGTGCAGAATGTACATGCCTGTCAGCAGTTTCTGTTGTGTGTTTAAGTACAACTTTTAAAAGAAGACATGAGACGATGCTAGTTCTTTCAGGTTAGCTACTTTCATGTTTTCAATTTTTTTTTTTTCACAACAACCTTCCATCTCCAGCTACTCCCATTTTCAACTTTCCACTGACAGAATGCCATAAGCGACCAAAGTCACAAAACATTACAGCCAAGAATGCAAACAAACCTGATGATGCAGAATTTTTTGCACCAGCAGCTGCATGATGATGTATTCCTCCACTTTCAGTTGGGTCCATGTCTTAACTAGATCTAACTCTTTTATTTTGATCATATAACTTTATTATTTGTGTCACCTACAGGCCACTGTAGCCATACAAACGGAGGGATGCTGTTGTTGCCAGTAGAGTTTTCATAAAAGAAAAAAAAAATCTAGTGTATGGCTCTAAAATTCTTTGTGGAGCATAATCTACAGTTGAATATGGCTGGATAGAGAAGTGTGTGGGAATGTGTGTACCACTGTGTCAACAGAAAGCCACTCCCTCCCATTGTAGCAGCTGAATGAGTAAGATGTCAATGGAAAGTATGAGTCACTAGACCTACGACTCACAACAATAATATTTAGCATGAGTAGGGAACTCAGAGCAGTCTGCAGAAGGTAGATTGGTGATTAGTGGCTTTATACGCAGACTGGGAGTGGCTGTGACAAAAACTGCTGGCCTGACATCATTAATCCGTCCCAGCCCACACACTCTACACGCCAGACTGGTAAGGGAGGTACCGGCTGAGAGACGGGCTGCTAATTCAGTCCAGGGTGAGGAGCAGAACCAGTGTGATCCAGATCAGCCACACTGAAACCTTTGCCTGTTCCCTCATCATGGGTGTGACTGGGAGCTTTCTTGGGTAATGCCCGGGCTCAAAGTATGAAAAAAAAAAAAAAAAAGAACTTCTCACACTACAGAGTTCATTCCTCCCAGTCAATTACATTCTGTGAAGCGTTTGAATGAGTAAAGTAAATGAATCATGTCAGTAGGAAAAGGTAAAAATGTTGCCTCAGGAAAACCAGGCTACACTTTATCATTTGGTTGCAAGTTTTTTGCAAAAGCGTCCATCACAGTTAATAAGATCGTTTTGTGTCATTTTTATAGAAAGCTGAAAGGCCATGTTGTTCAGGGTTGAGGCTGAAAAGTCTGGATGACTGAAAGAGCCAGGTAATCCTACTTGTTGCTTCAGCTCTAATTTGTATTTTCAGCACTTTTCCCTGCATGACAGCCCTCCTTTAGTGGACAACTTTGAATTCAGAGGAAGAAATAGAGAGTAGAGTGTTATCACAGTGTGAAAGCGCCACGATTCTGTTTAAAAAACACATTCATAGTGTGTGCTGTGGAGGTTGTGAAACATTTTGAATTTTTACACCTTGCACAAAATATGTGACTTTTAAACAAAATTTCTATCTTCTCATTTGAGTCGGGACATTCTTTAAGTGGTTATCAAGCTGTTGCCACATATACTGTGTTGTTTATTGACACATGCAAATGAAAAAAGTTCATGTCAAGTGACAAGTTCTGAAGTCATAAAGAATTCTCCCTTGGCTAATTGACGTTTTACTACCGCTATATAAAATCAAACTGAAGTGAACTGGAGAAAATATGAGAAATCCAACACAGAAAAGAAAAAGTAGAAAAATATCCAAAGGCATGGCAAATATGAAACAGAAATAAAAAATGAATAACAAGACAATCTATGAGCCAGATTAACACAAAATCCAAGAAAAAGATGGTTTTGGAGCAGGACTGACGGTTTACTTCTGTGACATGTGGTGCAAAAACACGATGAAGCGGCAGCGTCTTTCCTCGAAATATAGGCAATAAAAAACGAAAAAAAGAGAGGACATTGTGAATAACCAGCACAAAGGTAATATAAGTCACATGCATGACTGTCAGCTGTAGCACGGATTCAGCTGTTCTTCTCTTGTCACAAGAAACGAGCGGTAATAATCATCAACCAAACACTGCAGAAAAGTCCTCATTTAAAGTAATTTGTAAAACTCAAATCTCATGACAACAAACAAGTAGCTAAATCTGCCTGTAGGCCAGTTAGAAAACAGCACAGAAAACCAAGAAAACGTGTTCAATATTCATATATTTGTTTGTTTTATACTACAAGTGTTTTCTTTCTTACACACACTCTTTGTGAGATACACACTGAGTATTTCTGCTATAAACACACACACACAAAAAATTGAGTAATCTTTCAAATTCACAAATCTGCACGTGAATCACAACTGCGTTGAGGTTGAGGCTCAAGTTTGTGGTGTTGACTCAGAAAATGAATCATGGAACCTGCAGAGAGCCCAGATCATCTGAGCAGCTGTCCCAACAAGCCGGGGGCCGGGGCCAGATCGGGCCCTGTTTTCACTGAGGAGGGTGGCAAGGGGGGGGGGAGGGTGGCGGGGGGCGGGGGCGGGGGGGAGGGCGGACGAGATCTGAAAACTTTCCACAGAATGCTTTTAAACGGTCACTTTCAAATCATGGAACCAAATCAAATCCATGCAGAAAAAACAGCCTTTGGTATTTAACCTGAGTGCACAGAAGCAACAAAAGTATGTTATCATTGAATGACTGGCATGGTGGGTGAATTCTCCAGCCATTTCCTCCCATTCATACGTCGAAAGGTCTTGACTTTCTCTTAAGTGATAACTTGGCTCAGACATATGAAGTACTCCAGATTGATCAAGAAGTAGGAAGCTGTGTTTGACCTGAAATAGGAAATCACAGTAGGAAGTTAGATAAAATGCAAGAATGGAATATCAGACTTTCACAAAACACTTTTCCACTACTTGTCTTGCAGGGTGATTTATGTGGATTTGTGCTGTTTTTGCCGTTGCCTCAACATCCGTGAAGGCAACATGCCCAATTATCAAAAAGATCTGTTTTTAAAGGTTTAGTCTGACAAACCTTATTTTCATTGGATTTTAGTTTGCCTGTTATGCAAAGTCTCTTCCTCCCCGAGAAAGAAAAGTGATCACTGTGTTATGCTTATTTGGCTCTAACTTTGCAAAAATGCAGTATTTATGACACTGTGAGTCCAGAAGCTAGTTTCTAATTACATTTTTTGTGTGAGATGAAAGAAAAAGTTGTTTTGAAGGTATAAATTATGGTTGTCGTGGAAACAGTGTGTGATTTTAGCTTGGCGCTGTCATACGTGGGTGGCCCAAACATGTGAGTCAGCAAAACAGACCACTCGGATTGCATCTGTTGTCACGATATGAGAGCGATCGTGAAGTCTATCTATTTTTTTTGTTTTAATTCCCTGAAGAGCTGCCTTTCTGTTGGTGCAATCCTCAAACCCAATTTTCTGGTTCGGTTTTCTCAAGGTTGCAGCTTGAAAATGAAGAAACCTTCAGCCAAAGGAAAAACAGCAACAGGATGCAACAGGAGCAGGAAAATACTGCTTTATGTAATAAGAATGCACAATGACATGTGGCACAGTCATACAAATCAATTTTGCTCCATCTATGTGCTTTGATAATTAAAATGCCCCAAAGTAGATTCCAGTGACATACTTTATCAACCACAAGAAGACGCAGATGAATGTCATGAAATTTTCCTTTTTAGCAGCAGAGTGCAATTTAAAAGCAGGATTTTTTTTTTTTTACATGAAGGATAGATGAAGGTGACTTCAGCGCATACATTTGTGCTGCTGTGTTGAACTTCTTATTTGCATCCACTTTCTTTATTTTCACATTGAGGTAACCACCACCCGGCTATACAGGCAGTTATTAAAGGTGCCCTGTGGAGTTTTCTTAATAAGTGAACAAAAGTTATGTTTACATTCAGTGTTTTGCACCAAAGCATGTGCAACCCTGAGGTCTCACAAACATGTTAAATGTATGTCCTTCTAAAGCCCGTTCTTAAACCCATTCTTTACATCCGTATGCATCTTCTTCCTTGCCTTTGTTGGTGCTTTGCTACATTTCTAGCCATGTTACTGCCACCAACTGTGGATCAGCAGAATAGCATGGAAACCAGCAGCAGGAATGTGTATCGCATTACCTGCACAGTTTATCTTGAAAACAAAACCGTGACCCACTTATAAAAAAATATTGCTCCAGAGCACTACTAGTGGTCAAAAACTCCACAGGGTACCTTTAACTCTCTTTTCAGGACAATAAAAATAAAGACATTACAAGTACAAACAAACACATTCACACCAAAAGCTGAAAGGAAAAAAAAGGACCAAAGGATCAAAACAGACATCAAACCCTCCATAAATATTTACACCCAAGAGTATCAGTTTAAATATCTACTATCACTCAAATTAACCCCCAAAGGTGCAGGTTGATTCTATGATCAATTTAATTAATTCTACAAGGCTAAGATGATCAATTTTACAAACCTATTGTATATTACTCAGTTTTAGTGTAGTTCAGTTTTTTCAGTTTTGGTCTTCCTATCCTTCTGTGAGACATTTTAAATATTATTTAGCCTCCAATCCTCAAAGAAATCCCTTGATTGAGAAAAAGTGAACGAAATAAGAATCCGTGGAGGCAAGCTGCCTTTCCTCTTTTCCTCTACATAGTGAAAAGACCGGGCCACTGATGAGCTCAGGGAGTGAAACAGGCAGTTGTGGCCTTCCACCTGCTCCCTGGCTCAGGCACCTATGGGAGCAGGTCTGGATCACACCTTGCATGCCCCAGGAGATGCCAGGCTACAAAGAGCCTTGTCCAGACTTGCCAGGTTACAGGCACACTGACTCCCACTGTACAGGTCAGGCCTGTTTTCCTCTGTCTAGCCTGGAGCCTTGTAGAGGATAATTAGCAAACTTTCAAGGGTGAGTGTAACATTGCATTAACTGTAACACCTGAGCCACCACCATACTGTATGTGAATTTTGTGTGAAACCGGTCTGACATCTTTTTTCCAGAACCATCCTCTGAGTTTTCTGTTTGTTAAAGGGGACCTATCATACGTTTCCTTTTTTTCAGTCAAATGTATGAAGTTACAACATTGGATGTTCATATTAAATGTGGCCAGAGTATCAAATAATGAGGTTAACATATGTAGAAGTAATCCCTGTGAGCAAAAAGCACCGACTTCAGACTGCTTTGAACGCTCAGTTTCCAACATTTTTTTCTACTTTTGGCCTGAGCTGACATCAGCTCATGAATGATTTCTTTATGTGGTCACCTGCTCAATGCACAAAGCGCAAGTTCACCGCTCCGCTCTGCTAACATTTCGGCATTTTCCACTGTTTCGGGGTTAGTCACGCCGGGCCATGACTCAAGTCGAGCTGGCACGCTGAGTGTTTTTCCATTACACGGCATGGCAAAGTAAAATGTGTTGTTTACCTGTTGGAGGTGTGCTGGTCGTCTGCAGACATCAAACATCATCATCACTATGGCTGTTCCTGTTTGTACTATTCCTTCCTGCATTATTTCTAACTGATCCGCTCCAAATATCTATATATGTCATTGTGTCGACCAGTTTTTAGCACCACTAACAAAGCTCCGTTAATTTGGTGAGGAACACATTTAATTTCCTATAAATCCTCCACAATAAAAGTCTCCTGTTATTTAATTATTTAAAAGCTTTAAATATGAATAATTAAAAAGGTAAATGTTGTTTGCATCAGCGGTAACTTTACACAACTATGATAGGATTGCCCTTTAGCAGGCCAATCACAACAGAGTGGGCTCATCTGAGAGGGGGCTTAAAGAGACAGGAGCTAAAATTGCCTGTTAAGAGACAGAGGCTGAACTGAGGGTTGCATAAAGGGGCAGGATAAGTCAATTAAAGAGTTTTTTTTTAAACTGTGAATCACGCAAAGCTATTCTAGTAGAGTCCCAAGATAAAAATATAGAGCTGGAAATGAGTATAATGTTGTCTTTAATGGTTATAACTGATCTATATAAACATTTTATAAGGCTTAACATTAATAAATCCGTTATTCACAACCCATATAATTATTTTTTTAGAAAGTAGTGCTTGAAGAATTTCCTCATCCCATGTTTCAAATGAAGTTGAAATATGAAAACATCACTGAAATTGGAGTCACTGCTGTTTGATAAAGGGATGTATGATAACACTTCCAGTTGCAATCAACATCACCATCACTGTCACCACATAAAATACTATAAAGTGTTTGTGGAATCACCACTTAATGACCAACAGGCCATGAAACAGCTTCCACACCCCCCACCTGGATCCCTGGATCTGGTCTGAAGGAGTGCACAGAGAACAAGCTTCTCAGTCTCAGCGTCTCAAAATCCACCTGATGACTGTGTTGTACTGTAGCTCCCTGGGAGACATAGGCCTTTGGGGACTAATAATGTCTGTCAAGCATACTGTAATAGTCCCACAAATCTGAAGGTGAGAGACATTAGTGAACAGTCCTGACAGATCTTTGCACAGCTCGTGCAAGAGTGTGGCTGTTTTACATCGGGCCTGTGGGCATCAGCTGGGAAAACAAGCTGAGACTGATAACAGATCAGGCCCACATTCCATCCTGGGCTTCGCTGAGGGACAAGGCAGACCACCAATTCTCACACACTGCTCAGGAGCGCTGATAGCGGTTAGCGTGGGAGTAAGGGTGAGGCCTACAGAGGTGCAGGGTTGGCGGCATTTCACAGAACTCCTCTGCTTTGATACGTATCTCATGTCACAGCCAGGTTGCGCACAGCCGTGTGAATGCCTCTGTGAGAGAAGAAAACAAAAACATACATCTCACTGGCTTTATTCGGTGTCAGTTTTAGGCTAGTCTGTTTTTAATAATGTGTGGAATGGTTCGGCACTGTAAGGCCCAGGTGCTGACAGACCTCCCGCCTTGCTGAGCAGGCTCTCTGGGTCCATGCTGTGCAGGCCTGGCTGGGCCCGGCTGGACGGCTGAGTGCAGGTTGCCCAGCAGGCTGTGTTGTCTCAGCATTCAGCCAGGGATGATAGATGGAGCTGGAAATGCTCCCAGAGAGGGGGTGAGCACATGTGTGGCAAGACGTGGCAGGTGGTGAGCGCTGACTTGACAGCAATTAAATGTACAAATCTTTGATTAAGCTCATGGGAAGGCAGTCATTAGCAACACTGAATCGGCTCTCCCCCAACACACATGCACACATGCAAAGCCTCTCTCTTTCTCACGAACATACACATTCACATGTACAGGCACACGTTTTTTTTTTTATAATTATAATGCTAATAATAACTTTATTTATATAGCAGTAAAAGACAATAAAAAACATTTGAAGATGTAAGTATAAATAATTACAAGTAAAAAGAATAAAAACTATAAAAAGACGATATCACATAAGAGCAAGTGTATAGAAATGAGAAGAAGAAGTGATTTAAAAGAAGTCACTGATTCTGCGAGCCTTATCTCCTAAGGCAGGTCGTTCCAGAGCTCTAATGGCTTTCACCTTGAGTAACACTAACACTAATGTATGACCGGGTGTCACAGTGACTATTACATCTGACTTATTTTAAAGCGGCAGATATTATTGTTTGGTTTGTGTCATTGTCACTTTGTGCAACATATTTCTCCTTTGGACCCACCATATCTCAAGGCATTCATATTGTAATTTAAAAGTTAAGATTAATATCAGTTAAATTACCATTAAGAGATTAGCATGGTGAAATTAATGTTTCGTCGCTTGTTCTCAAAGAAAGTTGGATTTAGTGTTTTAAAATGTTAACAGAAATTGCTGAAATACTCAACATAAACATCTCTCTTATGTACAATAGAATCATAGTTTTTTCTGTGTGCTGTTTTCTCTTACTGTATGTTATTACATGTCAGAGACAGTACCAAATCTAAAAGGTTACCCTTTTCTAACTATTTATTTTTATAAATGCGGTTATACCACTGATACAGCTTAACAAGAATGGTTCGATAAATATGGTTTTAACACAATTACTGTATCAGGCAACTTGTATGAAGGTGAAACCAAAAGTGACATTTTGTAGGTCAATGTTAGTAGGTCAATGTTAAACCAGGAAGTTTGATTTTATTGCTACCTCCAAAGAGATTAACCTGCAAAATTCTATTTGATTGCGGTTGACTCATACACTCTGTTGTAAAACTGCCACATGTCCCATTCAACATTTAACCAACAAAATTATGTCTAAACTGATGTGAGCAATGGCCAAGAGCTAACATTATTAAAGGGGACATATTATGCTTTTTCTTTTTTTCATTTATATATATATAAAATTCAAATGTCCAATGTTCATATCAAATGTGTAAAAAGTGTAAAAAAATGAGGTAAACATATGTAGAAGTAATCCCTGTGAGTAAAAAGCACCAGATTCAGACTGCTTTGAATGCTCGGTTTCCAATGGTTTTTTCTACTCTCAGCCTGAGCTGACATCAGCTCGTGATAGATTTCTTTATATGGTCATATGTTCCACACACAGTTCACTGCTCCACTCGGCTAACATTATGATGTTTTTCCATTGTTTTGGGGGTAGTCACGCTGAGCCATGACTTGATCGAGCTGACACGCTGTGAGTGTTTTTCCATTACATAGCATGCAAAGTAAAATAAGTTGTTTATTGTTTGTTGGAGGTGTGCCGATCATCTGCAACTCTTCATCAAACATCATCATCACTGTGTCTGTTTCTGCTTGTACTATTCCTTCCTGCATTATCACTAACTGATCTGCAGAACAAAGAGCTCCAAATATCTCCATATGTTGTGTAGACCGGTTTTTAGCACTGCTAACAAAGTTCCGCTAATTTGTTGAGGAACATGTTTAATTTATGTAAAATTTGCTCCCTTTGTCGAGTTATTTAAAAGCTTTTAATATGAAGCAGTAAAGACAGGAATTGTTGGGTTTGCGTCAGCGGTAGCCTAACATGAATCTAATACGGTTGCCCCTCGGCAGGCTTCCGGAAAGCTGGCCAATCAGAACAGAGTGGGCTCATTGGGATGGGGGGAGGGGGATTTAAAGAGACCTGAGCCAGGAATCCCTGTTAAGAGACCAGGCTGAACTGAGGGGCATAAAGCGCCAGTACAAGATAAATAAGGAGTTTTTTTAACTGTGAATTATGCAAAGCGATTCAAGTGGAGTCCCAGGATGAAAACATAGAGCTGGAAATGAGCATAATAGGTCCCCATTAAGAAGACATAAAAAAGAAAAAAGGACTTCAGAAGCTGAATGCAATTTCATATTTTTTCGTAGCCAGGCTTAATTTTTTTTTCAGTAAACTTTTTAAAAGTGTGTCTTGATATTTCCCCTTTTTCAGTATTATTAGCCAAGACAATCAACCCTAGCAACCGAGTAAGTGGATCTACAGTAATTGACAAGAGAGTCAGTTGGAAAGTTTGTTCTAATGCAATTTGCTGGGCTTAGTTTGCTCAAAGACATAACCCCTCTAATCCAACCAGACGTCAATGGTAATGAAGGTGGTATAACCAATCCTCATATGACCTGGTGATTCATAACTAAGAACCCAAAAAGTATAAGAAACTCTAATTCTTCAGTTGTGAATGGTATTAAATTATCACAAGCTATCTTTAAGTCATCAGTGGTCTTTACCATGAAAGAAGTACATCTACACAGCAGTCTCTCACATGAGGAAAAGGTGTCACCTTTACGTACAGTGTATCACACACCTAACAAGTCCCCTTTGAGTTGACACTGTCTTCCTGTGGGACTGTGGTAATTGCCATCCTCTCCCCAGCTCACTAGTGAGAGCGAGTTCATTCCCTATACCTAGGCAGTGCCGGGTTTGGACATATCTCACCGTCTATATCCCATAATCCCATTGTCTAGGAAACACAGGAATGCTTACGGCTTTACACCTGACAAGCCTCCAGTGGATTCATTCAGCACTCAGTTGCCACACAGGATTACTGAGCATAAATCACAGCTCAGAGCAAAGTAAAGGCTTTCAAACATGAATGTGCAGCTGCACTCTCTGTCTTTCACATGAACAGGTATTTCTTTCAGGCAGAATATATCTATTTTTGAGCCAAAAATAAGTTCAACAGTTCAATATGATATAATATAATTAAATAGTTCAACAATTTTATTAAAACAAGTCTTATTTAAAACCCTGGAAATCTCATTTCAGAATAAAGCTCTTCATCCTCACTGGCTGTTAAGTATGCAGCTCTGCTCCTTTCATGGGAATCTGTCACCGTGGAGATGTGAAGGTGCTCCCTCCCTGCCAGAGCCAGGAGAGACAGCAGCACATCCCACTGGACCAAATCCATCCTCAGAATTACACCAGTCTTCATGATGAGATAATCAGAGACAGAGCAGATGTGACACTGTTACATTTCCTACATAAAGGAAGTCACTGACTCAAAATACTGAAATAACATAAAACAGACCATCATGGTTGCCCAGGCAGTGCTATAAATTATATCCTGCTCTGTAATGTCATTGAAAACAACAAATATTACACAATCTCTACTGATAATAGATGTACTTTAGCAAGTAAAAATACACTTTATATTAACTGCATTAAACATAGCAAACTCTCTGGAAAAAATAAGATAAATAACGTTTTCGTCCTTTACTAATTAATAGCCCACAATTCAATAATAGTGACAATATTCTAAACACCTTTGATGGCTTCTTTCCTACAGGATGTAGAGTGGATTTCATGTTTCCAGAAGCAGAATAAAGTGCAAAATCTGCTCTCAGTCTACACTGAGTATCTAAACACAAGTACAAGTACAGTACATGTGTACATGCATAAGTACAGTATGTGCTTAAATGCAAAACCCCAAAGCAACTTGTTTATAAAGGTGTCACCAATTTCATGAAAAAAAGTCTTTACAACAAAATAAGAATCACGACCTCAAAGCTGCAAAATTTTCGTCAACCTGGAGTCAGTAGAACCCCATGACTAGCTAAAAAACACAGTTATAATATACACATTATGGCAAGTTGTTATGGCAATCAAGTGCTCATTTGAACATCTGGACGATATTAGCATTCGTTTGGAGTCATGTCTCTGGCAACCTGACAAAAGTAAGTTTAATATTCACTCTCCTTTTAGCTCTGTTTTGGTCTCCTCCAACTCTTGAGGGAATCTGGTTCTCTAGCCGCTAAATGCTCCACCAGCAAGCTTCACTACCAAGAGTGTAATTTTTAGGCTGCACAACCAACACAACCACCTTAGTCTGCTTTACTGAACTATTGCATTTTATGTAAAAAGGTCTCTACTGTTGACTGAATTAAAAGAGTACTCTACTGATTTAATGTTGCACTCCTATACCATTGTTGGACTCACAATGGTCAATATTTTTTTATTTTTTGAGTAGAGATAAGAGCCTGTCCATTCTGTCTCTGCTCTACTGCCTCTCTCTCAACCTCATGTCTTCCTTAATGAACTGAAGAAGCTCATCCTTTCTCTCTCGCTTTCTCATAAGTGGCTCTGGATTCTGAAGACAGGAGGATGCAATACAGTCATTCTGCAGTTGGAAAAGCGGTATATTCACTAATGCATTCGGTCTTCAAATACCTGTGAGGGATGCGGCCCCTGAATTGAGACACAGCTACTGTCTTTTTATTACATACATCCATTTCTCTTCCTTATCAAAACCTGGCACCTACATTACCAACAATGCAATTTGACTATATTTACTTGGGTTTGTTATGCTAGCAGCAGCTAATGTAACCTCAAGCAGCTAGCCCCAAGCAAAGATTAGGAGTGGCCTGAAGAGTTCTGGCAATCACTTCTTTCCAACTCCACATCCTCAGGTTTTTTTTCATCTTCAAACTTGTAGCCTTCAGCCCCAACTGATGCTCACCAAAGTGACATCACTTGAGACAATTGATCAGACTCCACGTAGCTCCCTCTGGAGCCACAAAAGGCTTTATACTACTTTTTGCAGAAGTGGTAATCCACAAGCTATGTGATGTCCGACAATGTATTTATGATTCCTTTTTGATTATATTGTTTTGATGGAGTCAGGATGCTGCTTTAAGACTACATCATTATATTAAAACATGTTCATGTCAAGCAATCAATAGCATTTCCTGGGTCCTTGTTTTATTTCCCCATGTTTTCCTGCTCCTCCCCTCTTCTAAGAATACGCTGGTTGGCCTAATCACAGGAACCGACCCAGGCTGGAGGTGCATGCCTTTGCACATGGCAGCACAAATTAAAATGTCTCCTACCGCCCGCCTCTCTAATTCCCTGGCACTATGCCCTGGCCTGTCCCACGAATTACAACCAGACCTCTCCATATGGTGCAGCCAGCATGGGGCAGGCCAGTTTATTGACATGAGCTCCTCCCTGATCTCTCTAAGTCAATAACTGAGCAGCTCAGAACACACACATTTGGACAGCCACAGAGTGCTAACTCCATAGAATTATTAGGAGCAATAGAAAAGAGACTTAGAGTGTATCTGCAGGGTTTTTTTAATCCCTTATTTAAAGGAGACTACCGGTCGTTACCACAACACATGCATTATACAGAGAAAGAATCCAGAGTTTAACTGATCCTGGACCATTTAATCCCCTAAGAGCCGCACTGTGTGATTCTTGGGCAGGGGTCTTTGGGTCATTTCCAAGTCTAGACTAAGAACAAAAAGAGACTGGGTCATTTCCAATGTGACTCTTTGGCTTTTTAATCTCAATTTTATTGTCTTGCTCACAGTTAAAGATTTCAAAGAGTCGCCCTCTACTAGATGTTGATGGGTTTTTTTTCCTTTCCTTTGCTATAATCTCTATTATTAAGTAATGTTATTCCTCATCCACCAAAAGCTGTGTTATTTGCTCGTACTGTAGATAACAAACGGTGACGATTCAAATTATTTCCTTTTAGAGCCATGGGATTTCCCTATTTTGATTAACTCAGCTGGGTTGATGCTATGTTTTGGTCAAATGAAAAGAGTAACTCTAAAAGTACTTAACAATGTGTATTGCCATAGCAACAGTGCAGAGTAGGTGGCAATATCTGTGTTATAATAGCAAAGAGTTATGACAATATCGGCAAAGGTCATTAAAAGCATTGAGAAAAGTGTAATAGGCAACAAAATTGAACTATGAATCCAACAATTCAGATTTGGAAAGCAGGCTGATGTGTTATATGAGGAAGTCAAATAAAGACTAAGTCAAACAGGTCTGATGACTATTTATGAGTCTAAGCTGCGTATATTTTGGGGTTGTAGATGGAACATTTTGTCCTTGAACATTCAGTATTTATGTCTATAACAAACATAAACCATTTTTATATCCTCTTTATATGTTTAAAACCTTCAAAACCAAAAATTGAGACAATAAATTTCAGGATGAAAAAAGGTTACAGACTAGAGCATTTAAGCCTAAATAATTGATAACTTGAAATAAAATGCAAAAGTGTTTACCACAACAAAGCTGAGACAAAACAAAAAAACTTTGGGTTGCTGAAAAGATGAAAAAGGAATCTATGCTATAAATTTGAAAAGAGAGGGTTTTGGTTACCATTTCCTTTGCTTTGTTCTCCGCTGGGTGTACGACTGGTTGACTTTTTTCATTTCTATGATGTCTGCCTCTCAGCTTTGTTACCCAAAACGCAGACACTCAGAATGCTCGAGCTCTTACTCTTTCTCTTGAAACATACCCATATTGGAATATTTATCTTATTTTAAGCTTGTGTTGATAAAACAGTAAGGAAATTTCTAAAATGTAAATGTACAAGAATGACTCTATAAGACACTGAAGAGTAAATGTAGTGAGGGACACCCCAGAGGCCAAAATAACATCCTCAAACCGAAAAGCAGACAATGATGTTTTTGTGGATTCTTTTATCAGAAGAAAAATCTTTGACCGCAAAAGAGATGGGACAAATCCTGCGGTTGGAACACTGAGACAGACTGCCTCCACCTGCGTTTCAGTGCCAAACTTTTTCCAAACACACATGCTGCTTTGTTAGGATCAGCGATCAGTGTTTGTCAGCCACGCTGAGTGTTGTTGATGGTGTTGTTTTCAAATGTCCTGCTGACACTTGGTTCTCGCCTACACGTACCCTGAATGCAGATTATTAGGCCAGGGCTCAGGTAACTGATATGTGCCTGGATAAAACGTAAACAAGCGTGAAACACCTTATGACACGCATGAGTAGAGGGGACACATAATCGAATACACTTATGAATAATTTCATTACCGGTTGAATGACCCACTGCTGCAGCAGGATATCTTTCCCCATCCCCTGCCATTGATGAGTAACACTTTAAAGCTCATGACTTATGGCGAGGGTAAAGCTATCCAGTAATGAATACTAACATGTGTGTCCATTTGCTGCACAGATCAAACTGAAGGCAACAGGTAAAACTGAAAGCAAACTTGCAGAAATGTGGAACTTTCAGCATTTGTTAGTATGAACTCTCTCATGAAAACATCCCCGGCAGCTCCATCCACAACAGAGTGTAAACGATCTTTGTGTGTTTATGGGTTTTAAGATGGGATTTAGACATGCAAATGAACACTATTGTTCCAAACCCAGAAAATGCACTGTACCACAAGCCACTACCCACCAAAGTACAGTCACAGCATCCTGTGTTGTTTTTAGTCTCTGTGGAAGTGTACAGATGTAATGTGTTTAGAGAGATTATGAATTAATTGCTGGATTGATATTTAAGAGATGGGACAAATGTTTTCTCTTTTGTTCCTCTTGTAAGACAGACCACACAGTTCCCTGGAATAGAAAAATTATATTTAAAAGGTAAAACTCTGAATCTTGACTTCTTTACATTTGCGGTTAAACTGGTGCCTGTGTCAGTGTCAAATAGGATTTACTTTTTATAGTATTATAGTTATTGTGAGATGCACATGCATTCCTTAATGGCCCTCTGGTGCTTTGTAATGTTTCCCTTTTTCTTTCTGACTGTAAAACTTTATTCCCTTATATATTATGTTATGTATTTAAATTAGTTTTATTATTCAATTATGCAAAGTGCATATTTGCATAATTTATTGTGCAATTTATGCAAAGTAAGTGCCTTTGTGTTTGAAAGTTTCTACACAAATAAATCTGCCTTGCCTCCTGCCTCTTTCTCATTTTTTTGTCGATCTTTTATTTTGTCCATGTCTTTTACTTCTTGTTCTTCTTTCTCTTTTCTTTCCCTCCTTTTCATTCTGTAATTCTACCATAGAAACTTAAGTGTTTACATCCTGTGTGCCTTTCAAGAAGACCTTGTTTATTCTTGAGAGTGCCAGTGTGTGACTCTCTTACTATCATTCTGGAGGAAATACCATGAGTCGCATGCCAGTTGCAGCTAACCACAAACCCAAGTTGGGTGGAGAGGGGCATTTTTCATATGGAATATGACTGTGGGCGAGCCATTGCCAGGTTCAGTGAACAGCCATAAATAGACTCCCATTGCATGTAGTAACAGCTCTGAGCAACACAAAGGCAGACTGTAGTAACCATCGCCTGTGGTATAGCTGGGAAAAAGGGCTCTTATTGTTTCTGTGCATTGCCGAGTTAGTCATAAGATATTAGCAGGCTGTCCAGTTCAGTCCATGAATCATCAGAAGTGAACCTTTGAATCTATTTCGAATGCTTGAAGTTCCCTGAATTTTCACTTCAATCCTCTTTTCCAAGCACCAGAAGGCCTGACAGTATGACAGAAAACTCCCTTAATGAACCCCACTTGAGATGTTAAGAACCGGCGGCTCTGACACACTTTGGTTTTCAACAAAACACTTACTCACACTTTCTTCTCTGTCTAGCTCCATTTCCCAAGATTGCTTACATCACATGACATAAATGGAGCTCTTAGGGATATATATCTAGCCCTGATGATGATAGATACTAAAATAATGTCAAAGGTGGTTAAGGAGCGGGAAAATATGACAGTACAAAGGTTGCTAGGAGCAAAGACTGATGTGGAATGTAACCAACCTGGAAGCTAAAGTCATATGGGGATAATCAGTTCCAGAGATGCATAAATTACAAAGGAAGGAATAGTGATGGTCAGCAGCTCAGTCAGAAACAATAAAGATAAAAAGAGAGAGGGAGAGAGAGAAAGAATCAGATCAGTATGTGTGTGAGTATCATGCCTGTTGGGTGTCTTATCAGAGCTGCTGGAGAGGTCAAGTCAGGACACAAATCACACCCCCAGGCTGGGCTGTCTCTTCTCAACTTACACAACAGTTGAACTACATCTGTTTCTCTTTTACTCTCTCTGTCTCTCCACGTCTCTCTCTCTCTCTCTTCGTCTCTCTTCCCACTACTCCTGAAATGATGTTTGTTGTTCCCAAAGTGGAGCTGCTTTGGTACAAGATGACGTGATGGAGTGCAATGTAGTGTAACTGATCATCTGATCAGTGGCATGCACAGGCTTTTTATGGGACATGGAGGGAAAAAAAGTGGCACCTCTTTGGTGCACAGCAGCAGAGTTTAGGTTTGTGGTTTGTTTAGCCCTAGGGTCACGTTAGATTAGCACATGAGCCAACCATAAAAGCATTTGAGCTTATCAGTCGGGCAATTGGGTTTACCAAAGGAGCATCTGAAGCAGCCAGAAGGGACTTGAGCTGACCAGAAGGGCATCTGGGTCCACCAGAGGTTCACTTAAGCTTACCAAAGGAGCATTAAGAGTAACCAGAAGGATACTTGGGCCAACCAGATAGGCATGTAGCAAAATAAAAAGCACTTGGGCCAACCAAAGGAGCAACCCAAAAGGGCACTTAAACTAGAATAGCGCTTGAGGGGACTTATACAGACCATAAGGGCATTTGTGCCAACCAAGGAGGCACTTGGGCCAATCAGAGGGGGGCTAAGACCAACCAGTGGGGAACTTGGGCCAACCAGAGAGGCATGTAGCAAACTCTGGGCACTTGGGCCAACCAAATGGGCATTTAGGACAATCAGAAGGGTACTTGGGACTATCAGAGGGGCATGACAGAATGGAAACTTTGGTTAATAAGAAGTATGAGGGCTTACAGAAAGAGAATTTTGTCTTACCAAAGGATCACTTGGTAAAATCAGGATGGCACTTGAGCTTGAAAGGGACTACTTGGATCAACAAGAAGGGCACTAAGGTCAAGTATAGATATGTGGACTTACTGAGGAAGTACTTAGGCAACCAGGCAGGCATTTGGGCTGACTGATGGTCAATTTTTCATTTTACAGCAAAAACACGCTTCAGCCCACAAAACCATGCAAATTTCACTATCTCATTACATTAGATGCATGTTGCTGCATGTGATGCTTTAAAACATTAGTCTCTTTCTGTCCACATCATTTTTGTTGCTTTGCTTATAGGGCCCAGGTGAAAAAAAGTAAATGAATTGCCATAAAATAAACACTATGAATATAAGTAAGCAGGTAAACAAACCAAACAAGATACCAAGTGAACTATGGAATAAAGATAATGTTAATTTCTGCTGGGCCAGTGTGCAGCAGACAAGCTCATCTGAGGCTGGTGACCACCCATGGGTTCTGTCATCCACGTTGGCACTTCACTAGTTACAGGCCCCATTGCTTGGTGTCTTTTGGGCCCAAAGTCTCTCTGAGACTTATTTGTGTCACCTATGGAGCCCTGGAGACACACCCTCAACACACACAGCCATCTACACCCACACACACACACACACAGCTATGCATGTCCAGGCTTGCAGGATAGTTAGAAAAGATAAGTGTGATGAAGTACAGTAGATACATATTTTATTTGTATTTTTCAACATCCTCTCCTGTATATTTGAAATGCTTCTAGTTGAAACAATTTAATCTTCTAACCACTATTAAACCACTATTAACTTTTAAACTCAGATAAAACCAAATATATGCTGTTTTTTAGAAAATCTGACAGTACCACGGAAGTAAATATTACGACTCTTAGTGGGACACCAATTGAAAGAGTATCCTCTTATAAATACCTTGGTTTCTGGATAGATGACAAGTTGTACTTCAAAAAACATATTGATGAAATGACTAAGTCAAAGCTGGCATTCTTTTATAGAAATAAGACATGTTTTACCCAGAATTATAGAAAGAAAATTGTTTAGTCAACCTTTTTATCCCTTATATACTATGGTGATGTGAATTATATGCACTCTCCTGCTTCTGCTCTTCTACCCTTGATGCAGTATATCGCTCCACGTAAAGGTTCATAACTGGCTTTAGAATTCATCCTTCTATATCAGAAAGTTGGGTGGCAGCTGTTGGCAGTGAAAAGAGAATAGCGCTACATTATATTTATACACAAAACTCTCCCTGGCAAAATTCCTGGATACCTTATATGTCTTATTAACTACAGTTCAATTTCACACTACACTAGGTCCAAAGACTATTTGGTCCTTGAAAATCAGTGCATTAGCACTGAAATTGGAAAATTGGCTTTTAAATATTACGCTCCACAAAAGTGGAACAACTTTCAGATGATAGTAAAATTAGATGAGCTAATCCCTTTTAATCATTTTAATCATTTTTAGCTGACACAGGGCCGTGTGAATGTGTGTGTTTTAATTGAGATTGAACTTTTATGTGCATAAATTGCTTTTTATTGCCTTCTGTGTTTTATTGTGTTTATATAATGCTTTTATTGTTTCTTATATTTTATATTGGTCATTGTTATCTGTTCTTATTGCTTTTTATATTTGTTGCTTATGTGAATTGTTTCTTATATTTTATATTTGTATTGTAATCAGGGACGTCCTTGTAAAAGAAAGCTTGCTCTCAATGACCTACTCCTGTAAAGGTTTGGATGAATGAATGAATTACATAGATTAAGATTGAAAATTCTAGCATATTATGTGCAACAAAATTGTAGGTCTTTCACCAAAATCACTGACTACTCTGACAGTGCACAGAATGAGGATATTATTGGATTTGGTCCAGGATTTGATTCTGTTTGGATGAGAGATTTGAAACTGTCAAGCCAAGTCAGTTTTATTTAAATAGCACCAAATAACAACAGAAGTTATCTCAGGGCACTCTGATCATAGAGCAGGTCTACTCTTTAATTTGCAGAGACCTAACATTGCCCTATGAGCAAGCACTTGGCGACAGCAGCAACTGTCTAGTTATTTATTTTCCCTCTTTATTTTTACAGCCAAGGCGTGCTCTGACCCACTGTACTGACAGAATCTAGCCTGTAACACTTTTCACATTAGATAAGCAAAGATATGCAGGGTTACGACACACTTGCCCCTTCACAGATTTTCCCTGTTGTTTTAGTGATTATCAATAAATACCACATGCCACTTTTATTTAATCCTGACTCCCAGTTTCCTCAAAACATGTATGCTTCACTTGTGCATGCTGAACATATTGAGGAATGTCATTAAGATGGGAAAAATCAGATAAGCCTAACAAATTTACAAAGCCAGCCTTCAGTGTTTTGTTAATGGACAAATACCAGGAAGAGACTTTGGTGACACCACAGATTTGACTATTGCCCACGGTATTCTAGTACTGTGAGAGTTCTGTTTTGTAAATATTGATTTAACCGTCCAACTGAGGGAATGACAAGAATTCAGATATGCGGAGCGTGTATTCTTTAAAATGGTTCAGTCTTTCCCCCGGTAATCAAAAGGCTGCACCTTTTATCTTCTTTAACTCGAAGCACAAGGAAATACTAGCTGGAAAAATGTGAAAGTACAAATGCAGCAATGAGAATGAACTCAATGGCATATTACTACGTCCTCACACAGCATCTGTGTCCTGACATGGCCCCAACTGTCTAACCGCATTTTGCCTTCTCGCACCCAGGGGAACATAAGGATCGCATATGCCTTTGGCAGAAGTCCACACCCACATTCCTCAGCTATGTGCTCACAAGCGTTCACTCTGCGCCCCCCCCCTCCTCCCTCCCACTTTGCTCTGACACCGAAACCTTGACCCACATTGCTGTGCAGTGTAAAGAAATGCAAACACTCCCATTTTTCCTGGACACAGGGGGCAGTGAAACATACAGTGTGCCACTTCTCGAAGTAAACCGAGTCATACAAGCTCTCCTCAACATGCTACAGGCTGAACTGACTGTTACACTGTATGTGTGGATTATGAAAGTTTATCCAGTTTCTGGGATGGTGTTAATTTCAGCTACGGTTGCAGGTATTGATTTTGTTCCGTGTGTAATTCATCTGTGTGGAGGGAGGAAAAAAATGGTAAAGTAAGAAAGACTGTTGAGCATGAAAAGCAAGTCCAGACTGCAACTTCTTAAGAACACATCTTACCCGGGGATTTTTATGAGACTAGTCCCCAGTGGCTTGTCTAGTTAAAGGTTATCTTTTACTTACAACTCAAAGCCAAAGACACTGGGGCCAGAGAGGCTTTGCAGTTTGCTGTCTGGGGTGACTGGGTTCAATGGTAGGGGGTGCATGGTGTGGAATGTGGCTGTAAGGAAAAGCCAGGAGGAATCATTATAGGGAAGAAATGAGACGCCAAAACCGGGAGTGCAGCACACAAGTAGAAGATTTTCACTCTTTTATAAAACAAGCCTCGGCACATGGTTTGAATCTCCTGTTCTGGGATCCGTTATCTTTCTGTGACAATTGTGTCCTTTCCAGTTTTTAAGTGTGAGCACTAAATGGAAGATGAAAGTGAGGAATGTACTTACTTACTCTGCAGAAACTTTCATTTTTAGACAATATGCTGATAACTGACAATTTATAATGACTTTTGCTAAACAAGCTAGCTCTTGACATATTTTTTTTTCTGCAAACATATCCAATGCAGCACCACGTTCAAAACTACACGTTTCACTAATAGCCCTCTGCAATTTACCAGCAGACTTGGCAAGTACTGTGGGTCTTATAACTCTACATGAGTCACTTTGACCTGGAAATGTCATTTGGCTTATTAGTTGGGATGAAAATGTGACCTTAGATTAGACAACCTCCAGTCCTAATCATTTCCTGCCAAACTAAAGGCATTCTACAGCTTAGCTATCAGGGCAAAAACTATTCCAGATTGGAGTATGAGATATACAAAAAATTGTGTAACAATAAATGAGTGGTTGACTGCTCTGGTGGAAGAGTGGCTGATATTATGAAGGCAAAGCTGAACTCTTGCTAGTAGCCATCGCTAGAAAAAAGAAGCAGCTGTAACCGGATAGCTTAGCTGGTTTTCTAGGTTTCTAGGTAGTTACTTGTTATGATTATGAATAACTGTAAATGAAAAGTAATAGTAAACCTAAAAAGGAAAACTACCTACTGATACCTTACTTTTATTGTGAAAAACAGTAGTTTTTAGAATAGCTACCCTTTACTGTTTTCAGACAACCAATTAGATTATTTCTATCGAACAAAAATAAGCTCAGTTCAAAGGTCCACTTACTAGATTTTTGAGCTTTTCAATCTCACTTTGTAGAGCAGCTCTCTCATTTGTAACCAAAACTTATGTCGATATCAACTTCTGCTTTCAAGATCTCTTATTCTTGAAGTAAGTTGTGCTTTTTTGTTTTTTTTCGTTGTTGTTTTTGTCGAAAGTGTAATGAGAAAATGTAAGAAACAGACAAATCTTTAACACAGAAGTACATTTATTCAGGTCTTAATACATTAATATTGAACAAGTTACATATTCTTATTGATTGCAAATTACACAACACAATTCCAATTTATTTCCTGCATAAGTTAAATGTAACAGATTTTTTTTATTTTAAAATATGTGGGAACTCTTCCTCTTATTATGAGGAGCACTTTGTTATAAAATGTAAGTAAAAGTGCAATATTTTTCTACTGATAAAATTACAAAAATTGGTCCAGAATCTGCATTTTGAGCAGGACTTCTCTGACAGACTAAATATTGCGTTTTTCATTTTAAAAATGCAATATATCTTTACTTTTTTTTTTTTTTTTTTTTTAAAGTAATTTGCTTTTTGATGCTATTTTCTAAAAACGGTAGCTAAATACAAGAAATACAACATTGTCAGTTTACAAAAGCTTAGCATATCAATCACTGCATCATCTATTTTTCTAAATAAACTTCATTTTTTTCCCCATACAACTATCTGGAACATAGAGTTTTGACAACAACAACACCATAGTATCTCACAGCGCTATGTTACAATAAAATATCTCTGTAATAAGTTCAAAGGAAAAAGAAAATATAACAATAGCAACATAAAATTAAGGAATACAATGCATAGATTCAATCATTTAAAAATGTAGATATAATTTACTTAGTACAGCTCTTTTACTTTTAGAGTGAACCCTGTGACACTGACTACATGGATTCATTACAGTTTATCCTGACTTGAGTGACCGGCACAAATATATATAATTCTGAACATATCACATGATAAAAATGCTAAATATATCACTTTGACTTCAAAGGCAAATTTGGCTATAGTACACTATGGCATGTTTGGGTAAGAAAAGGCAACACCTGGCACAAAAGCCAAACAGCAGCTTCTTTAACGGCTTCTCTGCAGAGCCTTTTGAAATGTTAAGAATTTCATTTTACTCTTCTATAACCTGCTCCATCTCCCTGGCTTTCTTAAAATCTATGTCAGCGGTGTCAGATTATGTGCTATTACTGGTCTGGAGTATGGAAGTTTTCATTACAGCCACATACCGAAACAAGAAAACTGAAGAGCTGTTACTTCTGGTTGAAGGTGAACTGTTTGTTGGTACGACTTGAATAAAAAATTTTTTAAAAAACTTGCATACTCACAGCCCCGACATATGATCAGACACCCATTGATATATGTGGTTTCTGGATAAATCAAACGATAGGAATTAATGTTGAATAGGCAGTTTTCAGTTTTAGTTTATCTCTAAGCCACTTGGTCTTTCAGCCACCATGTATCAGTCGACCCCATGAGAATCATCTTCTCTAAAGTCGGCTGAATCCTGTACACTATTTGTGACTCTGCATAATGAGTCTCTGACAGGCTGACAAGCTCATTGTTAGTACAGCAATAAGTGGGAAAAGCAAGTCAGAAAATGCAAATATACAAGCTTGATAAGATACTTAACACTTAGTGGCGCTGTTCAGGGGCAACATTAAAAAAAAAAAAAAAAAAAGAATTAAAATAGGACTTTTAATGAAAAAAGATGATTGGAGCTATCAAGTCACATGTTTACTGTTATATCAAATGTTTAAAAAGACACAGAGATAGGTAGAGGTAGGAAGGACAGAGTGAAAGTGAAGTCTCATTAAAAGCAGCAAAGCTGATTTGATTGACAGCATCAGAGGGCTCTTTTGGCCTAAAAGGAATCATACTGTACTAAATTAAATCAGTCACGCTAACCTTTTGAGACAAAGAAGAAAACGAAAGAAGTTTTTGAAACTGAACAAGGGGGACAGGCTGGTAACTCACAGTGTCTTTAATGACAGTCACTGGCAGGTCTTGGACTCAGCCTTGGTTTGAAAACAACAGTAGCACTGAGAATATCTTTCATCCACTAACCTGCCTCGACCTCCTCACATTCACAGCGGCGCAAAGAGTTCAGGAACCCCTAACAATAACAATCTACAGTCACTCGTTTCTTCTCGGGTTTCTAAAGAAAAGTGAAAGCAGGACACTGAAAATAAAGAATTCACTGTACGTTTCTTCAAGACTGCTAGATTTTGAGTATCTTCTGGACCGTAGACATTTACAATATAAAACCCTTCAAGCCTGCAGTCAATATCTACTTTGTTAGGCACAATAAATAGGCCCCTGTGGTATTAAGGTTCAGAGTGACGAACGACTCAGAACAGTTCTGATGTCTGAGTGCAGGTTATGCACCAGAATAAATCTATATTAACCACAAATAATTTAGGTCTCAAATATATACTAAATCTAGTAAACATCTACTACATCATTTTAATATACATTCTTAATGTATGTACAAGAAATCAGAAAGGGTATTACCGTTTTACAGCCTGATTGAGAGAGATCCTCCGGCACAGATCGGTCTACTCGACATGTGTCTAAAGGAATCTGATCCAGTTTTTTTCTCTGTGAGCTCATTTCTGCTGCCTTGATTTTTGCTTCTGTTCTGTAAACACGATTTACAGTCTTAGAAAACACACTACTAGACCTGATTTTACAAACTGTATGATGATATTATGTACATTCAGGCAAAGAACAAAGTGAGTTATTATGTAACATCGTCCAAGGATCCCTTGAGAGGTCTGTCTCTTTAAACATCATGTCAGTCCACAAAACCCATGAGCCAGATTACCTTCATAATTCGTCCGTAGTGGTAATCAATTATCACTACACTGTACATAAAAAGTTTGATTGTGAAAACACAATAAAACAGCATTGTATGTTGTATGTTTGTGCTGCTGCTGCTGCTGATGATGAGATGTAGTTGGCAGTGTCACATGCAAAAAAAATCGCAAAACACTATCACCATATAGTATCTGTAATCTTGGTGAGTAAACCAGAGAGGTGTGTTTCAGTTGGCTCTTATGTTAAGGCAAAATGTTTGGCACTTAGTTTGTACAGAATATTTTATATTTCAAAAATAATTCTGATTTCATCTTGACCAGTTCAGGGGCCCTAATGGTGACTCCAGCAGATTGTAACCAGTCTTGGTCTGCTGAAGTGATCAGAAAGGTATTTTTGAAAACAAAAACGTTGATGGTATAGAATCTGCAGGTGATGTTGAGATTAAACATCCTAGGATACATTTTCTGTGTCTCAAATGAGTTCTGATTGTGTCTTTTACCAAACGGCAACAACAAGAAGTCAGTTGAGTAGAACTTCTTTTTTTTTTCCCCCTGCAACTACAGTTTCTACCCTGACACCCAGCTATGTGTGGTGGTTTTCACCCCATGTGGGAAACCTTGCTGGGTCACCATTGGCTCAAAGTTGAAATCCAGTGAGTCCCCGTCCATCAGAGTGTCGTGGAGGACAGTCTCCATGTCAAACTCGAACTTCTCGATAGACATGTCGTCCAGGTCGCTGGGCAGCTTCTCCGGGTGCGACGGCGGTGGCATACCTGGTCGACCGTATCCGTTGGTGTTGAGAGGGCAGAAGCCGCCAGGCATGCCTCCGGCGCTGAGGTGGCTCGAGAGGCCATAAGGCATCTGCATGGGGCTTTTGGTTGCAGGCAAACGCGTGGGCATGAGCAAGCGGCCGTTCATAGCGGGTGACGTGGCCGGAGCTTGGCTGTGCACATTGTGGGGATGAGTGTGAGAGAGACTGTGCGGGTGACCGTTCCCTCCTCCCATGAGTTTGGCTGCATGCTGGCTGCTGCTGTATGGTGGCAGCATGCAGCCTCCACTGGACTGAGACACCACAGTGTCCACTGACGGCATGAGCTCTCCATGCTGGTCTGTGTCTGACGTCAGCAGCTCCTTCAGTAGCCCTGGGCAGCTGTACTGACCCATACCGGGCCCAAAGCTCGGCTTGCTCTCTGGCAGCGTTTGCAGTGGCATGGACGACAGGGTGTTCATTCCCACTTGGCCATACACACACTTGCGGTACTCCTGCTGAGGCTGGGAGCCCATGCTGGGAGAGCTGTAAGCAGGGTACCCAGGGCTCGGCTGCATCATAGAAGAAGGGGAGGACTGGGAGGAACCGGGGGTCGTCGCCCCTCCTCCGACCTGAGAGTTGTTGGGTGAGAGCAAGTTCAGGTTGTCCAGAAGGTTCTCCATGACATTCTCAGAACTGTGTCCCAAAGAGCCCGTCATCTCTGTGAGGCTGGGCAATGTGGCTGTCATCTTGGCCCCAGGGGCTCCTGGGTAGCCCATGTGTACGTCTGCCTCCCCGAGGTCGTCCTCGGGCATGAAGGGTGAAAGGCGGCCACTCAGAGTGCTGGCGTTGGAGCTGGTCCGTGGCCTGAAGCTGTTCCACGCATCAAAGTCGTCGTTGCTGTGGGAGTTGGGGCTGCCAGGCCACTTGGAGTAGGAGCCCGGGCTGTCAGCGCCTCCGTCAGGGCCGCCCTGCAGGGACAGCTGTGGGGAGACAGGGAGACTCTCAGTGTACCAACAGACATACTGTACGTGCCAGAGACAGTCAGGATAACATGTTTCTGGCTGAAACCTTTGGCAGAAGAACACAAGGTTGAAGTATACTTAAAAATCAAACACTCTTATTGCCAAAATACTGTGTCAATAATGCAGTAATACGTAGAGAATAGATATCTACAGAGAGGAGAATTCATTAGCAGTGTGGATACGAATACCAAACACATAAAGTCATCCTTAGTTTATGTTTTTCAGCTCCACCAGTAGAATAATAGTGTGATAATTTATGACAACATTTATCAAAACGCTATCAAAATCAGTTTATTTTGTCTAAGAAGGATATCAGGCCACCCAATCGCCTTTTAGTAAATTCTTATTTGAAAGAACAGATAAAACAAAACCTTGGCCTGTTGAAACTGAGCTATCTCTATGCACAAAAGGAAAACATAGTTTCTTTCTTTACCTTTTTCTTAGCTGCTCTTCCTCTGCTCTTGGTGAGCTTGCTGTTGTTGTCCATGGAGGCCGCCCTGCGCCGAGGAGACTTGCCGCTCTTCCCGCCCTCCGGGTTCAGCATCCACCACGAGCTCTTCCCCGTCCCCTCGTTCTGGACGCGAACAAAGCGGCTGTGCAGCGACAGGTTGTGTCTGATGGAGTTCTAGAGGACAGGAAGAAAGAAAAGAGGAAGGGTGAGAAAAAGAAGGGTGAGGGAACAGACAAACACAGAGAGCTTTGTGTTTGCCCTTTTCCCAAAACACCTCGGATTCGCCTCCGCATACAAGTGCAAATCCATCCATACAGGTGGTTCTCTTTTGAAAACACGCCCGGCTTGACAGATGACTTACAGAGGGAAAAAAAAAAAAGGGAGATTTTAAGGTCACTCAACAATCTAATGCCATTTGCTATTCAAAGAAACACACATACACAAACGCACAATAGGTGTCAATAGGTTTACTTCATGGGAAATACACCCTGGACAGAACAAGGCTTAAACTGCAGACAGTCTTATCTCTAAACATATTGCGCATGCCGGCCTTTATTTCCTTCACAAAAAGAGTGGGGCACCATTTTAAAACACCATTATACCAACATTCACATTCCACCTGACTTTGTGTCTTTTCTAAATCAGCACAAAATCAAAGGGAGGAAACAGACTAATCTTTCCTCCTTACAGACACATTAATACTGTGCTCTAACGTTGCTTAGTGACACCCCCAGTGGAAAAACACATTTTTTTTTTTTTTTTTGTGCAGGAAGCTAGTGAAGCATTATTAAAACACTGCAAACAAAAGAGCGTGAATATTGGGCAAACGTCTGCTGAGCAAACCGCTGAAAGTGAGGCACCGTTTCTGTCTGACTTTACTGTAACTACTACTGTACTGAGACACTGGTGTTACTCAACTTTCCAGACTTCATTTGTTTTTCATCCTGTTATGATTTTCGAGACTCTAAATCAGCCAGAACTGTTGTTCAAGTGACCATTTACCTTCACAGAGTAATTTACACTCTGGCTCTGTGTTGCTTTGTGTCCGGGCCATAACATGAAGTAATGAGCCTTGGCCAGACATTACTGTGCATGCGTAAAGCTTGTTGTTTTGGAAAAAACGCTGGAACTCCCGGCACACACACACACACGCATGCACAGAGCTTAGCGTGCATAGTGGCTAACGTCATCAAGCCTGTTCCTGCTGTGAGTCACTACTTCACATCTGGTTCACAGTCTGCCCTCCGCTCTGTCTTCACCTCTGCTTCTCTTCATCTCAACCATCTTCTCTCATTCTCGACTATTAAACCTCATCCCTCTTGGTTCTTTCCGATGTTGATTAATTTCTCGACCATTTTTCACATTGCAGCTGTCATTTGATTAGTCTGTGAAATGTCAGAAAACAAAGAGAAATGCTAATCGCAATTTTCCAGAGCTCAAGATGACACCTTCACATTGCTTGTTGTGTCCAATATTCCAAAAGCTCAAAGATATTTCATCTACAGTGAAACAGAATATTAGCAAATTCGCACTTTTTTTAAAAGCTGCATGTCTGGCAATAAATGACTCTAAAGACTAAAGGGGTACTCCAGCTATTTCGTGTTGCACTTTCATAACGCTGAAGGACAATCTTTAAAAAAAAAAAAAGAACAGCCAAAATCAAAGCGGAAGAAGCCAAGATATCCTGACTTTTATTCCCTATTGAAGTGTAAAAATGCTAGAGCCCACATTTCCAAAATAAAGCAACTCAATAGTCTTTTAGCCTCAAGTCTGAGTAGAGTGAGTAGTCAGGCTGAGTAGAACTCCTCATAACAAGTAAAGTGACCTCCATGTGTACAATTGGTGTAAAAAAAAAGAAGTCCCTTTAGTCAATAACCGGCATTGCTGTCGACTCATTTTATAACAATTAGCCGGTTAATTATCCTGACTACCCTGCTCTACTATCACCTTCCCTTTCTGTTATAACACCTCCCTTCATTTTTTCTGTTCTTCATTCTCTTTTTCACTTCTCCTCTTCCATGCCTTTCTGTCTCTCCTTCTCTCCACCTCTTCTTTCTTTCGTCTCCTTGCTGGCAGGACCTCAGGCTCTAGGGCACATGAGGGCCTGCATGAACACTGGCCCTTCACAAATGAATGAAATTACCTTCAAATCAAATGACCCGACACCCTCAGCCAATAGTCTCGGGCTAGTTTGCATGATCTGAGGGACGTGACCGCCCTTCCCTGTTTAGCCTAGCAAATGCTTTTCTCTCCCACCCTCCCCACACCCCCACCCCAACCACCCCTCCTCCTGCATATCGGTAGCTATGACAAAAGGCGAGGAGCAAAGTCTGGTCATGAGCCTCTCTTTCCCATGACCACTAAGAGTGCTGGTAATTTCAGCTGTGCTGCAACAAGGAATGACTGCAATGTGAGCCCAGACGCCGGGATGTCCTGTTACAGCCTTATATCATCCTGATGACAGGAAGGAGAAACTCGCAGCTAAAGTCTCCACTCTGGAGGCTCCGGTTTCTATTTTGGCTTATGTCACAGTCAGTACGTTGGGTGTTGTGATGATCGAGATCAAACCAGTTTAAAAGTCTTGATGCAAGAGGAGGAGTACAAGTGAAGGGTCATAAAAAATGCTCTGATGGGAAATACCAGAACTCGGCAGAACTCAGTGTGCTGTGTGGGGAGTGTGGCTGAGGGTGTCTGCTGGGGCCAATGGAAAAGCCTCGTCTCCCACTCTGTGTGTGCTTGTGTGTGTGTGTGTTAGTGTGTGTGTGTGTGCCAGCTCATGTTTTTTGTGGAGTGGCAATGCGACAAACAGCAGCGCAGTATGGTTTTGATTTTGTTGTTCACTCCGCTGCAGCCACTGATATCACGGTTTGAAAGCACAGGACGATCGGGGGATGAAAACATGAACACACACTCGGACACAAACACACACACACATGCAGATAGGGTTTCCTCATACATTCATTTATTTGTGGCGACCCACCACAATATCAACATCGCCCGCCACATATTGATTTTCTATTTTTGGAGCTGCGTGACCTGCTCTCGCTCTCTCTCACAAACACATGACAAGAGACAATGTCTGTGAATAACATGATGTTACACACTCCGGTACAGTAGGTGGCGGCATGCACGTTTAATGTTGGTTTGTAGTCCGCCAGTAAAACCAAAAAAAGAGTGTTGACTTTTTTCTGTCAATTGAGATCACGCATGGTTAGCATCATGAACAACTCTACACAAATTTGTCCGAAACTGATGCATTCAAGTTAACTCTGATAAATTAGTCTATCTATGTTAATAAAGTTAGAATCTCAAAGATTTTCATTTAAATAAATGTTTGTTAAGACACTATCTATCGCCAAATGAGATAACACAATGATGACTGAGGCCACGGCCTGCTGATGAAAGCTCTTGCATTTGCAGTAATATTATTATTACAAAGTGGGTGTCTGTGGCGACTTTCCCGCCATGCATTCAAATCACAAACCACTTTAGCGCTGTGCTAACAACACAATATCGGAAGCCCAACTTCTTAAATAAGTTATTAGCCAGCATGCAGGGCTGGGAGTATGCAACGTTAAATTAATTTTGGAATGAATTTGGGATGAGAGTTGGAAAAAAGGACAAAGTGTGCAAAAAACCATACAAGTCCAACTCTGGACAGCTTTCCGAGCCCGTTAGCATGTTAGCCTGTGTGTGTGTGTGTTGATGATACGTTAGTAACTGTTAACCCAGTTGCATTCTTGAAGGACGAAGACTTGGACTGGTTAACTGTAGCACAGCTAAAACCGCAAACTAATCCAGCTAACAGCTAAAACAATTTATACTAACGAGTATGACAAACTGATTTCTACATTTCTTCGTGTACTTTTCATAAATTAGATTTTTTTTAAAAACAAATTTTAAAGTCTGTTTCCCTTGGATCTTGCGACTGTATGTGACACTGATTTATCTCTGGCTCAGTGCACAGGAATCTAACATTCCAGCTAATCACTGTGTGCAAAGTTCAATCGTAATCACAGCCAACTTGTTAGTATCTCTTAGGAAACAGTAAAGGCAGGATTCCCAGCCAGGCAGTCATCACAATCAACATTCCTCTGCAAGGTTACAAAACCCACGATTTCACAGAACTGAACTCTAATTACCGTCACTGGAGGACAGTGGAAAGAAACAAAAAGATTGTGTAAAGATAGACAATAACACCAAGACGAGACAGGACATGTTGCTTTCATTCAATGCATTATTTAATTAATGTGAATACTTTCCTGCTGTGACGAACTTCATCATATTAAATGTTGTGGAAAAAAAAAAAAAAGGCATTATCTCTGAAGGCTAGTACATGTCGCCAGAGATAATAATACTAATAATAATATTAATAAAAAAAAAGAGTTGACACTGTTCTGCCTGAGCCCACCACGAGGAGCACCACCTCCGTTCTCTGAGTCAACAGAACAGAGCGGCGCTGGCAAAACACGAGGAAGTGACCACATGAAAGAGGACTGTGACAGGAAACAGAGCTAACTTCCTGCCTCACAGGAAACACGGCGGTCGTGAGGCAGAGAAAAAGGCATGGAATGTGAAGCCGCAAGCGTCATGAGCCAAGTGTACACCGCAAATTTAGCCCCCCCCCCCTCCTTAAAAAAAAAAAAAAAAAAAAAAAATGCCAGCGAGTTTATGTTTAGCTGCGAGTCCCTGATGTCACACTTTATATATTAAATGAAAGTAAGGTTCGCTTTCTCGTATGACTGTTGAAACTGAATTACTTGACTGGATATGTCATGACTCAACAAGTGCCTGCAGTCAGTATGGGAGTCTGGGTGGTGTGAGCGTATGTGTGTGTGTGTGTGTGTGTGTGTGAGAGCAGGAGAATGTGTTTGGAGTGTAGGCTATTTAAGAAAAAGAGAAAGAGGGGTTGTGTGTGACAGAGTGGGCATGGATCAGTAAAGAACACACTGTGCTGGTTTAAACTCCTTCCCTGGCAGTACTACTGAAAGGCCACAGTGTTCGGTACATTACCCTCTCCTCCTTTCCTTCCTTCTCTCCTCCTTATTTCTTGTCCCTTTTCCCCTCGTTTATCCTCCACCGGTCTCTCCTTCTTGCCTTGTCTTGTCATCTCTCATCTCCTTCCTACTCATCTCATTTCCTCTCTCTCGCTCTCTCTCTCCCTTCTCTATTATATTCTCCTTTCTCGGTTTCATCTTGCCTCTCTTCCCTTCTCATGTGTTTGCATTCTTTCTCCCCTTCCACTCCACACCATCTCCTTTTCTCTCCTCTCCTCTCCTCTCCTCTCCTCTCCTCTCCTCTCCTCTCCTTTCTTCTTATCTCCTCTCCTCTCCGGCAGATAGTAGCCACCTACATGCAGAAAAACTGAGTGACAGCATGCCAGACGGATGCTGGCACACTGACCTAGGTGCTGACGCTCTCAGAGCTGCTCAAATGTCAACTCGTCTAATGAAAAAATCCCCATAAGAGCGCAACACCACCTACACGCAGGGCTGCTCTGAATCAAGTGAAGCCGCAAGTGAAACCTCAGTTGCAAAGCCATTACAGCTATATGTATGTAACGTCTGCAGCAATGCCTCTTCTTCACTGACTGAAAGTGTGCAGCAGGTATGAACTCACACGCCAGCAGTTCTCTTGAGCAGTTTCACATGCATTTACCAGAGATACGGAACTGATCAAAGTGAAAATATGTGGTTTCCCTGCACTATTTCCACTGAACTCATTAGTGAAACGGTGCTGTCCTGAGCAGGTTTCTTCACCTTAACGGTTGTTTCAAGTTTTATTTTTGCACAATTCAAAGAATACAGAAAATTGGCAAAGATAATAGATAACCTGCAGTGCAAGGAGAGGCAGAAAACATTTATGTGTGCTTATTTGAAGCCTCCAACTAAATAATGTTAAAAATTCACAATGTTATAGAGAACACAAAATGAACACACGCAACACGCATAACAACAACAATAATGACAATAAAATTGAAATAAAAGCAGAAGATGTGAGAGCGTGATGTGTGTGCATGCACGTATGAATGCAATGTGTGTGTGTGTGTGTGTGTGTGCATGTGTTTGTGAGGGTGATATTGGTTTATACACCTGTATTTACTCCTGTGCAGGAGTAGTAATGATACATATGATTGAAACAAATATACTACGGTACACACAATAACACATGGAAAAAGCAGTTACAAAACAGCAGTTAAAAGGTCTTTTAAGGATCTTTTTTTTTACATTTTATAGAAGAACAGTTTTGCTAAGTGGGAAAAGCCATTTCATAATTTGGTAACCCTAAAGCTTATCAAAAATAGACGTCTGCTGGTGAGAAATGTAGCAAGATGAGGAGTTGAGTAAGAATGGACCTGTGAATTTTCTTTAAAGCAAGTCTCGATCCGCTCAGGATCTGCTTATTTGACTGTACCTTCTAAATAAAGACGCATATTTGAGAAATACTGATGTCATAAATACTAAGAATCTGGAGTCTCTGAACCAGAGGAGCACATGAGATTTGTGACTGATCGGGTTGCAATCCTAACTAAACGTTTCTGGAGGACCCAAAGTTTTGTGGAGCGTGGTAGGAAAAGTACTCACCCAAACTATATTACAATATGAAAGACAGGGATAAATTAAGACTGTAATGAAGAGTAGGGAGACAGTTTGTGGTGACAAGATGACTAACCCTCCTCATTATACCAACAGATTTATTTATTTTTCTGCTAACCCAGTCGGTTTGATTTCTCCAAACTCTCAGCAACAATAATTCCCAGGATTCTCGTAGTTGACACTCGAGGCATCTCAACAAGCTCAATCGTAATTTTAAATAAATCCTTAGAGAATGATTGTTTGCCACTGAAAATGATACAGTTAGATTTTTATTCATGAAAATAAATCACACAGTCACAGCGGGCCTATGTAGACTATGAAGCATATTAGACTATTTCTTGCAGCTGTTACAGCAACATTTATAAAAAATAATTATGAACTTTAATAAAACAATTACAAATTACAACATGCAATAGCACAAATAAATAGGCTTCAGTAGATGCCTACTTGTCAGACGACGTAAACAGTCTGCTTTGATTACAGACTTCTATGTTTTTTTTAATGTTTTCCTGTGGAAGGGTCATCTGTGGTGTGTCGCCCCTCTCTCACCCACATCTGTGCACGGCCCGGTCCGTTTACTGCTGCATCGTCACGTAGCTTAAGACGCTGTGTCATCTCTATTGTCACGTGAGCACGAGTGCTGACAGTGAAAGTGCATATCTGATTTTATTGTTGTTTGCACTAATGACCGTTCTCACATCTCATCATATTTTTTCAAGAGGTTTATATTGAAATCACCTAAAATATAGTAGAGTTATATCCTCAATATTTATCCGGTCAAGAGAACTGGACAAACTTCCATTATAATCTTTGATGAGTCAGGTACAATAATATTCTTCCCACCGAAGACACCAGAGAGCTCTTAAACAAAACAAAAACACCTCATCCTTATTTGACTTCAGAGAGAGATCATCCCTAATTTTAAATTCCTTGTCACTGTGAGTAAACAGACATACTCCACATCTATTCCCTCTTACGTAGTGAGCCAAATTGTATTTAAGTCATTTAAAGATTTCTCTAGAGTCCCCTGTAATCCACATTTCTGATAAAGCAATAACAGAAAGATCACGTTTCAGTGCACACACACACATAATGAATGAATTTGTCATAGTTGCTGCAAAGACTTCTTATATTCAGATGAAAAGTAGAGAATATGTTAGGAGGCATAAAAACACATTAGTCATTAAACTGGGTTAAGAGGCATCGGAAGATGAAAAGGTCAACATTAAAACTGTAAGAGTCAATTGTAGAGGGATCAGATGGCTTAAAGATCTAGGTGTGTTTGTGCGCTGTAACTACCTATTTTCTGTGTAATGTCTGCGGCTGTAAGCAGGACAACCTACAGAGAATGTAGCGCACCGTTTCTGACCGCCACTGTAAGTAGCCCTAAAGCTGTAGCTTGGTCATGTCTGGAGCAGTGTGCTTTGTGCTGAGTCTGGCTGAGTTAGAGCAGTGTGGTTAAGACAGAAAAAGCACAAACCTGTTATTAGCCTAACACCACCTCAGCAGGTCTGAGGTGGTGTTAGGCGTGGGTGATGGCGGGGCGACAAGTGACGGGGGGGGGGGGGGGGGAGTACCACTCGCTGGGATTACAAAGTCATCATAAGATTTGCTCACAGCAGCCCCCCACCCCACCCCCTTTATGTCAGATGCCCTTAGTATTCTGTGAACCAGACGCTGATTACCACTGATTCCATTAGATTATGAAAGTAGGTTAACTAACGGTGGTGCATTGTGGTAAAGTGGTTGGAAGAGGCAGATCAAAGAGACAATATCTAAAAGGGGTGGGATGCAAGCGACGCAGACGTGAGAGAGAGGGTAGAAGCTGCTCTTGGTTTGATGGGGGTTGGTTCACTCTGGGTATCAAAACCTACTGATGGAAAACTGTCAAGCACTCAAATCCGGTACTGTTATTGATCAGAAAGTTTCTCATGAGTTCAATCACTCTGTTTTCTCTTGTTTTTCTAGCCAAAGTTCTTGTGGCTGAAAAAAAAAAACAAAAACATTTTTGGGGGTATTTTGCTTCCTTGATACCAACAGTCAAGGAAGGCGAGCTAAAGTGGGCTGATATGAAAGTGTCTGCATCTAATTTGTGCTTTAATTTGCTCAGTCATGACATTTTGAGCCATCAGTGTCTCTTTTTTTTCAGTCTCTCACTCTCCCACACACACACACACACACAAAAATCAAGCAATACACCTTCACATTACCACATTCACAAGGCAATCTGAATAGACCGTGATGACTTCATGTGTTTGCAGTTTGATAGGTTATCATCAGCACCAATATTGAACTGACCAGTGATAATCTGACCTATTTACTAAAGTCAATACAGCAATGATCATAAAAGGCAGTGGAAATAAAAACAGCGCACAGGAAATGTAAAGCCTCGGGCCTTTTTATTATTTACACCCTTGGTTTCATTAAAACGGTCCGGAGAAAAGGAAATGATTGTTGTCATTAATGTTGCGTAGCAGCGAGCAACACAGCACCAGCGCCTCAGGTTTGACTGAGGCCGCGAGAGCATAAACGTGTCACTGTTAACGCGGATATAAAAAGAAATCTGTTTTGCCACAATTTCTGTTTTTAAAAAAAAAAAAAAAAAGTCTCAGATTAAAAATGGAAACTGACCCTAGGATATGGTACGAACCAGAAATAGGTCGTCTCTGCCCTCTCCCTCCATCCCGCCCCCCGCCCCCCCCACCCCCACCCCCTCCTTTCTTAGTCCTCTATTCCTCCCTTGTCCTTTCCCCTGGTTCCTCTGGGACATCATGCACATGCACTACTGGCCACAGCTGATCGCACACTCGTGTTGCAGCAAGAAAAAAAAAAAAAAGAAAAAAAAAAAGAGTCCCTTTCTCACCGCTGACGTCAACTTCCAATAATTCAATTTGGCAAAGAGGGGGAGACAAGAGGCCTGGACACTGAGTGCTCAGTGTGGAGCTCCTTAAATTCACTTTAGGATTCTATGAGTCCAAGTAGCAGTCTATGACTTCCAGGAAAGTACCTCTTCAAAATGGTCATTGTCAGATGCTCTGTTATATGACTGATCGTAAAGCTCAGATGGAAAGGCAGAAAACGCAAGTCATGCAAATCTAAGCAAGCAAATCTGTCTGCAAATGTATTTACTGACGGCCTCTTGGCAGGATCTCCTTTTCACAATCCTCTGCAAGGAATCTGAGTTCAACCAACCACCCCTCCTCCGCCCCCCCCCCAAACACACACACACACACACACACTGAACTTGGAAGAATGAGAGGATGGTGACCGGTTAAGCTTGAAATCGATCGGTCACACAAATGCTGTAGACGGATGATAAATATGTTGTAAGTGGGTTTTATGCATTATGGTGAGAAGCAGCCTAGCCGCTGACACTCCAGGATCTTTCATCGCCGTATGATAGTGTGAGACGAGTGGCGGAGTAGAGGGGCTATTAGTGAACTTCCTGCTGCATTGTATCCGCACAGGAAGAGCTGGCCGGTCCTGATACTGATCCCACTGAAGCCTCTGGTTTCTATGCAAAACACTGCGGAATGAGGCTCTCATAGAAGCTGGTTGCAAGGGGGACTAGCTGAAGAAAACAGTGAGTTCAAGAGCTACTACTTCCTAATCAAAACTCTGTAGTCTGACTGGGCAAAACAAGAGGAAAAAGGAAAGAAGAAGGGGCCCTTGTCCAGGTAAACTTTTTCAGCAGGATCACCATGGTAGATAAAGCTCTTACTGTACATCTCGCAAACAGTTCCTCACTTATGATTTGCCCTCAATTATGGATCCAAACAAACGGAACAAATCGTGTTATTTCCTCTTTTTTTTATCCAGGTTTGACATTTGGACAAATTGCTCCAACAGAAAGCTTGGCTGTATGCATGAGTGAGTGATTGTACGTGCTGTAAAAAGCTTCAAAAGTCAGTGAGGTTTTCACTCTTCCTCTTCTTTGTGTTTATTTCACAAGACCGGCGAGAGAGGATGAGGAGTTGACTACCTTCAGTTTAAATCTAAAATAAAAAAAAGACAATGCAGGAGAAGTAAAAAAAAAAATAAAAATTAAACATTGTGTTACTCTAAATCAATGGCTGAGTTGTCTATTTAAATTTGCATTTGGCTGCTTGAAGGCCTTCAAGAAATAAGGTCATTATTGACTCCCATAGGGCCGGGCAATTCAATATTATCATATTGTGGTGGTGTGATCACATCATTCTATCATTTTTCAAAATCCAATAGGAATGATTCAGAGCAAACTGTGATTAAAAATGAACAAACGCAATGGACAGGGGTTTGCGTTTTCGCTTGTGCAGTGATTAATCTTCAACTGACACATCAGCTGATTTCGGTTGTTTACACTTTAACCGATGTTCAGTGTTTCCGACTGGCGGTTCATAAGAGCTTCAGCTTTAATCATAGCTCTCTTACACACGAGGAATTTACATTTGAAAACATGTTAACCTTTCGAAATCTTTGAGAAATGTTTCCAGTGCGACTTCTCAGCAGCTGTTGCAAGCGCATTTCTGCAGAACTTCTACGTTTCCCATTGTTACTGATGTGTTCTGTTATCAGAAAATCTTCATTTAGGGGATTAAAGATTTGACCACACTCCCCACATGTCACTTTACCTGGAAAACCCATGAACTGTGTGACCTTCATCTGTAAGTGATTCAAATTTCATTTCCTCTTTTTTTTCCTCTCTCTCTCTCTCTCTCTTTCTCTCTCTAACTGTTCATACAATACGTTGTTTATGGTGACAGCTATATGTACTTTTAAGATAATGTCCCAGCAGTGTGTTAAAAGCAATCCCAGCTCGGTGTTTACATGTCGAGCTCTCTTGTGCTCGCCGATTTCCTGACTCAGACTTCAACGGCACGCAGCTCATGTGTGCAGACAGGGACTGGGTTGTGTGCTGGCTAAGCTTGCCATGCTAAAATATGTGCATGTGTTGCTATGTGCAACACAATGTGAGTCTGTAAATGCACAGAGCTGTGTCTGTGGAGAGCAGGGGGATATTTTTCGCCTCTGATCAGCAGAGCGGCTGGGCTGGGCTGCTGCCTGCTCGGCCTGGATAAAGATGCAGTGTGTGGACCACTGCTGGGTGCCTGTGTGGCGGCCTGCGCCCATAAGCCTGACCCGCCGGCGGAGGGAGGGGAGAGGGGAGGGGAGGGATGGAGGGAGAGGGGAGTGTTTGGGGGTTATATTTATATGCTTGTTACACCAGTTCAACCTGGCAAACATGGGGATATCCCCGAGCTGTTTATACTGCTAGATGTTGATTCCGACAATAAATCACCATTTGGTTAGAGAGCTGAGAGGATTCCTCATTATTTGTGTACTTGTTTTCTGTGATATTTCACTACCCCGTAAAGCAGTGAGATAAATATGTGTACTTCTAAACTTAGTATTTAAAAAAAACTCAACTCAACTCAACTGAAAATCAGAGGAAAATGCCAGCTTGTACGATTAGAGATACTTTTTCCTTCAGGGAGATGATGCAGGAGGCTACTTGTATTCTACTAGACTGAGCTCCTAATGGTTTTAACTCTCCTGGCATATGCACAACAACCATGATGCAGTCTGTACGCCTGTAGGTTGGGCTGTAATACACTTACCTGTTTGCCAGATCTAAAATTAACATGACTCAATCTCTGTCGTTTTCAGAGAGGGAGGGGGCTGAGGGGTGGGGGGGTGGAACGACACAAAAGAAACCTTATGAGAAGTAGTGGAGCCATTATAATCCTTTTATCACAAAGTAGGTTTTTTTTTTTTTCTCTCTCACAGGCTCATTATGAAAAGGAAATGACAGTGACACATCACAAAATAAATAAATATGTGTGAATGTCACAGAGGGAGTGCTGAGAGACTTTATTCAAGTGTTTTAACGGAGACCAGTGGCTAGACGGTGACTGTGCTTCAGATGATATGGCAAAGTTTCTTGGAGTGTTTTTAAAATGTTTATAAAGTTTGTTTGACATAAAAAAAATGACTGCTTTGTTTAACATTTCTGTACAATTGTTTTTTTTTGGTTTTTTTTAACATTATCACCAGCGTCCTTGTTACTCAGCCTTGTTGCGATTACACAAGCGCCACTGATGACACACATTCAGTACGCTGTGTATATGATATTATGCTGTAGTCATGGAAAAATACGCTGAAAAAGGGTGTTGCTTGTCTCACTCTGGTTATAAAGTAATATGTATGACTACAAGGATTCTGACAAATGTTTAAAATCTCCTCTGATGAATATAAAAAAATAAAAAAATTTAAAAAAAAAGCTCACAGATGCGGTGACTCAGGGCTCGCATTTTTGCGAAGGGCAGTACACGGAAAGTGTGACATTAAACCAGGGCACCAAAAAGCTGGAAGCTTGGAATCCCAGTTAGAAGTGCCATTATCTATCACTGGCACCAGTACAGGTCAGGACAGGAGGAGCACATGAGTAAACCAAAGCCTCACTCCAACATTTACTTTGGCTCTATTTAACTGAGTTCCATTTCATTAAGCTCCATGTGTTCATCATTCTGCACTGGAAAAGGCCAAAGGGATGTCAAATAAATACTCTCCTGATCATGTCAGGTGTCATTCAGTTACGTGACTGTTAACCACAATGTGTTGAGAGTTGAAATCATATAGACGTACGATGGCGGGGAGAAAAAAAAAAGAGTACTTAAGTATTTCCCAGCTCTGAGTGGAGCAAAGAAGGAAGAAAAAAAACATGACGGAAATACTGGAAGAGGAAGAAGCCACAGAATCTGGCATCACGTTCGGTGTTGCTTCCTCTCGTGATGACATCACTGCCATGCTACTGCGTACCTTGCACTGCTTTCAAAGTACCCACTTCCTGTCAGCTATGGGCTGAAATTTGCATCTCTTAAAAGGAAGAGGAGCAGGTGGAGGAAGAGAGAAGTAATAGAAGGCTAGAATAGAGATAATTCATGCAATCAGTGAAGCAAACTACACGTGCTGACAGAGAAGAAAAAAAAAAAACATAACTGCTGGATTATACAGATTATTTCACTCACGCTGTGTGACAGTAAATGAATCACTTTTCATGAGATCACTTCTAGAATTCAGGTTTTCCACCGTTCTGTCCTCAAGAGAAGAATAAAACACATGATATAAGCTCATGACATACGTAAGTATCATATGCATAGTATAGACTGCTCTTTGCATTAGTGCAGAATAGAAGATGCTGTGAGATGCACGAATGCAAAAACAGCAGCACGGTAGCAGAGAGAACTGTGAACACGTTTTTTCATTTGAACACACATGGCTGCATCCCAACTTTTTTCTCCCATTTCTCATCCTTTGGTGGAAGTCAGTGAAATAATAATTGCATGTCATGATTAAACGGAATGAAGCTCCAAATGACACAGTCTGTCAACAATGAAAATGATTCAGGATTTGTAACATCCCCATACAAAAAAAAAACAAAAAAAACCTGTGTCGTCAGCAACTCCAGATTTATTTTTCCTTTGGTATCTCTCTTGGGGACTACTTCAACCAGAACATGAATGATTCATTGAGAGAAAAATGAGTCCGCAAGTGGTTACATGTTTTAATCTGCCTGACTGGCACTGCTGCATTTCCTAGAATCCAACACAAGAAACGTGAATGAAGAGCCACACAGGAAGCTACAAACTGACTCTCACCCCCCCCTCTCCCCCCTCTACGGTACATCCACCCCGCCACAACATTACATCCATTGTGAACAACTGTTGTGATGATATAATAACAACTTGTTTCCAAAAAATGTTATGGACTTACAACACTTTTCTTTAACCGGTTTTAGTGCCTGCAGTGTGTGCTGGTATCCTCTCCTCTCCCTTCTGTGAGGTGTTTCTTTTATAAACACTTCTTTAGCCAAGATCCTCACTATACAACACAGACAATAGAGCTGCAATGTTGCAACACCAACACACACCTCAACCGAACACTCCAGAGGGAGGTTCAGTTACGCTGTAACGCACTTTGACCTCGAAACAAACTATTAGTTCCCGTGACAACAACAAAAGAGGTGGTGGTGGTGGTGGTGGTAAGAAGGGGAGGGGGGGGGACCCGCTGTCTAGATCCCAGTCATAACGGCACTTCTGATTTAAGTGTGCATTTGAATTTCCACCCATGCCAGCCAGCTACAGGGCTCAAGTGAGCATTCATGTATGTGATAGAGGGCCCTGAATGCATGTGTGATTGTGTGATAATGCCGGCCCAGTCTGACAGGCACCATGCATAATCGCTTTAGGGCGGGAATTGCACAACAATGTGGGTCTGGGTAATGCCTGTGGTTTGGGGCCCTCAGCAGCGAGTAGTCCCGTAAAAGTGTTGCTCTACTCAGCACCCTGTGTGTCTACAGCCAGTTCTCACACACACACACACACACACACACACACACACACACATAAGCAATGAGGAATTGATGAAAGACCGCATTTTTCATGCGTGAAGAAGCGTTGAGGGATTTTACTTCTCATTTCAATGGTGAAATTATTAAAATCCATACCACAGTTCCTCTTCTCACACTATAAAATAATGCTGAGGTCATCCAGCCCACACCGCAGGAGATTTTTACAATTTTCCTGACTGATGAGAAGTTGTGATGGCAGACAGAGCAGCAGCATGTTCTGTGATACAAACTGCCATGCCCGGGCAAACCCTCTGCCAAAAACAGACAGTCACGTGCTCTCGTCCCACTACTACCAAACCCTCACTCAGAAAAACATAACATTCTGACTCATCCTAAATGACTGTTTACCTGACCACAGCGCTGGATGTCAACTCTCTGTGTTTTCGGCTCCAGACTGAAGCAACCTGCGTGGGCATTTTTTTTTTTGCTTTTCCTATCCTGCACTCGATACTCCGCTGGTGTGTCTTTTTTTTTTGTATATCACTTACACTCTGGATGGTACACTCGCTGAATGATCTGGTCTACAGCCAGAAAAAAAAAAAGGAACTGACAAAACAAATCACTGGCAGGAGTGCAGCAGGGTTCACAAATTCACAAAATGAAAGAGGCACTTTGCAGGGATTTTCCTGGGTCATTTCCAGTGAAATAAAGGCTTCGAGTGTGACATTGCCAGTTCTAAAACCAGTTATGTCACTCGCTGAGGTTGAACTGTATATCTAATCAAAATATTGCTGGCAGCGTAGGCAGCTATCATTCCTCCATCCAGTAATTGTACAATTTTAATAGATCATGCCCTAATTAGATATGTTTAACTTCAATATTTAAGAAAAAAAAGTAGTTTGGATTTGGTTTCAAGTTGATAACAGGTTCATGGAAGTCCAAATCTAACAAATTTTAGTTCTTTAAATATTCAATTTCTCTCAAAAGCTAAACCTAAATGAATCTGACTGGTTATTCAAAATGATTCAAATGAATTCGCTATATAACAGAACCAACTTTTCTTTTGCTGCGCTGAACTCTAAACTCTAAATTTCACTTATTTAAAAAAAGGATATTAAACCTTTTTCTTTTTTTCTCAGTGGAATAAAACCTCTCATTCGTGGCCACCAGGCAGTTCTCAACGCAGGAAAAACCTTGACTGAGTGATGTCTGGTGGACCATCTGTTACTTCAAATAGCATAACAACCCTCCGCAGATACATTGTGGATTGTTCTATGTGGGAGCGGAAATCTTAATTATTGCCCCTTTTTTTAAATTTATCTTATTTGCATTCTACATGGGAACACATCTGCAATACAGTCTGAGAAAAAAAACAAAACCTCAAAGCTCCACAAAAAAAAAAAAAAAAAAAAAAAATCCCAGACAGACACAACACGAGACTCTGTGTGATATGTGGCGCGGAGCTTCTGTCCGCTGCCTGTTGGCTTCCTCCCACGGTATTCCGGACACGCTGTTAAAGGGTTACTATGAAACGATGACCCAAACAGTACCAGCCACATGGAATCAATTGTCAATACTCACCTGAGGTTAAACTGATGCGTCCGTCTTTACAGCTACAGAACGGCCACGAATAGATCCATAAATAAACACACGTGTACCACACACAGACATAAACATTCGAACACCATTCAGTATTCCTGGCCCGCACTGACTTGCTTTCCTTGCCTCTTTTTTTTTCTGTCTGTTAAGGTTTGAGTCAGTGATTAATATCCTAAAATGTTTCTTAGTAAGAGGTAATGAGAGGCAAACAACAACAGAGAGTAGTCATGCCAGGGGGGCTGAGAGGTAAACAAATGTGGAGCACGGCAGAAGGAAAACATGAGGTTGTGAAATCATCTGCGGGGCTACTAGTTTCACACTATTGCTCAATCGAATCAGTGTGGATGGGCACAGTTACATCACATTGAACATGATGATATGTTTTCACTCATCTGTGTCACATTTTCTGTTTCTGAGCTCAGCCAATGACATCTTAGCAAGTGGATTTACCAGGGCTAAAACGATCAGTTGATTGATTGATTAGTTGGTCATCATCAATCAATTGTTTATGTAATTAATAAACTGACAACATTTGCTGGTCCCACCTTCTCACCTTCTGAAACGTGACTAATTGCTACTTTCCTTGTTTTATATCATGAGACATCGACACACGTCACTTTTTGTTTTCTAGAACTTCTGATGAGCTTTTTTTTTTTTTTACTTTTTTCTGACTCAGACATTCATCAGTTAAGAAAAAAAAAGACAAAAAATAATCAGTAGGTTCATTGATAATAAAAAATAATCATTACTTGCAGCCAGTGTAGCTACCAGAACACCTTACAAAGGCTAACAGGTAGTGTTCATCAATACTCACAGCTGCTTTTTAACACCCGTGGTTTGCCAGCGATGGTGATTCAGCACATCAAAGCACTAAGTGATATCAAAAGCAAGGGGGAGAGAAAAGGGCAGTTGTAAGAAGATACTGGATTAAAATCAGCTGGGGGAGAAAAAGGAAGGCAGAATATCACGCCACAATAAAAAAGATATAAAAGCTTGTGCTGGAATGTTCCCTGTGTCGGCCTGTCGGTCTGCCTGCCATCGTGTTTGTGCATCTGCCAGCAGCAGGGCTTTAATTATGAGGCCCAGGTTATGTGCGCTCGCACACACATATACACACACACAGACACACACACACACACACACACACAGGAGACTTGCGTCCCACATATCTCTAACACAGTGCCTCACAGTTCCGCTGACTAACCAGTGGCACCAGACTTTGGCCTGCGGCTCCCTGATTCCAGTAAATGTCTTGTTATGCAACTCCTAACGAGAGTCACCCAGTCTGAACTTAGAGCATTCTGGGTCTCTATTGCTCTCTCACTCTCTCTCTCTCTGTGTCTTTCTTTCTCTCTATCTCTTAATTTTTCTCCGAAGACAGTGAGCGGTTAGCTCCTTGAGGTTTTCAGAAAGGGGGGGGTTAGGGGAGTGGGGGGGTCCAGTAACCCTTCAAAACACAAAGTGTGGCCTGCTTTGTGCAGCAGCAGAAAACCAGCAATGGAGAGGCAGGCGGCGCAGGCAGGAAATGGGGAGGAGGGTGAGGAGAGCTCCTCCAGCTCTTTGCCTGAGAAACACAGCTGCCCCTCATGTCTTGGGGCAATGCCAAGGTTGGACTCCTCGACTGCCTCAGGGGGGGTGAGGTGTGTGTGTGTGTGTGTGTGTGTGTATGTGTGTGTGTTGAACCAGGAGAAACAGGACGACTGCTGTTCTATCCGGCTCCCTGTCCTACTAATACACATTCAGACTCAGAAACAAGCTTGTTTCTGAACTGTGATAACCAAATCAGCTTTGTGCTCGCTCAGGATTAGAATGCCTTAATTCTTAGCTTCTGTTTTTTCTTTAAGCTGTGTTCTTTGGGTTCATGGGAAAGACATTTTAGATTACGCTATGATGCAAACACAAAAGGAACAATCTGTCAGGAAAGTTAAAAAAAAAAAAATCAAAAAAAAATCAAAGCTTATAAAACAAAACGGGTACAAGGATACTGTGACATATAATAATATTCTAAATCTAGCAGCAGCTCATGTAATATTAGCTGAGAGAGTGTTGTATAACACAACAGCTCTGTACACTACAAGTTCTAACTGTTTTTTTTTTTTTTAGATGAATGCGCTCATAGAAGAATCCACTGGTGATCACAGCTTGAAGGTTATGAAACGCTTCACATATCCAGAGACTTCACGGTGTCAGTGTCACTCAGTTAAAACAACACAAGATGCTTCTCTGAATATTAATCACCAGTTAGGTCACTGTGATCCATGACCACTTTTTAAAGACAACGTAGATAAGCTTTGACTAAGATGCCAAGATTATACACACACAAACATACTCATAACCCGCACCGCCACATCACCCGTCTGAGCCTCTCGTCTCGGCGAAACCTACGGTGTTTACTGTAAGACTAAGAGGGATCAATGGGTGCATTTACATGGTAATGACCCGTGTGTCACCTGCTTACAATCGGCTCGGACCTACATGTTTGTCTGCTCCGACAGAGTTTGTTTTGAGATCCGTGGGAGTGTTTACCAGCGTAGGCTGAGGAATTTCAGGTCAAGAGAGCGCCGTGTACAGAGAAAACCTACGGCCGAATTGATCGCCATACTGACATCAAAGAGTACCTGAGCCATCCAGCTCCATCGGCTCAAATCAAATATTTATCCAGTAGTGACGTACGGAAAGTAGAGAAGTACAGGAAAGAACAGATTTTTGGCAGGAATGCAAGGCTGTGTGTGTGTGTGTGTGTGTACTGTATATATTGCACTGTACAACTGCATGGGTGCTGTTTGTGTTTGTTCCAGACTAAAAGCCTACTACATACGTTGACATATTCGACGGCGAAATGAAGACGGATTGACGGATGCACAATCTAACCAAATTTGAAAATCTACAGTTAGCAGTCTGCGAAAGAACAGGACATATTAGAACTAAATAACCAGAGCCGCATAGAGGTTTGGTGATACATAATTTGTGCCATCTGTTCTTCTTCCTGTTGGACGGCGTCCTGTGCCAGGGCCAGTGTCCAGTCCACTCAGAGAGCTCCTTCAAGCTGGTCCCACCTGGCACAACTGTCCTCAAAATTCACACTGTCACAGACGGCCCGAGAAGTGTGGAGGCTGTCATGACTCAGTTCAGACACGACCAAATGTGGGGGGGATCAGCGGCGCTACGAAGCAAGCTAGCCCTCGAACAATTACCGAAGCAGATAGCCTTAATCATAGAGTAATGAAAACTTCACACGCGTCGACGAGATCACTTCAGGGGGAGCTCCGTCTGTTCAGACGCACGGAGAGACGATTCTTGGTTAACTTCAGAGAGCTCGAGCTTGAAGTAAATTACTGATGTTTCAAGGTGTTGAACAATCACTGGGTTGGCTGTGACTTATGTCAACATGAGCTCCGTCTTACAGCACAAAAGAAGCCACAACAAGCTTCAGCCTGTATGTGACTTAACGCTCAACCAATGAAGCGCTTCCACAAACCACAGAACAGTTACAGTCCCCGTTCTGAGCTCTTTGTTTCTTTCTTTCTCTAAGTGAAGGTTCACAGAGTTAAAATATATATATATATAAAAAAAGGGTGTTTAGTTGGAGTGCTTTTGTGCAAATGTCTAAAGTCGTTTTGCAGAGGGCTGGTGCCTTTTGGAATGAAGTCTGCAACATAATTTACATATTTTGCTGTTTCCAATCAGTCATGTGACCTCCGTTGAGACAAAATAAGAGTGGATGGGAGTGTGGTTGAAGATGACATTTGGAATTTTAAAGCAGAAAACAAAACAATGCAGCTTTTTTCCCCACTGTGCAAGTGCTGTCAAAATTTTCATAAAAACAATCAAGGAACTATCGATGCGTTGTTGTTGTTGCATTTGTTGTTTTCAAAAAATTACATTTACATCAAATGGCAACAAAAATCACCAACTGACATCATCATCTTTCCCACATAGGCCTTCATCTCCTCATCTCCTCTCTGACCCCGGCTCATAAGTAAGCTCGCTCTGAAGAGACAATGTGCGATAGCCCCCCTGTGTGGAACCGAGGGGAGCTCTATGAATAACTCCCCCTCGCAGCAGTGAATGGCACTTTGCTTTCCCACAGTATTACTCAGTCTACACCCCCAACATGGCAGGATAAGCAGCAAGCCCAGGCAGCGGCGGCTGAGCGCCCCTCTTCTCCAAGCCGCCAATCACACAATAACTGTTAAACGGACGGAACCCGGCAGAGAAAAACTTCACTGTTTATTTAGGTGTATTGAGGAAGATAAAAAAAAAAGAAAAGAAAAAAGAAAAGACACAATAGAGACGTTCACGGTCTTTGTCAGTGTGACTCTGCTGCGTGCTTCACAGAATGTAAATGATCTGCTATTGTAGGTAATGATGCAGGAGACAATTAACTCACCGCCTTTTTCGCCTTAACTACACTCTGCTATATTATAACTTCCGAATTACACTGTAACCAGCGAGTATGACCAAGAAAGTGTCGACCACAGCGCGTTTCATAGTGATTGAGGGGGAGGCAACACTCCTTGACATTCCTGTGGGCCAACTGAAAAGTCGACATTCTCACCAAAAAAACATATTATATCATTTATAAAAGGAAAAATAATGACAGAGAGAATGAACATGATCATTTAAATTCAATACCAGCCCTGATTTTCTGTCTGTTGATAATCCACCGCGTACATGACTAACACTCTGTAGGTGTTGGCACACATTACTAATAGATTCTATATTCTTTAATTACATCCTAGCTTCATGGGTATGATCATTATTCCGGGGGTTCACATATTTCCCAGCACACGCACACACACACAAACACACACAAATACAGTGTAGGCACACCACTTTGCTTACCGCAGAGCAGTACAGGCACTGAACCATGTATAGTACAAATACCAATAATCTTCATAGAACCAAACCTACCTGGGTAGTATCACCACCCTTAGCAACACATGTGCCCAGTGCCTGCTTGGTTAACTGTGTGAATTTCACAACAGCACAAAAGGGGTTTTTCCACTCTCACAGTTTGACTGACAGGATTACGTTTGACAGCTTAAGAGTTTTGTGCTTTTTTTTTTTTTTCGAAACACTGACGTCAAACGGATGAATGTTGACCACATTTTAAAAAATGTGTTTAAAAAAAAAAAAGAAAAGAAAAGAAGAACCATTACAAATGTGGCAAAATATTAAAGTTGTAATTGGACTGATAATCTCTTCTTTTAATATCTTGTGTCTATCTGAATGAGTAAGAACTATAAAAGATAAGTGGCTGACATGAGTGTGTCATCTCTGCACATGACTCAAACATGAGAGTCTGCTCTGGAGGGGGAAGACAAAAAAAAAAAAACACTCCACAACTGCTTTAAATTTTCGTCGGCACCCCAGACAGCCTATAACAGAGGGAAGCCGTAATAAATCTCTCAATGTGCGACTACGGGCTCAATATGATTTCCCGCTGCGAGAGGAGAGACTGTCATCAATTTATTGTCAGACACCACTGAAACTATGTGTCTCCAAAGGGAGGTCTACGCCCTTCAATAGTGTTCAGTGGGAGGGCCTGTCACACCACATCAGAAATTTTAAGTCCCCTCTTGTGTAATGTCTTGGACAGTTTCCAGGACACATGAATGCTTCTGGTATCTCGCTGGTTCCTTACGACATAGACGTACAAAAAAAAAAAAAAAAAACTGCTTCTTTCAAAGCCACACACACAATCTGGAATATGGAAACAATATGGAAAAGTGTGATTGGGCTTTAAATCTACCATAAATCTTTAAGATAACAGCAAAGAGAACGGAGCTGTTTCAATCCAGAAAAATGTTGAGGGAGGCAATAAGGCAAACGAGAAGAGAAAAAAAAAACCAAAAACCCTGTTGAGTCAGCAGACTAATATAAATCACATACTGCAGGGAGAAGTCAGATGACTGTCATGGTCATGGTAGCAATTGGTCAGTTTACTGAACTGCCGTGGACTGGACGGATGACAATGAAAGGGAATCATGGTTTTCACGAGACCATGAATTTGGAGGAAACAAACAATTTAACAGTCGTTTAACTCCTTCATGCAGCTTTTGTTAATGTAAAACCCTTTGAGAAGAAAAAAAAAGAAAAAAAAAAGAAGGAGGGATGGAAAAAGGATGCTATGCAAATATCAGGAGTACTCCCTGCAGGAGATGTTGACAGCAGATAACACAAAAGGGACGGTGTGTTAGATGATGGAGATAAAAAAATAAATAAACAAACAAGCCTGACCAAGAAGCATTATATAGTTACAATAAACTGACTATGAAGCACCACAGACAAGCCCGAAATCCCTGGAAGGATATTACAGTGATACCACAGGAGATAAAAACATAACATAAAGCACAATGAAATCCCTGTGAAGCCACTGTTAAGTACCACAAACATGAAACTTCCCACTGGAAAAGTTTGTTCAAGAATTGGTACAGGGAACTGCTTTATAAAGGCAAGGCAGCAACCATAAGCCATTCATGGTGTGAACTCCCACCCCTCCTCCCACCCTTACACACACACACATACACACACACACACACACACAAACAAAGAATGACAGTACCAAACAAACAAAACAAAACAAAAACATAAACCTACCTTCCAGCCTGCAGAGCTGTTGCTGTCTCCTTTGTCCTTGAAATAAGGCACACTCTTCACCATCCAGTCGTATATCTGAGACAGAGTTAGTCGGTTCTCGGGAGAACTTTCGATAGCTTTGGTTATGAGGTCTGCATATGACATATTCCCCCATGCGTTTCGACGGGAGGAGCTGCTCTTCCTCTGGGCAGCGGCGGCAGCTGCGGCCGCGGCCGCCGAGGACGACGAGCCGACCGGGGAGGAGAGCAGAGACACCTGCTGCTGCTGCTGCTGCTGCTGATGCGGGAGTTGCGGGTTCGGGTGCTGCTGCTGCTGCTGCTGCTGATGTTGCTGCTGATGTTGTTGCTGATGTTGCTGCTGCTGATGCTGCTGCTGCTGCTGCTGCTGTGGAGGTTGCTGGTGGACGCAGTTCTCTTGACACTGGAAATCAGTGCAGAGGATGACAGGCTTCTGCTCCGTGAAGTCCTCGGTCTCCTCCAGCAGGCTGAGGTTGTTGATGAACTCGGCGTTGCCGGTGGGTTCCTGCTTCACAGACGGCACCGGCGAGGACGTGTTGGAATCGCCCGGGTTGATGAACTCCGGTCGGGGCAAGGGCCAAGTGCATGACCGGGGCCGCGACAGGGGCTCAAAATCCGGGTCGATTTCCACCAGGTGTGGCTGCTGGGCCGCTTCCGCCATGGTCGAGAGGTGATGGAGTCAAGTGTTAAAGTGTCATGTAAATGTGACCTGTCGCCCCTTCAAAAGTCGCAACTTCCACGGATGAAACGTAAGCGAACACAAGATAAATCTGTCCGGGTAAAACAGCTCCGCCTGGGCGCAAGTCTACACTGAAAGTCACATCCCAAGCCGGTAAAAATCGGAGTTAGCAATGATAAAAAGTATGTCTCTTTTCAAAAAAAAAAAGAAAAAAGAAAGAAAGAAAGTATTTCACGTGGAAGAAAGCTGTCTGAGTGCCCAGAGTGTGTTTGAGTCGCTGGTTTGTTTTTGTTATCCAGTCGTAGTGATGTTCCGTCTGAGCCCCGTTCAGCCTGTTGCCTCTGTGTGTTGTACAACATGTGAGGACTTACTGGAACTATCATTTGTCAGCTGACACCGCCCACATGTGATTGACAGCGCGAAACAGCCAATGAATTACATCCAAAGAGTTGCATTTAAAAAAAAGCTCCGTGTTTTCATTCTTTCGCCTAGTAAACATCTTAACCGGAGACCAAAAAAAAAAAAAAGGGGGGGGGGGGGGGGGGGGGGGGGGGCAAAAAACTTTACTCTGTCACTGTTGATCTCCCTCGGAAAATATTTAGGCTACCAGTCTAGTGATTAATTTAATAATTATTTATATTTATACATCTTTCTTGAAATGATAAATAATTATACTTTCCTTTACATCATTACAGTTGGTGGTGGGAGAGCAAAAACATCCTTGTCATTTCCTAATTTCTCACCCAACAATGTTTCTGACCAATCTGTTCCATGACATACATTTTGGATAGTTCAACCTAATATTTGTGGGAAATGAAATATAACAAAAATAGCCTAACAATTTTCTTATGTAATCTGAAATAGCAACCCATCAATACGAGAAGGCTCTGAGTCTTTCTACATCAGGCTTCACACCCCAGACACATCACTGCTGCCTGCGTTACCACTGGTGCTGCTATAGCCAGTGATAGATATACTGATATCAGTCTGAGTTGCACATAAAATAGTGAGTTTACAACCTATTTATACTATCTAAAACACCAAATAAATTAAATAAAACGCTTCACAACAAGATGTGACACACAGAAAAATATTACTATATCTTAATGGTGATAATAAAAAAACAAAGATAAACGTTAAAAAAAATTAAATTCAGATGCAAAGACGTGTAAAGTGGCGCCTCAGTGTTCAATTTATGCAACACAGTTCTGGGCTGAGCTGCAGGTGGTGGATGTTGAACCAAATGTGGAGTTTATTGACATCTCGTGGTCATTGTGAGGTACGACAACTAAACACATCCTGTAGTTCATCTCTTCCGCATTGAGGTACTCATTTTGCGTGAAAAAAACAACAACAACAAAAAAAGATTAACAACACACTAAAAGGCATTGGTTGACATGTTCATCATCACCACCACCAGTGTGCCGTTTATCCTGCTGATCAGCTGTATTGCGTTGTAATTATCTGCCATCAGAGGAAATGAAGTTATGATAAACAGCAGCCAGTCAACAGTCAAGTTAAAAAGAATAAATCAATATGGTTTTTAGTTTCAAAGATAAAAAAAGAGGAACTTGTGTCATTTGATTTTTTTTTTTTTTTTTTTTTTTTTTTTTACACATTTCTGTGTCATTATGGCACCAAAGTTTTCAGTAAACGTGTGGCTTGTTGTAACATGCCAATGAATTTCACAAAGAAAGAAAACGGAAGTTCAGTCAGTGAGGCATTTAACTCCCACGGCAAAAAAAAAAAAAAAAGTAGACATGATTGAATTCATCGGAAATTTAGAGATTGTCCTACTTCCCTTCACCATGCTGGTGTGCGATTTATTTGCGTGTGAAGTGCCACTGACAGGGTTGACCACATCTTGACTCACATGGGGGGGGGGGGGGGGGGGGACGTGCTGGAAACCTGCAGTACAATTAATGTTGTTCATGAAGATCGACAACACGATCTGTCAAAGTGCAGCAGACTACAGGTGAAATAAATCCTTCACAGACAGAATATTATATACCAGCTGGTCTGTAGTTTTCCATACTTTCTATTGTAGTACAGTTTTCAATGTATTTACATATCTTAGTTTATCATTGTTACATTTACGAGTCTATTTTTAATGTTGTGGTCGCATTGAATTAATAGTATTAGTGATGTTTTGTATGTGAATGGATTGTTTTTGGTTTTGGTATTTGATATCATCAACAGGATCAACAGGTGAGTTTGTTGGTAACTTCCCAGAAAACACTTTGCGGTTCGGAAAACGTTGCGCGAACGTTGTTTGAAGGTTGGCTGGACCCCACACAGTGAACAGTCCATGAGGATTTTTGGACACACACACACACACGCACGCACACACACACACACACACACTTATCCTCTTCATCACCTCTCTGTTTGTCTTCATCTCTTCTCTCCTCCACTTCATCACCTCTGTCTGTCTTCAACCCCTCTTCTCCTCCTCATCACCTCTGTCTGTTTTCACCCCCTCCTCTCCTCTTCATCAACTCTGTTTGTATTCATCATCCTCTTCATCACCTCTCTGTTTGTCTTTGCCACCCAAATACTACTTTCTGCTCAAGTAATTATATATATATTTTTCTAGTTTTAAAGGTTTATTCCACCCAAACATTGGTGTTTGCATTTTTAGTAATGCTTTGGAACTCTCAGCTCTTTAGGTTAATGCCTTTTTTTGTTCCTAAATGTTTAGCAGTTCAGTTTATCTGTCTGATATCAGTACAAATAATTTCTTCTTTCAGCCTTTTCAGGCAATTCAAGTCAAGTCCCAGCTTTTACAGTATTACAGTTTAGCCATCAGCATTTCTAGTAACATATTTAAATTACCACCTTCTTTAGGGAATGTAGTTCTGCTTACAATTTTGCCAGTTTTACATTTTTCAGCTTCCAGGTTTTTCAACAGTACAAACAATGAGTGTCAAAAAAAAATCAAAAATGTCTTTCACTTCTACTTCTATGATATTATCATTCAAGCACAGGTGAATTACTGCCACCTACTGCTCCTCAGGATTTCAATCAACCTGAATCATTGTACAGTTCTGCCCCACATTGTTGAAATTTGTTTCTTCTTCATAATTCTCGTGACAATAAACAAAAACACCTATATTGTGCTTTTTAAACATTTAAAAACCATGTTGTTCAGTTTGCTACGGCCACTTTTGGCTTCCTCTCACCTGTTCCTTGCTATGTTTGTTACAATATAAAATAGAAGAAGCACTAATAAGGTGATGTGTTTCTTCTGTATTTCCCTAGTGTAGTCACGGTATTTGATATTGATTTGGAGTCACTGAATCACATGACATGGAAGTATTGAATTTTCACTACAATATTCATATAAGATAGAAGAATCATTCAAATCCACTAAAAAGAGATGTATCTTATTTGTCCAGTCAAATAGTTAATTTCATACATTTTTTAATCAGAATTTTCACTAATATGGGCACGAAGGTTTTGAAAATAATGGTTTTGGGTCAATTCAAACAGTAATTTATTGATGATCCCTAAACCTTTTGGCAAGTTAACCCCCCTCTTACTGCCAAAACTGGGTCGCTGAATCTGGAGTGGCTGTCTGTCAAATATCCAACTCAAAACTAACTTCACCATGTTTTTGCAAATCCACATGCACATTTTGCAAATCAGTGTGCACAGTTTGCAAATCTGTGCTCAGAGGGATTTACACGTGGGTCTTTTTTTTTTCTCAGCTGACCCCAGACGGGGCTCCATATGTTCACTCAATTTACTTTGTAAAATAAATGAATACATAAGAATTCTTCTGAATCTCCATCTCAGTCCATTACAAGACCTTGTGTTAATCTGAAAAATCAATGTATAAATTTGCACCTGTCTATGTTCTGCCTCAAACGTTTATTAATTCAGCAAGTTTGAAATGGATTCTGGTCTCAAAATATCATGATACAGTGAAAAATAAAACCGTGAATGGAGACTGAGTTCTGTTCTGTCTGAGGTTTGTCATAGTAAAACTAGTAATAGTAAAAAAAAAAGGAAGGAATTAATATTTTCTATTATTTATAAGTAATATGAATAACCACAAATTCCCTTTTTATGGACTTATGAGTAATGTTGAATGATGGAATATAAAACAGATTGAGCTCCACCCAAAGATCAAAAACCTGAGTACACACAGATTTTTTTTTTACTGCTTTAGACACTCACAGTTGCAGTTTAAACTCATCCCCTTAAATCACACTAGCAAAAGGCATGCAGTGTGTAGCATTGTGAACAAGTATAGTTGGAATTCACATGCACATCATGTAATGAGTAGACTGTCATGTGACCAAGTGTCATGTGACAATCCATTAAAGGGACCTCCTTGAAAAATTATGGAAACGAGCAGCTCACATGTCAGTTCTTATGACTCTAGCTCACACACACTGTGTATTGCGCAACTTCACATCATAGAAATAATTGTTTTGCATTTGCTTTTTATTGTGTAGTCATGCTGCTTTGCATTACTGCAGTTACTGTATATATCCATATTACTCTCAGATACTATTCATTTGATAAATATGATTACTTTTGTATTTTCATCTCGCTCATCTTTATATCTTTTATACATATATACATTGTGTACATCATTTTTTAACCCAATTTATCCAGAAATCTTATTCATTGTGCAAAAACAGGGAAATCTTTTTCAATTTTTCACATTTTAAATGACACATGAGACACAATAACACAAGAAACATGAGCATGATCACATCTTGTCCCTGCACCAGCTCTCATGTTTCACTACTTGAATGTCATCTATTGTTTATTCATAACCTACACTCAACAGGTGTCAGGTTCCTGGACCTGGATGTAAGAGTATAATGGGAAAGCACAAGAGCCGAACCTTAAGCTAATACAGGAGCTACATCAAAACTGGTTGGAATCTACAATATGGTTCATGTTACCTGTTGGCACCCACAAGGTGAGTTCATGAGTCACACATCATCAAGTGGGAGTTTGAGTTTGTGTGTCTCGGGCTCATGGAAACCAGCTGGCAGTTAGGGAAGGGGATAGACCACACCTCTCAAGGAGGACAGTCAGGTAAACAAGTCCAGCACTGCTTCGTTCACTCCATCACACTGAAACCTACTCACTTATGATCTCAACAACATCCAGCATGGCCAAGATGGATACGTCAGGTAAACTTCAAATCAACTCCATGGATAATGTCGAAGGTAAATCATTTATTTGGTCTTTTAAAAATTGAACCTTACGCTGTAATGTTTAATTTTTAAACATTTTGATCAACTGAGTGCAGAGAGTCTCGATATTCGAAGGGAAAATCACATTCGATTATAGATATTGTTTGTGAACCCCAAGTTAACTGTTTTTTAAGACAATTCATCTTTAACTAAAGCTTTACATTACACAGACTCGGGTGGATTTGATGTAATGTGACTTCCCCTAGAGGTTATTTACATCATTAGTGACAAAATGTGCTGTCCCGCTGGATCATATTACTGTTTTATTGTGTGAACAGTATGACTACAACAATCTTCAGTTTAGATTTCAGTGCTAATGAGTGTGTACCAAAGGAGTCATGTAAAATATGAAAAATGAGTCCAATACAAGCTTTTTTTAAGTGTTTTTTTTTACTTCCTCTACAGATAAAAACTCAGGGAGACTGGGATTTTTTGGTTGGATGTTGGTCATCATATCCCTCATCGTTGTAGTACCACTCTTCCCTCTCTCACTATTTTTTTGTGTTAAGGTAGAGTATATTCACATTCACATACACTACTGATTAGGATTAGGAGTATTGGTGTCTGAGTATTGGTTACTAATTTGGCAGATGCTTATATCCAAAGCAATGTACAAGTGAGGTAGACTCCACATTACAATCCTGCAGTAGATCAAGGAGAACCCTTCAAAAATAAAAGCCTCAGCACCCAGTTCCACATGCCACCTGACACAAGTGCTACAAGCCTTGCAGGCGTATGAAGTGCCTAGAAGATTATTCCTTTTTTGAGAGAGATAAACCTAGAGAAGGATTGAGAGATAGAGAAAGCGCATATTAGGTGAGTAAGTGCTCTCGAAAGAGGTGAGACTTTTTGAAGACACAGAGGGACTTTGCTGACTGAATCGAGTTGTACACTAGTACTGTACAAGAGATAGCTAATTCGGATATGGTGTAATACTTTGAGTTTAGAAGCTTTTTAAAGATGAAGAACTGGAGGATTGTATGTAATTAAAGCATCTTTCAAATTATTCTGCAATTTTTCTTCCCCTGCAGTCAACGCATTGCTTTTAGTCTTGCATTCACACAGGGTCTTTTTTTAAAGCAGCGTGATTTACAGCATCTTTTTAGGAATCAATACGCTTTTAAAACTAATTTACAAAAAATATATATTATTGGCCAGTCAAATCCAAAAGTAGAATGTGCAGATGCTACAGATGTTACATTAAGTAGCTGTAAACATCATCACATAAGATGTGAGACTGAGTAGCTGATATCTGTTACTGGCCGACTACATCAGCAAACTGATATATTGGTGTGCACCACTTTGCATTTGGATTTGGTTCTCTGATGCGACTACATGTCATGTGACACACCTTTACTTTAAACTTTGTTTCTGGTATTCTTTGTTTTATTTGTATGGCTGGCTTTGTCTCTAACATGCAGATTGTGAAGGAGTATGAGCGAGCCGTCATTTTTAGACTCGGCCGAATCACAGACAGGAAACCTAAAGGACCGGGTACGTTTCTGATTTATCATTTACAGTATCCAGTCTAGGATAGTTTTCCAGAAAATTGTACCTAGTAAAAGTCTGCATAGAAAAAATTATTTACATACTATTTTACTATTTCCAATGAGGCTCACTCTAAAATCTTAGAAACTAATCTTTCACTGTTCTGTTTTCCAATTGGGCTGGATATCTAATAGTGAATTGTGAAAATCCTGTTCCAGTTTCCTGTTCCTGTTACACAATCTAAACAGATTGCATAAGCACCCGTGTACTTAAAATGGTTACAGAAATTAGTCTTAATTTCTTTCCAGGACTTTTCTTTGTGCTGCCCTGTACTGATAACTTTGTGAAAGTTGATCTGAGAACTGTATCCTTTGACATCCCTCCACAAGAGGTAAGGTTTCCTGCATTTCTTCTGTTTTTATGGTCTACTTAAAATGTGAGGAAATTATTTTGTATGTCAAAATCCCAGGTATCAGAGGCTCATTGCCTGCTGTTTCGTAGCCATTAATAATAAATTATTTGTAATCTTCCTCTGTGAATCCAACAGTCACAGTTTTTTTTTTTACCTCTCCAGATCCTAACCAAAGACTCAGTGACAGTGTCTGTGGACGGTGTGGTTTACTTTCGGATACACTGTCCCATATCATCTGTGGCCAATGTGTCCAACGCACACTCATCTACACGGCTGCTGGCTCAAACCACTTTGAGGAATGTACTGGGCACCAAGAACCTCGCAGAACTGTTGTCTGACAGAGAGGGCATATCCCTTAACATGCAGGTGACGATAACCTGTGTGATGTGGTAAGAAGGTTTATGAAGAGCTGAAGGCCAAGAGAGTAGACATCTTAAATTTAGTAACATAGTGATTTTTTTTTTTAAAGAAATAGCTGAATATAAAATCTAAATTCATTTCTGCTCTACTGGCCCCGGCATCCACTGAACCTCATTATCTTCCATTTCTGGTGCACAATTGGTCGATTTGAGACCAAAGAATTTGCAGTGAGACAAAACCAGGGGATAATAAGACAAATGACACTTGAAGTGTAAATGTTGAATTCGCTTTTCATGGTCATAAAAACTTGAAGAGAGAGGCAAAGAGCTGTTATTCTGACAAAAACACTGAAATATCATTGACTTAAAAGCTATTATGGCTAAGATGTGAGCAAATAATCATCCCTATACACCTCTAGCAGACATGGAGCAACATTTTCATCATGTTTCTAACCGACTGATAAATATAAGTCCAATATTCACTCTTTTTCACATCCAATTTTGTCTAAACAAAAAAATATCTTTGTTTATCAATGTTTAATTGTTCTGTCTTCACTAGCTGACTAACTTTGTGTAATGTGTGGGACAGTGACTCACATAAAGCAGCTGCTAGCTTTTGCGGAAAGCAGCGTTAAGAACAGTGAGGTGGAGTAAAGGCGCCACAAAACCAAAACAATGAGCTACTAGAGGCTAAAAGCTCCATAAAACTGAAGAGCTGCGTGTTAAGTCTCAATTGGATCCTCAATATGAGCTCTCTTACAATAAAAATAGTCATAAAAACTGCAGTAGTTGTGTTTTTAAGTGCCTGGAGCATTTCATTTACAATAGTTATCTTCAGGAATCTCTGGATGAAGCCACTGATCCGTGGGGTATTAAGGTGGAGCGTGTGGAGATCAAAGATGTGAAGTTGCCTCAGCAGCTGCAGAGAGCCATGGCAGCAGAGGCGGAGGCCACCCGGGAGGCCAGGGCTAAGGTGAAGAGGGCTACAGAAGATTGAATCTAACTTATTCTTGATATACTCCCCCCCCCCATGGAAAAGAAGGGAGGCTGAGGAGGAACAATTGGAGCAATGTTGTTTGTTTGTCTGTGTTTCAGATCATCGCTGCGGAGGGAGAGATGAAGGCCTCCAGGGCTCTTAAAGAAGCATCTCTGGTAATCTCTGAGGCACCCTCTGCCCTCCAACTGCGATACCTGCAGACGCTCAACACAATTGCAGCAGAGAAGAACTCTACCATCGTTTTCCCTCTGCCTATCGATATGATGCAGAGTTTTATGCAGAGGAAGTGATCAATTTAAATTTCAAGTCATATAAAAGTTACATTCAGTCAGATTTGTACCGTTATTGTAGTTATATTGTTATTATTACTGTTATAAGCTGCAGTGATATGGCCTTTGCATATTTACTGCTGATTTGCACACTGCACTTAAAAAATTAAATGTATTCTATTTTTACAACAGTAAAAGAAGAGCCCTATGTCCTGGCACCATATATATATATATATATACATATGAATGGCAAAAATAAAGTAGAATAATTATGTATTAAAATTATATCCACACCAAGTCTCACGTTTGTACACTTATTTTCTTAATGTGTTTTAATACTTAAATACAAAGTGCAACATATACAGTATGGACATTAGTGTCTCATCACTGATCACAAGTATTTTAACCAGCTAAGCTACAGTTGCAGTTCTGGAGGAGGACAAATAAATAGATATATGAAATGCACGAGAAATGTAAAAACAAAAAATCAAGCACAACAACCTTATAAAGACATGCTTTCATATAAACGTATCCATGTGTTTCTGAAATACTGAGTACAATCTTTACAACAGAAGTCCTGTAAACAATCAACAGAAGTACTAACAGCTACATGATACATCAAACTGCTCTGACACTGGATGTAAAACTGTAAACAAAAAACGCTTCTTCTTTTGTCGAACAAATATTCAGTAAATGAGTACTGGGTCATGTCCACAGGACACAGAGGCAATCAGTGCAATCGGAATACCTGATGGAGAGAAATATCATTTCCACTACCTTTCAGAAAATAGTAAAGAACACCAAGTTGAACATATTCAACTTACTGTCAGCATAACAGCAAATGCAACTCACCTACAACCAAATACCTGTTTGAGCAGATTTCCACATTTTATGTGTCGGGGGGTGGGGGGGGGGGTGGGGGGGGGGGTGTATTCTATCATTATAATAAAGTAATAATACTCCAATCTATTTCATATAATTGCTGACCGCTCTTTGCTCTTTAAAATATTTATACATATTCTCTACATCCAAATAATGTTGTACAAAGGATATCTTGTAAAACACACGGTTGAGCTTGATGGTTACATAAACATGTGCGTAACTTTAAAAAAAAAAAAAAATACAACTAATACAAAATCCTGTCAACCAAGTTATGGCAGTTGCTTCCCTTTGATTAATCCTAATTTGCCTGAGATTATTCTCTACAATGAGAAAATGAGGTAACAGCTTGCAGAGATTCATTCTTATTTTGATTAAATTGATCAAATTTAGGATTTTTTTTCCTCAACAGACGTTCTGCGAAAAGTCAATTGGCAGTACAAACGGAAAGTTTGGAAGCCATAATAGTGTTTTCCATCACGTTAGCTCATGAGTTGTTTTTTTTCTTCCTGTGGTGTAATCCAAGCAACACAGACAACATCTCAGTTAATCAGAAATTCAGAAAACAGCAACAATGCCAGTCAGCTGCATGAGCGATGATAAGTAACACTTAAAGAAAGTGCAGGGAAATAAAAAATACAATTGGTAATGTTAAACTGTACAAATGGAACATAATGAACAGATGTTGGATTTTAAATGAGTACAGGTTCATACATTTGTGACAAGAACTGCGGTGTCTGCACCATTTATGGCTAATTTTGCTGCAATGAACTCCAGAGATGACAGCTACAGTACATGGACGTGGACTCTTGTGCACTTTTGTTCAGTAGGAAATGGTAATACTGTCTTAAGGGGCACCATCTCACATGAAAAATATGAGAGAAGTTTCTGTGTGAATTGTATAATTATGTACTGATCTATTATCTATATTGATTTCAATAGATCCTGCTCTGATTGAATAGAAATAGGAGGTAACTTGTGTTGCCCATTCACCCTTCTGCGTCATATCACCACACTGTAGCTAATCCTAAAATAAAGTTAATTATAACCGGAAGACAGAACATGCTTTAAAGAGAGCAATACATGTACAGTTTTTACAAATGGAAATCAATAATATAGTCATACTTTGTTGGCAGTTCAATGGATTTATGAGTAGTTATGTTGTTGTAATCATACATTTCGGGTCGACGCTAATATCTAGCTCTTGATGGAGAAAGTAGGGTGGATGATTGAGGTTAAATTGGCTAGGTAGTCACTCATACACTCCTGACATATGAAATATTTCAATTAGGACTTTGTGATTTTACTCAAAGTATTTCCTGTGCCTTGACAGACGTTGCTGGTGGAAGAGAATGGACGGCAAAGGCGCTTCTTGTGTTAGTTGTTGCACTTTTGATGCTCGCTATGTCTCGTACATCCATCATCCTGAGCGCTGGATGAGAAGGTGAGGAGATGGAGATGGAGGCGAAAACATGGAAATGAGGCACCGTGAGTCTGATCCTGCTCTCTGAAGTCTACAATGACCAGGTCTTTCATCTACTACAGCGTTGCAGTGCATCTGTTTCGAGGGGTTTTCATGTAGGATAGAAAAAAAAGTGGACAGCAGAGAATTCCCTTTGAACAACAAGAGGTGTGTATCATTAATACAATTCTTTACGTCAGAGATTAAAATTCCTTGGATTTGGCTTTGGAAATGCATCATATGGGCTTCAGGCATTTCCTAAGAGACAAACTAACGTGAGTCTGTCCATCTGTAAAATCCTACACTTTAAATGGAGAGGAACATTCAACAAATAGTTAAAAAATAATCAGGGCGTCCAATGCCAGATAAAAGAAAGTGTTTGATACAAGAGCTTCCATTGAGAATGTCATTGATGGTAGGAGTGTGGGCGGGCAGGTGAGCCTGGTCCAGAGGGGGGTCGATGGATGGGGGAGGAGCTGGGGGACATACGAGGGCTCAGCTCGCCTGTCTGAAGACGCCACAGCAGTTCCTCATTGGTGCGGCTCAACCGCTTCTTCTCGTTGCTCTCCTTCTCCACGTTCACTTGCAAGTTGGCATTCTCCTCCGAGAGTTGCCTGATAAGAGACATGCAAAAGGTCAAACGTAAAAACCATGAACTAGCGCCGCATTCCTTTTAAAGATTGAAGTCAGATATCCAGCTGCAAGGCTACAGTTATAGATAAAAAAACAGGAAACCAAATTGAAACTCTGCAATATCTCCTTTGTCGAGTGTAAAATACTATTTAACTTTATATTCTAGGTTTAGCTGTTTACCACAGATGTGTTGAAGTAGATTTGGGGGGTTCATTTTTTGGAAGTGTTTGTTTTTCAGAAAGTAATGAGGAAAAAGTGGGTGAAGTGATACATTCATTATGTTTTATGTATAATTAAATGCATGGCCACAGGATATATTTTATTCATTATGTTTGTGCTTGTTCTAAACTCTTTCTCTATTATTCTGCAAATACAGTATAACCCATCCTATTTGAGTTGTTAAAAGTAATTATGGGAAACTTCTGATCATGATCTAACTCTTGAAATGCATTTAACATACTTTTTTTTTAATAATAATTCAGCATTTACAGTGCAGGCCTGACACCAGATAACTATATCTTGTCCATTTGAATGTTCAAGTTGAAGGGACACTACATTACATTTTTTCTTGTAGGAAGCATGGATTTCCATTTTTTTCATCATGTCACTATGAGGGTTCAGAGAGTCATACTGCAGTGACACAAACTAGAGCTATATTTCAAACTTTAAAGTCACTGCAACACTGAAATAGTAGAGGAAGAAGAAGAAGAAGAAGAAGAAGAAGAAGAAGAAGAAGAAGAAGAAGAAAACTACAAACAACATTACTAGATACATTACAATAGTAACACATCCAGAGACGTTAAAAAACAAACACATTGTAATAGCAAGGTATTATCACAATGTTACCACAGTAACAACTTTATTTTTTACTTCTGTTCATTTGTATTTCTTTTCTTACAGTTGTATAACTTTTATCAATATTAGGAGTTTAAGCTCATTTAATCTTACTGGTTTTAAATCTGCATCAGAATGCATTCAAACAAATCTGACCTGGACACAGCAAGGTTCTTGTCTATTCGTTCCTTCAGGTCCTCATTCTGCTGCTGTAACACCTGCACTCTCTCCTCCAGGTACACGTTCTTTTCAGCCTGCTCAAAAACAGAGAGGAAAATGTGCACAATATTAAATTCTTCAAATGATGAAATCTGTAACTAGAGAAACAGGGCAACTTGCACAAACAAACAAACAAAAAAAAGATCTGAAGGTTTCCTTTGTTCCTAAAAAAAAATGAGAAAGAAAAGTCAGAAATTTTAAGCCTACTATTTTCTCCAGTTCTGTAATCTTCAGTTCCTGTTGGTGGATTTGTTGATTCTTCATCTCCAGCACTTCTTTCAGACTCTTCAGGTCCTCCTCAATGTGTTTATATGGTGCCAAAGCATCCTGCAAACAGCAGACAACTTCAGCGAAAACTGACATCAATCTTTAGAGCCAACAACATCGCAAGCAAACAAAATTTCTCAAGATTTTTCCTGTCATTGTCACCAAAGCAGCAAACATATTTCTCTGTACTGTATCATGCAGCAGTTACCACTATCTGTTCATCTGTGCTCTTTCGTAGAGCTTCTTCAAAGCGCTTTGCTCGGTCTCGAAGGCTATGGTTCTGAAATGTCAGCGTGTCCACCTGATCCTGGGCAGCAAACAGACATTATGAACTTGTTAGTTAATGTCACTGAGCACAAAATGTATTTTTATATCTTTAGAAAACATAAATCATCAGGAGGAAGAGATATTAACCTGCAGAGACAATCTGATCTTTTCAAACTCCTCTTCCAGAGACTTCTTCTGCTGCTCGTGGGCCATCTTCAGATCTGACGCATAAAAAAACAAACATTATAAGTATTTTGATCTACAGAAGAGTGAGTAAGTGAAGGAGAGTCATTTTACTGGTTCATACTTTTCACAGTCCTGGCATGCTCTTCCTGCAGAGTGGCCAGTGTGTCATTGTGAGCTGTCTCCATCTCCATCAAGGACTCCTCATGGTCCTCAAACATCTCCTCAATCTGGGCCAAGAAAACAAAAATGTAATATAATTCTATTTTACTTCTAGTTGACTGTACACCCAAAGTTTCTCATCATTGTACTAACAGATTTGCTTTTAAGCTGCTAGTAGCTGATGTATACGGAGGATATTTAGAGTATGTGAGGATGAGCAGAGTTTCACTGGAAGTTTTATACACAGCAACAGCAGTGACATAACGTCGTTAACTTCTCAGTGGATGAAAATGACACACCTGCTCCTGCTGTCTGACCCGCAGCTCCTCCAGCTCGGCGCGTTGTTGGGCCTGCAGGCTCTTGGACTCGGCCGTGTGCTGTGCCTTCAGCCGCTCCTCCAACGCTCCCAGCTCCTTTTGCTGCTGAGCACGCAATCCCTGCAGCTCAGCCTCAAAACGCCGCTCCAGTTCCTCCTTCTCCTGCTGCAGTTGCTCCCAGTGTGCAACACTGAAAGCTGGAACACAATGACGAGGTGAAGTTTCCTTGACTAGGCCCAAAATTTGGGTCATGGACTAAGTACAAAAAAAGAACTGTGTCTCAAGAAGATACAGTAAAATTAATTTAACTCTTTGTTTATTGGTTTGTTATCATTACTATTGTATTGTAATATCTGGATGTTGATATATATACGATGACAGCAGGGTAGCATTATTACAGTGTCTGTTATATGGTGTACAATCTTGCACTAAATCCAGACTTTCATCAGCAGAGTGGAGTCCCTGGGGACACATGTTCCTCTCCGTGGTAGTAGTTCTGTATTATACATGATATGCTGTGAGGTAAGAGTGACTCACTGCACTACTCCCCGTGGTGCCATATTTGTCACGCTGTATCCCACTTACCCACTTCATCCCTGATCCTGGCGAGCTCTAGGGACAGTTCCCTCTCTTTCACAATAGCACTCTCATTCTGAAATGCAAACACATACATACAGCAGTGTGAAGTGAAAAAAGCCTCTGAACAGTACACATGGATTTCATATAAACAGCTTCAGCGCTGCTGTAACCCAGATAGTCAAATGAATGTGACAGTTCTGGCACAAGTCTGGTGAGGCTGGTGAAGAGCAGAAGTGAGCCATATGACATTACAAAATTCAAAAAGAGCTATTTTTGAAATTGTTATGTACTTAGTTGCCAGTTTATTAAGTACACCCAGTTAAAACCTGTGCAGTCTAATACTACAGACCTCCAAAATATCTTTCCTTTATGAGGGTTACACTTTTTAATTGAAGCTGTTTTAAAGACATTGTGGTTTAATCTCATGATGCTTGGAGGATTCTGTTGAATTGTACTGTGTTATACTAATATTTTGTCTACCTCAATGAAGGAAACACCTCTCAGTGACTTTAATGTGACACTGTTAAACACTTTTAAGATTATTTTTATGGCATTTTTTAATTTGTAAAAAGGAAGGCTGAAACATTCCTACTAGATATTTTAGTGTTTTTCCACCACACACACACACACACACACACACACGGTATGTTCATATAGAAAGCAGCCTGACAATCTTTTATTCTCACTGTGCCTACGTTTTTGTAATGGTGGACCTTCATCCTTATACAGTAACAGCACAAACACGTTTTAACCAATTAGCAGTAACCACAAACCAAACCTTACCTCTAACAAACCAAACACCAGCACTTTCTACAGTATCTCCTATCTCTGAATTTAAAAAAATATAACATGTTGTCTCTATGTTGACATAAGATTGGCTGAGCCCATGATTCAATGACACACAATGACAATAAAAGCTCTCTATGTGATAATTTGCCACGATTTCAAGAAGCCACAGCGACATTCTGTTGCACTTTTGATAATGTTAGATGATGAACAACCGTGTGCTGCCTGGTGCTCACAAATCACAGCGGATCAAGCAGTACACGAAGGAATGGTAGTTCATTTCATTTTTAGCATTTATGTGCATTTCAGACAAAAAAAAAATACGCACCACTTTCTGTGTGGTACTACAATTTTGTGTCAGTGCATCATCTTAAGCTAAAGTCTTCATAACATCTTGCAAGAGTCAACAAAAAAAAGAAAGAGTTAGAATTTTACTACGAAAAAGATGCCACTTACAGTTCAAAGGCTTCTCCAGTATCCACTGGGGACTCATCATGATGTGACACCCTCAAAGCACATCTTCCTCACAGAGGCAGACACGCCGTACACTTAAATTACTATTGATCACAGCTCTAAAAACGCAGCGAGATGGCTACACACATTGTTGCTTCGAGATCAAGCGAGGCTCACGGAGCTCATGTGCTCATGAGGAACAAAGAGAGTAAGAGAGCAGAGGGTAAAATATGTATGAGATAGTGTACGGTATGTCTGGGCAGTAGTGATGTCATCGCCCTAAAAGGTTGTGCTTGGAACATACGGTCATGAGGGAGAGACCGCAGTGACCTCATGAGGGATGAAGAATGGTCAGCAGCTTTTTTTCATTGCTTACTCTTCAGCTCCACCTCTGCTCCTACCCATCATCCCCTCTGTCCTGCCCAGACGCCCTCACACTGGGATCTCTACGGAATTACACAATGTGACCTGCATCTTAATTTTCTCATCTGATGTTGATCCCTCACCAAGGCAACATAATCCATTTTTAGGGCTGTTGATTGTTTTGTAATTCTTGATTAATCCTTTGGTCTGTAGCAGGCAAAAAAAATGTGAAAATGACCATCATAAATAACCAGAATGCCAGATGTTATATCTTCAAATTGCTTGATAGGTCTGACCCAAAGTCATAAAGCAAAGGATTTTATATTTACAATGAAATAAAACAGAGAAAAAACAGAAAATCTCCATATTTGAGAAGCAAGAACTACCTAATGATTGGCATTTTTCATACTATAAATCACAAACAATTAATGGATTATAAAAAACATGTGTTAATTCTGTAACAATCAAACAGCAATATCAATTTCACCTAAATACAGCTTTTTATAGCAAGGCTGCTCATTCTTGAGGAGATAATGAGTTTATTAACATCTGCACTCATGTAATCAGTACAGATTCATGTTTGATGTTTTTGTCCTGGAAAGAACCACACTCTGTAACTACAGTATGGAGACCGAACACGTGACTTCTCATAAATGAGAAATGCAGCGCTACCAGATAAACAAGCGCATCCTAAGCGTAACCAGCGTACATGCAGTAAGGACACAGGACAACACACACACTAAAATAGAAGAAAAAGTGTAAGAATACAGCACAGCAGCAATAGTGTGTTATGTAATATCCCTGCAAATCCCTGTAAGAGAACAGGAAGAGGGACAGTGCGACAGACAAGCCTGCTTTGACTCAGCATATTCATGCACAGCTTTCCACTTTCTCCACTGGCTCTGTCACTAGGAAACAAGTGAATCTACTGCTCACATAGACAGAAACACTCAGACAGCCCCCACCCACCCATCCCCACCAGCAAACACACACATGCGCACAACCACACATACATAAAGGAATCCTCGGTGCTGAAACAAGCCCGCTGCCTGCAGAAGATGCTGGCTTTACCGTTTGGTCCAGACAGCGCAGAGGGAGGAAATGCCTACAGCAGCAATGGCCCATACTATGCTAGCAGACAGCAGCATCCCTGAGCCGGCTAGGGAGGCAGCAGTGACAGATGCAAGTGCCAGAAAGATGCAGAAAGAGAGAAAGAGGGGGAGGGAGCCGAGCGGAGGAGGAATGAGAGGGGAGGAGAGACGGGAAGACCGAAGCCTCACCTCGTTTCCTGGTTTGCGACCGGCGTTTATCCCTGCTGGAACAAAGACTGCCAGACCCAGCCCAGCTCTGCCTTGCCCACCCCTTAAACCCCCACCAATACGCTCTATATCACATTCACACGCATGCAGGGAGCAACACACACACACACAGGCAGGCACACACATGCACACACACGTACGGTCTTTTGCATCTCTGAGAAAAAAAAACGGAAAGAGTGTAGCAGGAGAAGATGGGGGAGGGAGGTGATCAATAAGTAGCCAATTATCTGCTTTGTTACTCAGCACAGGGATGAACAGCTACATGCAGGCATTTCCATATACACAGAACACACACACAGACACGCTTAATGGAAATTAATTCATTCTATACAGTTCTGACTGAGGCAATAATGCCCAAATAATAACTTTGGATATTAAGTTTCTTGAAAAAAAATCTAACAGCTCAATCAACATACATATGAAACACCTAAAATCTGATTATTCTCATTTAGTAGAAAATTGGTCCTTTCACTGTTGCTTCAGTCCATCTGAACACAATTCAAACTTCATCAGCATATATTGTCACTGCTTAAACACTCTTTAAAATCCAGAGTTTAGAGACATATGACCAGAAATGAACATAGTAGTATTGCTGTTTTAGAGGATAGAGGGAGGTGTTCAGAGAGAGATCTGAGCCTACACAGACCTATCAGAGCATAGGACAGCACAAATAAAATATTTTTTTTACCAATATTGGATAACTGACATGCTATGTTCCATCAAAACTAGACAGGAAACAGACAAACATTTAAAGCTGTCTATCAAGATCGCCTGTAGTTTACATTTGAAAATCCTTGATGGATCATTTAAGACACGAAACACACACACACACATACAAAATCTTAACAAAACACTCACACTGCCCAATTCAAAACCACATTTAATGACCATTCTTAAAGAGGCACCCTGTCTCTCCAGTTCTCATTTGCAGATATATCTCAAATGAATACAGTACATTTCAATGTCGTCAGACCTTAGTGGGTATTCCGCTCGTGTCTGACAATCAGTCAAACTAAAAGCACAGCCAGGCTGAGGCAGGCAGCTCTAATCTCATTAATCATATCCCACTGTGGAGCAGAGCATGTGGGTGGGGCTGGGAAATGGATGAAAAAGAAGCAGAGGACCAGGAGGAAAGGACAAGAAACGAGTACTTCATCTAACTTTGAGAAGCAGAACATAAGATGCATAAGAAAGAATATGTTTGACTTTTGTTAGCTGCAGGGATTGCCTCGCGCAACAGGAGAATACTGTGTTTACATCCCACTGAGTCAACCATCCAGCAGCCACACAGCTTCTGTCGCATGCATATCCACATACACTTGAATGTATAAGGGGCTTTAATGCACCAGAAACCAATTCTTTTAGTTCAAGCTTGAAAAAACCTTTTGAAATCTGTTTTTACTGAATATGCTGCAGCTTCAAAGTCATTCCCCAATATATTCAAAAAGCCACCACAGTCAGCCTTTAAAGCAAGTGACCGGCTTTGTGAATAAAGTAATACTAACAACAAAAGCCAGATGCTTACAGGTGTTACTCGTACAAGTGGAAGCATCGCACTTTGTAGTTGCATCCTGAAGCCTGATGTAGCTTTCCCTTTCTAGTTCTGAAAGATGGCCGCAAAAATGAATTATCAGCCACATTAACCACACTTTTAAGCAAAGGATGGAGGTTTTGTGTGTTTGCACGAGACTAAATGATCACGTTTTTGCCTGTTAGCTTAAAATTGTGAATGCTTTGCCAACTATTTTCAAGGCACAACATTTTTGTGATTGTGAACGCTTTTATATCGCTCTTAAAGTGGAGGCAAGACCAAGTCAACCCTGGTGAGGTCCCAGAGCTCTGCTGTAGCCTACCTTGTGACAGAAGTGCTGAGTGGTGATGGTGAAAACGTCCAGGCACAAGGAGGCCTTCTTTAACTGGGCCTGGAGGCTCTGCAGCTGCAGGTCCTGCTGCTCACAGCGCTCACGGAGCTGCTGGATCAGAGCCCGGTCCAACTCCTGGACCCTTTCAGTCCGAACACCACCATGGACCGCTGCTGTCCGCCCACGAACTGCAGGAAGAGAGAACACAGGGATGAACAAAACATACTGAAATACTTTCAATTATAAGAGACTTGATGAAATCATATGTATACACAATAATTACTCATTTCCTAATGTGGAAATAAGACTGGTAGTACATCATCAACAATTTTGCTGTAAAGTCATGTGTCAAGGAAAATTTCTCAAGTGTCAGAATTTGCTGTTTTTCTACAGCATTTCTACAGCTATTTTATATGACGATAAATTCAATATATTTGGGTTTTGATTGTTCTGACAAAACAGCGATCATGAAATGTCACCCATGGTTTGGAAAGTTCTGCTTGTGTTCAATATTGCACTACTTTTTAAAAATCATTTTTGACATAATTTAAACAATGATAGGAAAAATAATCAACAGCTGAATGGATAATGACTATAATGATTAGCTGCAGCCTAATTAGCTATAAGTGAGTTACACTGCAAATCATTTTAATTGGTTTACTCTCTGAGATTGTTGGTTTATATCCTCCCACATGCACTAACAGTCTTTCCAACTTACTGTTACTCAAGTCTGCTTGCTGCTCAGACCAATCAATGGCTGTTCCCTCTCTCACCTCAAAAAACTCCCACTTTCCCAGTATGAGTGCATTATGTGTGCAGTTCTCCTGCTCTGGAACTCTACCAGCCGATATTCCGTCTGCCTGCTCTCTGAGTAAAGGATAAAATGCTGACTTGTTGTTGGCAATCTAACCCAGCAGGATTACTGCTGGAGGAGCCATTCTAGCATTAAAGCTACTGTAGCCCGTCGCTATGACAACAGTGGGCTGCCATGGGTCTTGTAATGAATGTAGAAGAGAGCAAGGGAGAGAGAGCGAGCAGTACAATATATATATATATATATATATATATATATATATATATATATATATATATAGAGAGAGAGAGAGAGAGAGAGAGAGAGAGAATGACATTTTAAAGATACAATACATGTTGAAAATGTTGCACTTTTGACGACTGCTTCCTGCTTTTTCACTACATTGGACCAAACCTAAGACACAATGTCTGATCAATGTGTACACAGTAATGTCACATGTACACACACACACACAACACACACTGTAATGTGATATGTAAAGTCTTACCAGGGGACTGGGGCTTGGGCGAAACCACTGCAAATCTTTTAGGGGAGGACTTTGGTGGCAGCGTGGCCTCTGGGTCCTTCTGCACCTCTTTCCGAGAAGCTGTGTAGTAAAGAAGTACATAACTATCTTTTTTATAATACAAACAGTGGAAGAGCAAAAAAAAATGCACCTTTTCTTCTTTCCCTCATAAATATTATGCAAAATCAATGGAGGGAAGTTGCTTAGTCCATTTAAGGTACTTTTTTCCCCTCCATTGTATACTACTTTATGCTTCTACTGCTCTGCCTCTAAAACTATGATAAACTTTGTTACTCTAAGTACATTATGCTGATAAAACGTCTGTACTCGTATTTGTAATATAGTATTTTTTACAATATGGTATTGCTGCTTTTACTTAAAAGATATGAATACTTCCATTACTGTTAGCAATTTACACACAAGAGTACTTGTTGTTTATACTTTTCCCTAATCTCCGATCATTCTTTAAAATATAAAATAGTAAAATAAGACTGAAAAATCACACTGTTTGGTTGAACAGTAGACTTTGCTTCATTTCATCAGTTTACAAACCAAACAGGTTGAGAATCATTGGTGCAAACCACAAGTGAGAAAAGATAAAGTGAGGTACAGTGTGGTGTTGTGACCACTAGCTGGAGTTGCTGCTCCACTTCATACAGATTCTGTGGCAGGAAGTTCAGTCTCTCATAGTAATACACTCTGTGACCACTGGATGTTGCTGAAACATCACACTTTCTGCAAAGATGCCAACACTGGCACAAAGGTGCACTAACTAACAACAAAGACGCCTACATCAGCAGAGTATATGCTTCTGTATCACTGCTGTGACGCAATGCTAGGCAACATGGACGATACATTACAGAAGGTCTCAGTTCGGGGTAAATAATCCTTCATTCCGAATTTCTATTCTTCAAATGTTAATCCCCTAAAGGGAAAGTGAGATGAACAATGGATGCTAAGGACACACTCCATCACAGTGCCCTAGAATCTTCATCACTGTAAAAGAGCTTTGTAGAGACATTTCTTTATAAAAATAGCTGTAGTTAAAGACACTATAGCCACTGAAAGAAAAAAAGAATGTTATCCGGCTCAGCCTCATGTTCATCTGGCTGAGTTTTGCAGGCTTTATTTTATATTAAATACAGCAATACTCATTTTGTAAATGTTCCTGTTTTATTTGTGAAGACCAATGTGCTGTTAATTCTATTCATTTTAAGGCACCTCACGGAGGCAACTCAGTGTAACACTGATAACTATAATTTACCATTTAATACACACAATAAAAAGGGTATAATGCTCTGACAAAGAGCTAGTGGATGAAATGCTAGTCATGTTTGTAATGAGAGTCAGAGCATTTACCTTTGCCTTGAACAAACAGATTATACAAACAGCTTTAAAGTTGTTTTTTTTTTCTCTCAGATTGTTGAATACCAGTCAAACATTTGCACACACCTTCCCGTTCACTTCAATGAGAAGCTGTGTGCAAACGTTTGTCTGGTACTACAGTTTACATTTCAGTTCAGGTTTCCCTTTGTTGAAAACCTGATAAGAAAGGTGAGACGTCAACAAAGCAATTTAAACATACATAAATTTTACGCTAGCTTGAGCATCTGACCTATAAAATCACTTCTAGACCGACGCTCTAAAAACATCAATTTCCCAATTTCTGTTTTATTCACTGTTTTATGGTCAGTCCACTTTTAGACAAAGTTACACTCAGTCCGTCAGCATCTGTGAACTATTTTAACTGTCTTCACGCTCCATTACACAATTCGGTTACCTTAATAAAGTAAAAAAAAAACAATTTCAAAACAGTAATTTCTGTAAATTATATGCTAAAGGTGTTGTAATACTGTCATTACAGGGACAGCAGTTTCCTCTGACACTTGCTGTGGAATGAATACCAACAAGTGAAGTCAAGTCTATGACCAGTGCTGACAGCAGTCTGTTTTTACATTCTTGCATTCCACCTGCCACCACCCTCTGACACCCTGCCAGCGCACATCCAATCTCATGCGTGGTCATGTGATCAGCAGACGGCGTGACCTTGAATAAGGAGGTGTGGAAACAGCTACAGTACAAGTATGTTGTTCCATGAGACAGCACCAACTCCGCATACGCATGTAATCAAAAATAGAGCAGTGGATGCTTGTTTCCACGCGCTGAGTGTTGCTGGGACTTACCGAGGGGGGAGCAGTGCTGTGGTGGCAGAGAGCGTCGCTGCAGGCTGGGGGCGTTGGGAGGTTGAGGGCGGCTCTGACCATAGGAAGATTCACTAGGGGCAGCTGTGGCTTTGTGGAGAGGTGTGTCATCGCTGCCACTGCTGGGATCTGCAGAGCGGGAGGGATGTCAAAGAATAGAAGAATGAAGGCAGCGACAGTGGATTTATCAGGTTTCAAATTTAGCGTATCTACATGTTTGAACATGTAAAAATATGTTCTATGTTTAAAAAAAAAACAACCCACCCTCATTTTCTCACAACCTGAAATCGATACAGTAGCAGGCATGAGTGAGTGGTGTAAGTGTTGATAATCATTTTTGATAGATGTGACAGAGAAACTAAAGGGCATTTTTAAATTTGGCTTATATAAATACAAGTTAGCATAGTTGCCTCACAGCAATAAAGTGGTGACTGAACCACACACTGACCACTAGCTTACATCTCAGTACATTGAAAAGCATTGGGCTACATTTGGCTGCACCAACTGCAAAAACTACCAATACTTGCAATTTGTTAATAATTTTGTAAGATGTTTCCTGGAGAAGACTGTGATTTGGTATTAACATAATAAAAATTTGTATGCAATCTGACCTGATAATTATGCTCTTGATATTATATATCAAGATACACAATATTGAGCAAATGCTGATAGCCTGTTTGAAAAATGGAAACCAGTGGGATGGTGGCAGTACAGCTTTCATTTGGCAATAATGGTAATTTCATTTTTAATTTTTCATAATTTTGTAAATTTATAGTGCCATGACTGTATAAATATATTATCTGGTTAGATGTGAAACATACTCATTTTCGCATGGGAAATTAAGAAGTACATACTTTGTCCAGAATATCCTCACCAGTGACATTAAAACTAAAAGGATCACGGGATCCTTGATACAGCAGGTCAGTGATTTTACTATTGTGTCTTTCTTTTGTATTTTAAGGATCAAATATCAGGATATTACTACCTTTCCTAGGAGAGTATTTTTTTTCTTAACCGCAGAAATTCACCAGGACTAGCAAAAAGCAGAACGCTGAAAACATTTTAATTATTCATAACAGCTGTTATTACGCCTCTAGCTCTCTGCGGAAATGAAAGGCTTTGATTCATAGACAAACTGAGGCCATAGCAACGAGTAGTCCAATGGAAAAACATCACCAAGAACAAACATTCCCTCCATATGAACAGGAAAGGCTTTTATCAATATATTAGACTATCCAGCATTTGTCAGTAAAAGTGAAGAGTTGCAAACCTGATAGCTCCAATTACTTATCATGAAATATTCAACTCCTCAATCAATAACAGTGCTGACACACTGAGGTAACTCAGCACTCTGTCAGAGCGAAGAAGAACAGGCTCGTGCCCTTGAATTAAAGTAACACTATTCGGATAGGAGATTCACAGTCAACGTACAGCATCTAGATTATTCAGAAGACGGTTCAAGGTGCCTGAAATCACAGATAAAACACAGAGCTGTTGTGCTGAAATATATAGTACACTGACAGTTCCAGCATGCATCGTTAATATCTTTAGACATCCGGTGAAATCAAACTTTTAATCTAATGGAATTTATGCATGCAGAGCAAAAAGGAATTAATAAAAAAAGGGCAAACACTTAAAAGATTTTTTGCTTTAATGTTGATGCTTACAGTAGCTTCAAAAGCTTTTTGACAGTGTATCACCAAAAACACAAAATCACTTCTGATGTCAAAATGCTCCACAGACTGTGTGAGATCTCCAGTGGGAACTCACTGCAATAGAGTGAATATACCTGAGATAGTCAGCAGCCAAAGCCATTTTTTTTTCCAAATGCAGGATGGACCAGGAATCACACTGGCTGAGGGAGATGACTCGAGGCTGACTCATACTGGTAAATGATTGTTTCTAGCCTGCATGTTCAGAACAAATCCTTCTCCTGCTGCCAGCCTCCTGTGATCAGTGATAAGTGTTATACCAGCAAGAGGCAAGAACGACTCGACTCTGCAAGCGACTAATTCACAACTAGCGAGAAGAGGCGGGTCAAGAATACATACTAATCTGTTTGCAATCAAGTGTATCCTTCACATCCTTCCTATTGCATCTACTGAATATACAATTGTCATATTGTCCATTTCCTAACAGTCTCCCTTAAACTATTAGCATTTCTCAATGAAGTTTATTTGCCTTGGTGATTTAAGTTTTTGAAATAAAGCACCAGTCAAAAGTTTGGACACACTTTGTCATTCAAGTGAAAAGGTGTGTCCAAACTGGTGCTGTATACAAATTCAGAAAAGATATCATAAGAATAACGTGGATTATTTGTAATTTATTCTTTTTGTCAGATTAGTTTGACACCATCCTTTTTTTATTTGCAATTTGGAAGTGGCAGGATTACAGATGTGACACGAGAAGCCACAAAGTTTCAATCTGGATTTTAGTAACTGCTGTAAGAAATAATGATGCACATTGTGTGAGATCATATCGATCAAGCATCATTTTAGACAACAAATGACTTTTTAATTGGACTGAGAAGCATATTTTTTAAATTCTTTGTGAAAAAGCCGAAAAAGAGTAAAACTACAGTAAAAATGTGCGCACCGTTACACCTCCGTTTTCTTTTGATCACCTTTTGGGAAGATGAACTAAAAAAAACTAAAAGACCCTTTCAGTCATCACTGTGGTCCTACCTACCATGTCCTCCTCAGTGTACCTACCACAGTGATTTTTTTCTCTTTCATCTACTGTAACTATAACTCCACCCTGAGTGTTGACAGTCAAACTGTATCTCCAAACATGCAAGAATCCTGCTACTTGCCAGCCAAGTAGCGTACAGCACAAATGACGCATGAGCATACTGAGTGCTCATAAAAGGGCTCCCACCAAGTTAACTGGACAGATGAATTCATTACACCATCAGCTACTCTTAAGAGAACGTACTCACTCCCAGTCACAATGTTTTGCTGGAGTGCATCCCCGGTGAATGTGGTTGCATTCGAGGCATACGGCGGCATACTAATAGAGTAGCGCCGTCTGAGCCAACAGCCTGAAGGGAAACATTGCCATGCATGCTGCCAGTCATGTATATGCCGTCTGAGCTATTCCCAACTGATTTACTATCTGGTAGTCACCCATCTATTCACAGCAGCATAACTAGAATTACATTTTTTTTTTTTTTGCTGAAAAGAATACACAGAATTTGAAATTGGCTTACAAATTCTTGATAATGGAACAACAGATCCACAGACGCTAACAAAGACAAGAATGCCAGTAAAACACAGATCAGGCCACACTTACATGACTGCAGGTTATCATCTTGAGCTGTGGCTGTTTTTTGAAGAATGAGCGTTAAAAATGGTACGAAATAACCCAGCAAAGTGTACATTGGAGCCTTGTTTGAGGGGACGCTGAAGCGGAAAGAGAGATCATTATCTGGCCTGAATGCACTAAAAGGTTGAGGAGGGGATTCACAGGCTGGTCAGAGGTGACCAGGGTAAAATCAGCATCACAAATTATGCAGCCATACCACACCCTGACTCTCTTTTTGACACATACTATAGCTGCCGCCGGCACCACTTTTTCCATTTCAGAGATTATAAATAGGAAAGAGGAGACTGCTGCAGACATGTGAAGCAGTTACTAAGGCAGAGGCTGGGGGGCGCACCCTGCAAAAGACAACAGCTGATTTCATTTTTGCTTCCAGTCTGAGGATCCTGCCTGTACCAGCAGCAGCAGGTCAGTATAAGACAAAAAAGTGGTGAGCGGGGAGAGTCAGCAGTCAGAAGCTCCCCAGCTGTCTACTGAAACAAATGTAGTGACACTTGAGCAGAGGACAGCATTAACTCATCATCACGTCTGCCAATCAGTGCAGTCATTACAGATGCCACAGACCCACTTGTGCTTTTAATATGCTCGATTTTACCAAGAAGCTTTTCTACAAGTATATGTTTTAGATGGTTTAAATACATTTTTATCTGATCTGGATCAGTTTATATCAACTAAGAGTGATTCCTGTTTGGATTTGCCCCCCATTTTTAATTGTATGTCTAACCATTTTTCAGACAATAAATGGTTTCAACACATATATGCTGCTTATATCCAATAAATGCTTTCTCTGTAATCATTTTCTTCTCAGCTTTGTTTTCTTTCTCTTTCTCTATTAAGTGCAGAGATAATCAGTTTATCAACTGAGTTTTACACACACCGCTGATTTCTCTAAATGAAGGCTGCAGGAAGCTTATGAGAGGCGGCGTCAGACCGAGCACCAGGATCTGATCTAGATAAAATGCTGCAGTATGCAGGCTGAAGAGAGACAGCAGAGGGAGGAGATGAGAGTGACTTTTAAGATTTTTTCATCAAAGCTTCTGTAGGGCAGCAGCTTTCAGTGCTGACTTGTTATAAATGAATGAAAGAACTAAAGGAAGCGAGTGGCCGTTACTATAGTAACTGAGGATAGTAGGAGCAGCCACTACTGCTAGTGAACTAATGAGGAGATGTATCTGGGATAAACCATAAACGTGGAGTATCATTTTAATCAGATTGAACATTATCTGCTTGATGTCTGATGTATGAGACTCTCTTTAGTCTGACGAATGCTAAGCTGAGGTAGACGGAGCGTAACTCACGCTGAGAGGGTCGGCAAGGATCGCTGTGACTGCTGTCGTAAGATTGGTTGCTGGACGCAGACGAGACACTTGAGCTCCGGACGAAGCCGAAGGAAGCCAGACGAGCAGCTGGCAGGGCAGAGAAGCCTGGAGGACGGAGACCAGACTGGCCTGGTTTGAGCAGGAGGCTCTTGGGGGAAGCCTCTGGACCTGACCTCTTTTGCTCTCCTAGAGGTAGATGGGAAAACATGCGATATTACAAGGAGCAGTGGGTGAATCATAATTTAAGACCTGATCATCTGTTTCAGATCTTGTCATCTAATTACAACAGAATGCTTTAAGTCAACTTGGAAGAGCAAGAATCAACCTTTCAATAAAGTTCACTGACTCATTTTTACCAGTAAAGTCCCTGCCAGCTCCGAGCAGAAATAAATTCAGGCTCATAGTTTTAATCAAACTGTAGCTGCAGACTTAGTGAGTCTGTAATGAGAAACCAAAACCCGATGTGATTTTGTCTTCTGATATAAATAATATCACTAGTATCTTGAAAAGGAATATTCAGAGAGCTGAGTCAAATCTGCTGTGGGAGTAAAAAAAAAAAGCTGGCTAGATTGAGGTTTATGAAGTGAGCAGGTAAAAATATGCAATGCAAGTTATTAGGATATGTGAGTTACGCTGATATCAAATACTTTGCACTTCAAAGAGTTTAGGTGCCAAAAGCCAGGCCTCATCCATAAGCATGACAGAAAAAAAAAAAAAAACTAGGATAGGATAACTTCTCTGCAGCTCCACGACAAGGGGGTGTGCACAGAATAGAAAAGTATGCAGAGAAATGTCCTATAAAATTATTTTCCCATAATAGTTTAACACTTTTATTAACAAAATAAGCATAGATGTAAACAACATGCTAAATGAGCTTTTGTGTTCCCTTATTTGAAGTCAGCAGAGTGTTTGTCCTATTACTAAAATTCCTCTTTTAACCTGTTAGGACAGCAGGAAGCCATCTCACCTGTTGGGTCCTGGTAACCTTGGGTGGACGCTCCAGCTGCCTGAGCAGACTGGCTCAGGCCTTGTGCTGACCTTTGACCTGTCTGCTGAACTCTTGTCTTCGCTGCAGGCTGCCTAGTAACAGCCCCTAACCCCAGCTGAGGTCTAAGAGCTCTAGGGGAGCGGTAGACACTGCCTCCGTCTTGGGAAACATGCTGTTGAGAGACATTACTAATTCAGTCGATCAGTCAAACCACCGTCACAACAAATGTGATTTCTTCCGACAAAATGAGACGAGATGGAATACAATGGTAAACAAATGATTTATATTAAAACTGCATAAAGCACGCTCTCTGTTGTCAGAAAATGAAGTAGCAACAGTTGCACCCCAAGAGCATCCCATCTCCCACACAGATTTGTTCCAACAGTCACAGAGAAGTGAAAGTATCCAGTCAATATCTTTCAACATTAGTTTTTTTTAGTGCCAAAGCCCCTCTTTTTGTTTCTTTACTTCCTCCACAGCTCAACAGGGAAACACTGTCTAAGGAAACACAAAGAGGGAATTTGATATATAAAAGACTGTTAATGTGGCAGATATGACTAACTCAGACTGCTGAAGCCTTTTATAAGCTTCACATCAACTTTTAAATGCATTTTTGCACAAAACAACAGTGGACTCTGTGGATTATGGCCCCAATCATTGAAAACGCATTAAAGTGAGGAAAACCTGTTTCAGTGTTCATATGGGCATCTGACTGTTGTTTTAAGACACACTTGAAAAGTTGTGAACCTGTCCTTTAAGAGGTCAAAAAAGAAAAAAAAAACTATTATTTGTAATTTTCATTTTGATAAAGCTTCAACCAATAATGACATGCAGCTCCTTCATGTGAACACATTAAATCAAAAGAACATTTTCTCACCTCCTGATGATATTTCTCAGTCACGTCCTCACGTGAGCTGTCCGACTTCCCACTCAGAGTATGAGAGCCTGTGCTGCTCGGAGGCTTCAACCCCGTCCCAGCCGTGCCTGAAGGATGGTATCCAGACCTCTGCATCTCCTGTCGATATTTGTCAAACAGCAGGTTGGAGGAACATAGCACCGGTGTGGCTTTGGGTTGAGGACCAACCTTTGGGTCTTTATGAGCTGGTGGGCTGGAGTACGAAGACAGTCTTAGCGGGTGCGTAGAGGCTTCGAGTGGGGCATCTGAAGTTTGTGGTTTTGCTTGAGGATTCTTCCGAACATAGGTGATGATTTTTGGTCGGACATTTTTGGGTTTCTGAGGAGGGGAAGACCTCCTGGCTTCAGGTTCCCTCTGCTGAGACATGACGGGTTTTGGGATGCCACTGCTCAAATTTGTCTTACCTGGTGGTTTGATTGTTTGACTTAAAACTCTCTGAGGGGAGCTGCTGCGCTCCAAGCTCAGTGCCCTGACGCCCTGCACCTTGGCTGGAGAACCAGGAGGTCGTCTCTTGGGCGAACAGGAGGTAGTTTTGGGGGAAGAAGGAGTTGCTGGTCGACTAGGGCTTCCCCATGGCTTCCTCCTCTCCAGACTTGAAGAGCTGGAGTTGACAATGTTCTCAAAAGAGCCTTGCTTTTTTAAAGTGTTATCAAAAGAGAGCTGCTTCTTTAAAGTATTCTCAAACGAAGGCTGTTTTTTAACACCCTTGTCAAAAGAGTTTTGTTTCCTCATTGTGTTATCAAATGGTACTTGTTTCTTTATGGCTTTGGATTCGATTGATGACTGAGTCCCCTTTGTACCTGTTTTGGGTGGGTTGTAGTTCACATCGGGGGCCTCATCAGCTTGTGTGCTTTTATCCATTTTAGTGTTGCTTTCTTCTGCAGTGGGTAAAGCCTTATGTTCAGGGCTTCTTCTTCTATCACACCCTCCCTCTAATGAAACCGTATTCCCTACTTTATTTAGCTGGTTATTGTTCTTCCTGTGCTCGTCACTGACAGTTTCAATTTGCACCTTACACTGAACATTGCTCACTTGTGCTTCTGATATGACATCCTGTGAGTGAACCGTTGAATTCAAATTCACATCCACGTTTTTCGGATGCGTTGTGCTTTTTCCAGAAATGGCGGAACGGTGTTCAGCTTTTCGAGAGGACTTTTCTCTCTCAGAAATAGTGTTGCAAGTCTGGGAAGCTAGAGTCAGGTCCTCTGAGATGGTTGAGTACGGACCAGAGGCAACGTGCCAGGAGTCTGTTGTTTGTGTCCTGCCAGCAGTGTCCATAGCAGTTGCCATGCTTGAAATGGTGGACAGACAGGAAACAAAGACATCAGTTTCAGAGCTTAACTCAGCCCTGGACTCTTCTCTGCTCTCAGATACATGACTAGATTCCTGTTCACTGGCACCATGCGGAATAGTCTTCCTCTCTTCCTCGCTCTTTTTATCCGTCGCCAGTTTTACTGTGGCTTTGCTGCATGAGGAAGGCTGATCTTGAAGCTCTTTACGTTCCGCAAGCCCGACAAAGTCCTCTCCGTCATCCACCAGGTAGGCTTCCAGCTCCTGACACTCCAACATCTCAAACTCAGCCAGCTCGGGGTCATCGCACTGGGAGTCCATACCCCAGATGATGACCTTGTCTTGGTCCGCTGTTTCAGTCGTCAGCCCGGACAGAGTGCTGGTATCACCTGTCCTCCTGCCATCCTCTGTCCTGATATCGTTTGCATTGGCATCACCATCAGCCAGCTCGCCATCCTGCCGGTTGTTATTGCTCAACTCCCCCTGGCCGAAGGGCTCGCACATTTTGGAAACAGCTCTGAGTTTTACACCGCTCTCAAGAGCACTTTAAAAATCAGTCATCCATGACATCAATTACCAAACAGTCTGTCTACCCATCAAAGAGTCTTGGTGCACAGCAGGAGCTTCGAACTGATGTTCATATTTCTTTCCAGTATGCCAGTTATCCCAATGTTGAATATCATGTCTAATTTGGAAGATGACTCTTCATGGCATCTGGGTTCCTTGTCCTGTATAAAAACAATAGATAACAAATAAAAAGATCAACAAAATGACAGATAACTTGACAAGAAAGTGTTTAACATGCAAGCTCTTCTAAAATCCAACAAAATACAGTAAAAACTTCATTTTCAGTCTACTTTAGTCTGTCACTATGGATTGATAGATAATCCTTTTTTTATGAGAAACCCTGGAACATGTCTACATTATATTAATTTATTGTTTCAGAGCCCTGAATGAACTATTGTCAGGAGGCCCAGAATTTCTAGCACTACCTGTGTGAGAAGGCGCTACTTTTCAGTCCTTTTTAAAATGCAAAAGCTTCTAAAATGTATTTAAAAAAGGACACTTTGTTAAGGAAATTAAATCTCGTCTGGCTTCTCCCTAATCTGAAGTGTATTTTACACCATGTAACTGAATCCTATATTTAACAAATGAAACAATACAGTCTATGAGTAAGGAGTCTAAGGAGTAAATCAGGTCACTGGGAACAATGTGACGCATGTTCTCACATCTGTGTGACAGAATGTCTGATTCGGTTTCAGATGCCCTGCATGTGTGATTGCATAGCTTTCAAACAAAACCTTACAACCGGGTCTGCGACTACTGTGGCAGAAAGGAAACTAATGTGACAATGAAGATTTGGAAATGTGTCTTGTGGGGCCACTTGTTTTGTGAAGTGTTATGTTTCTTCTTAACTGTCACTTTCTGAGATTGTCTCTTTCAACAGTCTCTACAACAAGAAAACTTCCATTCTGCGGCAGTTCTGCATTTCTGTCATCCCCAGCATTTATCCCTTGGCATCACTCATTATGCACTGTTGCATTCACAGTTAAAATACTCATGTAAACACACAAAATGCTACCAATCCCAGAACATATATAGCAGCATGTCACTGTTTAACATGAGAACATCTTTTTGTTGTCCTTGCAGAGGAGCTGTGTGGTTGTGACACTGACATGCTGTGCCTGTTTGCTTCCAGATTAAGCTTTGAATGGGTTCACATTTGCAGTGTTTACATGTGAGAACATTCACGATGAGCCACATGTGAACTGTTGAGTACTACTAATGCTCTTTTCCTGAGGATTTTCCTGTGGTGATTTGACTTTCTCTGGGTGTATTTTATAACTTCTGCCAGTTCCTGTCACATTGGAGTGCGCCATTAGCCCCATATCAAGAGATCTTTTCAATAAAACACATGAGGAACTTGTCAAAGACCAAATTATACTGCTGTGGAAAAAAATATGCCAGGAGTCAAGACCATATGGGACTGACTGGCCCAGCTGAGATCATTAGGGGAACTACTTTGGACGTTCAAAGAGCTTTCCACTGTCAAAATACATTTTAGGTCTTTTTGCACATGGACCCAAAGTCTGGTCACTCATTACTGCATTTACTAATTGCTAAAACCACCCAGTGATTATTAGCAGCCAGCAGGTGTGTTCTACTATTTAGCACAGAGGGTTTCTGATTAGGCCCATACTGTAAATTGGAAGGAACCAGCGGTGCTTCTTCTCCGCTGCTTCCCTTCATCTTGTCAACTAAAAAGCTTATAATAAAGGAGGTCTGCAACTGACCTATTTCCTGAGTGGACTCTTGTACAGCACAGAGAGCTCTGACAGACCCTCAGATCTCAGGCAGCGTCTCTTTCTCACAAAAGCATCTGCACATCAAGTTCCCAACCTCGCCCCGTCTCTGTAGTTATTCAGCTTTGGTTATCAAGTCAGCAAGGTGCCATACTTTTTAAACCCCCAAGTTTAAAAAGCACCTGATGTCATTTCATTATTTTTCACTGAAGTAGTCATAACTGTAGTCATAACTGCTTTGATAGGTTTTGGGTCTAGCTTCTCATTTCATGCCACAAAAACACAAAAACAGAAGGAAGCAAAAGCTATTTTATTCCAGTTATGCAGTAATATTTGTTAAAAAAAAAAAAAAAAGGATAGCACCAGGACTGAAAATAGAAGTGTGTTTAGACAGCTCAGGGCAAAAGCAAAGTTGAACTGGTGAATTCTTTGTTTGTCTGTTTGTTAGACTCATCGGCTGATTTGCATGAAAGTTGACCGACTGCTGCTCCACCTCATGCCTTCACTCCACAGTTACTGTATCTCCTAATAAATTCACTTCCACAGCAGGGAACGGCATCTTAATTCCCTTCTTATGAAAATAGGAACCGTGTTGTTGTGTGATAATAAGCTCCGTGCTTGGAGCAAGGGGGTGAAATACTAATGACTTCAAAAGATTTAGGCTACACTGTGTTTTCTTCTTTACTCAGTTTTACTTTTTTCTGGAGGTGCACTTTATCATAAATGCAAAGAGAGTCTCAATACATCAATTTCTGTTTTTTTTCGCAGTACAGGCTAACACACTAAGCGCTGTCTCAGCACCTGCACTGCAGAACAGAGACCAATGAATCAGGTTCTTTACACCTGCATCTCCCCTGCCTCCCTATCAGGTACTCTGTAAGTCTGCCGCTGGTCGACCACATAAAGCCGCAAAACTCCCTCTGGTTAACCGAGTAACGGATGACGCTTAGAGAGAGATTCTTATATCACACTGACAAGCGATGACAAATTGGGAAAATTAAGTTTCAAGACTGATGCTGCAATCTGGTGACAGGAAGAGTTCTGCTGCAGCCATGATTGTTTCACCATCCCTTAAATCGATTTCTGACTCCAAATTGATGCACTGCAGACCACTGCAAGGATACAACAGTAGTGTACATCATATGACACACATCAGCACATTGCTCAGTTCCCAATAGAATGGTAAACATGGGAAAACTCAATGATATTAGGAAGTGCAAATGACAACAAATGGAAGTTAAAGAAACAAACTTTGCTTGCTTCAAGTAATCTAAAAGAGATTAGATTTTTTTTTTTGCCCTACCTGTCTCAGTTTGGTGAGCGACGGTGTTCCTGCTCAGTGCATTTCATCATTTTCTGCTTCACAGTCTCTCATATAAATGAAATGAAAGCATTACAGAGATAATTAAACTTGTTAATTTATTTCAACCTCTTTCTCCTCACAAATCTCTGGAGTGCTGAGCATCATAGTACAGGCAGAAAAGAACAGCACGCTTTCACTCTTACTGACTGAAATAGTGCAAGTAGACTGAGTGACTGAAGTGATTTTCCTCACTTCCTTTACCACCCCGTTTTACCATCTCCACCCACCCACCCACACACACATATACAAATATCCATGCAGCCTGTCACTGTGATTTGAGTTCATTCCTGCATTGACCCTGTCCGCCTCTATCCTTTAGTTTCCCTTTGTATTTTTCCATCCATGGTTTCCCCGCTGCTGCAACAGCTGATAATGTTCCTGCTGTGATACCATCATGGCACGAGCGACATTGAGGAAATTTATGTTCTCCCCAACAACATGCTTCCCTGAGCATGCTTCCCCATCCCCCCATTGTTGAGCAACTCACCCTGCCACCTGCCTCCTGATATGCAGCGAGACCTTCATCAGGGCATCTTATGAAATCTGTGCATCTTTGCACAAGTGTGTGTGTGTGTGTGTGTGTGTGTGAGTGTGTGCTGAAACAACTTGATTCTCTGCGAGATAAAAAAAAAATCTTTAGATCTATTATACTGTAACAGGCCAATTTCTGAAGCTGAGCCAGGCCGTCATTTGTCCACTAAGCTTCACTTGATGCTTAAACTCGAATCCTCATGAAATATTGAGGATGAATGAAAATGGAGGCACCAGTCTCCCTCCCACTTTAACGCTTCAGCGGCCCTGCCTTCTTTGTGTAACCAACCAAAGCTTACAGAAGATCTCCTGTTGTTGTGACTTAGCCAAATTGAAGCAGCAAAGGTGTGTGTGTGTATATATATATATAGATATAACAAGGCACCCCAAGCACAGAGGCAACATGCATCCCGGAAACATGTTCATGTGACATGATCATTTACATTTACCTCATGCAAATGCAAAAATATGCAATATTTATGCCTTTTGTTTTAAATGAGTGTAATCAGCAAGCTTCCACAGATATATAATGAAGGCCTGAGATGCTGTGCAGGCCCCCACATCTTACATAATGTAAAAAAAAACCCCACAATCTTCAAGTCACTCCAACCGCACAGACAGAAAACAGTCACTTCACTATTGTTGGTGTCCGTTCATTTAAAGCATGCTGCCTTGTTCCTCATTTTACAGTTTCTAAGTATAAAGTACATCAACACACATGTTCCCTATACAGAACGAAACAGAGGAAGCACAGGCGGCTCTGCTCTCTCTTTGCATGGAGGACACTAGAAAATAAACATTAGCAGAGGTGAAAAGATACATAATGCAAGGTCTGACCCCAACACACACACACACACACACATACAAACACACACTTTGAGGTGAGCCCACCTATAGAGAGGTTATCTTTTTTTTTTTCCTCAGCTTGACTGTATTCAACAGCTACACTGTGATTTGCACTCCTGGAAATAATTACACAATGACTTGGAAATAACAACGTTAGTATACAAACAGGAGCAACAACAGGATCATCTGCAGTCTTTCCTGCAGATGCAGCAGTGTCAATAAATCCAATTAGGACCGCCGTTGATCTGAGATTGAGATTGGGAGAGAGAGAGAGAGAGAGAGAGAGAGAGGGAGAGGGAGAGAGAGACAGAGAGAACAGCCGTCCTCCACGGTGTGAAAATACCTTACCGTTTAGGGTTCAGGTAATCCGCCGGTGAAGAGCTCGAAGGGTAAGAGAGGAAGAGGAAGGAGGGACACATCCAGCTCGAGCCGTGATGAAGAGGATACAGTCTGCAGCATCGCTGGAAAACAGGGAGGAGAGGAGACTCAACGCCCATGCCAACACAGGCTCAGGTCGCCCCCTGCAGGTCAAACCTTCACATTTATTTCCCCATCATTATTTAGACCAAAATATATTCAGTAACACACAACAGCATCAGTTTACACACAAAAACTTTTTTTTCTTTTGATAAAAAGTAAATCCAGGCCTATATGTGCTTATATTTACCTCCAGATAATATTATAGCCTCTTTTTTAAATTGTTTTATCATTTTAATAAGAGCAAAAACGTCTTCCAAATTATAAAATATCTTATAAAATCCAATTATTAAAAGTAACTAGATAAAAATATACAACTCATCTTACTTTTCTTTTGTAATATGGAAATACAGAATATTTTCATGCATTGTGAATATGATTCTACTGAAAAACAGGAAAATGTGCAGAAAACAAGCAGCAATGTGATGCCAACAACATATTTGACATTACAGTGGGATGTATGCGCTTGTTATCATTTAAAAAAAAGGCAAAGTCAGTGATTTTAAGTTTCAGCATTGTTTATTTACAGCAGGAACCACAACCATTGTCAAGACAACACATGCTCATCAGCTGACTTTCACCACTCATATACATAATCACTCATATATACATATACACATGTCTGTAGATGTATATATGTATATCTGTAAACATGTTTATAACTTAGCAGTACAACAAAAAATCTACATCTTTTTTTTTTCAAGCTTCAGAAAATTTAGTGCAGCATGCAAATGTTTACATGAAACAGTGTCATGGACAAAAAAAAAAAAAAAAAAATCAAACTTGTGGTTTCACTGGTAAGGATGAAGTGACATGGCTTTTAACGTCACTACAGGCGCCATAATGAAACATACATCCAACTCAAAAGGGAGATGACATTCACCTGACGGGCGTCTCTTTCTTTCTGTCATGCTTGCGACAGAAGATTCTTATAGATTGAAAGCGGTTCGCTGGTTTACTTAAAGACAAGCAAAAAGTTGCAAAAAAAAAACCCAACATATTTACAGGTGAAAATAAAACGGCAATAAAATGCTTGAATCGGGTTACGTCACAGATTCAAAGATCTCTGACTTTAAAAGGAAAGCCAGTTGCTGCAAGGACAGAGAAACTGAAAACAAGCGACATCATAGTGTGTAGTGAACATTATTTACAAAACAGAACTGTGGACGGAAAATTCCTGTTCTGCAGCACAATCTCATTCGATAATGTCGCTTTGATATCTTAAAATGTAATAAATTACATACATTGTATTTATACAAAGCTATCCTAAAACTTGTGCTTCAATTCTATCTTTTTTTTAAAAAAAAAAAAAATCTATACCAACTATGTGAATAAATAGTGTTTTTTTTTTTTTGGTGTATAATCCAATTAAATCCTACAGAATTTATCTTGAGGTTACATCAATAGTTTTTCTCCCAATGCAACGTAAACAGCTATTTCTCACCTTGTTTTGCATTTCCACTCTGTAGTCAGCACACATACCTCCATATGTCACTGTGAGGTTTTAGCTGCCCAGGGAATCTGCACTCACTCACATTCAGCTTTCATACCCATGCGTTATTAAATAATGACGGGCAGAGCCACTTTTTTAGATATACTGTACATCTAAACTGCTTGTGGCAGTTGCAGACAGTGCACTTTCTGAATACGCAGTTTTGGCTTTTTTAAAACTGAAAGCGAGATGCTGCTACAGAAACCACAAGTGTTCACCATCTCTTGTGCTTCGTTTCTATTTGGATGTATGCAAACTAAAGAGTGAAAATGCTCCAATAAGGTGAAAGTTCTCTTATATATTAAACTTTAGGCTTTTCAAAAAAAAAATCAATAGTGTACATTATATACAGACAATATATATTTCACAATGCTGGTGAGAGAGTAACACTATATCTCCAAAGGCATAACATTCATTTTAGAAGGAGGCACTTAAAAAAAAAAAAAAAAAAACATAGAGTCTATGCTCTGTAGTTTCTAATAAGTCCATTCACATTGGCAGCTTTTTATCTCTTTGGCTGAATGAGACAAGTGCAACTCCCTGATGGAAACATCACTGCTGTATTTGATCTCTGGTAAATGTGCGCTGTGCGGAAACTCTCCATCAGCGAAAAAAAGACAAATTCACCTCTTATCAACTCTTTCATGCAGAGAAATACTGATCACAAAGTACTGTAGCAGATTATTCAAAAGCACCGTGCTGCATTTCTTTGAGAATATACTCTTCTCTATTTCCTCAAATAACCAAACGACACATGGTTTCAACACGCAAAGTTACGCCTTTGAGAAGAAATGACCATGAAAGAGTGACGTGTCACAAAAAGGCACTGACGATGCAGAAATTCTCAGATGTGTTTGAGGATCGTTATTTCCTCAACATATTATTTTTAATGAATGTAAATCGATTACAGTGTGAAATAAAAGGGATGTGGATTTATAAAAATAATCTCTCCTGGGATTTGGACACAGTATCCAGCACTGTGCCTCATACCGCACCAAGACGAGCAACAAACCTTTAACTAGAACAGTTTGCTAAATATCTGCAAACTTGCCAAAATAAATAATGAACCTCATTCTTTTTTTTTTTTTTTTTGCAAGTTTTGTCTTTTGTAATGTTCTTTATGTAACCGGCCAACAATTCAACATGTTGAGCAATCTCCAGCTAAGAGAGGAGTAGCTAACAGATACTGAACTCTCATTAAAAAATAAGCTGAGGTCAAATATGCTATTGCAAAACAAAACAAAAAACAAATAGAGGTCATCATTCTAAAACACTGCAGATTAAGCAACCTGCAAAAAGTTTACTAGGTAAATGTAAAACAGATGATTTGATAAAAACCTCAAGTTTTGTTAAAACTACTTGTGCTTTGCCTTTGGTTGCTTTCTACACATTTAACTGTGTTTGCTGAAATTGATCTTATCAAAGTGCAAAACATATTAAAAAAAAAACTACCTAGAAAACAGAAGTCTGAGATAAAATCTTGGATTTCAGCAGTAAAGAAATTCATCTTGTCTTTATAAAAAAGTTTGTTTTTTTTCCTAAAGTTCCAATAAGCCTTTTTGCTTCTATCAAAACAGCCAAATTAGACAACATTTTTGGCTGCATTTAGGAAACAACTCAAACTTTTGATTAGAAGGGTGAAAGAATCTCCACAAGTCTCCAGGATTTGCAGCTATTTCAGAGGAGTGAACAGATGTGAAATGTTGACATGAAGAACAGAGCCAGAGAAGATTAGTGAATCTCCTGCCTCCTCAGGAATCGTCGTCATCTCCGTTGGCGCTTGCGTTGTGTAGGAAGGCTTCCTTCTCTGGGATCATGGGCTCTCCCGTTAGCGTGTGGTTGGGAACGTAGGAGTCAGGCCCGGTTGTCACTGCCTCGGCGCTGTTGCGAATACCATAGCCGAAGTAGATGAATAAACCTACAAATGGTGCAGAAACATTATGGCAAAGATGTTAATTCCTTTTCAAAACAAGCAGTAAGCAGAGATAACATATGGTATTGTTGGCATGAAATCCAAAGCACCTAAAACCATCCAGATGGCAAAGCGCATCCAGGTTCCTCTGTCGAGCTGCATCATCAAGTACACGTTGATGAACATACTGATGATTGGGACGAACGGCAGCAGGGGAACCTGTGAGGAGAGAGTGCATTTAATTACGTTAAAACCCATATATATTCAAGACAAGACTCTTAAAAACCGTATAGTAATAGGTGTCATGGGGCTGAGTCGATCCTACACAACATTGAAAACAAAGCAAACTAAATTCAGAATCAGAAGATATGTTGCAGCATCTTTCCTGAGAAAACAGACTTAATTGAACTCTGTCTTTAAACCTTCAAATTTTCACCCAAATGTCAAAGTATAGAGGACATTTCCACTAAAACCAGCCTGGTTTATCCGATATATATCCGCACTAAGTTAAGTTTCATAGACTTGAACAATGAACAACTTCAAAATTTCTGCCGACCACTTTAAAAAGCTTGAAATTTAAGGTTACTTCATATTTTCCAGCCAGCCACTGAGTTCCATTCATTCATTACAGCATGAAAACATACAGCAGCCAACAATTCCAACATGTTGAGCAATTTCCAGCTAGGAGAGGAGTAGCTAACAGATACTGAACTCCCATTAAAAATAAGCTGAGGTCAAATATGCTATTGCAAAAAAAAACAAAACAAAACAAAAAAACAAATAGAGGTCATCATTCTGATAAACTGCAGATTAAGCAACCCACAAAAAGTGATAAAAACCTCAAGTTTTGTTAAAACTACTTGTGTTTTGCTTTGGTTGCTTTCTACAGATTTAACTATCAAAGTGCAAAACCTATAAAAAAAACTACCTAGAAAACAGAAGTCTGAGATAAAATCTTGGATTTCAGCAGTAAACATACAGCAGTAATGCATTTGCATAGAATCTGACTGCATTAAAATACAATGAAATAAAAGCGATGAAATGTTCACTATGGTGGCATTCCATGTTTGAGGGAAGTTTCAGCTCTCTGCAAGTGGATTGCAACAATTAACTGAAGTCAACAGGATGCAATCCTTTTAAAAGACTTACTGTGTACTTTGTAAATAGTCGACAACAATGTAAAAGTATACAAAGTTTGTTGCCTTAAGCTTTAGATTACAGAACACCAGTGTGGTCGGTTTAAGATCAATAACAGAATCTGAAGAGCAAATAACTCCTCATTTCACTGTTTGCTTATTGATGTTTACTCTGTTCATTGTGTTTTATAACACTGACAGTGTAGCTGTTAAACTGCAATAAATCCTTTTTTAACAAAACTTTCAAGTGTTAAGATGAGTCACTGAGATCCGCAGAGTAATTACACATCGCACTCATCACAGTCTGTGTCATTTTTGTAAACACAACTATGAAAAAAAATATGAAAAAAAAAAACTCTTAACACATTACCTCAAAGGCAAGCTTGGCCTGGCTCTGTGGCTGCCTCCACACGATGAAGGTGATAATCAGACAGACCGCCATGATGATAGTGAGGACAGACACTGACCAGGGTGCCATCCCTCCTTGGACAGCTATGACACTGAAGACGCATATCAAAACACCTGGAGGGAAAAAAATAAGGCAGATGTATCAGTAACCAGTTTTATTATCCATCCAGTTTCCTCTCAGCTACGTGTATGTGTGTGTGCGCGCGCGCAAGTGTCTCACCGAGTACACTGGTGCAAATGTTGACAGCAAAGCCAGACAGAGGGGACGGTTCCGTGTTTGAGGGGAAAAGGAGGTTCTTGATGGTGAAGCGATCCTCTGGCTGCGGTAACATGTCGATTTTCCCCTCGTTATAGGACTCAGACATTTCAGGTTCTTCCTGAGTGTTGGCCATCTCGTAAGCCGAAAAGGACTGTTCAGGCTGGTACCTTCAGATAACAAAAAAAAAAAAAAGTGTCAAAACCAGGCATAGAAACTGCATGACTCCCAAAACTGCTGTGCACTAAACCTGAGGACTCACTAGTAGACTTTTTAAAATCCTAACCACGTTTAAACCTGAATCATTATAAATTATATTTCACCTGTATAAATTCTAAGCGTCTATTCTCATCCTCAAACACTCTAAGATCCTGTGTTTGAAAATTGCATGTTTGATTAAGAGGAAACTGAAAATGTAAGTGACTTGACGTGATATGCTTTTTCCTTCCCAGTGAAAAAGATGTGCTGTTATTTAACCTGGTAATCCTCTAGTGTACCGTCAGCCTTCAGGCTTGATATATAAACAGAGATGAGGACTACCTGAGGACCAGCACACAGGCAGCCACCAGGGTATAGGCCAGCAAAGTGCCAATAGACATGAGGTCAACCAGATCCTTCAAGTCAAACAGGAAGGCCATCACCGCTGCAGGGCACAGGAGAAAAAACACACAACGTCAGCAAGATGATAGACGTCTGAAAACTAATCCAAAGGTTAAACAATGCACAATAAGCAGAGTATGCAAACATTGTATTCATTTTTAGATGATTGATGATTGATAAAAGTATTATATAAAACTTTATAATTGTAGCTGTACAGTAAGGGTATTAAACTATTACTGTACAGCTACAATTCATTTGTGATTCTTCTACATCCTCCTTCCACAGTTTAGCACTGTTACCTTTGGCCTCATCTCAGCTACCTACCAGACATAAGCCCTGCCACCAAGGTGGAGATGATGGGCGTCTTCCTTTCGCTGACATGTGCCAGAAACGAGAAAAGCAGGCCGTCGCGAGCCATAGAAAAGATAATGCGTGGCAGCGGAAACATGGAGCCAAGGAGACTGAGCCAAGGATGAAGGAAGGAGGAGGAGGAGAAGGTGGAGGAGGAGGAGGCAAAGATTTATAACTTAAAAGAGATATCTGTGAACTCTGCTTTCACACAAGGCCTCAACCGCTGCCATGCTCAGCCTGACATCCGGACGAACAACACAGGATGCTGTGCTCAGGATGTCGCCGTGTCAACTTTGTACATCAATCAGTTTTAACATTTGCGGGACAATCTTTTACGTGGTATGTCCGTCTTGGTTTTGGCTTGAGCGCTTGTGTTGAGGCCGTGTGTACCAAGAGTGTCTTGTAGGGTTCTGAGGGGAATCCCAACCAGTGAGTAGGTTAAAGTGGTCACCTCACCTGCCACAACACCCGATGTTATGGTAGCTGTTAGAGGGGTTTTGGTTCGTGGGCTGATTTTAGCCAAACATTTGAAGAGCAGACCATCTTCCGCCATGGCCCAGATCACTCTCGGCATTGGGAACATGGAGCCTAGTAAACTAGTAGGGGAGAGAGAGAAAAGCATGCCATGCAGGTGAATTCACACAGTTAGAAAATTTAACAGGGGATCGGTGTGTGGATAAAGTAAACTATTAAAAAAAAAAAATGCCCCAAAGAACACAGTAATTTGCTTTTTAAGCAATTACATGTGCATCAACTTTATGTATATAGAGTGCAAGCCGAAAGTATGTGGACACCTGAACCAGTGATTGTTGAACGTCTCATTTAGAGCACTGTAACAGCTTCCGCTCCTCTGGAAAGGCTTTCCATGACATAGCTGCTGGGTTTTACTGCCACTCAGCCCCGAGAACATTAGAGAGGTCAGTCACTGTTGTTGGCTGATAAGTCTGCATCTGCAGTCTGCGTAAATCATCCCAAAAGGTGTTGGATCAGGGGTGAGGTCAGGGCTCTGTGCAGGCCAGTCCAGGTCTTCTACACCAAACTACACCAAATGTCGTGTTGAAACAGGAAAGGGCCTGCCACAAACTGTTGCCACAAAGTTGGAAGCATGCTATAGTTTCAAATATTATTTCCTTTAACTGGAAATAAGGACCCCAAAGCCATGAAAAACCAGACCAGACAAACGTCCACATATTTTTGGCCAAAAGACCATCTAAGGATGAGAAGTGCAAATTAACTTGGGATAAATAAGATTCAGTAAATATTCTTAGGCTCTGTTAAAACATCATAACAACACATGCAAAAAAAAATCCATTATTATTCGTCTGTAATTATATCCCCCATTTTTAGACTCATTTCAGTCCCAAAAAGTATGTGAAGCTGAACTAAAGGTAACCTGTGGAGTTTTTGATCACTAGTTGCATTTTAATATGCGGGTCCCCGTTTTTGTTTGCTCTCATGCATGAGCACAGGGACACACATGTGCTCAGGAGAGGCCATTTGTATTCCTGCCGATGGTTTTTACACTACACACTTCCACTGATCTACAGGTGGTAGCAACACATTGACAAACACAGCAAAGTGCCAACACATGCAATAAAAAAAAGAAGAAGGAAAACGTAGGAAGAAAGGAAGTAAACGTGGATGTAAAAAAAAAAAGTTCTGTTTCAAAATCTGCTTAAGTGTTTTATGATGAAAGAAATGCATTTAGCATGTTTGTTAGACCTCAAGGATATACATAATGGGTTTCAGTGACTAACACTACATGTAAACAAAACTGTTTGCTTACAAGAAAACTCCACAGGGCACCTTTACATAGAACAAATAACATCAGTTATATGAAAGTGTTTGAAAAAAAAGAAAAGAAAGCAAGACATGAAAGAGAGCTCCATATTATGTCATCTATTATTACCATAAAGGTGGTATGATGCCACTTATTTTTAATATTACAACTAGTTAACCTTCAGTACTGAATTAAACAAAAGAGAATATGATAAAAATCCTATTAATAGTGTGCTGGACATTAATTATTCATTCCTTAAAATGCATGCTGAATAATTACAAGTCCTCTGCGACTTCTTACGCTGAGATGCAGTAGGAGAGCCTCTTACCTGGTCGACAAGGCACATAAAGAGCCAATGGCCACTGCGTACGTGGCTCCCTCCCAGCCCACATACTTAAAGGCCACTGGCAGAGGGCTGTTCTTGTCTAGCATGTAGTAAGGCATCATCACAGTGAGGGCCGCGGACACACCGAAGTACGCCACGAAGCAGATAAGCAGCGAGGCCACAATTCCAATAGGAATGGCCCTCTGGGGATTCTTCACTTCCTCTCCTGGGGAGGAAAGATTAAGTGGAGAGATGTCAGGAGGATGGAGGTCGTGTGCGGGTGTTAATTATTAACTTGATGTATTTCGTCTCACCTGTGGTGGCGATGCAGTCAAACCCGACAAAGGCATAAAAACAGGTGGCAGCACCAGACAGGACTCCGGTAAAACCAAAAGGCATGAAGCCGCCTTCACCGAGACTTTCCTTTGACGGTAACAATTCCGTCACACTGGAAGAAAGGAAAGGAAGAAAACATCTGCTTACTTCTTTGTATCATTAGGCGCATTATACATTTTGAGAACAAGCTCTTTGTTTTTTTTACCCACTTCAGGCTAGAGTTGCCGGTGACGTTGAGGATTTCTTCAGGGTTCAAGTTCCAATTTTTTAGGTTTCCTTTGATGAAGCCACAGATGACCACAAACAGCAGCACCAGTACGTTAACGCAGGTGAATACTTTGTTTACTAAGGCCGACTCCTTCACTCCAAATGAAAGCAGACCTGTAAGCAGTCAGAGAGCAGTAAGACACTGTGAAAGATGAAAGCGTCTACTATAACAAAAAAAAAAAAAAAAAAAAAAAAAAAAGATAAAACATGAGAAAGCTATCCGAGCTGTCCCTGACCTGTCAAAACGATTATAATGAAGACAGCAAATATGTCTGGATACTCTGCCAGGAAGCCCGGGGCTCTCATGGTCATGTATTGTCTGCAGAATTCTTCGATGTGCCTTCCAATCAGCTCATCAAAGGTTGCGCTCCATGCTCTGGCCACACTTGAAGTTCCTGTGGAAGACAAGTATTCATGTAACGGAACAACACCACGTGCAACAGCCGACTCCTTTCTGTCCTTATTTAAAATGGTCTCACCGATGATATAAGAGAGGATGAGGTTCCAACCGGTGATAAAAGCCCACAGCTCTCCAACTGTGACATAACTATAGAGGTAAGCAGAGCCCGTTTTGGGGACGCGGGCTCCGAACTCGGCATAGCACAGGCCAGCCAGGACAGAGGCCAGGGCGGCAATGAGGAAGGAGAGGACAATGGCAGGTCCAGAGCTTTCTCTGGCCACAGCGCCAGCCAGCACGTAGACGCCCGCGCCCAGAGTGCTGCCGACGCCCAGGGCCACCAGGTCAAATGTGTTGAGGCATCTAGAAAAATGGGAATCCTCCGCGTTACAGTCCACAACCTTAACTCGCAGGAGCTGCTTCCCGATGCCCTTTAATGTCGTCAGCATCATCCTGGTCCACTTGCTGCTCTAGAGAGGATAGCTGGCCTGTTGACAAAAAAAAAAAATTATTATCCATTTTTAAACTTAAGAAAAGTCCCATATCAAGCACCTCTTTGTTCCCTGAGCATCTAACTTTGAATACTTGGTTGTTTAATAGCAATAAATTAAGTATTACAACATTTTGCATTTTATTGCCTTTTCCCATGTCCATTGGCATTTAGAGTAGACACACTGCCAAATTCCTCGGCTCAATCTACTTGTACTCTCTGTTCAGTGACGGAGGACAGTGCTATGAGCATCTGGATGATGTCCAGAAAAAAGAAAATGACATAATCTGTTGATGTATTTTGCATCATGATAGGCATTAAATGACAAATGGATGTAGAGTCTGATGGGAGATTTTTCCAGAGACCTGTCAATTGTGTTGAAATTCATATTGACTTGTCTGTAGAGATCAACATAAGTCACACATGACTTCTTTTCATTGCCCCTTTAATGTCACAAGCAGCAAACAACTATTAAAAAAAAAACCTGAATAAAAGGAACACAAAACATCAACATGGCTGAGTTTAAATTCTTCACACCAACAGAATGTCACAGCATGTGTGATGACAGTTTGTAGAAAGTGTGGGTTTGTATACAACACATTACCACAGAGGATAATGTTAAGTATGGACCTGGCGGTCACGACAGTCAAAATCATCCCATAATTCTTTGCACATGGAAATTCCCATGACGGTGACCAACTCAGGGACATTTTCTGTATAATGAGACATAAGTAAATGTATGTTTTTGTTGACTAATCGTAATTGAGCCAATAAGAAATAGTCTTATTAGTCTACATACTTACAGTAAAGTATATACTGAATAAATACTTCATACTATTAGCATATATAGGAGTGCTGTACAGTATGTAAAGGCTGTACATTGGCACATTTTTTTAAATCCAGATGGAAAGCACCTTTTAGAAACACAGGACAAACTGTCAATTTCCCATTTATCTTCTCATTCTCTTTTGCTGTGTGATAAATATATGTTATTATTAGAACTATTAAACATTCTGGGTATTTGAATTTGTTAATACAAATCACTCATTTTGTTGTCCATCATATTTTTTAGATGAAAACTGGCCTGATTGGGTGTTTTTAAGGCTAAAACTTTTGGCTGTTGGCACCATTGACAATGTAATAATGAAAAATAATAAAATATGTATCTTTATATACTGTCAATGGTCGGCACCCAATTTTAACAGCATCACATCAGCTTTATATGTATATATGTTCGACATTCTGAATAGTATGCTCCATTAATATACAGCAATTTATGTACGGTATCTAGAATAAATTAACAATTTGGGCACTTCTTACATTTAAACGACTAGAGATATTACTATTTCCAAAAGATATTCCATTCTCATATTCTTTTACTTTGATCTTATTATGTTCTTTCACTCCATGTTAAGAGTGAAGACAGCAGTAAAACTACATTTAATCCCATATGGATGAGCCGACTTGAGATTTAAAATGGTTTAATGTGTGAGAAAAAGAGTTTCCTCTCATCAAATGGCAATACGCCAGATTAAGTCGCATCAGTCATATCTTCTTCAGAAACTATAAAGTGAAATAATGCAACATCAGAGTTATGAGGCACAGTAATAGACTTACTTTGCATATTTTTCTTGTCTCATATGACAAAACAGATAAAAAGGTGAACCAAAGCATGATGTTGCCGGCAATTTAAATACGGCATCATCTGCCAAACAAAATAATTATTATTGTGCAGGGGCGTAATTCTTGCCAATCCAAGCTCCAATTTCAAAGCCTCTGCTAAAACAGCACAGCAATGACAGATATAGATCTGCCGAACAGTAACGGCGAGTACTCACTTTCACAACACAAAGATCCTCTTTCTTCACAAGATGTACAGTTACTCTTTTCAGTCTACGAATCCACTCAACCTCGCTTTCTCCCGAGTGTAGCTACAGACTCATTTCCACTCTGCTTCAAATGAATAGGGCTGAAAGAAACCTTCACAAGTCCTGTTTGACATGTGACACAGACGCCTCTTAGTGTACAAACCATTCAGGTGTCCACCCCTCAAATAGAACAGTGACACATCACATGGCCCCGGGCGAGGGGGGGGGGCTCAAGACACTCGGAGCAGCTGTGATGATAGCTATCCTCCCCCCGGTGCAAGACTGACTCACTCTGGCAGGCTCTACTCGTTATCAAGTCATGAATACCAGACAACCAGGAAAATATGACCTGGCTGTACTTTTTTTTTTTTTTTTTCATTTTACAGCAGAAATAGTCACTTAACATAAAATATATACTTGAGTAAGACTTGCTGTTAAGTTCTGCTTGTATTAGGAATTGCAGTTAAATAAGAGAATATCATTCACATGCTTTGTGAATATCCAGACGCAAAGACACATGTAGCTTATGTACTTCCTGTTATGTCGTTTTTCTACCACCTATCAGGAAGCTTGGACTTGTGCAGCACATTCTTCTATGAGAAGATAAGGATCAAGGACTAAATGAGCTGTAGTTTTGCTGGGTGGTTTTGTGTATTCTGTCTAGGTTATGATGACCTGGACAGCAAATACTTTTCATTGCGTCATCAGTTTGATTGTAGAAGCCAAAACAACTGTGACTGAATGTGCTGGAGGCTATTAAAAGACACAAACTAAAAAAAAGAAGAACTGCATCTGTAAACTGATGTGTACACACATCAACCACAAATGTGAACGGAAGTAAGGCTCCTTATATGTTGCCCGAGAGAGAACATTTGTCACATCGCAGCCCGGGCAAAAGGGGGCAAGAACAGTCGATGGTTCAGGACTCAGCATGGAACCGCAGCATGTTCGTGATGTGACATGCGGCGGCTGAGCTAAAAAAGGAGTGTGGGCAGGAGAGGGGCCTGCCTTCCTATTAGCCAATCATCAAACTCAACACCTGCTCGTGACATACAGGAGCTCGAGGGTGAATTTGGAATAGCAGTCAGTCACATGCTCTTCACTACAGTATTTGGGTGGAAATATCTTTTCTCTTTTAAAATGTCTTTTATGAGTAGCAGTGACCTTGGGGAAAGTCAGACCGAGTCACAATAATGCTTCAAACTAAAAAAAGAAATGAATCTATGAAAAAAAAAAAAAAAAAAAAAGTGTGTATCTTCTGCTCTTTCAGCGAGCAAAACACACTTCCAATGGCGGGTCCCCTTTTAAATTTTTACTGGAAGCAATTGTGAAACTGTGAAAACAGTAATGGACAACAAATTCAAATGGTGGCGATTACAAGTCAGGAAACGACATGCTTCCATAAACAAGAGTTAGATCGAAAAATACTGTTAAAATGTGTACTGTGACAAGAAAACTGGATTCACAATAGTATGGACTCGCTGTGATGTTAAGTTAAATTGCGCTTCACGCCAGGAAGAAACAAAGAACGCAACAGTTATCCCAGAACAGTGTAACTTCAAGCAAACAAGCATATATAATGGTGGAGCTGGCGTAGACATAGTAGTATTTTAGATATACATGAGTATTGTCAAACACTATGTGTGGCTCATACAAAAAAAAACTAGTTTCATTCATTTTCTCGACATAAACTGAGGTTAACAATCTATCCTTAAAATATAGTCGACTTGCGTTCAATCATGCATTAATACTGGACCTGCATGTCTGTGTTGGATTAATTCAAATGACACTGCAAATGTTGCAACCATTACATACAACAGACCAACATCTGCAGAAGCACCTGTGTCTGGGAAAACACATTATCTGAGGATCCACTTGTACAACGTGATGTTTTTTCCTAACATGAATTTGCAAAAAGCCACTGACTGCCTTTAATTACCATTTTTTTCCTGTCTGAATTTAAAAGAAGTAGACAGCAGAAAGCCCATTGGGTTCCCACTTGGCATGTGAAGGGGTATTTAGCAGCACAACAAAAAGCCCACCTGCTCTTGTGGTGTAACAGGGGATGGAGCAAAACAAAGTGCCACGTGAGGTCCATCATAAAACAGAGAGCTTACACAAGCCAAACACACTTTTCCTTTCCAAGAATCTAGGCCTTAGTGACATCTCTAGGGTCGAGATGACCTTGTAATATTAACCGCGCCAATCTAATAGACAAAGAACAACAGCTTTCACTTCACTTCCAATTTCTGGGTTTTGCTGAGACGTTCATACCTTTACAGACAGAGGCCACAGAGTGGGTCTTGAACACCACAGCGCTGTTTCTTGCCTTTGTGGGGAAAAGGAAAAAAAAAAAAAGAAAAAAATTTGAAGAGAGAAACCGACTCCCTTTCATGAGGTAAGCAGACAGATTAATCACCACCGAGAGCTGAAAATCTCAATTTCTTAACACCTTAATACCTGAATATAAAACTCTGCAAGGAGATGCTTGACTTACATGATGAGAGAGTGTGTGCTGAACATATTCTGAGACGCTACACGTCTTCCATTTGTGTGTTTTAAGATTAGACAGATAACTGCTTTTCATTACCTAATAACAATATAATAATATAATCCATCTACATCTTTGGGTAATCAAGCAATCACATGTGAAAAAAACTCATAGGTCATTCAAATACATTATGGGGGGGCTACATACTGTACACACATGCAGGACAGCCAATAATAGTATCATCCATGATGCAGATTATGAGATGTTGACACCCTGGTTTAAAGCCAGGTGCAGAGTCAAAAACAGTCGCCCTGTTAAAGCTCAGCTGACATGACCTTTTAGGCGTCTGACTGATTCAGTGTTTACATTATGTACCTTCGTTCGTGTGTGTGTGTTGTGTCCCTGATTTGTAGGAACAATCCTTACTCTGAGAAAAAGTGTCTGACTCCTGGCTGGTTCTGTGTCAGTAATATTGTTGATAACAAGGGGAAAAAAATGAAATGAAAACATTTATTTGACAGACGATCACACACTGTGTGTTTAAAATGAAATGATCACTGACACATAATTCTAACATACCTACAATTTGCATGTTTTATTGAGGCCACTGCAGAGTCTCACAGCCTAATTCAGGCAATCGTTCAACAGATATCAGTCAAACAAATGTAATATAAAGTAGACGCCTTCAGCCTGAAACCACCCATATGTCAATTTGCTTTCATGAAGATTCTTATCTGATAAACAAAATCTTATTTTAAGTATTTCGTATTTGGCTTAGTCTCATGTTCAAAAACATCAATGATGGGCAAAGAAATGCATTTGTATGAAAATATCAAAAATACATTTTGAACAATCATATGTCAATTTTAGGTAAATATAAGCTGCTCACAGTTCCCCATGAAAACATGCATTTACAGGCTGAAAAACATGTTTTCAGTCATTTTCCTCATCATTTACCAACATGTGTTGTCCGTTTGGAGTATTTTGAGTTATTAAAGCAAGTTACACGTGGTTTTTATTAACATCGATCAAAAAAAAAAAAAAAAAAAAGGGTCCAAGAATTTCCGTTTAGTTGCAGTAAGTTCAGATGAGTTCACCCACACCACTGGTAGAAATGACACTCCTCAAAATGCTCGGCGCTATAAAAGGCAATGTTTCTTCCACACGATCACAGCTCAGTCATTCAGCGCTGTACGCATCCGCACTAAAACTATTTCTGATGGACTGTACAGCCGTGTATCAATAATTAAAAAAAATATCTTTGATCCGGACACGACAACTTTTCTATCAGTTGGTATGAATGGAAAAGTACACAATGCCCACTCTGAAAGAGCCTCAGGTTATATTGCATCAGCCAGATGGCTTCCCTCTCTCTCTCTCTTTCTCAGACCATGTGCACCGCTTCCTGATGAGCTACTTGCAGGATACGCATGGCAGAATTGCTCCTTCCCCCCCATCCCTCTTTACAAAACGCCAAACAAAAGGCTTACAGAAACATAAATGCAACATTCAGGAAAAAAAAATAGAAAGAGCTTTAATATCGAGGAAAAACTTTTAAGTATAAAACTTTAAAAAATCTTACCTTCTTTAATCAGAAAAAAGCTTCTGCCTCTTTCAGTTATCCCGACAATAGCCGCATGTAACACTTTCATCAGCCTGAAACTTTTGCCAGATGGTTTCTCGGGTAAGTCTCCCCCCCACACACAAACACGCATACACACACACGCGTGCAGAGGTCCAACCCACGCACACAAACACGGAAAGCGGGAAGCACACCCTGCTGTGTCTCCACCCAATTATTTTAAGATCAGATTACAACTCTGCCCTTTTCTGCAAAGACCGTCTTCGACCATTAGATGGCGGTCTTTACAAGCAAATACCCCCTCCAGCTTTTCCTGTAGATACCTTTAAGGGCATCCTAGACGGTGATCAGAAACAGTAACACACCCTGGGTTGTCATCTTAATTTTAAATTTGGCTCTATATCAGTATGCATATGTTGACATCTTGTCCTGCTGCTCCTCCTCCCTTTCATCATGGCATGCAAACACATCACATCAGCACAAGGTGATTATGGATTGCTTGGAAAGTTGCAAAAGCCTCAGTGGGGGGATACAAAGCTGTTACGCTTCATTCTCTGAGTTTGCTGCCGTGGCTTGTGAAGCGGTAGGCTACCGTGTCGTGATCCTCTTATTTCAGCCTGATTCTTGTTATATAGGCCCAAAATCTACACCAGGATTTGGGATTATCAACACAAGGTGATCCAATAGTCAGAACAGACGGCTCAGCATACAAAGAGGAAGGCAGACCAGTCATGACTAAGCTCCATACAGGATGGAGAGATTCCTTTCAACCAGATCGGTACTTTTTAGGCCCTGCTGAATAGCTGCAGAGGTTGCTGAGATGTAGGAAGGATTGCTGGATATTTGAGTTGCTTCATGATTCCCTCCTTTGCTTTGACTATAACTACTGCATGTATCACAGCTTACTAAGACATAATTGGTTAGAGAAGTGCTGTATATGCCGCCTTATCTGACGTTTCTAGATTTATGGTTGACTGCTGCTCACCCTGTGGGCCAATTGTGGATTGCCTTGATAAATGGGAGTCAGTGCGCTAAGGTGATTTTGAAGTAATGCACTACCTGCAAGACTCAGCAAAGGAAGTACTCCCTATGAAATACGTCTACTTTCCCCCTCATCAGAAATATCTGTATTTTGCTCTTTTTTAGATACAGTATCTCTACATTTTTGGGGGGATGGTTTGAATTTATCTTAAGCACCTTCATAAAACCTGTGGCCTGAGCACATTCTGTGTCAGCAGGCCACTGTTTCCCAGCTCGTTCTCAGGAGCTTGATGGTTTTCATCCAAGCTGTTTAATGAGGACTGAATAGACTGAGAATGAGATACCAGGAGAATGCAGTTAATTACCATGTACAATAGAAAATGTGGACCCAAAGTGCTACTTTGAGTCCTGATGATCTGCATTGGAACCAGTCACTGCCAGGGTTCTGCATAAAGATGAAAAAATGTGAGTAATGACAAAAAGAATATCGGCACACTCTGTTCAGCTCTGGGCCTGACAACAGTCTCACCACAAACATCGAGCTCCCCCCACTCCCCTGCTGATGAGTAAGACGGCCTGAATCAGGCAGTTTGGTTTACAGTTGTACCAATCACAATGACATAAATAAAGATTTAAAATGGTTTGACCCAGGAGGCACAGGATCTCTCGTTCTCAAGGGTTCGGTACTGACAGTAAAGGCTTACTCAATTTTTTTGGAAATTTGTTTGCTGTCTCACCAAGGATTAGATGAAAATTTCCTATCAATTTCATCTTCATATTTTCAATAATGAGGTAGCTTGGTCAAATGTTTATCCTTGCTTCTAGCACAAACACTGGAGGCACAGTTCAGCCTCTGTCAAGCCCAAAACAAAACAAAATGTTATAGTAGTTCCAAAACTAGCCCCAGTTTGTACCTCTCATGTATTACCAATACATCCCAGCTAAGCATCCATTTCTCTGAGAAATAAATACCACATGAGCTTTGAAAGACAGAATCCTCAATCATTTTTATCCATTGGGATAAAAAACCATTCCTCACGATAAAGAAGATTTTGAACCTGTTTCCCTGATTGTGCCACTGGTTCCTAATCCAAACAAAGACAGGAGTCAGTAACAACTGTCCATGCTCAATATGTACAATGTGATCTGTATATGTGTCTATATTGTATTATTTTATATTTAACTAACCTGGATCAGAAATACATTTGAAACTTTGGAAACAGGTTTAAAATTCTTTGTATCCTGCAGCAGACTGAATATTTTTTCCTTAGATGGTTAGAGTCATTGTGGATTCTGGAAATACTTTTGGTAAGTGATATTATAAATGACCTACTGGGTTGTTTTTTTAAAGATCACTAGGTATTTATTTCTCAGTAAAAAGGTTCCATAGCTCTGTGACTGGAATATAAGTAATGCATGAGAAAAACAAACTGGGACAACTCCAAAACTACCTGATTTACATGTTGTATGCTCTGGTTCTACAATTTATGACCTGTGATGCACAGAAAAATGTTGCAGGTCATACATACTAATATTTTTATTAAGTACTACCCTTTTTGTGTTCCCAGCATAGCACTAAAATGCAGAAAACACAAATCATTAAGGCTCCTATGATTTGTTCCTCCTAAGCGTCTTCTGACCATATCATATAGGAGGCTAAAGTTATGGAGGACAGTAGTGACTTACCATTCAAGAAATATACATCTGGCTGGTATACAAAAAGAACAGGCTCCATTAATGTGTTCCCCTGGTGGATCGAACCTACAAGAGCTGGTTGTTCCTGAAGACCAAAGGATATAGTACCTCTTGTAAAAGTCGATGGTGAAGAGTACATGCTCTTCTTACCTGTTTGGCATATTCAGGAGAAAAAACAAGCAGTCTCTCCGTAAGCTGAAATTCATGAATAATGATTTAAAAAAAAAAATCTAACCTCTAAAATCTTACCTTTGCCAATTGACATTTACAGTGTATTCTGGACAAAACTTTAACATTTAAAGGTTTAAGAAAGCTTAAATCTTAACATGTATGCTTATGTTTAACCAAACCAGACAGATAGCGGTTTGACCAAATTGCCTGACAGAAGTTCTCTGGGGGGTATACATGTTATTAAACTGGTTTCTGAGATGCTGGTTTTCCCTGCTGCTTGAATATTTCTAATATTCACATACAAACTGCAAGACAGGGAAGCGATGGGATTTCATGCACAGTGTAGATCATGGCATATGATATTTGCCTTTCAAGTCTTTATCCTACATTCTGATTTCTTATATCATATCCTGTCTGCAATTTATAATCTTTTCCTGCCATGCCAGCAGATGAAATACCACATGACCAGAGAACATTTCACTTATTAACGTGATTAACTTGAGAATGAGACGTATGTGGTGGAAATGGTACAAATAGTGCCTGTTTTGTCCTAAGCGATTACGCAATTATCTGGAAAACACAAGTAGCACAATCGAATATCACTGTGGGCAGCTTGTGTTGAAGCTGCAGCAGCATACATTGCGATACCATTTCCTGACTTGTTCAGTCTCATGGGTCAGACTCTGAAAACATCCTCTTTGTGCATTTCATACCCCCAGTTCTGACTAAGACTTTATTTCATTCTCAGAAATCTTTCCTCTAGGCATTTACATCATTGCTTTCATGCACAACACAATGTACCGTATATGTTTTGCATATTTCATGGCAGTCACATCTACAGGAAGTGTTCACAACAATACGAACACCTTTAATTCAGTGCAATACACATGAAATAGTCACGCAGTAAGGTTGAACTTTTGGAAGCTTTTTAGCAGTTTAGTTTTTTTTTCATTCTATTTTGCTGAGACTTTCACAAAGGTGTTGGTTTGACTGTTAATCACAGAGGCTATAGCTTGTGGTGGTGTTGTATTGTGTTGTAAAGTGTTTCATTTTGGTAGCTGGATTGGACTGCATTGTACTGTACAGGCTTTCCCTTGTGTAACACATGCATACTATACTATGAAATAGTTGAGGGACATTATTTAAAAAGAAAGGATTTTTGGTATTTGTCTTTATGATATATGTGACGATGATGAGAGACTGAAAAGTTGTAGAAAACATATTATTTCAAAACATTACGCTGAACCCTGAGTGAACCCTAAATACTGTATGGACCAGAGCCAGATAAACCAGAGAAAATGTATTCAGAGAGAAAAAAAAATCACTTCTGAACCACAAAAATGCCACTTCAAAAGTTACCACAGAATTGAATCAGCACCTGAAACAGCCTCAACAAAAGCTACATTGTGATCTTCCCAAAGTGCTTTTCATGGCACTGCTACTATTAAGAAGCTGCCTGTATAGATGCAGCACACAAAGACACATAATCTGGTGTAAGTGTAGCACAAAGTGTGGATGCCTAGAAAATAGAAATTGAAGTATTATGGTCTCATGAGTTGTCTTTCAACATTCTTATATATGGTGTTGGAATCACTGAGGCGGCTCTGTATGGTGCTGTAACAACATTTCACAGCTTCCCTGGTCACCAAATTGAAACTGTAACTTCACAGGGCAGAGTACATTACTTCTTTAGTCATCCCAAATATTTGGGGGCTTCCCTTGCTGGGGTCCAGTATCCCTCTACACACAGATCAGGACTTGTATCCAATGGCATTTCAACTATGTTTAAAGCTGCTTTAAAGGGCAAAAGTTCATTTATTGAAATATTGTAATGTCCCCTAGTTTGTTCGCAGCTGTGCAGTATGTTACATTATCAACACAGTCATTCACTATTGCTCATGATTTTTATGAAAAAAGATGAAAAAGTAAGGTATCAAAGTTTAAATTGCACACAAAAAGCTACAATTCTAAAACCTATACCGTACACCTTGAGTAAGAGTGTTGTTTCAATTCTTTAAAAAAAAAAAAAGATTCAATATTTGAGATGTTTGCTGACAAAAATGCAAAAAAGAAAAAGAAAGAGAAAATAATTGTGATTGTAAAATATTTATTCTTCATTAATAACCATATTTAATGGATGTATTTGCAATATATTTTTTTTCTATAAATTGTGCATCAGAATGTGTTTGTGTGTGTGCCATCAATTTGCCTGTATGGCTAAATCTGGCACATTTACACAATGGACTCAAGTGCTCATGTTATTTAATGTGCATTGTCACAGTGCCATAAATTCTACATTAACAAACTTATACATTTTCAGTGTTTGTTGACATTGTCAGAAAGGCGATAAATCTACTTTATGTTTATGATTGAGATGGAAGTGGGTGGTGGTGGTGTAGTGGAGTGCATTATATTGAATAGTGTTTCTAATATTTTGCCCTCCTCATGTATGTTAATGGAGTGGACAAAATATTAAGAACACCATTCAGCATAATGCACTCCAGTGCAACCACCCACAAATGTAGAATTTATGGCAGAGCTGTTGTATTGGATTGCATTAGATTGGACAGGTGTACCTAATGAAGTGGCCTGTGAGTGTATGAGGGAACTCTCACTAAAGAATGAAACTGACAGACAGGCTCCAATTCACAATTAGAATAAACGCTCAGACTATTAAGACCAAAAAGAACACTTTTTGTATCAAATACTCTGTGCTCTGGAGGATGCTGGATTTCTAGAAGTGTGGGATGGGTCAGAATCAGTAGTCAGACTGCACATGCAGTTCATCCACATTTTTCTTGCAACCAGACAGACACTGATGTATTATCATTAGTAATAATGAAAGAAATATGCCGCAATAGTTACTGTGCATCAGACATCAATTTTACTTTTGAGAATAAATGCAGACAATTAATTTTGGCAGTGGTAAAACGACAATGACATTGGGTCAGATGAGGGATGATTAAACACTCCACTTCAGTCTCATAACCTTGTTGCTTGAAATTTATGCAGAGTGATCCTCTCTGTGCTTTTCGAGAGGTGGAAAAGGGCATTTTGAATGCTTTGGTGTTATACAAAAAGAAATGACATGTTCATGATACTTTTGACTAAACACAAGAGGATGGTCCTGAATATAAATGTGTTTTCTTCAGCTGCAGGGAAAGCAGATCAAAACCTGTCATACGCTACAACACAGCATATATACAATACACTGGCTTAAATGACTGAGGATCTGCTCTAATGCTGTAGGTGTACATCACAGAATTACGGTGTGTATGGCAGTAAATCAAGGCATTCACTTTTTTTCTAGGATACCCAAAATCAGCTCGTTTCACTTACTGCTTTGATAAAACGTGCAGAGAATACTGAAAATTGTCCAAAAGACATCCATTCATATGGCAACAAGAGATTTGCAGAGGGAGGCTGGAAGCAGATTGTCTTTTTTCAATTATCACAGTCATTTGTGAAACATAACCTTACAATATGATGAAAGCTGTCATACAAAAGACCATTTTAATGATTTGCACATTTTTTTTGCTTGACTGAGTGAGTTCAGCAGGCATGAAAACAGTCACCTTCCATCAGTGATGTTCTACAGTTCTTCCAAAGTTTAGTTAATCAATAACCTTCTCACATAACAGCTATGGGGAACAAAGGAGGAGCGTTGCAGCTGTTCTTTGAGATGTTCAATCTTCATGTGTGTTGAGACAAAAGTCACAAAGGTCACAGCTAATTGGGAGAGGCACACGTTGTTCTCTGTGTGAATTTAGGCTGCTTGTGTTTTTTTTCAGGAACGTTTGCAATAATCCCAGGGGAGCACTACAGTATCTAATGAACATGGTGCACATAAATCATAGCATCTTAAAGCAGTCAGGTGTGTGAGTCATACCTGTGAAACTGTTTTCTCCCACACAAAACGATGTGTCAATCATCAGTATCATCTCTTAGTAGAATTTAGCAGAAATACAGTGAATTCTTGACACAAACTATGATCTACATTTAGCTAAATTCAGCTAAAAATATTACTGTGTACTGTATATTATGTGACACACTGCGAACAATCCAAATTAGGTGATTTTATCACTTTGCTTTAGCTGCAAATTAATGGCTTAATAACTGGGCCATAAATAACGACATAAATGCTCCCAGTAGCTGCATAAATTCAAACATTATAGCGCAACTGCTTTAGATACTCATTAGAAGTATAATAACTCACAGCAGCTTATTACTTTGTGCAAATTACAATGTTTTTATACGTACAATGTCCCACAATGCAAATTAACAAAGATGAATTACCTTGACTTAAATAACTAGACATTTATATTTTCAAGTGCTGGTAAGACTGTAAATCGCTCTGTTTCTGACACTAAATATGATATTATTTGTATTTCAATACAAAGTAATTAAAACCAAGTGAAATGTATTTCAACATTTATAACATCAAAATAAATCTCTGAGCTTTAACCATGTAAGAATAAATTAATGCTTGCATTGCTTTCTTCTGCCACAGTTACTGGTCATGTGTTTCAGATGACACGCCAAATTCAGCAGAGCCTATAAATGGCTGCTGGCTACTGGTGGACGGACTCGGCAGGCAGAGCTTTGAGTTTTAGCATCTAGCTGCTGGTTAGATTGGACGCTTCCCAAATGGACCAATGTGTAGTAAATGGGGTTACACAGCATCTAAGGTTGCAGATGGTGTTTGAAAGCAGCAAAGCTCACAATACTTTTTTTTTCCATTTACAAAAAGACTCAAACACAAAAAGCAGGTTTGGGTGGTGTGCAAGGTTGACACTTTAAGATGAAGGTGATTGTTAACACTCAGTTTGAGGTTGGAATCCATTCTCCATCCCGGTCTCTGTGGAGACAATCATCCTCTAATAACAGTGATTTATCTCCTCGTTGGCCAGGACAATAGCTGTTCTGCAGGGGATGTAGACCTGAGGGAGAGAAAGAGAAAAAGAGACAAAGAGAGGAAAGAAAGTAGGGAGAAAAGTGAGATGATAATTGAAGACCGGTGATGTTAACAAATCTCTGATTTTGGTTTAGCCTTTTCTAAAAGTGAGACATGGAGGCACTTGGTGGTGCCTTGATGATCAGGAGTGATCGCTCCTCACAATCAAGGTCGATGTGATGGATAAACGAAGAGGAGGCGGTAAAGGGGAGGTAAAAAAAACCCAAAAAAAACGGGACAGTGAAGAAGAGGATAGAGTTGTATTTAGAAGGGATATTCAGATCTAAGCAGAAAAATAATTCTTCCGTGGAGACAGAGCACAAACACCACAGCCTTGATCGAAGAGGACCGTCAAGGTTAGAGAGGTATAATTAAAGTGTGACAGAGTTGCAGCTACATTAAGACCTCTGGGTGGCACTGGAGTCAGCAGATACGCAGTGAGCTTAGATTGTCACAAGTGCTTAAAGTTGTGCCTGCAAACTTGTGCTGTAGCATTTCATTTTAAGCTTTGAGCTATGGAGAATATACATCTCGGTGTAGTTGGTGCTTAAAAATTCTTGATCAGTGATTAAATCTGCCTTCATATCATTAACATTCTGTTCCATTGAAAGCTTGTGCATTGAAGTAAACAATCCTCAAATGAGCGATTTTGCCTCAAGTGGGGGCAAAGAAATCCTAATTTTTCAATGCTAAACTCTCCAATCAATGCAATAACTGTTTCATCATCTCTAAATATTGGCGGTGCATCAACTGTAAATTTGGGATTCTGTGAGGATGCAGTCCGCCTGTGGGCATAAGCTGAGCTGAAAGAATCTCTCGAGTTTTGGTGGACTGAAGAAAAAAACATGTCAGCAAAAAATAAGCGCACCACAAAAAAAAAGAAGAAACTAAGTCTTGAAATGTCAGATTCCTTATATAGAAATCTCAGCGAGGGTGTTAGTTTGGAGCGGTGGAGCTAATAAAGTCTTTGATCAATCCTTTTGATATTCTCAGTGTCATTTGGAGGCAAGGAACAACAGTGTACCATTAGTCATTTTAGATTTATGCCAAAGGAAAAGCCAAGCAGACATAAATGATGCTATATTTCCCAACAGAAAACTGAAAGAGAGAGCAGAGCTGTAAACAATTCAATCACCCCCTGAACTCTTCAAGCCGCCCCTCGGCATCAGTGGATCTGAGCTCGCTGTGGATGTGTTTCTTTGGCAACAGTTTGTCACTGAGGGAGTTGAGCAGCCCGGCGCTGAAACACTGACACAGACATTGGTGACTAATTAAACCGTCTCAGTGGGAGAGTCTCCATGCAGTAGCACCGCAGAGAAGAGGAAAGGCAGAATGAATCATTGCACCTGTTTAAACAAAGCTACCACTGTGCCTAACCTGGAATATGTCAACAGCTTTTATTTCCACCAAATAGATAGCAATAGTGACAAATTCTAAATCAATCTGTGAACAAAGAGCAGCAGATAGTCCCAAGTGTTGGCACGGCAATTACTGGGAGACCTCCTAATTAACACATTACTCCTGACAACATGTGGTGGTATAAAATAGATACATACGGTACACACAGTACTGTAAATGACCTGTTGCACACTCGCACTTAAATTCTGACAAGACACAATTAAAAAAAAGATAAAAAGCATTTTGCATGATGGTACTTTTCATTCAGAAACATTGCCAACAAAGACAGGACCAGATACTGAGTGAAATAAACAAGACTAGGTCAAAACCTAGTATATGGCTGGACCTTGTATTGTCAATGTATGAAAACTTGTTACAAGGATAGTCAGTAGTGGTGTCTATAATGTGAATTCCTGGATATTAAATGTTCATCTGCAATTTTCTGTCGTTGTCTCAGAAATATTTACTAGCTTATCAAATGAGATGGTTAAGCTACATTTGAGTGGAAAAAAAGGTTATAAATCCAGTTTGCAAGAACAATAGTTTCCACTCATATCTTGGGATGTTTGATTTGAAAGAGAACTTATTTTAATTCTAATTATAACTATTCTAATTATCAGTTAACTCCCCGTGCTCTTTCATCTGTTTCACTCTGTGGATGTCTCTTGTTTTTCACTCTGTATTGAGTGTTTTGTCAGAGTAATGGTTATTTGAGGTGCTTAAACTGTGCGCTCACCCCTCATGCCTCGATGGACCTTTTTTCTGCCTCTTTCCTGGTTGATAATCATGGACTCTCTGGTGGAAATTATAAATTAAAGTTTTACAGAATTTTGGGTGTAAATTCAGGAGGCTTACCTCCACCCAGTTACTGCAGTTACAGTCAAATCAAGCGCACCTGCAGAGCTGCCGCCACACGCTAACCTGATACAACAGCCTACATGAGTCGCATGTTATACCTGCAAGACTCGTGTTTTAATGCTGTTGGTTGTTGCTTGTGATGTGAAAACGTCGGAGAAATGAAAAGCTTGCGTCATGGTATTAGTTCAGTTATAAAATCTGCTCCTGCCGCCTGCTGACAGCGCTGTCAGCTCGGAGCAGAAAACACAGTTAATCTGTGTGGCGCTGCTGTCCTCCGCTTCCATCATCTTGTGCCGATTAATTTTAAAAGAGCAAAGGCCAATGGGCTGGATGACCAATGGTGAAACTTCATCACTCACTCACTCGCGGACAACCGTGATTATAGGGCTGGTCTGTGGCTGGTCTGCCAACAACTCAAAGAGCTGCAGAGTGACACTGTTGTTGGGAGTTATCTTATCACACAAGACAGCGTACTTGATGGTTGAGATAAAGGTACAGCTGCCGTTGTTTCACAGGCCCTGTTTAACATTAACATGCAATGCGTCTTGGGTGATCTGATCAGAAGTGGAGAGCCCTAGGTATGTCTATTCACACCTGGTGCGTCTCCACATGCCTCCTGAGTGACCAGAGTGATCGGATCTCACTTCCCCGCTCTACATTCAAATAAACCAGACATTATTTCCAACTGACCTTGTTCATTTTTAACCAGCAGAAGGACTGGTGGTCCAGGTACCTTCTATGCAACGCTGTGTTCAATTTGATTGATAATAGTATAAAAAATATACAAAGCATTGTATGCCCCCTCATGAAAATCAAATGCCTGTCCTATTGATTAGCTCAAGCACTGTGTTGGATCACATATACATGTATACACATATATATATATATATATACAACATGCAGTGATCTCCCCGCAAATGCGTCTCCCCATTGAGAGACACTGTGCCCATTTATGCACGAGGCACAGCAGCATAACTTCATTGATTATTTATATATCTCCGACATGCCGACAGAATCGGTCAGGATCTAATGTTAATTAATGTTCTGTGTTCTTCTACACATTCAAAAAGTCAGCTGTTACACACACACACACACACACACACACACACACACACACACACACACACACACACACACACACACACACACACACACACACACACACACACACAGTCCAGGTTCATACTATTCGGAGTAAAGAAGCTGTCCTCCTGATAAATCCTGGGCTCTATTATGTCGAGCAGTGCAGCAAAACTAAAATCTGTAGTTATCAATTTGACAGGACAGAGGGAACTATCCAGCAACGTTTAGCTTCTGAAATATTTTTTCTAGACAGACAAGCAAAAAACAAGTTATTTTCTGGTTTCGGTTCAATTTCTATTCCAACTGTTGCGGAAGACGGGTTAGGGAAACAGGAGAGTTACATTTTTTTAAATTCACATATAAAACAGAAAAAAACTAAATAATGCACGTCTTTCTTTCTTATTATTTATTTATTTATTATTACATTATTATTATTATATTATTCACTTATTTATTATATTTTACAGTGACTATGATATGTTTTGTACAGTTTGCCAGCTAACACGCTAGCTGGTTAGCATCCTCACTGCGCAGTTACACGCATGTCTTCTGTGTGACTTCTATGTGACAGCAGCAGCCTCTCCATCACTAAGATTTATAAATTATAATATTTAGTTAAAACCACTGAGATGCTTGCTGCTGATCACTAGGAGTGTATTTTATGACATCATTGAGGTATAGCCTTCATCTCTGTGGCTCCTGCCAGCTTTGTCAACATCTACTGCAAAAATCTCTCCTAAAGTACAGCCATTACATCTGTTGCTCTGTCTGTGTTTGCATAACTGAGGTTAACATATGTTTAAACCTAAAGTAACTAACCTGAGGTTTAAACCAGACTGAATGCAAACAAATGCCATTATATTCTTTCTCTCACTGTTCACTGTTAGTACATTTCTGCAGATCTCTTGGCATTTATGTAATTGTTAATGTTGTTAATGATAATTTGTTTAACTGAGTTCATTATCAAGGTCATCCATACTCACTGAAATGTTATTAATTATCATAAATTCTCATCTCTTCTCCCTCTGTATTCCATACTATCTGGCTTTACATAAAATACAGAGGCACCTACATTTATACACCATTCATTTACTGAGCTGATATATGCCTAATTTTATATTTTGCATATTTGTGTCATATATAAACACTACATATCAATAACTAAACATTACACATCAATAACTAAAAGGAAAACAACCAAATCTAAAGGGACCTTCACTGTTGTATGTATTATGTATAAGAAATCACCAAAATTATGGGGAAAAATAAAAAGAGTTATTTTCATTTTCTGCCTGCCAGGCAAGTAACTCTGATCTACTGGCCAAGTGGGTCAGTGGGGATACAATATTACATTGATCCCTGCTAGTGGTTTAGTAGGTTTTAGTCCATTTACTAAAAATCACATATACTTTAGTGATATTACAACCAACTGTTTTAAAAACTACAGCATGTTGCTGTGTTAAGAAATCTGGATGTATTTGTCTTACTCTTCCAGACATCCATCGATTTCTACACATTAAAATCTAAAAGAAGCAAATAAGACTTGTTTGAGTTGTATAGTTCATCACAATATCAAGTATTAATCTTTGTCAATGCCACGTCATCATTTTGTGGTAAATAACAGCAGCCACTGTGGAAAAGTGACACAAGATCATAAACACTAAAACGTAGTGTAACAGTGGCACAAGTAGAGAAGGCTCATTAAGTGAGTGAACTGACTCAGTAATGTAAATTACACAGCAACATCTACTTAATGCATACTAACATTAGCAACCATAAGCTGATGGTCACACCAGACCAAGTAGGCTGTAACAGCCTAAATCCCTAAATGTACTAAACTGAGCAGGGGTGTGCATTATTGCTTGTGAATTCAACTTTTCAGTTGTGAGAGGCTTGATGGTTTTATTATCACACAGAAATGAATGGAAGCCAATGCCTGCTCTAAGCGGTAGGGAAAATACATAAAAAATAGTTTAAATAGTTTAGCATGCATTTGAAAATGATTAGCAAAAAAATGTAAAGAATACCTAAGTTTGTAGGTAAAGAGTTAAAACTGCAAACACACTTGTATTAACCTTTAAGTATGAAAGTCCATGAATCAATTTAAATCTATATATAGATATATGCTATCCGAGGTGGTGGGTGGTTCATTTTCAGTTTGCAATAGCCACCGTGGCAATGAATATCATTCAGTAGTTAGCATTTAGTATAGAGTATGTGTGGAGCTGGTTATTTAAGCAGATAACTCTGTTATATGAACGAAAAGGTTATTCAGCGCTCCAGGAAATAAACCCCCATCATCCTGCTGATCTCCCGTATCTGCGCTAATAACTTCACATTCCTAGTGAACCTTAGCTATGATTTAATAAAGATCACAATCCCAGTCACTCAATATTAATAAAAAAAATGTTTAGGTGTAATGTAAGGCACAGTTTCTATTAGTCTAGTACTAATTTTATTGCCAATGTTAGGGTAATGTTATGGGAAACTAGCAACCCTTCTTCCCGTCTTCCATCCTGTGACTGAATTTGTTTGAATATGTGCATAAAGCTTCTGCTGCTTTCTGATGAGTCATTTGGAGTAGGTGTTTACTGCTTCACTATCTTCAGTAGACTTGACTACTGGAACAGTGTCTTCACAGATCTCCTTAAAAAAAATCGATTAGACAGCTGCAGCTGAGTCAGAACGCTGCTACTCGAGTCCTCACTAAGACCAATAAAGTGGATCACATCACTCCAGTTCTCAGATCTTTACACTGGCTTCCTGCCTGTCAAAGGATTGATTCCAAAATACTACTGTTGGTTTATAAAGGTTTAGGGCTAAAATACATTTCTGATCTGCTGCTACATTATGAACCAACCACACCTCTCAAGTCATCTGGGACTGGTCTGCTTTCTGTCCCTGGAGTCAAAACTAAACACGGAGAGGCAGTGTTCAGTTTTTATGCTCCACATATCTGGAACAAAACTCCCAGAAAACTGCAGATCTGCTGCAGCTCTCAGTTCTTTTAAATCAAGGCTGAAGACTTCTCTGTTTTCTGCTGCCTTTGATTAAATCAAATAATTATTAATTTCGTACACTGCACTCTAACTTTTATTCTTGTATTTTATACCTGTCTCAATCTATTTTAGCTTGTTTTTTTGACTTTGGGCTCTTTAATGACTGTTTTTGGTTGTATTTGGGTGTCCTTTTGTGGTGTGTTTCTTTTGCACTTTGTCTTGATGCTTTTAATGTTTTGTGTAAAGCACTTTGAATTGCCTTGTTGCTGAAATGTGCTATATAAATAAACTTGCCTTGCCTTGCCTTGCCTTCACCAGCAGACATTTCAGATCTAAGCAACAGCAGTTACTACCAGCAGTCAGATCCAACAGCGGTTATTGCACAACAGAACCTTTGCAAATCTGACAAAGTGTTATTATCAGATTATCTGCAAAACAAAATGAGATAAAGAGGAAGCAAAGCAGTTTTTTTTGTGAGCTACTGTGTTAGTAGAACGTGAAGTCCATTTGTCCTTTTTGGCTGGACCTCAACAGCGGGGCCAGCCCTATAAACGCCACAGTCTGTGACTGACTGACCCACAGTCACACTGAGTGGTGTAACTTCAGTCACCTCAGCCGAGTGCATCCACTTCCAGCCATATACTAGGTTTTGACCTAGTCTTGTTTTGACATCTTTTGTCTGACGGATGTTCTTATATCATCTTGTATCACACTCACATGTGAGAATTTGTTTTCTGACTCACCTCAAGAGCAGGGTCCAGCCTTTGGGCTAATACTCAATCTGATCAATGTTCAAACACGCTGATAAAGGATTCATGAGGTCCTTCACAGGAATATATCATCCACTAGGTTTCTGTCTCCTGACCCCAGCTGCTGGCAAGTCTGACTACCCATGCACTTTAACTCTCTAGACATGTCTCTGTTCAGCTCCATTACTCACTTAACAAGGATCAGAACCGTGTAAGCGCTTCTGTACATGCTAGTTGTATTTTAGGCAAAGACCAAGGATCTGACAGTGTAACAACACAAACATGAATTGGGTGGATGTCTGAGTTAAGACACATCTAAAGGAAAATTCTGCTTCTGTTTACAACCTGGGTCTTCTTTTTGTGATTTCATTGGTTATAATACTTCGACAATTTAAAATCTGTTGTAGCAATGTCACTATTCCATATCATCACTGTTGAGTAATGTTAACTCAAGTAATAGAACCAAAATGACAAGATCCAGGTAGTTTGGATTCATTTATGATCAGCCTAATCACTAATCTTACATGAGTGACATGACAGAAAAATGTGTGCAGCCCCTCTATTAGCCATGTTAACTCTGTGTGGTGCTTTGAGCTTAATGCTAACATCAGGATACTAACATGCTCACTATGACATTGCTAATATGCTGATGTTGCAGTCAAGGTACAGTATCATCTTTACCATCTTCAGCGTCTTGGTTTAGCATGTTAGCATACTAACATTTGCTGACATGAATGTGTGCAACAGATTTAATGGAAATCCATCCGATAGCTGACGAGACATTTTTCTCAAAACCGCAAATGCCAACCTCACTGGTGCTAGATGAAAAGTCAGGGGATCACTGAAATCATTAGGATACATCACTTGCGAATAATGAATGTCTGTATCCACTACAAAAGACATAACTCACACATACTAATCAATGCACCTATCTATAGTACATATGTACAGTATACACTGCAGCTGCATGAGGATTTTTAAGTATGTGTGTTTCTTGTACGTGAATGTAAAGTATGAAGCAGGTTCTCTACGTTCTGTCACAGTTTTACTCTGTTAGTTCACACTTCAACATCAGGCCTCAGATGTTTCTGATGGAAATGTGCGTCTTTTGATCATTTGCCACCAGCCTGCTATGTCTCCCTCACTTTCTTTTTCTTCCTCACTTCAGCGTAATTTCTTTTAGTGAAACTGTCAAAGGAGACAACTCCTTTGATGCGCGCAAAGTTTATCAAAAGGTTTTGAAGAAGCTAATTATTCATCAGCGTTTCTTCGCGCTATCCTTTTGACGTTATAACACTCAAACAAAACTGTAAATCTGACAACTTTACAGAACAGGTTAACTTACATTTTATCATAAATTTGTGCACTAATGTGTATTAACTCGCAACAAATTGTTGAACTTATTTTGCAGTCAAAAATATGCAGTGTTAATTTGCTGTTTAACAGATTTTTGAACTGTGAAATGTGAACATGAGTTTGTTTTTAGCAAAGAATGTGTAAAAAAAATGCAGCTCATGCTGTATACTGTAATCTGAAGGTTAAATATTAGCAATGTTTACCACAATATGGAGCATTCTTCTGCATACTTTGTCGAACCCGTTTACCATCTGTTTACCATCTTTTGTTTGTTTGTTTGTTTGTTCTTTAATCTCTTTATTGATTTGTTTTTAGAATGGAGAGAAATACATGACTGAACGGGCTAAAGAGATATCACATGATGACAATCTAAGACCAGATTAGTACACACACGGCATTACAATGGTATTCAACATAGACTCTGCTGGCATCATCCAATTATGCGCATTCTCAGTCTGAGGAGTGATGCATTCTTGGAGGATATGAGAGTTTATTATCATGCAGTAACGAGGAAGCAGGAGAACTGACAGACCCATTAAAAAGACAGGGTAGAAGAAGTTTGTGTAGACTCTGAAAGCAACAGTTGTTAAATAAAACATGGATAGTGTGGGCACCTTTCGCAGCCCCCGCAGAGGCTCTTGTCTGATTATTCTTGTCATAACAAGGTAGGTGAGAGGAGGAGGAGAAAGAGGACGAGAAGGAAGAAGCATCTTTATGCAAGACTACGGTCTTGCTTTGCAATCTCTACGAGGGAGCCTGTAAAGGAGATACAGTATGTACAGAAAGGTCCGGACCCCGCTTCCTAACTCCTTCCTCCCTCCCCGTCGGGCTTCATTCCTCTCACTCTCTTTCATTCCCCATTAATCCAAGATGGTGCCAACATTAGCAGATGACTTGTTAACTAAACTTCATATTTTGGCCAAGAGGGACACGGGTGAAGCAGTGGTGCTTGAATTAATAAGAGTTAGAAAAGATTTAAGAGAATGTGGAATATGAGTCCTTAACTGATGAAACCTCAGCTAATACGATGGAGGATCACTGTCTGCATGAGAGAGGAAGACGCTTTTTAGCTGGGGTTGACGGAATCTTAAATAATGCTGAATTGATGCTCTTAATAGCAGTTTGAGCTTTGCCAAACACATTTTTGATGCATTAAAGTGCTCCGTCTGACTCCTAATATAGAAAAATATCTGCTATCTATTAAATGCACCAACGCTTTCCGTATTGATCTGAAGAGGTTCAAGTTGAGTTCAGATAAACAAACCATTATCAGGTGCTATGTCAACACTGCCACTAACAGAAACAGTTTAAGTGTATTGCCACGAAATATTTGTTATTTTACTAAACTAACTGTGAAACCACGGGAAGAGATCATGACTGTGAAGACGACTTCGCGGATATCATTGTCCTCTTGTATTAATTGGATTGATTAACACGAGATTTACATACTGCAATCAGCTGATTTACCGCCGGAGTGTTTGGGTATCTGTACTGATCCTTTCTAATGCATCTCTGACTTTATTCATAAACATCTTACTGCCTTTCAGCATTTTAATCAAGAAAAAAAAAATTACATCAGAAAAAAAAAGGAGGCAAACATGAGGAAGATCCTCGAGCGGTATGCTTAAAATGCATATCAATGTTTCCTTCTATATTTCAAGGGCCGACCCATTTCATGCCATTAGCCTTAAGCAGTCTCCATGATGGAAGCCCAGTGGTTCATTCTCCCAGATATTTTCCTCCCCTCTGTGACGCTGTGCGAGTTTAAGATCCGTGCACATGAAAAGGTAAGTTCTAACACCATGAATAATGCAAATTGTTTGCCGGAGAATCTGAAAAGCGGTAGATATTAGATTCACATAACTCTCAGTGACTCCAGGATAACTGCCGGCTTGAGCAGAGTGAAATGCATAGACACCAGATATGATATTCACAAACAAAGTCTAATGATGTGGAGAAACCACAAACAATCGATACTTTCCCCTGATAAACAGATCTAGCCATATTTGATCATTTTCTGGTCTCTGCATTAAAAATCATATTAATGAAGGAGATACTAAATTATGGAGCAGTGGTTAAGCTGAAAGGTCCAGACCAGGGAGATGGTGGTTTTGTGCCAGAAGAGACAGCTCTCTTTTATGGCAACACACTTAAATCTCATTAGAATGGCTTTAAAAGATCCTCTCACTACAAACTCCATTCTGGGTTAATTAAACTGATTTATGAAATCAAACATGGAACATAAAATGGACAAAACATGAATAAACTGACAGCTATTTCATCACATTTTATACTGTTACAAGCAGTTAGTGTTTTTATACTTTCTTATTACTTTATTCTAAGAGATCTATATCTATATCCGAAGTATAAGTGTACAAATCTCCCTGATTAATGTATAAGAACTGATTGATTAATGCATTCAAGTGTGAGGAACATTACAATGTATACTCAGGTATAAACTCTTGGCAGTGCTGCAAAAGAACATTTAAATAAAATGTGTATGTGTGTGTGTGTGTGTGCTGTGCGTCTGCAAGATTCAATAAATCACATGAATGGTGGGGGGAGTGTATCAGGATGTGAAGTAAGACTCTGAACAAATGACAACCTAGGAAAAGTTATGAAGAAAAAGAGTTTGTTGCTGCTGCCATTGTGCCTGCCGTTACTTTATTAACAATATAGAAACTCTCTCGAGTGTTGCCCATGATTCAGCCTTTATCTTCCGCCCGGTGGATACTTTTTAATCTTCCAGGTACTGTACACTTGTGTATCATGAGCTTTAAATGTGTCAGTGAGCCATGCCAGTGATGGAAAAAGCACAGCAGCACTTTGTCAAAGCAGACATTTTAAGTTGTTAAACACAGGAGCAGCTGATATCATAAATAATGGCAGCATTATGCTTCAGTGTCAGGATCCATTGTACTCACTGATGTGGTCTACTGGGAGACTTCAATTGAAGGAAGCCATCACTAATGTCATGTGTTTCCTGCTGTGATAAAAAAAGTCTATACCTGGATCTTAAGTATTGAACACTTAAACAGAATGCAGCCATTATTAATGCATATTAGTTACACATGAAGTTAAAATGTCTGAAACTATACTATATATTAAAACCACAAGTATATACTAATAATAATGATACTCTATTTGACCTATAGTAGTCTGTTTTTCTTTCATATGATTTTGTGTATCTGCCAGTAAAGTCAACTTGGAAACAACAAAGAGAGAGAAAAATGTTAGTCCAATGTTTTTATTACTTAATTTTTTTTTTTGTTTTGTTTTCCGAGATGTCTCATCAACGCCCACAACTCCTTTTGATGTTTTTCGGTCGTGAGCAGCTCCTCCATTATATATGTGCATTGCATTGTGGGACAATAGTGTCCGTCGAAAGCACTCTGAAAAATCATTTAGTATGCATGCTGACATTTTTGAGTACTACTTAATTTTGTCATTTTCACAGTGCGAATGTATCACATCCTCAGGACCATGTTAGAATTAGTATGCAGAGTGGGATGGTGATACAGCTCATCAGAAAAGTGGTCTAGAGACTGGACTCCAATACAATGGCCCTGGACTGGTAATTGGAGTACACTCCATATTTAGAACTTGACGATGTTCAACAAAAGATTACCTTTGATGAGTCAAAAGTGTGATGTGTTGAAAATATGTACCTGCATGGAGTTGCTGCGACCGTTGAAGGGCTTGGGCTCGGTGAAGAACTCGGTGTTGTGGTCCAGCCGTCCTTGACCTGCATACGCAGCCTCATCTGAATCCAGCTTGATTTTGTATCTGACAGAGATTGAGGTTAAGGCATAAGGACAGTGGGAAACTAGATTATACGATCTAAGGCAAAAGAAGCACAAGAGAAGGTTTTATCACCAGTGCTTTTGGTGTGCAGACTGGTTTAGCAGGGCTCAGCTGGTTTATACTCATTGAAATCCTCACATCCATCAGCATTCATCTACCCCCTCACAGCACTGCAATGTGACAGTGCGGAGCCCTAACAGACAAAGAGAACGCTGCCTGAAATTAACATAAATACAAAAGTGATTCAGCCATGGCTCAACCATCCAGCCTGCCTGTCTAATTTATCTAATTCACTGCATAAATAATGAATTCAATCAAAAAAAAGTGATCCAAATGAGTGACAACAAATACGAACAGATACAACGCCTACAAAAAGTATTCACTTCTCTTGGGCTTTTTTGTGTTTTATTGTTTTGCAACTTTGAATCACAATGGAATGGTTGAGCTTTTTTTTGAGGATATCACAAAGTTTATTTAAATTAACTACAACTATAACACACAAAAGAAAAGACTGCACAGGCAATCATTACCATTGATATTTAGTAGAGGTACCTTTAACAGAGGCTACATCCCTGGATCTATGTGGTTAGGTGTATTTCAGCTTGGACACTCAAACTGTGTGAAGCTTCACATACATTGTGACTAAACATCCTAAACATATACTGCTTATACTGTGCTGTATGTGTCGAAAAAACCTTAGTGAATCCGCTGTGATGCAAAGTTGTAAAACAACTTAACATGTCCGAGGAGGCTGACTAATTTTTTTGGGAAAAAAAGACACTATATGCTTCTTTACTCCACTGAGAGAGTGGCAGTAGTAGAAACATTATTATGTGTGCTGTTCGTGTGGGTGGGGGTGGAGGGGTAATGGACCACAATTTTTCTTCTTTCTTTTTGCACAATCTCTCTTCTGTGTTTCAGAACAGGATGTTCAGACACTGAAGAGCTGACTGTTGGCAGCTTCCATAAAAGGGGTAACACAGTTTGATGAAATATGTGTGTTCTTGAAAAAGAACCAAGATGGAAAGACACTGCATGAAATATAATATGCAAATCATGCCATATGTTTCAGTGAGGGCTTTAGCATATATACTGTACACCTTTTACAAAAGTGTAGCATCAAATTGATTACATGATGAATTATGTCCTTCAGCTAGGGGAAATGGATAATAATGTCTAATATGATATCTAAATTGTTGAGAAAGAGCTCCAAATGTCTGTCTGCAGAAAAAATTAGCTGGCCAACTTTTAGAAAATCTTTCCTCCCTTTCTGTTTGACATTAGTACATTCTTCATCCTTTTGCTTGAAAAAAAAGGATGGATGTCAGAAGGTAATTATCAATGTCAGAGGAAATATTTAAGACATTTTAAAAGCTGTATTAAAAATGCACTATGACAAGCATATGCATAAATATATATTTTCATCTAAAAGCTTCTCTGTGGGTGCAAAGTTTAGCCTTGCTCATGTCAGTCACAAATGCTTAGTAGCCTACATGAGCACCCCGATGTCCATGTGATATGTCAATACCGTAAACATCTGTGCGGTGCATTATTTACTCCTGTCTCTCAGGGATATGAGCTGTAAGGAGTGGTGCTGTAACAAACACCAGGAGAGAGGAGCAGACATGCAAACAGCCCCCTAATTGGCTGGCTGAATAATCACCTTATCTCCCCATAGGCGATACTCCAGAGTTTGAGTGTGATCCTCAAACACTGCCTCATTCTGCCCCAGAGCCGGGAAAAAATTCCGCTTTTGCTGCCTGCTTGTCTGCTTTGATAGTGATGATTAAAAAGAAGTGCTGCTCTGTGCATTGTTTCTGCTGAGGAGGAAGATCCCCTCCTCCACACCTCCTCTGCTCTACTCGCTTGCTATGGTGTTTTATTGACAGAACAAACTCATTTCGCTATGGAGGTTTTACAATAACTATCAGATGGAATATGGAAATATTCTTTCAGGGGTTATAATGCTTCAGGGAAACCTATAATCTATGTAATCTATGTGAATTTAAGAATGAAGTCCTCTATTACAGACAATAAAGACCTTCACATGAACCAATTCTAATTGTAATTGTAAATATTTCCCAATAGAAGGTTTTAGAATTGATTTGAGGTACTAATAACCTTACAACGCTCCTTCACAAAACCGTATAGAGATCATGCAAGCAAACATATCACTGTGGGCCATGTGGGCAATTCTAAAAACAATTTCCATCCAATATGGTCAATAACAAATAAACAAAATAACTACTCAATGAACAGACTTTTCTGTGGTAGACTACAATGGAAATATCAGGGCAACAGGTATATAAAAGTGTAAATCTTCCACAAGTCGTTACATTAAATGAGACCTAATATCTGTTTGCTTATAGTAGGGCCACCAAATCACTAATTCCACCCCCTTGTTATGTATTTCCAGTTCTTGTGGATTGCATGTGCATGGTACGAGCTGGAAAAATGAGGCATAGTTACAATAATTCAGAGTCCCCTGGAAAACTTATCTGCAAGGAAGCAACAGCCAGTATAAATTGAGAGTTGGAAGCTTTGAGCGATTACATGTTTGGTAGTGGCTACAGACGGTTGCGACTGCTGCTTGCAGTTCAGCTGTAAACTATTGCAATCAATACAACCTTTGTGAATAAAAGGGAAGATTTAAGAACACAATCAATTTTGCCCAATGAGTAGAGAGAAAAGAAGTCAATCTGAAAGCTTGATGATTAGAGTCATTGGTGACCTGAAAACAATCTGGCCATGACAATGATTGCAGACCAACCCACCACTTGTTTTCTCCATCAGCTTGTCATTTTTTTTCTGTCTTTATGAAAGTAATAGCACGCTGGCGTGGGTGAACAAGAGCTGAGCGAGATGTATGGGCACATCTGAAGAATGTGGCATGGCCTTGTAAGCATTCTAAATACATTTTCAGAGTCGGCTTTTCCATGCTTTCTGTTCAGCCTGTGCAAGTTACGTCAGTGGAAGAAATGGTAGAAAGAGCTTCTGTCACAGAGGAATAAGAGATGGTTCTAGCCAACCAGCAGCTGCTGTATGAAACTCAAAGAACCCGATGAGGCCCTTAAAGCCTATTCATATCAAGATAAAAGGTTCATGTCCATGACTTTGTATAAAGAGTATGACACCTACAGTACCGTTTCACAGCCTTCAGCAAAGTTCTGTTTTATATTATCTTGCTTTCTTTTGTTAGAAGTTTGAGAAAATCCAGACTAACCTTTGCCATACTCTTTATTCAAAGTAGTGGACATCCTTTTGTTTTTAAATTAACATTGCATATGAAAGCAATATTTTTTTTTACAGAAAATATTGTTTTAGAGGGTTCATGTGTATTGTTGAACTTGTTATACATGGTGAAACATGGGTTTTATTTTCATAGTTTTAGTCTTCCTTCCAATTACCATGTTACTTGTCAGACTTGGCAAAAAACACAAGCAGCTAAATCATCAGACAGGATTTAAACAAATCCCCCTGTTGATCAAACTAGGGAAACAGTAAATTTATTACTCAAACTCAGTTGTAAACATTCATCAAAGTTTACAGACTGACTTCTTGGTTCTGTACTTTATTTAGCTTCGCACACACAGTTTTACTATTGAACTGCCAGACATTTATGTCCTCTTTTCACAGTTAGTGTTTGGGAGAAAGATTTAATTGGTGAAAACGGGATGCCAATGATTTTAGATGACTGACAATCTGATGATTGACAATCCGCTAGAGTCTTTTATGGGTTTAACTGTCTGAACTGTTGTATCAGACTGTTATGAATAATGTGGAAATACTTTCAATTATTAGAGAGTAAAACAAGAACATGAGGTCTCACTCTAAATTTCTTCAGCTGTTGGGAGAACAAAGAGTCTTTTTTTGCCTATGCTGTTTGTGTTTATGTGTTCATGTCCCATATTCAGTTAAGGGTGCCTAAAGTCAATAATATGTTTTCAATTTGTTGAACTGCAGATTGTCTGTGCACCAGGTAACTGTTTGATTTACCTGTACCTGCTGGTGTGTTTTATTTTTATTTGTATAAGATCTACAATGGCTGTATCATCTGCATACTAATTGTCTCACTGCTTCTGTTTTTTGGTGAGAACAATGTTATAATAATGGATAGAATTGAAGGTTAAAACAATAAAAAATAAAATCCAAGTTGTAATACACAACTCACAGCCTGAAAAAAGGCAGCTGCACTGTTTGTTTACACCATTTGAAGATGAAAAAATCTGGAATCACAGATTAAGCTTCTGGATTGATGAACAAGCTTGAAGATGATATCTGGTGGAGTTAGAGCCTAATGGGATCACACACAGAGAAAAGTAATGTAACTTTGTGGATGCGATCCATCTTGATGTATCTTGCAGCATGCTGCAGAGAGCTGTAAAAAAAAAAAACATAGATGCATATTTTTCATTTTCAGTGACCCTATCTGGTACATTCTAGATAATATCAGAGTAAATTATTGTCACCTACGTACGACAGTGTGTATTTTATTCTAAATTCTAGTTAGTTAGTGTCACTGCACTTGTAGTTGAATTATTCCAAACTGCATTCAAGGAACGTCTCAGACAGAAAAGGAGAATGATGACCTGACACAATCTCAACTACCTATTGGCACAGTGTAAATCAAAGACCAATCTGCCCTGACAGATACAGCTTTCATGACGGGATCCAACCGGGATTTCAAATACTCTAACCAGCCAGATAAAGCCCACTGCCTGAAGAATGCCTCCACCACGAGTCAGAGAGAAAAATAATAAAAAACACTGATGGTTTGAGTGCCTGTCGAAGAGCTGACGTTGACTGCATTTTAATGGCCAACATTTTTGGTGAGGTGCTTCACTTCGCTTCCTCTCCTGTTCCTCAAGGAGAAAAAAAAAGCACATTCAAAAGAGGACAATGAGAAGCAAAAGAAAAGCTTGTCTAAAAATATGAAGAGGCCAAACAGTCACTGAGCCTCAAACTAAGGACTGGTACTAAGGGATAATGACTATATTGCAGTTGAGTTGTTATTTATTTATTGCAAAGTTAAGACAGCAGACTTTCAGTTTACCATTATACCCCAGACACTAAAACCACAGCAGTTATCAAGCTGCAGTGCATCTGTACAACAGCAACTGTATATTATTTTCAGTGTTATATTGACAACTATTTTTCCTCGAGTCTCTATGTATAATTAACCAACACACTGAAGTGTTATGTAGAACAGCAGATGCAACTCCAACAAGTGCCGCCGCTGGTCGTTTTTTTTCTTTTTCTTTTTATAAAAGTTTTACAACAAGCACCCAAAGAAACTACCTTAAGATCCATACAGACCAAAATGTGGTCATACAGCATGTGAAATAGGGCACCAAAAGCTAAATTAATGGTGTTCTTTGCTGGCGAAGGATGCTCTCTTGTACAATACTGTGTGTGCCATTTTGCCAAAGGACATGACACCCGATATAGGATCCATTTACAGTGGTGCGCACATCATGGTCAGCTACAACTGGCTGTTATTTTCAGATACAACACATGGTGTGGAGCTCCACAGCGGCATCCCTGACCCTCACATAGATAGAAGAAAGTTTAAGCATATGACAGCTGAGTGTAATGAAAAAGCACTTTTGGACTCTTTGAGCTTGTCTTGTTTACCTCCTCTGCCTCTGAGTGGCACTTTCATCTGTCTTCTCCCCTAATTGGATCCTCTGCACACATTCCCATCGGAGGATCTGCATCTCCTCATACACATGGTGCATTTACCTTGCTCACACACATGCCACATTTGCCTTTATGTGTTTACTGCTTCTCTGTATAATGACAGCCAGAGCCTTGCCCTCACATTTATTTGCATTTCCTCTCAACCCACCCAGTGTCTGAGGCCTCTCCTTAAACATCAAAAGAAGCACCAGGAGGAAAAGATGCGGTTCCATCCTAAATGAAAATAAACCCTCAAAAACGGTGTTACAGACACTGTGCAGCAAGGCTATTAGTGCTGTACCCAAGTTTCACCCCATCAAGGCAGAGCTGAAAACACGAGGCAGAACGTACAATTACTGCACATCAAACAAGCTTACAATTAATGCATGATATTAAGAGATTAGGGGTTACTGTTGTGTTTTTAATCATCAAATAAACATGATCATTATTTCTCTTTTACTTTCCACATTTAATAACATGTTTTTTTTTGTCTTTATCTTTCATTGTTGATTGGTAACACTTGGCATAGAGATAAGACATGTTCTTTTTAAATTTATCCAGATAGCCACTATGAAATGGTGACATTATAATCTAATAATCTATCTAACAATAATATAATATAATATAATATAATATAATATAATATAATATAATATAATATAATATAATATAATATAATATAATATAATATAATATAATATAATATAATAATTGTCTGATCATGTACAGTTATAACCAGGAAAAATTTAATAAGATGCCCCTTAAAACGGTTTGAAATATGATACGGCATGTTTCTGTATTAAATCACTAAAAATGGTAATAATATCATCATGCTGATACTCTATTTTGTCCATAAGAACATTTCTTGACACTATGTTTCCAGAATTATTAGAGTTATTATCATTTCAGTAAAATAAGCTTACTTTAAATGAAACAAAAAGAAAATATGTGAAAATCAAAAGGAACAACTGCTGTTTAACAGCCTCATTGTCAGCCAATTGAATCATAATAATTTGAGACCGAGTTGCTCATGTGTAGTGATTTGAACCGCTGGCGTCGTCGTTAGAAAACTAACAAGCTCTGTCTGGTTTTTGCTCAACATCACATTATTTAAGTCATAGCTGAAAAAACAACACAGCTTCGTATCCATCTGGGAAACTGTTGGCATGAGCTACAGTGGGCCCCAGAAGAGAGTGATGTCCGTTATAATAAATACAAATCTGTCAGCTTTCTGTCCCCCCTTCACATCCCTGATCATTAAGCCTGCTGTAATCACAACTGTGGGACTCATTAAATTCCTCTGCGCTGCTTGCTGTGAAGACAGACAGCCAATGCTGCTAAAGAGAACGGTTTCTGAATCACTGGGCTCTGCTATTATTTCTTTCTAATAGCATAACAACACCACTATAAACAATTGACTCATATTCTTCTCAATAGTGACTGCTTAAATTATCACAAAAGTATTAGCCCTGGAGAAAACACCTCCATTAAAACTACAGGTCTTTACAAGTCACACTTCCTTTAAACACATCTGACACAGTCTTTAGATCCCCAATCCATTTCTCAGCCTGGAAGATTGCGTCTTCTCAGCAGTGATTTTTATTTTCCTCAATCCCCTGAGGAATATACCTGTAGTTTCATTTAGAGCCATGTCCAGCTTTCAAACTCAGATCAATAATTAGCGGTGAAGATGACGGGTGAGGTAGTTTTGAGGACCCCTGTATTTCATACACTGTACACAGAACCATCCGATCGATTAAGAAACTCTTGTCCACACATTGGAGATTAGCCACTTGTTTCCCTTGATGGTGTCTAATGCTGGATTCTGTAAAAAAATATCTTTAAATAACCCATTTTACGCTATCATTTAAATTTACTCTAACAGCACTAAAGTGTAACATACACTGGCCATATCATGTAGTGTTTCATTACAGATCAGGTGTCAATTGACATCCCCTGCACACCGGACAAGCTGTACAGACAGAGGACATAGTAAAGGTACACGAGATGTGTTGGAATAAACTTTTTTGCCTTTTTTTTTTTTTTTTTTTTTTTTTTAAAGTTGGCATGCATTGATGCTACCAAATAGGACAATTGCATATCCTGACGCAGCAGATGCCCTTAACGGATAAGTCTGGTGACATTCTATATTTTTCTTGTTGCCTACAAATCCCATCAAAAGAACAAAACAACAATGAATTAATCCTACTTTTGTCTGTGTAGCCAAAGACTGATATAGCTTATCCCTCTATGGCATAGAACTCCTTTATTGTCCAAAAATGATTAAAAAACAAATCAGTGAGTAAAGCTGTAGCACTGGGTGACATCCTCATATGAAAAATAGTTCCCAAACAAATGCACAACTTACTCCTGTTTAAGTAACACTTTCCCCCCCCCAAGATTTACATTTTTATGAGGAACAAATGGGTGGGTCCAAGCTGAAAAGTCATAAAGTATTGAGAGAATGCATTGTTGGTTTTGGTCTTTTCATTGGCTTTGTTGGCAATAGAAAAAATAATGAATATAAATAGCTTTATACTTTGAAAGTCTATAAAGCCACACTAGCAGTCCAGTAATGTCATTTTAACATGCTAACATTAGCATGGTGAATCCTGCAGCATGGCTGAACTGATGGGAATATGGTCATATGTTTTATACAATCCTGTAAGAAACTTAAAGTTGTTGGACTTGTTGGGGGTGTTAGATGAAAAATTACACAATCACCAAAGTTCATGTCTGTACCGAATACTTGTTGACTTACTACATCTCATTCTCGCCCACAGCACAAACAGATGGCTTCCCAGAAAAGTTCATCTACTCTGTATGAACATGGATGTTATTCTCATGTTTCTATTTCTGCCTCATTTCTGCTCTTTTTAAACAGACATTTGCGCTCTTTCTTGAAATATCTTCAGTAATTTTGTCGAGCTGAAAAGATAAGCCATGTTATTGCATAAAAGAAGCCACTAACAAAGACATCATTACTTGGAGAAGGACAGCAAATGTGCACTGTGGCGTGACACGGGAAAGCCAATGTCTGAAGATTCAACGAAAACAAACAGTGATGTGACACGTGGGATTGAAAAGGATACTTTCCTGGACTTTCAACACCCACCCTGTAGCCCTGGTAGCTCTTGGTGGGGTGGAAGTTGAAGATAAAGAGCACATTTGCCCTGTCAAACACAATGACCTTGTCCTCTTCATGCGCGATGCTGACGAAGGCCTGGAGGGGGTAAAAAGACAGAGAAAAGAAAAGCTAATGAAATATTTCTTCATGAATAATCATTACCTCTTTTATCTTGGATTTAAAGAGTTACAATGGGGCACATCATATCGGTGGACTACACATTTCTAAATAGACTAAGTAACATTCCCACATCAAATTTCAGGTGGCACTCATCAGCAGAAAGCAGTGGCCCAAGGAGGTGCAATGCACACGCTGTCAGCTTTAGACAGCTGCACATGATAAAGCCGCCACTCTCCTGTGGAGCGAGCTACTATTAACGTGTCATTAGCAGAGATTATCAATGTCACCCAACCCCCTATTTTTAGTGCCTTGTTCCCCAAGCCAATTTCAGGGCAGTATATTCACGGCTGAATAGGAAGATAAGCACCCCTGAAACTGGACTAGCAGAGAGGTTAAGAAAGGAGCTGACAGTCTGAAGTCTTTTACGGAATCTACTTCTACATGAAAAGTCAACAAATTTGGAGTAACATCAGGCTCATCTGGCAGGGTCTAATCAGAAAACGATTTAGTTTGTAATCTAAATGATCATTTTTAGTGTGAAACAAGAAAAATATCCCCCTAAGATGTAAACATATGGTCACTTAATGTGAAAGCAGTGTCTTTTACTTTGAGGTGAGATTTGGGAGCTTGACAAGTTTCTGTTTCTCTCACTGCAGCATCACGCTGACCTTAAATAACAGTATCAGGTGAAACTTGGCCAGGCAATGAAAGCAGAGCAAATCCCAAGACATCCAATGACCTAAATATTAGAAAATGAGAAGTATATCCTTTATGTTATTTAACATCTGAATGTTGAGTGTCACAGAGATCCTTTATTATTTCTAATTAAGTTGTCATCAATAAACAAAAAATGTCTTATGGGCAGCTGTAACGGTCCCATCATGCACTTTTTGTTTGCGTGCCGCCAGCTGAGTAATGCTGGTACGTTATAAATAGAACACACTGCACAGTGACGCCACAGTCTGCTTGCTATTGTGTACTGGTTAAGTTACATTTTATCACAGTTGGACACCTCAAGCGATGCCATCTCTGCACCAACCGGAGCTTTAGCTCATGTTCAAACTTTGACTTTTTGAAGCCCACAGCTGCACATCTTCAAAGACATGGGTACAGATCATACTTTTAAAGAAATGTCCCTGTATGTGTCCCTTTCCATTTAGTTCACTTACACCTACAGTAGGACAACATGGAGAACTGCAGACAGCCACTCTTCTGATTATCATTTTACCTATAAAATACCCTTGGACCCTCCCACCATGGTGTGTTATTGAAAGGAGATGTAGAATATTCCCACTAAACATGATTACCTTGGTAGTGTCATTGATAAGCGGTGCAAAGGATTCACACTCATCTGGTTATTACAGAATCTCTGAGCAGTTATTGGTATTATCTGTGAGTGATGTTCTACATAAAGTCTGATATTGTATCAAACTCTGAGTGAGAAATTTTCATTTCAGCTGCTTCAGAGTACTGAGAATGCAGGGTCCGCTAGTCATAACACCACTTACATACCTTATCTTTTATTTAGTTTTGGATAGCACTTACTTTGCTTCATGTGTCTACTTTGACAAAGCTCAAACTACTGTTGTCTAACATCTGTGCATCAATAAACACTTTAGGGATTGTCTTATTTTAAATTGTTATGGAAATCACTTGGACTAAATGAAGGTACCTTTTGGAAAGCCAGAGGAAGCCATGTATATTTTGTTTCCTTGTGATTTATTTTACAACAACCTGGCTGTATTGAGACAATTATTATTTTTATTTTAGAACATTTTTTGTCTTACTATTTAGGGATGATTTTTGGCAACTTAACAACATAACTTTTTCTCACAAAGACAAATAGAGTCTGTCATTTTTTGATCACAGAAACACATAACATGAAAACTAATTACATGCAGCCTTCTATAAGTCATAAGTAGTCACTGCCCTTATTCAGTGTTTTCCTCAAGAACACTTCAACAGGGTAAACTCTGCTGTCAGAAGTATCTGTAATAAGGCCCTCTGGTTAACGGTTGGTCTTCCTTGTCCCCACACCTTCCAGAACAACTTCAAGAGCACAATTAAATGATGTCTTAAGTGTGCATTGTAGAGCTGTAATTCACTAAATGGCTCCACATAAAAAGGAATAGTCAGGAACAGTCTCGAAGCATTGATGCCAAATGTATGCATATTCCATGCCAGTAGCAACCTTAGGGATCATTATTCCCTCCCATTACCCCAACAGGGAGCACAGAAATCAGTGAGGCTCTGCTGTTCCTTTGCCTCTAACGCTGATTCACCCAGTTGTAAAGAGTTGAAAAGGTTCCAGTAAGTCAGAACACACTTCTGATTGATGGACCAATATGCAGAAATTATCCTTTGGAACGAGACATGTCTGTAATTATGCTCTATGATACATTTAATACTCTGCTGCATTTGTCTGTCTGGCAAGGAGGAATACGGAGGTCAGAGCATAATGCAGCAAGGTGAAGTAACTCTAATCTGAGGACTGATTCTCTGGGATGTGAGGGAGAAAAACTTTTTTTTTTCTCCCATAGGCTTCAATCGCAGGTAAGGAGAGAAGCTGCTGGACGGAAATTTGTGATTTCAGTTCAGCTTCACAGCAGCCACAGAAAAGAAGACATTTCCAAAATAAACTCTCTTTATGGTGCATTTATCTCCACCTGCCTGAGACCTAGAGTACTCTCTAATTTGGAAACAGCAATGCAGTGCAACAAGGGCCACTTGGAAATCAATTTATTCTTTAACAAGACTAGGTCAAAACCTAGAATTTGGCTGGACTGTGTGTGAAACGCTAGAGAGCTTTTAATTTCAAATGATGGATACAGGAAGTGGTGACATGTGGCGACCGGCGGGCTTTGACTGAAGTCAATTTGACATAGTGTCCGTCAACATCTGTCAGTGTGAACGGACGTTGACCTGCCAACGGAGTTTTGAATGAGATTGATTAGGACTGCTGATGAGAGACCAGCAGCAACATTAAGGCTAGTGCATGGAATGAATGTCTACCGGAGGGAATAATGATCCCTAAGGTTGCCAATGGCATGATGACAGTGTGTATCATAATTTGCTGTATAATAATACACCTACTAAGTATGTTTCAACTTAATACGTTAGCTTAAAACTGTGTGATACACACATCGTCATTGCCTTGATACCAAAAACATAGACATCACCAGCATTTTTCCAGATTTTGGGTGTAATAAGGAGTGAGTTAAGATTTAGGCTTTTTAAATATGCTATATATATCATTTCACCTACTCACCACAACTCAAATAGTTTTAATGCAGTTACTATCAAGTTAATTGTTAACACCAAGTGTAAATGACTCCAATACAGTGTGTTTCATGTGTTTAAAGTTTGCATTTGTAAATCTATTTGTTATATTGCTTTTATTTTATTTCTCATGAACATGGAGGTGCTTAGTTTAGAAAAGACATTACACACGTAACATGTGCCACAGTGACGACAGCACATAGATCCTCTTTTCTCACATTTTCTCCTCTTTTCTCACATAAATGTCACATGTCTTCTTTGGTAGGTAATTGTGGAGTACAGCTGCCAGCAGCAGCTGAGATGACATTGATCTCACATGGCTAGTGGCTCCTACAACAATTGTCAACGTCTAAATGGGTACTTTCTCGTCTGAACAAAACATCAAAACTTAATAAAGTGACATATTAACAATCATACAGTGAAAATTACAACAGCTTAATCTCTGTCATCACTGCCAGTCGGTGCAAAATGCACTCTGGGATACTTAGCTTAGGGCACCTACACCGATGGTGTAACTTCATCACTCAGTCAGTCAGGGACAGACAATCGCATTTTCCAAAAATCATTTTACATGAACACCTTCCACCTAACATATATGAACAATATTTTGAGGTTATAAATATTCCATATGCAGCTAAAAATGGTGCTGTGACATTATATTCATGTGATTTTGTCATTGAGAGTGTCTGGACAGAGCCTACTGTACAGTGAGCGTGTGATGTACTTACAGGTGCGGAAGCCAGCCAGCCGTACTTGTCTTCTGTATGGTTCATGTCCCGGTCAAAGGCGTAGAGCTGACGGTAGCGGAGGTGCTCCATTTCCACTAGGTTGAACTGCCGCCGGGCATATTGGTAACTATACCCGTTCCCTTCTCTGGGGAAATCCAGCCACTCAGGATGGCCAAACTCATTCCCTGCAACACAGAAAATGTTATTAGAGAATGTACATAATGAAGGGAAAGGGAGAGTGTCTGTAAATTAGCATACCCTAAAGTACCACGCTGTGCTATATGAGGTTCTTTTCAGGTCTTGTTCAATTTTTAACAAGACAAAAAAGACATAGATCAAAGAGACCGCAGTCTGTGACAGTCTACGACCTTTTTATAACCCCAGCAGAGGTTAGTATTTTCCATATTAAAACAGAGCCCCAAAGCTCTCGCAACATTCTCACCAACTGCAGAGTGCCAACATTCCTGTCACACAGGAACATGCCCTTTCATGAATAAAACTTAAAAAAAAGCCAACACAAGTGAAAATACGGTGCAAATAAATCCTATAGCTTTCATTTGAGTCTAACTTTTTTTAACTAATTTATGTAAAAATAATTCAACAGGAGATATTTATATAATATCTCTCCACAACAGAGAGCAACTTCAAGTCAATCCTAGAAATGAGGAGAAACTGCAAAGAATTATTCACAGTTCTGACACAAAGTAAGCGCAAATCTGTCAGGAGATCTGTCTTTATCACACTGTTGACTAATTTGTGTTTATTAAAGCATTATCTAAATTTCCAAAATATTCTGCCACTTCACTATGACCACCACTATTTTACTTTGAATGCAACTTCTCCATAAGATTGTTCATCTTCTTTTAATTGAGAGGGGGAGCAAGGAAGGGCTAGAGTAAAAACTTCAGACTAGCATCAAAGACAGAGAAAGAGTCCAGATGTAAAGCTGAATGCATACAGCAGAAGTGTAGGAAACAACAGTCCTGATGGTACTATCCTGTCACACCGTGAGATGAGATAATGAATCCGTCATCGGATGTCACAACAACATCATAAAACAACAGCCGGGATAATTGAATTCCCGGCAGAGGAAGAAACACTTATACAAGAGACAGAAGAAGATGCATGACAACAGAATAGAGGCTAGCTGTTTATTTGGTGCTAAGAGCCCCTACCTCTTTTAAAAAAAAAAATCTGAGTGATGGGATGAAGTGGAACTGACAGCAAATTCTAATGGAATACATTATGTAGGTGTTAAAGAAGTAGCAAACAATAAGGCCTGGGCTGCCAACAGAACAAGCCCACTGCAGCACTTGCCTAGGAATTAGGGCAGCAAAGACATGAGAGAGAGAGAGAGAGAGAGAGAGAGAGAGAAGAGGAGAGAGGGAAAGAGAGAGCCTTTTCTTGTGACATCTGCATGAATAACAAGCCTCCCACACAGCTGAACTTGAAATGTAAAGGAGAGAATTACACCTCAGACTTGCTCCACTGGCAGTCAAAGGCAGACTGTCTTCCCTGCACTCCACCAAGAGAAATGTGTACACTACACATTTATTGTGCATCTGAAATTTCTGTATTGTTATTTCCCATGGAAATAATCTCACCAAGCAAAGTTACTATACTGTATACTGTATTTAGTTAAGGATTTGTGGAAAAAGTCAAACATTGTAGATTGCATGGATATGGCTTTTGGGACTGTGTGACTCTTGGGTTAGGTTTCACGCCAATCTGACCATTAGTTTTCATGATATGGTGGTCACAAACCAAGAATTGAGATTATAACATAAAGCCTTTGATGAAGGAGGACCACAGTATCTGCCATGGATAGGCATGAATCCTTTCAGTGAGATCATCTTGATTCCTTTTCAAAGAATAATAAGATCAGCTGATACCATATGGTACCATAGTTCAGTTTCAAGCCACTCTACTTCACAGTAGACTGAAATCTGCCTGCACTGCATGTGCTCAGCCAATCAAGGTGAGTCTATTCAACCATCCTTTGTGAGTGGGCAGCAGTTGCGCTGCTCCTCATCTACTTTTCTTCATCCTGTCCCGGTTTGCTCACTAGTGTCACCTCGGGCTTGTCGCCACTAGCACATACTGAAGTATATGGACCGCCTGGCTTTGTCATCAAATTACAAGAGGACAGCAGTGGTATAATTGCCCACATTCCCCATGGATGAAGCTCAGGTGTAATCACTGCACTCTTATGTGGCAGCAGTTATGATCCCCCAGATCCTTGCTAGTGTGCTCTACCTTAGTAAATGAACACACTTCATGTCTGTTGGCAGGACTGAAGACAATACCCTCTTGTCTTTCCCGTGCTGGGATGGTGGTGAGGCAGAACTTTCCCTGTGTTTTCAAGTCTGTCTAAGACCATCAGCAGTAAGCTTTACCTTTGTGGCTCTGTTCACTGGGCAAGCTTTTTTTTCTAGAGGGCACTGCCAAGCCAGTTTTCACAACCCCAGTGCCTGAAGAAATCTAAGAGTGTGTGAAGGCAACATGACAGGAGTTTTTTTTTTTTTTTTCAGATTAAGGTTACCATCTTTGACAGAGTTGTTGCACAGCAAACGAGCTATTTCACCAGGGATATTGCAGCCACTGCGCACTATGTCATGGCCCTACCTACAGGTGAGAACTGATGGGTCTGCTGGGCATGACTGTCCTCAAGGAAAAAGACACGGAAGATCTCCTGAGTGCTCTGCTGCCACTAGGGGATGTCTTAAGTGACAATCTCCCCAACAACTCAGTGTCTTAAGAGACTCGAGGATCAAATAACCAATTTAAAGCACCTTTCTAAGCTGTCTAAATCATCCTCCCCCTCTGCTCCACAACCACATCACCGCACTGTTTGAACAAAACACATCGTTTTTCAGTGTGTATTGAACTGAAAGCCTCGCATCAACTGATATAATAGAATACATTGTACTCAGGGGTTAAAGTGGGATTTGGCAGGTGGGGGAACCCTAAGATCCAATGTAGAGTAAAAATGACTGACCTCAAAATAACTCCCAAATGGATTTGTACTGTACTGTACCTTGTTGATTTGTAGTTACATCCTTAGTAGTGTTATTGTTCATTGCAGAGAATCCTCTTTCAGGCAACACTGCAAACAGCAAGTGATTTTACTGTTTGTTGCACAGGAATTTCTGGATGCTCTTTTGAATATCTGTATCTCTATCTGACACCACAGAAGCTGATGTCAAAAAGGTCACAGAGTCCTCTTACGGTGTTCACTCCTCTATTTGATGAGGCCACCTATCTCACAACTAGGACCTGACCTGTCTTTTAAATTAGAATGCCTATTTCTGAGGCTGCAGACCTCAGTGCTCTCACTTTTGAGGAACTGGTGGTCAAGACAATATAATTTATCCATAAAACTTAAAAATTAGTTAATTTCAGTGCAGTGCCTGAAAGCATCCCCAACAGACAGCTCCAGTCAGTGCTTTATGTGACAGGAAATCAGATGTGGAAACATGCTTTTCAGCATGGTAAAGACTCCAGCCTCTCTCCCCAACATCACCGTATCTCCATCAGAGCAAAACCCAACCAAACACTCATTTAGAAAGGCATCATCAAGGCCATGACTTATTAAACAGTTCAAAAGAGCCTCAGTAATGCCTTCTGCATTATAACTGTAGATCCAAGTTCCACCAAGTCTGAAAGAAGTAGTTGGCTCAGAATTATTACCTCCTCTTGTGCGTTAAGTAAACTTAAATCTAACACTTTTTCTGGTCTCTTTTCAAGTATCGCAACTGCCTGTTTGTGATTCTGTGAAGACTTGTGTTCATGTTTTTTTTTTTTTTTTTTTTTTTTTTTTGGCAATGATGTCATTTGTTTGGCTTTTGTTGGAGAATTTTTGCAGTTTTGACATTTGCTAGAAAAGAGTGCCTTTGTGTTCCTTTTCTGTAAACACTAAGTGATGTAGCACTTTTGCATACAGAGCATCTTAACTTTTTGTTAGGGGCAAAAATAAATGGATATGCTTGTTTGATATAGTCATTGTGAGAAACTCTCCAACAGTCTGGCAAATTCTGTTCTCTGTGTGTGCTGCTACTCTGGGCTTTGTTGCTGCTGCGGCTCTGGGCTGTGCTGCTGCTGCTGCTGCCAGTACTCTGGCTGGGTTAGCCCAGCTGGCTGTAGAAGTTGGGGATACTGTAGTGCAGCCATGTCTCGGTGAAGATGCATGCACAAAAGTTTGTCATTTCTCTCTGGGAGGTCAGAAGCAGTCTGGGATAGTCTAGTTTATTGTCGATAGAGTGGCTGTCGGTGAGGAAGGCTGATGAGAGAAGTGGTTGATTGGGGTTAGCTTAGGGTGGTCGTTCTCATGGGGTGATGCTGAGGTCTTGTGACCTGATGCCAGGAGCAAGTTGTATCATGTAGCCCCCTACAAAATTTACCAAACTTTAAATTTCTCCCAGTCCTTACCTTTGAAAATCTGTTAACTTCCTCTTCTGTCCTCTCTATCTTCCATCTTTTTCCATCATAACAGTGAAGTTATCACAAATTAATGTTAGTAATATACTTTCTAAGTGGGAAATACTCATCCCAATTTGAAGGCCCTTTATGCTCCTCATACTAGCAGCGGTACCAGTGGCAAAAAAGTTGAACATAAAACAACTACACTTGATCCCCTTTTGTAGCTAGCTAGATAATGGAGCACTGCGACCACGACTTTATTGACATCTGCAAGCATGAACCTACAGAAGGGATGAGAATGGAAAAAGCATGTGTTGAGTGCGGGGCTGTGGGGTGACATTACTTTCTGAATTGTTGAGCATCTCGATGGCATGTGCTGGAAGGAAAGCCAGGCTGCAGCACACGAAAAAATGAACTCGCTTGAAATTACTATGTATGAAACTACAAATCACATTTATTTACTTATTAATCGAAGGTGCCAGAACGTTTTTCCGGATCGTTCCGGCTCACTTTAACCCCTGATTGTACTGTTAAAGCCTCTGTATGCTCAGTATGTTTCTGACAATCTTGCTCACTTCATGCAGGGATAGGACAGGTGTGACGAGGTATGAATGTAGGAAGGGTTTGCACTGCTCTCGTTTCATATTAACATAACTTCGTCCATCACTTTTCATGTGTACAACTGAGTACAACACCACTGACTGTTGACAAACTGTCCCAAACTGACATTATCCTCCTTGAATGATCCATCAGATCTTGCCCCCTTTATAACAACAGGCTTTTTACGCGGCTTTTCAGAAAAGGTGCAGTCAATTTCACCTTTAGACATGGTCAGACACATGTGAAGGCTATCAGGCCTAATTAGCTTGAAGCATACTAAGACCTTTAGACCCCTAACCCTGAAAAAGCAACCCTTTGCACCTGTGGTATGTGGAAATGACTCAGGTGCTGAGCTGTACAACCTCAGGTAATGGGGGGCATTGTTGCAGGCCAGTGGTGACAATGGCAAGACTGCCTCTTAAAGGTCCTGACAGGGGCAAAGTGGTGTGTACAGGATTAATAGCAGCTGTTGTGCACAATATCCAGGATGCAGGTGCAGAGTAAACCATTTAAAGCTATAATACTAAATCAATGTGTGTCTATGCATTTAAGAAACCACGTTTTCAGTAACCTTTCTTTAAAGTCTACATTCAATCTGGTTTTAATGCATACTGTGGGGTCTGGCTGTCCCCTCTCTTCTGTTTCAAAGAAGGACTGGGGGATGGGAGGGTGAGTGGCAGATCATTACTGGTTGTTTTAGAGGGAATAGCCTGTGTGAGGTTTAACAACAGTTATAACAGCAGGACACATGACAGCTCTAGCTGGCAGGAGGAGCCTGGTAACAAGTTACCCTCCATCAGCCACTGAAGACTAATTTGATGAGGAGTTGTACTGTATGTACTGTACCAATGCTACTTTTTCATTAGTGCAGCCCCATTGTGTTGAATACTTGCACATTTCAGACTGTAGAGCAGCAGAAATCAGTGGCTAAACCGACGGAGCCTGGTTTGAGTGTTCCACTTGTAATCATAGAACTAAAATTACAATGGAAAACAATACAGTCTACTTTTTCAAAACACTTGAAAAGGCAAGTAAAAAACCAGGAATTATGTTGAATGAAATGTTTCAAGGACATGCTGCAATGTGACAACCTTCCTTCAAGAAAGAAACAGGATTTTTTTTTTTTTTTTTTTTAACAAATGAAGTCACTGTAAGCAATGCTTTCTCTGTATTCAGGTAGCATTCACATGTTATCAAGATGTGTCAAGAGGAAGCAATGGCATCAAAGAATACTGTCAAGCCCTGTGCTAGAGGCTCCACCCTTTAAGTAGCACCTAAGGAATAAGCTCCATGATTACCTCAGCGAGCTTATTCTTCAGGAGAAAAAAAAAAAAACAACAACACTCAAACACGCTTTCACTGCCAGATATCAATATGTGATGTTTAATGCATAATTTATTATTTTGGTACACCCACTGTCCCTCACTGGCTCATCAACATATACAGTACTTTTCAGTTCCTACTTTTCGAAGAATGACTTCGGACATCCCCCTTGGGAAATGGGCTCTCTGTGTTGCACTGCATTGCATATGGTGTGTGTAGGTGGCGAGAGTGAGAGCAACTACAGTAGCATTGTACATTTTTTTTCTAGCAAAGAAAAAAAGAGAGTAATGGATCAATGTAGCAGTGTGTAATGAACTGTTCAGACTGAGGACAAGCCATCAGGGAGGTTGTTGTACTTAATAATAATCATCATCATCATAAAAACAACAACAATAATAATATAAAGTTTATTCATATAGGACCTAGAACTCATCAAAACCAGCAATTAAAAATATCTATAAAGATCTATAAAGATGCAAGCTACAAGTACAGCTACATTACACAAACATTCAACTATGTGCCACATGTACTATATACTAATCAGGTTTTGAGCATGTAGTGCATTCACACTGGAAAAGTGACAAAATTAAGAATTCTCAAAGATGATGCAGCTGCATAAAAATCAAAACAAATTGTGGATGGTGGACGAAAAAGCTTCGGTAAAATCTCGGGAAACAAGCAAAAGATTAAATATGCAGAGAACAGTTTGCTTTCTCTCTGTGAAGTTTAACTGGCAGCAGCTTTTTAAAGTTGTGGTTTGATTGACACCTGTCAGCTGTCTTTCCTGTTATCCCTCCCTATTAGGACAAAATGGGAAAGTACATTGATTTATTGAATACTAACTGCAAATCCAGGTGGATTTACAGCTACTGGCATGGTAGTGCCGTAGTTAGCACTGTCGCTCAACGGTAAAAAGGTTGGGCTGGATGGACTCTTTCTGTGTGGAGTTTGCCCTCAGCCCTCAGAAACCTCCATGACACATTGTACCCCTGCAGGCCAATGTGAAGCATTTGGTTTCCCTGTACCTTATTTTTTTATGCATGCAATATTTTTATGTGATGAATCCTCTAAGACAACTTTTCTGATGGAAAATATTTCTTTTGGTCTTTCGCAGCCACAGTGATCACAGATATTGATCATAGGTATGTAATAACAATTTCACATCATTCATTTGCTGCGGGCAACAATTTCCCCCAATTATACAGCAGTACAATACAGCTTATTTCTGTCTGCTGTTCCTCTCATTTTGTCATTATTTAATACAGATTACAGTGTGAACTATTGCTCATGACCAGCTATTGTTATTAGTGTGTGCTTTTTGTGACCACCAGGGAAAATAACTTTTGATTTCAAGCGCCAGTAAGCACAGCGTCACTTGCTGTCAGTCATTGAAATAAATTTTGTTTTCATTTTCCCCCACAGGCCCATATAGCACTGATGATGCAGAGTAGGTCACGGAAACTGTCCAATGAATAAGTTACCTGTCAGTCCATGTGACTTAAGTTTATGACTCTTGGTTTGTTTGTAATAAGTCAGTATGAACCCTTAATGGTCTAGAACCAAAAGGCAACAATGGATCATTTTTTTCTTTGGTTCAAACTGAGGTAACTGAACTACAGATGTGAGCACATTCAGGGCAAAAATAATGAGCATATAAAGAGGCTGTTACTCCATGCTGCAATTGAAATATTTCAACACAATATCAAGTCATCTACTGGCCTACACTTGCCCTGCACAAATAGGACCACCACCAAACAACAAAATGCACTCAGAAATGAAAAGTAACAGTTACTTAACAGAGTGAATATGTTTACTGTAATTGGACCTTTCCATTAATGAGCAAGCGGCATTATGTTGTTACCATTCACTTGCTCTGTGAGTGTGTGTGTGGCGTACACAGGCACATTAAGGTTAGAGAAAAAAACCTCATACAAAAACAGCATGGTCTACCTGCTAATCTCTGTCCAAGATGGCAAACTCAGGAACAGGCCTGTACTTTGATAAAAGCTTCAAAAGAGCTACACTTCATTAACGATGTAAGTGCACCAGCCTCTTTAACTTGTATTTACTTTCAGTTTTCCGATGTTATTATTTTATAAAGACTAGTGGAGATGATTGATTCCCTGTACAGCTTGATTCAGTGCCCCATGGAGGCCTTTGACTCTTCTTTTCATTTCAGCTTTAAAGAAACACATTGGACACACCTCCATAAGGTAATCATTTCCCTCTCCTCTTCGATAATACGGTAATGTTCCTCCCATATGCCTGCATTAATCACCATGATAATCACCTTCCTCTGCTTCCTCACAGCTGAAATAAACCAGATAGCACATTCTGTACAAGGATGATGGATTCCTACCCTGATATAAACATAAATAAATTCATCATTTGTGTCTCGTAATATACCCAGTGCTCTGTGATCTGAAAAAAAATACTATGAGGGGTTCTTGTATAAAATAATGTTCTTTGTAGAGATCATTAAATGATAATTCCATTTAATTACAATGCAGTCGATTACAATTGCCAGTAATGAAATATCAGTAATAATCCTTCTTTGCAGAGGAAAACTATGGGTGTGCACAACTACAGTAAGCACAACAGGTCAAAATTGAAGTGCAAAGTTAGTCATGAACTAAAAAGGTAAAAATGTAATTACTGATCTTTGTTTTCTCTTCCTAATAGGTTTGGCCAATCAAAGGGTTTGTTTAAAACCAGTCTGATCATGAGAATGTTCATGTTTCTTGCTCAATCAAAAACATTTTTAGGAATGATGCTGCTTTCCCAGATCTCAGCAATAAACAGTGAGTATAATGTTAATGTTACCTATAGGAATGATGGCCAAAACTATAAAAGTAAGACCCAAGTTGTCACGAAGTTGAGTAATTCTTTAAGGGATAACAAAAAAACCTAAAACTACTGCCTCACAGTTGTATGTCTCCACCACCCAGTTCAGCTGCAGTTTACATCCATGTCTGTCCAGACTCATATAATATTTAAAATAAATAAAATGGAAGTTATCACTCTATTGACATGAATAACTTCCAGTGACAAACACGCTGTCTTCATTTAGAGACTGTGAAACTTTGTCATAATTAGCGTATGAATTCACGAGTTGAATGAATGAGTTGTATGAATTACAACTCATTGCCAGTGTTCCAAGTAGGGATAATTTAATCTGTTGTCCATAACTTCAAACATAGTTTGGGTAGTACAGTTACGGTTTAGGATTTAGTTTAGATTTTTATAAAAGCAGCATTTAAATGATATATTAAAAAAATGTTCCTTGCCCTGTTGGACTCTGATTTGGTGATGTCACCAGATCTCAGCAATCAAGCTGATGATTAAAAGCTATTGCAACCAATAACACCAATAGCTACAACTATAAAAACAGAAAGTAATAAGTAAACTTTAACTTTTTGCTTTTATATGATATATGAAAATAACTAAAAGTTTGATGCGTAAATTTAGGGTGGTTCCAATAACGATATGATTAATTCGGGGCAACCATGTTTACACAAGGTTATGTCAGACAGCTTTTCAGCTGGCACATCCCATTACTCCTCTACACAGCCCTGCATGAGATAAGGGCCTGACAGTGACACAGTCCCCTCAGTAATTAGCAGCACAAGAAGGAGCCAAGGATCAATGTGTTTTCCATTGGAGGGATTCTGGTAAAGGAGGATCAATGAGGGAATCAGAGAGGATGGGAAGGCGAGAGTCACAGAAGGTTTTAGATGCAGTGCCAAAAAAAAAGCTGCAGAAGTGATGCAATGATTATTTGCACTTGCTAGATTGATTTCTTGTTACAGTGTGAATGTACACTCCCACTCCCAGTTTACACATTAAATAAGTGTTACTGGTCCAACAGCAGAGGTGGGATTGGCACGTTCATCTGAAACCACCAGTCTGAAAACCCAGTTATTGTAGCTCTCAGTGAGATTATCTATTTGAAATGTGTGAGGAGGAAGCGCTGGTTTTCAATTCACCATCCAAGGCTGCAGTATAATGGTTGCCTGTTGCATTGTAACATTTCATGAATACTGAGTGCTGGGAGAAGTTTTTAACTCAATAATTTAGACTGTAAATCTGCAAGGTTATCTTGAGTCTCTGTGAGCCTGAAAGTCAGGAAGTGTGAGCGCTTCCATTCTGTCCCTGCTGATGTAATGATAAAACCACTGAGGCGTTTCATTACTGCCACGCCACTTGGCACTTTAATGTCATTGACACTCCAACATCCTTTACAGTATCCATCTCTCAGCATCTCAAATACTGATGTTCCCTCTGTCCTTTTGCTGTGCTGTGTTTGCTATTGGTCATGAGTAAATAAATGGGTTTTTCTAGGCTCGGCACTTCAAATTGATTTGCTTGCTCAAACAATTTACTCTTACTCAGCACTGGCTAAATGACTCTGCCGTCATTGATCCATTAACACGGCATGTCATCTCGGATTTACTTTTTTTTTTCCCCCCTCAAGCATTTCCCTAATGCTCAACCCAATGGCCTGAACTTTGGAAAGTTCACAGGGCTGAACTTCAGAGCACTGTGACTTTTTTTTTTCAGCTCCTTGAATTTGTGTTCTAGAGAATTTTTTCTTAACTTTCATACATTATTACTGTTATCAAAAGATGATGGCACTATTCTTTTGGTAATCCAGGCAGCAGTTCTCAAAAGAGTACAATATTCCTTTCTCTGCCTCCTTAATGTTGGTCTCCTTTCAATATCTCTGCTCTTCAAACAGCTGAGCATTGCTAGATAGAATGGGGTAAATTAAAGTTTGAATTGGGAGTTTGCCTTATTTGGCTGAGTGAATCTGCAAATGCTGATTTGATGAAATGAAAAACAATTAGCCGTAATTGCTTTGAAAAGGGACATCTTATTTTATTGTATTTGATTACTCTTCCTGCTCCCTGTTAATACTGCAGAGTCTGTCCTTTCCTTAAATCTATAACACAACACCTACAAATAAAAACCAACAAATTAACCGATGCATTAAAGGTTTAGACAAAAGTGGATATGAAAAAGTCACAACTGCCCCATTGAATTGGTTAACTATTTACAATAAAGAGCACACTGGTCATCATAACCCCTTGGAAGTGAAAACAGTCATGTGTCATAGAGTATTAATGAGCTCCTGCAGTAAAATTAGAAATAGAAATGTAAGACAGGTGTCTAAATTGTTAACAAGTTGACACACATCCACACAAGAAAATATCATTTTGCTACTGTATATGTTTATGGAATCTGTAATAATATATGTGATTTATGATTGGATGCTGAATGGGCATATCCTTTTATCTATTTTCCACAAAAGATGATTTATTGCCTTAATAATATCATTGCCAAATTGACAGTTTAAATATTATTATTATTTTTTTCACTTGCTTCATGGACTCCTGGTGACTCAGATGCTGCACTGATTGTTTGAGAGCAGATGTGGCACCAAAAATCCACAGGAGACAAAGCACTGTGTACAGCAGAGTATGCCTTTTAGCTATACTTTAGCAAGAGAATCAGATGTAATTACTATCAACTGTCCTTCAGCTGCCCACATGGGGTCAATTCTCTGACATCCTGTTCATTATGAGCTGCCCTGTTATGTCTGTCCATCGAGAACAGCTGCTTTGTTTTGTGCTCCCCCCCTCACCACCACCCCCAACCCCTCACACACATATACATCAATCCACTTGGCAGAAATTCACTGGGTGTTTCTCTTTATCCTCATGTAAGACTGTACACTTGTTGTGAATAATGACAATATGTGACAATGACAATGAATCTAAAAGAGGCAGCACAGAAGTTGTAGAAATATATACATTCTTCGGGCTCAAGAGTTCGACCCGATCACCTAGTCACCAGGTGGAGCTAAAATGCTGTGAATCACAAGCGTAAGCTGTATTTACATTAAGCAAGGAAACACATTCCCTTCAACCAAGGTCAGCTTCTATCATCATTAATTATCACTTTATTATCTTTACCAGCAGGCCTTTATAGAGCCATGCCATAGCTCAGATGATGTGTTGAAAATGAGGAGCATCTCAACAGTGACTGAGAATTAGATCCATTAAAAAAAGAGCCTATCTGATCTTAGACATCTTTTGTCCTGTATTTCACAATCAGCTCTGGAAAGTGAGTATTAACCAATGTCAACCCCACTTCAAAAGGTTCCTTTGATGCTTATCTTCAGCTATGACTTATTGGTGGCAAGCTACTCCAGAGATATATCCATGAAAGAAATATAACAAATCTAATAACTGAGTACTTTCCCCCAAATGAAAAAAAAAAACATTAACAAGAGCTACGTCAAGCCATTTTAAGCGTTTATGAATTAGGATTTCAAAAAGGTAAAAGCTTCACCCTCAAGCTAAAAAAAAACGCACACATACACTATGACATGATGATATGTCCAAAAATAAATGACATTATAGCACAAAAGATAACACCTCTGACAGTAGTGCAAATGAGCACAGTAGGGATAGCCTTAGCAATTAAATATTTATACTGCAGCCTGTTTCTGCCTGTTGCCTGTGGAGGACTAGGACGGACAGGCGATTAAACGTGTGTTTTTATCTGTTCGGTAAACACTTAGGGATGTTATGTCTGCCTGAGGGAAGAATCTCAAATTGAAGAAGAATGCAGTGCATGAGAGGGATCTGAAATAATTCCCCTCACCTGTTTTAATAATAATGATAAAAAAAGTACCAAACAGAAGGACACTGCCTCCTGGCCATTCAGTATTTCAATGTCACCTGAATCACACAGACGTGGTTGGGTTATTTACAGAAATGTGATCTGATCATATGATTGCAGGACATAAGATATGCTTATATGAGCGCAAATGACAATGTGGCATCTAATATAATGCAATTTGATACGTTGTGTCAGATGTCAGATAGTACATGATGTAAAGCTAAATTGACATGACTATGTTGATGCAGTACATTGTGTACGTTATTTTTCAAATTTTTATTGCAGAATTTTCACTTTGAATGTGTGCGGATGAAATTCAGCCAGGCAAAATATATACACGCAGCATATTATGGCCACAAGTAACAGTTATTTGTTTTACTCTTGACAACATTTATTCATTTCAATTACTTGGATAATTATTTAGACTATATAATGTCAGAGAACAAAAACAAATGTCAAAAGAGAAAAGAACAAATCCACATTTAAGTGGCAAGACACATAGAATGCTTTTATTTATGTTGGCCGAGTGATTTGAATTATTGATTAATTATCATAATTTTCTGTCTAGGAGCAGATCATTTCAAAATAAACAATAAGACACCATAAAAAACAGGATCTTACTGAACTGCAGATAACAAGGCTAATATTATCCATTGTTATATACAGTATAATTTGTATGTAAGTGTCAGATTGTCAGTGTGCAACCATGATGACTCACCGATGAAGTTGAGGTACCCTTCTCCACCCAGTCCATGACAGAGGAGGCGGATCATCTTATGGAGCTGCAGGCCACGCTCAATGATGGGTGTCATGGGAATCAGGGAGCTCATGTTGGTGTACATCTCCTTGTCCATCAGCCAGAAGGCCAGAGTCTTATCCCCGACCAGAGCCTGGAAAGGTAGGTCATGCTCTGTTAATCATAGTGGGATAATGCGGACTGTATTGATTCCGTAGTAGGATCAGGAAGAAAATAGCCTACCTGGTCGTGACTTTCTGCATAGGCTATGCATTTCTCTCCGTAACGCCTGTTGATCAGTGTGTGGACAATATTTCCCATGTCCCAGTCCTCATCCTTTAACTCCTTCAGGATCTACACAGTGACAGAGAGGGCTTATTGAAAAAGGGTATGATAGATGTGCAGCTGAGACATCCATTCAGGGTCTGACTGATGTCTAAAGCTCAGTATTTCAGTTCTGGCAGTCTTTCTACCTTTCTTAAGTTTTCTCTGGGTTACACTTCTTTCTCAGATCAATCTCTGTTTTGACATCTCTATATCCGCACTGTGAGTTATGTCTACCTTTGAATGGCTGTAATGGAGTTTTTAATAACTTCACCACAGCCCATGGGTAGTAAGGCATCAGCTCTCCCCACCTGAGATGGGCAAGGTCAGAGCCTCTCATCCAAACAGAGGGATTCAACAATAAATCCAACCATGGAATCAATGCCCTGCTGCTGGCCAGCCTACATGTGCACTTCCTGCCAGGGAGTCATTTTCAGAGGTCAGAAGGAAACAGAGAGTCACCAAGGCACACATATCGAGCACATCTGCCCACACAGTGCTGCTATATGGTCACAAGAGCTGCTCCTAATCGCTCACAGTTTCACAACCAGACGAGAGCACAGGGTAAAGTAAAGATAGCCATGTGTACAGCAGTGGGCACAGGCATGATTTAAAGGGGACTTATTATGCTTTTATATATATATATATATATATATTGTTACAATGTTGGATGTTCATATTAAACTTGGTGAAAATCTCAAATAATTAGGTAAACCTATATAGAAGAAATCCCTGTGAGCAAAAAGCACTGGCTTCAGACTGGTCTGAGCGCTTGGTTTCCAACGGTTTTTTCTACTTTCAGCCTGAGCCGACGTTGGTTTGCGATGGATTTCTTGATATGGTCGTCTGCTCCACACACAGTGCGCCATTCGCTGCTCTGTTTCGCCAAATGATGGTGGTTTTCCATTGTTTTGGGGTTAGTCACGCTGTGCCATGACTCGAGTGGAGCTGCCATGCTGTGAGTGTTTTTCCATTACATTGCACGGCAAAGTAAAATGTGTTGTTTACCTGTTGGAGGTGTGCTGGTCGTCTGCAGCTCTTCATCAAACATTATTATCACTGTGGCTGTTTCTGCTCGTGCTATTCTTCCCTGCGTTATTTCTAACTGATCTGCTGAACGGAGCTCCAAATATCTCCATGTGTTGTTGTGTTGGCTGGTGTTTAGCTTTTTAAAAGCTTGTAATATGAAGCAGTAAAGCAGGAAATGTAGTTAAGACTGTCTGTTTAGACTCAGAGGCTGAACTGAGGGGCTGCATAAAGGGCCAGTATGAGATAAATAAGAAGGTTTTTGAACTGTGAATCATGCAGAGCTACTCTGTGGAGTCCGAGAATAAAAATATATGAGCTGAGAAATGAGCTGAGAATTAGCATAATAGTTCCCCTTTAATAAACTACGAGGAAGCTAGAAAGCCACAATACCAATATCATTCCTAAATGAAAAAAAAACACAAACAAAAAAAATCGAGCGCTTATGCCCTCCAAGAACCCTTGGTGATAGACATGCAGCCTGCCTGACTGGTAGGGGAGTCAGCAAGTCCATCTCAGTGACAGGCTTAAGTCTGCTCAGTGGAATTGGCCATGACAGCTGATTGACATGTCAGGAAACCTTTATATTACTTTACAGAGCCATAATCCTCTGAGTAAAGAGAATAAATTGTGCCGATCAATATGTCTGAGATGAACTGGCTGGTCCACCTAAATAGAGGCTATCCCACTCTATACATCACCATCTGTTCACATTCACTCTTCTTCACCTTAGCCTTGTGTGGCCATATTTGTCATTGCCAATGCCACCAGAAAACCTCAGCGAGGCACTTATCATCTACATGTGCATCTAAAAATTCTCAGACCTTTTAACTCCCTGTGAGCTCAGCAAACTGTCTCAGACCCTGAGAGGCACGGCTATTCTTTGGTTTAAACTGCTGCCTGAGGAGCTTACAATGGAAAAAAACATCAATATAATTCATATAATGACTTTTTAAATCACAAGTCAACAAGCAGCCTTTGACATATATTGCTTTTACCCATCTCAGTCAGGTTTATTCCAATCTCCAAGAATTCGATGTAAAAACATTTCAACAGTATCAAGATAATTTGGGTTTTTGTAAAACACCCTGTAACATTATTTTGAAAGAAAATATTAGTTTAGTTTATTTGCTTGTGATTTTGAGTGTAAACTTGTTTTTTTTTAATTGTTTCACAGTTGAAGTTAGTTAAGCCTTATTTATTCAGGAAATCTCATTGAGATGCACTAGAGACCTGAGAACAGATTACATATGCACAGGATCACAACAAGATAGTTAATTCACATCACAAAGACAAAACAATCATCACACATAAAGGTTGAATCAAAAATGTGTACATGTGATGCTGTAATAACAGCTGTAGGTCAAAATGATCCTCACCAGGAAACTTTCCTGTGCTGAAATCTATCAGTGCATTATATACCTCTGAGTACTGTATGTGACAGGTTTCCGAGTGGATCAAGTTAGGAATTTGTGAGTTTTGTCTTTGACAGTGTGTATGGACAGGTTTTCATGTCACATTCTGCAATAAAATGGTTGTTAAAAGCTTCAGTCGTTTCACTTTTATAAATAATGAGCTCATTTTCACCTGTAATTACTGGTGGGGGCAGGGTGAAGGGTGTGTTCTTTAAGGATTTTTACGTATTTCCAGAATGCGGCTCCATTTCAGTTGCACTTTGAGCGGGCAGATAGGTAACTGTCGGATTTAGCTTTTCTTATAAAAGGCACCATTCCTCTGCTGTCTGAAGTTCTGCCAGACAGTGTTTGTGCCAGAAGCTCTAGCAATGGAACAAAGTTTATTTCTATTATGTATAGCTAGAGCAAGTTCAGGAGAAAACCAAGGGTTTGATCAATTTTTCATTCTAAACGTTTTGTAAGGAGCATGACTGTCAGCAGTATGGGTAAATATTTTAGAAAAATAATGTAGTGCTGAATCTAGGTCTTGAAAAGAAGATGTTTTTCCAAAAAGACATACAATATTAAAACTAATTGGATATGTGCAAGAGAGAACAATGCCAATGGGGCTGACACAAAGTCCTCCCCAGTATGTAAAGAATAAGAAGGAAAAAAGACAGGTACAATACATTTTGACAATAAAAAAGGGGATTAAAAAATGAATCAAATGTTTTAAAAAGCATGTTATTTGGCACCGCTAATGAGCTGCTTTTTTAAATTGATGTTGAAGACAAAGTAAATGGCTTTGTAGTTCAAGCTTTAAATTTAATGTAATGGTATATTGCTAATGATAAGTAGGACCATAAGGTAAATGATAGTCCTTAGAAGACCTACTAGAACATGAATGAAGGTCTGAAAATGGACTGAAACAAGGCTAGGTCAAAACCTTGTATATAGCTTGAAACACTAGTGGGCTCTTGATGTGAACATCGCCTAGTTCCCGTCTGATATGGACATAGCAGCATTTTTAAGATGTTGTTGTTTTTATGTTTGTTAGGTTTATTTATATGTATAGCACTTTTCATACAGTAGTTGTAAATCAAGGTGCTGTAAACACAAGAAAGAACATTAAAAATAAAATAAATTGCACCAGATCATTAATTATTAATATGTTTTATGTATAATTTCACTTAACCACAACCAAAAAAATGGTTTTAATGTATTAACTATCAAGTTAATCATTAATGCTAAGTGTAAATGACCCCAATACTGTGTGTTTCATGTGTGTAAAGTTTGCATTTGTGAATGTATTTGTTATATTGCTTTTTACCATTTACCATGCACATGGAAGTGCTTTATTTTGAAAAGGCACTAGAAGCATGCAACATGTGGACAACACACAGGCGTGTACATGTCACACAACAGTCTCCTTTGGTTGGTGGCACTATTCTTGCCTGAAAAAATATTATTACAGCTAAAATTCTAACAGCTTAATCTGCACTATTGCTGTTTGCTGGTGGTTGATGTGAATTGCATTCTGGGATACTTCGATTCAGCCAACCAATGGTGTAATTTCATCACAGTCAGGGCTAGCCCCGCTGTTGCAGTCCAGCCAAAAATTAGGAAACCATCAGGGAGATATGAGACACATACATATACTTATAAGTACATAAACACGAGTATGAAATATCAACACTATGAACAGTTAAGTTTCTTAGACCTTCTCAAGACCTTTTTCTGAAAGAAAAGTATCTTGTTAAGGCAGATGGGTTGGTAGCAACCCGGATAATGTCCCAGGTTAATATACAAATAAAAATGCTGGTTTCTTTCCCCTCCCCACCAGCTTCAATATAAAAGCTAAATAACTGAATCTGCAGAATATACCCTCGAGATCTTCCTGGCTGCCTCCTCATCCACGTGCAATCAGACACTTTACACTTCCTTATGAATCATTACAATTCAATTCAACCGCAAAAGTGTTCTGGGAGCAATTAATTTGGGACTAGGAGTGTCGGCGCAGAGACAGGAGTGACTAGGCTGACGACTACCCTACCACCAGCTCACCCACATCAGCCCCGACCAGCCGAGCTCCCTGGCACCACTGACACTCCACTTCATCAATGATAATGAGAAGTGCACAAATCTTACTTTACAAGCCTGCTGTCAGGAGCCAACCAGAGTGCCCAGATTAATTAGGCAGAGCCAGAAATAAAATTTAAAAAATCTCGCAGTACAAGATGAGGTCATCTTACTGCAAACTGACATGCTGTGACTGATTCAAGAGCCTCTCCACTGCCATCACATGTTGCTGGGAAGGACATTGAGGCAGAGATGTGTTTAGTGTGAAGCTCTTGCCTGAGCATCCTGCCTCGCCTGTCTTTGCAAACACTGTGTTTGAGTTTGTGTTGCTATGGGGACATCCTCTCTCCACACATACAGTGCCGCCCCCAGAGGTTACTAGAGAACCGAGATGTACGCTCAATCCCATGGATCAAGCTAGTGCCTCCCTATATTTATATTTTTACAGTTTGGGAAATTAATGAACTTTCTGCCTACGCAAATGTCTTTGCTGGAGTCTTCACTCAGCTGAAAGGCAGTCTTTAGCTCACCTCAGTTTTCCTGTAATAAGCCTCACTGCAGAAGCGTGTGCCGCCTAAATCCTGCATCACCGGTTAACACCATACAGGAAAGCCTCAGAGGGCAATTAGCTGATAAAATAAAGCAAGATGAAGCCGTAATGCTGCTGTTAAAGGAGACGAGCAGCGGGTGACGCCAGGCGAGGGGGTCAAAGAGAGTGGGCGCCCTTTAAAGACTGGCGGTGAAGCCGCTGACATGTTTACATAAACAAGCTGTAGTCCATCATAACTTGCCAGAAGCCTGAATTTTATTAAGTTAGGTTAATTGAATGCGTTTCCAATATGATAGACAGAGCAAAGTATGTGGACCAGAAATGGATTTCTCAAACTAATAACGAGAGAACTGTGCAGTCTTATATTTTCATTCAATTAAAATAAATGGAGGCACAGAAACAAAAAATGGGACAATTGACTCATAGGTCATTCAAGTTGAAGAGCTAGGAGAAGCAGAGGGATGCCGGAGAATTCTCTGTATTGCCTTCTCTTTTTCTAGCTGCGACCAGCGAGCCCTCTACCTCCTCCGCCTCTAATTGTTTCAATTACATCTCAATCTATTGTAGCTGGAGGGAAGGGTGCTTGTTAAATTAGAGGGCTTTTGTAACATTATCCATTAGGAGTGACAGCATTTTATGGTTATAATCAGATTGAATCATCCAAACTTGTGCTGTGCGCCTTATCTGGTCCCCTCATTAGGATATCTTAATTTTTCACAGCCTGTTGGTCCTAACAGCCTTCTGCAGCCAGTAAATGAGTCATATCAATCAGTCATGCTGAGGACAAAACACAGCGTGAGGCCCTGCTCGAGGAACCGAAAGAGATTCATTCGTGCACACATGTGAATCTATAAATAAGCTCACAGCTCTGTGGCTCTGACTCTTTGTCTCTTTTTCCTTCTGTTTCTTCCTGTCTGTCTGTCTATGTTCCCGAATGCCAGTCCTTCCTGCTCCATGTCTCCTTCTCTGCAACACACACCTCACTGGAGGCTCCACTTCAGTCCATTCAAATCCCTCCCTAATTGACACTCTGTGAGAAGAGTCAAGGCTAGCCCTGAGTGCACTTCACTGACTATACCAAGGCATGTTCATATGAATGCTCCCCTGCACAGAAATACATGAATTTCGCTGCTCACTTGCTCTCCTTCAGCTTTACAATTCAAATCAAGTCTCCTCAGGGAGGCAACAAATTTAATTGAAAAAATGCAACCAGAAGAAGTATCTAAGCGAATATTGCATTGCAAGCAATATTGTTTGAAAAGTAAAAGAAGCAACAACCTCTCCAGAGGCGTCCTGAGAATAATCCTGTGAAACCTCTGCTTACCGTGGAGGAGGCTGCATCTCAGCGGTACAGCACTGTTTGCCGCACAGCTAGTGCAAGCATCACTGAGGAAGGTCAAGTCTGGGACTATCTCTCTCTCTCTCCCCCTCCCTCTTTTCCACTACACTTCTCCTCTCTTCCCTCCATCCCCGCTACTGAGTAAAACCCACCACTGTGAGAGACAGACTTGATTAACGATGCATAGGCTTCCCCCATCGAGAAACACAAGAAACTGTAGTGTGAGAGGATGCATGCGGTGCCGAGGTCACACACTCTGCTTTGCTTTTTCACCAAAATATGAGTAAATATAACTTTCAGTTTGGGTGTAGTGGATAAAAAGGCAAAGCTTTACATGAATCTTACAACAGATAACCTCTTAAGGCATTCTGCAAACAACATTTTTCCTATAAATATCAAATAAGAAAAGGCCTCAACTTGTTCTAAACATGCAGACACACACACACACACGCATGCACACACCAGCCAACCCAAACACACACACATCCCCAGAGATCACCTTCTGCCTGTATGCTTCCCTAAAAATGTACATTCTAAAGTAATATTTGCTGATTTTATAAAAACGCTGTCGCATAATATCTCTATTAATAAAGGCTTTGAGGAAAACACCAGGGAGGCCAATAAAAAAAATGATGAGCTATGTACAGAATTCCAAGTACAGTAAATGTATCCAAGTTCTCCAGAAGAAGTTAACATTGCACCAGAACAGGGTTGCAACAAAGCTTTCTGAGAGGGATGTTGGTGCCGTCAGAAGCAAAAGGAAGAAAAAACAAACTATCAGGTAAAGATATATATAATAGCCTTTATTTATCTCTGGATGGACGGCTGGGTATGCATGCACTTTCCTTGTGCTACGCAGACTTCAACATGATACAGTTATGGACTTTCATACCTGATGGCTACACTGTTATAAACAATGTTTTCCCATTGTGGGCCATTAAGTACTTTCACAGTGGCAGTTTGGGCTGAAGTGGAAAGCTAAAGGGTGCTTCAACAGTTGTTGTGGAAGGACAGAGGATATTTGGTGCCCAGAATTTCCCATCCAGTCTGAAGCAGCATTGGATGGTAACACATCACTCAATGATGTTTTCATGTTGGTCAGTAATGATCGGTGGTATTCTATTTCAGTAGTGATATTGAATATTTAAGTTGTTTTTGTAAAGTTACCCTTCTAAAAAGTCAAGTTGCTTTTATTATCATCTTTCCAAAAATTTGTATGACTGAGATTAAATGAGCAAATAAATAAATAAATAAACATCACTGTGTTCATTTTCTCATCATTTATTGTTCTGGGTGATGGTGTATTTTATATGGTAAATCTAATGTTATAACTCCAATTTATAGACCCCATTGCAAGAGAAAGAAAAAGTCACATCCTCCCTGATCAAGACATTTTCCAGCAGGTCTGCCCGAATTAAATTCAGGTTTCAAGTTTGTATAAAATCCAATTCAATCAATCATCTACTTTAAGTGTGTCAGTCCTGATAAATACACACCCGAAGTGAGCACAAATACAATTCCTTTTGTACTTTGCCATGTTGGCTGTTCAATGTATTTAGTTCAGTAGGTGTATGTCTGTATGTTTTTGTGTTTGACTGTACATACGTTTCGTCTGAAAGACAGCAGAGCAAATAGCTACACCTTATTCTGTATAGCATGACTGATGGTAACCTTAACGAAACATGAAAAAACTCAAAAGCTCTGACAGTAGGTGAGAAAACTGGCCTGCCCAGCAGGACATTTACCCACAAGACATCACTCTTCCAAACAAGCTTTTTCTCACCATAGTATAAATAAATAAGAAGAATAAGAATAAGAATAAGAAGAAGAAGAAGAAGAAGAATAAGAATAAGAATAAGAAGAAGAAGAAGAAGAAGAAGAAGAAGAAGAAGAAGAAGAAGAAGAAGTAGAAATATGGTTTACCATATTTGAACCTCACCCACAATTAACAAAATTAACATTGTTGAGTCATTAAAGATTGAAAAAGCATCAGAAATCTGGTGCTCACTGCTCATGGCTAATTTTATGACTATAGACTGTCACACTCTGTTGCCATTTCATGAAATTTATTCATGGAAATTCCATCATTTCAATTTAAAACTTACATTTGTTTCATATATCTTTACTGCTTTCTCTCCCTAGTAGTAAAGAAAAAATATTTGCCCCTGTTCCTCTTCTTCTTTATTATGGCTGAAATTATCCTCTGTACTTTTCCTATAACTGAATGGATGATGATAAACCTGCTAAGATGAGGATTTGTTGTTGGGGATGAAATGTTCCTGATTCCATACAGATTGTCAGACTGGTTGGGGGGAATAAACAGAGCATTGAATTTAAACTTAAAAATAACCTTTGCTTTGATATCATATAAAGCTACGGCAAGGACAGACATTTCAGAATGAATAATGAATCAAAGTGAAATGTTAAACTGACTGTCAACCTATTCAAATGCTCCACTTAAGAAAAAAAAAAAAACATCACAAAGACATTTCAGCCTGGATCAGTGAATAGATGACCTTCATGATAACATTATTAAAGCTTGTCTTTCTTCCTGCTTGTATCAAAAGAAATATATCAGCAGGGGTCCAAAAGTCTGAGACCACTAGTCAAGATACATCTATTTTGCATTTGACTTGAATGTCATGTTTTTTTTTTCATTACAAATAATAATATCAGCTTAACAATTTGAGTGAAAAGTTGCATCTTTGAAAAATGTACATGAATTTCTGAATATCTTAGTATTTGATATGTCTCCCTTTTGCTTTAATGGCAACATGCACTCGAGCTGGCATGGACTCCACAAGTTTGAGCAAAACCTGATGACCCATTTATACCAGCATGCTTTAACTATCTTCCAAAGAGCTTCTTGTGATTTCACAGAATGCTTGGTCCTCAGTCTTCAAGTGCATCCATAAATGTTTAGTGGGGTTGAGGTCAGGTGACTGTGGACAAAAGTCCATGACAGTCAAGACTTCTTGGTCTTCTTTGGTCTTCAAGTAGTTCTTTCAAAGCTTTGAGGTGTGTTTGGGGTCATTATCGGGCTGCTGTATGAATACTTCTCCACAAAGATGTAAACCAAAAAATGGAGTGGTACTTCTCCTCGGTCATGGTGGAGCCAATTCGGTACAGGCGTCCGACTCCAGAGCAGGCAAAACACCTTCAGACTTAAATATTCCCACTACCATGTTTCACTATGGGTTTGATACACTGCAGTTTCATTCTCTCTCCTGTTCGTCTCCTTACATACACCCTTCTGTTACTGCCATACACCTCAAACTTGGATTCATCAGTAAATAGGACTTTTTTTCCCCCAGTCAACCTTTGTGAAATGCTGGTATTTCTTAGCCTACCCGGAGCATTTAGCCTTGTTTGAGAAGTGGTTTAGAAAGTGCTACTCATTCTCTGAGACCACTACAACACAGCCTTCTTTGGAAAGTACTTTTGCTGATTGGAGTTGTTCTTTATTTAGCCAATTCTGTATCTGTGATGAAGTTGCTCTTCTATCTCTCAGGGAACTAAGCTTGATGTATTGATCTTCTGATTGATCTTCTGATGGTGTGTTCACTTTTAGTCTGCCTGATCATGCTTTGGATACAACTGATCCAGTTTCTGCCAGAGCGTTTTAGAGTTTCATGCACTGCCCTCTTAGAAACCTTTAGTCTCACTCCTCTTTGCAAATAATAACAATTTGACTTCTGACATTTTCACTTAGTTCAGATGCCAGGTTTCCCATTGTCACAATGCTACTTACTAATGAATCGTCTGCTGAAATCTTGAGGTACAGCCATATTTATAACAGGTGTCCACTGGCCTCTGATGAGTAGATCAAATCCACCCCAGTGTCATCTGAACACATGCTTTAATGGAAGAGATACAACTCAAGGAAATCTGACCTTTTGTACAAAGAGGTTAAGTTGGTCAGTGCCACAAATTTGCTTAAATTTGATTACTGACTTGAAATACTGCATAATCTTAAAAAATATAATATACTATAACTATAATATAACTTCTTGTGTTTTTAAATGTTTCTGAATCTTAAAAGCTTCTGATTATTTCGTGGTATGTGTAAAAATATTAGATTTTCAATGTGGTCTCAGACTTTTGGACCCCACTGTATATCCATGCAAAGGACTCAGAATAATTACTGATCTAAGAAAAAGGTCATCACGAATAAATAAGTCAAATGCTTTTATTTTCAGTAATAATTATGTCTCTTCCATCATTTATTCATAACTCTGTGTTTGAGGGGATAAATAATGACCTTCCCATTCACATAGTAGGTAGGATTAAGGAGGGGGAAAAAAGAAAAATAAATTAGTACTGCTTTAGAAAAAGCACAAAGACCTTCTTCAGTTTAGCTCTGGCTTGATATTAAGATTCGAGTGCACATGAAGAGACTTTAGACTGCTTTTCTCTGAAAACCAATGTGACCTGTTTATGTTTATTTGTGTCTCTGTGAATGTCATGTGAATGTGACCATGTTCAATTGACAATGACTGTAGAAATATGTTCATTGTTACTTGTTTCTTTGGAATTGAATATTATTTTTATATACCTTAAAAATGTATATCTAATGTTATATAATTCATGGCCTTGCTTATTGAAAAATGTTTTCCACTTTGTTGTATTGTATTTTAAATGGCATTTTTTAATGAAATTTTATGTGAAGCACTTTGATTTGCATTCCATTTTTTTCCTTTTTCACCATATAGTATTGTTGGTATTAAAGTAACAATTAATCTGTCAACTATTGTGTTCAAATCAAAAACCACACTGACTACAGCATGCTAGGAGAATGCTGCGGGACATAAATGAATCAATTAGAAATACCAACTACGGCTGTGTAAAATAATCCAAGTATTGTAGTCTATCTTTTGGCCTATACATTAAGTGACCAGAATGGTGTACAATGCAATATTAACCCCTCTTAATATAATGCAGTCTGATACAAAAACACCAGTAACTGCAGCCACATAACGTGTTACATTTAATAAATACCTTTATATCACAAATTCAACAAAAGACAAATATTATAGGCCTCAAAAAGATCATCTTTGTACTGAATAACCTTTAACAGGTATTTGTAGTTTTTTCTTGTCAGTGAATGTAAACAAAAACTTTTTAATCATCCTCACATTAACAGTGCATACCACTACATTCAAGATGTCTTGAACAACTTGTTTTTTCCTGTTTTCCTATTTCCTTCTAGGAAAATACAGGGTCAGGTCCTTGTGTCACTACTGTATATTGCTAAATAAGTTTTACACTTTCACTTTCTTAAAAAGGATCAAAAGCTTAGCAACAATCTATAGTTGTTATATAACGCAAGAGTGTTCAATGCCTCCTAACATGCCCTGTCTCTCCCTTTGTTTTTCATCCCTGTTTTGAAATGAAACGCTTTCACTTTTCTCTTGATGTGTTGCAGAAGTTTTAGTGTGAGTGTACCTACAGTTAAGAAGCTCTACAGAGTGTATAACATCGCTGAGGATAAAAAAAAAAAGAAGAGGTAGATTAAAAAAAAAAAGAAGCCAATCATCTCACCTGAATCCACTTGTCAGGAATGGCCATAGCTAGTCGGTAATCAAAACCAAGTCCTCCCTCCTGCACGCTTCTGCAGAGAGCAGGCATCCCTGACACATCCTGCAGAGAAGTCACAATATGTCATATCACATTTTCTCTTTGTGTGCACAGTTTTTTTTCCCCCCAGTAGTCAGCGAAGATCACATCAATACTGTTCCACAACTCAAATATTATCAGGTGAAAATACAACACCACAGGCCAAAAAAGAGTGACATCCCATTTCTTTTTGCATTACTTCTTAATTGCACCAATGAATATGTAAGTAAGCTATGTCTAATGAATAAGTGCTTTTAATTAATAGTAGCTGTGGGCAGTGTCATTGCAAAGTAAAAAGATGCTGAATTTGTGTGTTGCAGAGTTTTTGTTTTTTTTACCTCAGCAACAGTGATGCAGTCAGGATAAAGGGTATGAAGAATGTGATTGCTAAGCATCAGGTAAACCAGAGAGTCTTCATCCACATGTAGGCCAAAGTATTCACTGTAGTCCCCTGAAAAGGAAGTGCCTGAGGAGAAAGCATCCACACAGTCAACACACATCATGTCTTCCACCCAAACTAAACTTATGAAATCCTTCACTCCTCTATTTGTAAGTGCTGCTACTGTTTTGACTCAAAACAGTTGGACACATTTCGGTACTATACTAGACATTAAAGCATAAATGAAATGTAAAATAACAAAGCTCACTTATATTTTATAAAGACCTTATTTTACTGTTCTAACCTTTGGATTAGTATTGTATTATGCAAATACAGCAGTTGCCCCCAAAATCACTAACACAATCCTTACACACTAAATGGGTTTCTTTAGTGAGCAGACGTATGAATCACCATTTTCATCAGTAACAGGAATGAGTCACACAGAGGTAAATTTTGTGATATTAAATATGACCCACTGTACTGTTGGATTGTTATCAGCAAGTGGTGTAAATGCCATTAACACTTCATATTTTGTGCCATTGTTGGAAAAAAAATTTTGAGGGCACTTTATAAAGCATGTATTTCACACACAATAGGTGATAATAGGTAATAAAAATAATAATAGGTAGAGTTTATTTATTTATTTATTATTATTATCATTATTATTTGTAGAGACACTAGCATGGTGAGATATTATACTAATATATATATTTATACTTCCATTTACTGTTCACAAGTACAAAAAGGTACACAGTAAGATGCCACTTCAAGGACTGTAAGAAAGAGTTGTTGTATTATTATGAATTGTTCAATTACATTTGGAAAGGTTGCAGGAATACATAAGTTTAGTAAATATTGCATTGCATGCGATTTTTTTGTGTAAAATTCTTCTTTTTACTCTTTGGTAATATTTTTTGTGAATGAAACTTGCTCACAAACAGAGTGGAACAGGTCACCTTATGTAGTAATTTTAGGTAGACTGATTATGCTAATGATCTGCTTATGAACAGGTGGCATTCATTAGCTTGAAACAAGCCATTTACGAAACGTTTGTGAAGTTAAGAAAGCCTGCTCCAACTTGCAACACCTCACACCGATGTTGCAAGTTTTAGGATAATACAAAATCTTGCATAAGATCTATTGTGTGTTTCCTGGAACCCTGACTAATATTTCAAATGTATTTCCATCCACATAAAACCATTTCAGTCAACTTTTGACCTCAAGTTGATTGACATTCCTCTCTAAATAATGCTCTGTACTGCACTGTATCACATAAAATTACACCTCCATTCAGAAGGTTTACTTCATTTAAAACAGAGGAGCTGGTTTTTGTCATCCGACTGGTGGCTGTTCTGCCCGTGAGGGTCTCATTTTTAAATTCAATAAATAGTTTTCACTCAACTAAAATGTATTTGTAAGACATCATTTGTAAAATGTTTTTCACCTTGAGCTTTTTGAAAACATTTTCATGTGAAGTTAATTCATGAGGCCACAGGTACATTTCTGTACAACTAAAAAGTCCACTAGCAGAATAGTGACCATACATGACCATTTTTTTTTTAATTGAAACATCCAGATGATGTGCAGATGATAAAAAATAAATAGCTGAGATCAGTAGGGCTTCTCATTTAAACTGTTATTGGCCTTATTCTTTAATGTGAATTGAAAGTCAAACTGCACCATGGGATTCACAGGAGAAGAGGATGACATGTACGTGTACACACACTACTCAGTCCTGAAACAGCGAGATGCACATATACCAGCCTTACCGATGCCATGGTGATGGTACAGCATGGAGGTAACTCCATCAAATCTGAAGCCGTCAAAGCGATATTCCTCCATCCACCAGCGCAGGTTAGACAATAGGAACCGCCGCACTTCCCAGCTAGAAAAAACACACAAACAGGCAGGCACACACACACACACACACTCTCAAGGTCAGATAAACAAGAAGCTGTGAATTATTCACACATCTCATCATGCACTTTAGGCACCACAGATTAATTTTCACCGCTACAGGACATTCACATATTGATAAGCAAAGCTTCATTATGCTGGAGATGGAGTGTCAGTGACTGGAGATGGTGTTTTCATTAACTACTGTACACTGCAGAGGAGATGCTGTCTTTCACATATCCAGTTGTCAGGATAAGAAATCAGCTGCTTACAGTACACAGAGAAGTTTTCTGATTTCTATCAGACCACTTGCATGACCACTGGGCAAGCGTTTAGTCTAGCCAGGCCCATCCCTGTGTATTTCAACTGATAGGATTTCATGCTACACTTGGGTAAACAAACACCATGCAGGGGAATTGAGTTCCCTCTCCTGAGGTTGAGATAAATCATACGCTTCTTCTTGCTTTGGCTTCCATCTTCAATGTATGACATGCTCCTCTGTCCTACAAGCAGGAGGGCAAATACTCAAAAAAAATCTGGGAAACCAACAAACTATCTGACTATGAAAGTGTAACTTCTGGCTGTGTATTGTGGCCTTCGGTGTGCTACAAAAGCATGTTTTTTCTGGCTGTTGACTTGACTGAGTTGGTGGAGGCTGGAGGAGGTGGATGCCATAAATGGCCCCAGTCCCCATTCCTGACTGAGCGATCAGAAAGTCATCCGGATCTGAACAGCCACTCAAGGCGAAGTACACTATACACCTCACCTCTTCTCATTCAGTGGTGTGTTGCCATGGAAACGTCAGTTAAAACTCAAGATTTGGTTGTCTCTATGTGGTGTGCGTAATGAGCACCAAATGAAACATTGTACACATTGGATGCCATGCAGGAAAGCAGCAGCAAAGCACTGAGGATGTGAGGCGAATGACACATTTGTGACACTGATTAAACGTGATCTGCCGTCTCTGCTTAGGCTGAAATTCACAACTCAGATGCTCTCTGTATACTCAGCTCAAACAATGGCTGTGAGGTTATATATATAATGTACCTATATACAAATGTATATAATACATATTCCAATTATTTTGTATGTACTGGTATCAACTGTATGTCTATGAAACACATTGATGAGATTTTTCTTTATCAAACATAGCTCTGAAAACCATCATTTGGTTTTCAGAGCAGAGATGGTTTCAGGTTAATGAATGTAATAAAAGATTACTCATGATCCATGACTTTCCATATCTAAAGAATATTGAGATTGTTTTTCATCAAGTGTTTCTTTTATTGTTCTTTCTAAAAAAAAAGAAATGTTTCTCGGATGTATCTAATACAACACTTGCCATATAATTTGAACATTTTATGATTTTTCAAGAGTCAAGATTACTTTATTTGCCCCTGGGGAAATTTGTCTTGGACATAAAGGCTGCCACATAAAAATATATAAAATTATAGTGCAGTAACAGACATAAAGAGCATCACACAGACAAGCACAAACATAAAATGCATTTAAATATGTGCAACACAACCCTTCATTTCACAACCTCCTTATGTCATGAGTTTGGGAGATTCACTGATGGAGCATCCAAAGTGATTTTTTATACCTATGCAGGCATCTTTTCCTGTATTTAATTGGAGCCCTGTAGCGTCTACGTGATGGTAGCAGTTTGTATTCTGAATACAGGACATGAGAGGGGTCAGTGATAATTTTCCCAGTCTTTTTAGCTATAGTCTTCTCAAAGAGCATTTAGAGGGAGGGATGCTCCCTCAACCCCATCACTCTCATTGCTGTGCGGACCAGTCTGTTTATTTGTGATTTTAACTTAACTGATATGTTACCAAAGCAAGCTGAGATTCCGTAACATAATATGCTCACTATCACAGCATGATAAAAGAACATCATTACCCTCTGTCTGTCCCCAAACACCCTGAGTCTGTGCAAAAAGTAGAGTCACTGTTGGATCCCAATGCATATAGAACTCATGTGGACATTTCAAGACAAATTACAGTCAAGTATACCCAAGTATTAGTAAGAATGAGCCTGGCCAATACTAATATTATGGACAAGTAGTAAAGAATGGTCACCCAGATATCCTGGATTTTAACAAACTTAAACAATTAATTTGTTTGCATATGAAAAACTACAGTTCCCATCAAGCTTTACCAGCATGGCAGCACACATAATACATGTTGTAACAGTTTCTTCACCAAAGTATGCTATTCAAAAACATTTGTAATAAAGTAAAGACATGCATCAATGTTCTCTTCTGATATCATTCAAATCACTGATGCCTTCACTGAGTTCTGAGTTATTACTGCAGTCTAAAAAAAACATTTATGCTTATTTTTGTTATACTCTACTATATGTTTGGATAGATAAATGAAAATGACAATAGTACACCATTCGACTAGCCTCAGCATGATAAGCTGGTGTCATCTGAGTTACCAAAAACAAAAATATGACATGACTGTTGAGTAAGGTTGTGTTGTAGGGATGGATTTCTAGTGATTTGTGTTATTAAAAATGTAGTTCTGGTTAGGGTGAGCTCTTTTTATCCACAGAGTATTCCTGAAAACCTGATTCAGACCTTGATTTAGAGAAGTTAGATACTGAGATTTTTCAGTTGCGACACCACACTGAGGAGTGGTTCAACAGTTTTTTGCTTGAATGATGCAATTTCTTCCCGTCAAAAAGTTGTTGAAGCAGTGATGAGTCATAGATTCATGCCTCGACAGAACTTCAGTAACATCTCAAACAGCAAAATCCATCCAAACACTTGACAATTCTCATTCTCAATAACACGTCGTCTTTAAAATGTATCATTGATTCATCCCATGCATGTTCAAACACTAAATGCTGAGGATTACATCTTCCATAGCAAAAGACAGAATCCCAGATTTTTTTTTTTTTTTTTTAGCCAAGTAAGCCATGACACAAAATACATTTAAATGCGTTGCCTTCTGTGCTCCATCCCTCAGGGACGACCAACCCCGGTACTGTTTGACAGGTGTGAAGCTGCATGTTACATCGGTGCTTCTTCCTTCCCTTGAGGAAGAGCACAAGGGAGCCTGGTATGATCCGATATAGCAGCCTGGCTGGGTGGTCACGCAGACCCTGTGATAAATAGATTAGGTCCTCCACTCCACTGCGCAGAGCCAACAAAGGCTCAGACACAATGTATCCTCACGGGATGGAGATAATAGCCAGAGAGAGCCAGAGGCCCGGGATGAAACCATACTGCCACATTAGGACCCACAATGCCATTCATCATCAAGTCCAATTACAGTGAGAAAGTTAGATCTCTATACTCGATGCAATACACCGCTTATCTATGCAGTTCAATGAAGTTATCACTTGGTCTGTGGTGTTAATACAAAAGCAAATTGCATATTACACTGTCCTCATGCTAAAGCTCAGTAGTGACAGTGAAATCTGGTTAGGGAACCCTAATAGAGTAAAGCTCCAATATTGCCGCTTGTAGAGTAAGATAAGGTAATCTATCATATGTGCTGTTGTTTTACCTGCAAGCACACACCGCTATAAAAGTCACCACAAGCCAATTCAAATAGCAGACTTTTTTTTTTTCCAAAGCATCTTCATGCTTAGCTGCTTCTTATCAGAGCTTATTTCCTCCTCCAGCTGAAAATGAAAGTAACCCATATTATGGAATTTACATCTGGTTGCAAGCAGAGCAGATATCAAAACGCACTGTTTCTGGAAGTCAATTTTGCATAAGGGGTCAAGGCAACTTGTCATGATGGCAGAGAGAAAGATTTAAGTCCCTGTTTTCACAACATCACAGGTAAGCTGTAGATAAGACCAAATAAATTTAAGAAGCTGACAGGTCATTCCACAAGAAGTGTGATGCTCAAACAACGATGCTAGACAGCCTGATGGATGGTGTGCATTTGTTGGACCAAAAAGGACAAATAAGGTGCCTCATTTAACGCATTTCAAACTTCTCTCCAGTCCCTGCAGCCATTAATGTGTCCAGGACAGAGACACTGACAGGAGTGACACCTGCAATAAATTCACATTCATGGTTGAAGCCTGATTTATTTATTTACTGAATCATTTTCATCAAGCACATCAGTTATGGATAAATTACATACACATATGCAAAGTCAATTCTTGGAGGATATGCCTTATATTGTATTACTTTTGTGTCTGAATGTAACAAAAACGATCATGTTTAGTTGTCACACATTGTCAATCCTTCCATAAAATACCAACTAAATTGCAGTCCAGTACAAACAAGTTCAGCAAACAAGTTCAATGACACATCAGAATTAGGTATGTCTTAAATGCACAAATGTGGTCCTTGCTGGACATGTATAAGAAATGCTTCTTTATACTTCTCACCGCATTGTTAAGCGGCCCTCAAGGCAGTCTGGTGATGCTGGCAGCCTTGCAAGGTAAACTCATCTAGCTGTGTGACAGACTGTCCCTGTATTGCTGTGCTTTGTGTCAGATATCTGCCATTTGTCTGGCATTCTTTAGGCTGCCTGGCAGCTAGCTGCTCTTGCTTGGCATCCTAGGAGGGATATTCTGCTGCCTGTGAGACTGTTTGTACGTTTAGCAGCCTGTAATTAGTATCACCTTGTACTTACTGCCTTTCAGGAATCAATTGCAGTCTGGCAGGCCAAAGCTGCCCCATAGGAGTTCTCTCCAATGAGCTATATTTTACTAGTGGCAGAATACTTCTAAACGTGTACAGTATGTTCTCATGTATAATCACTCAAGTTATTTAAGTGATATAACAATAACAACAACAACAATAATAATCTTCATTTATATAGCACTATTCTTAACAATGTTACAAAGTACTTTACAAAAAGAAAAGAAAACCAGACAAGGCAGATAAAAAGAAAGCAGAGACTATAAAATAAATAGGATCAAATAAATAAAAGCATATATCAAAAATTTCTAAAATCTTTTACAAAGAGAAACGTTTTAAGAGGAGGTTCAAAAGTATCTAGTGAATTGGTATGTCTGAGTTCAGTAGGCAGAGTTCCATTGTGTGGGAGCTCTAATAGCAAATGCCTGATCACCCTTAGTCACAAACTGATATGACCTTAATGACCAAGAAAGCATTTTAAATTACAGACATGTCTCCAAAATCACAGCTAATCATAGCTATTCTCCAACACCACCATTAAGTTTGCAGACGTCATCACCACCATCCCTGAACACCGGGAGTGATGAGCCCACAGAGAGGAGGTAAGAGCCCCGACATCATGGTGTCAGGACAACAACCCCCATCTCAATGTTTGCAAGACCAAAGAGATGGTGTTAGATTTCAGGAAGGTACAAGAAGCAAACACTTCCCATCTATATCCAGGGGGCGCCTGTGATAGGAGTAAGTAGCTTCAGGTTCCTCAGGGTCCACATCAGCAAGGACCTGAAATGGTCAACTCACACTGAGTCAGGTGTGAGGACTGCAAACCTGTGCCTCTTCTTCCTCAGGAGACTAAGGAGGTTTGGCATGGACATGAGGATACTACTTTTACTGTTGCACTTTTGAGAGTGTCCTCTCTGGCTGCATCACGACCTGGTATTGGAGTAGCTCCAAGCGGGGCTGTAAAGCCCTGCAGAGAGTCATCAGAGCTGCTCAGTGCATCACCAGGTCTGAACTGTCATCCTTGCAGGACCTCAGGAAAGCTGGAAAAATCATCACTATATAGAAGAATCAAAGCCAGATCCAGCAGGCTTACAGACGGTTTCTGTCTTCTTTTAGCCATGAGACTGTTAAACTTTGGGACTATTTGAACATCCATAACACACACACACACACTCCTACACACTTACTCACCCCTACCAAAACACACACACTCTCTTACTACTAGTCACTCTCCTACTAGACAGTATTTATATTTTTATCAGAAGTATGTATTGCCCCTCACTTATGTGCAATACAGTATTCATCTATTTACCACTTATGTGTAATACCCCCCAATATAATCTATATCTGTATATATTTTAATTTGTCTCTCACTTATTTTTCTCTTCTCTTGCTCCTTTTTTTTGTCAATCTAAATATTTATTATATTACAATATTTATCATGTTCCAATTATATAATCCAATTGGAACTAGAGCTCAACGAATCCAAATTTCGCTGCCTTCAATGTTGCCATCTGCTGTGTTGCTGTGCATATGACAATAAAGCTCTTGTATCTCTTGAATCTTCTAGCTAGCCAGCTAATAGCACCAACATGTGTTACAATGTGCTCACCTTATGAGATTGGTTAATTACAATAAGAGGTGGGCCAGAACTTGGCAGCCAGGCTTGAGGGCTTGAGTTTATTTGTTAGGTGGTGATATCAGGCAGCTGGAAGAGCATGTACCACTTGCTTAGTATTGGCTTTAAGGATGGAATTCCACATATGTTACAAAAAGGCTTGCTTGCTGAAACTAGCTGTAAATGAAACAATTCACCAACCCAACAAAGCATGTCTATTTATCACATGAGAAACCAGCAGTGACTGAGTGAACAAGCTGCATCAAATTTGATCTTAATGAACATTTCTCATTTCTTTACAAATTAAAATCATTTTGTCAAACTACTATTTTCAACTTAAAGAATGAATTGTCATGCTATAACTTTTTTCTTGCCTATATTGTGCGTATTATATTGCTATGATTCACATAATTTGAGTTTTGAGAGTTCTAATTAACAATATTTTGTAAGAATGTATTGTTGTATGACAGGTAGATGGACATTTAAGAGCGAGACTATTTATTTGGATCCCTTACTACTATCGGAAGGCTCTTTTCACATATTTCGGCCATGAAACCTTTTTGCTATTTGTCAGATAGTTTTAAGGGGCTGAGGGGCATGAAGGTGCAGAGAAGCTATACGTTCCTAACCACTGGCTCCATCCAGCACCTACTGGAAGCACTACAGGCAGCTCCAACCAACCGCCATGCACACCTACAGCCAAGTTGAGCTCATTAGCTGAAGCTCACCAGAGGGGAAAAACAGCTTTTCCCCTTGCTGTGTGAGCTGATGGGGCAGGGGGAATAACTCAAGGGTACTAAATACTGAAATTACTGAATTTGGACTGAGTTGATACCTCAAGTGTGAGTTCATTGATCGATCAGACAGAAGCCTGGCCTCAGCTATAGTCCAAAGTAGGTCCAAGAATGTAAAAACATAAATGCTCCAAGGGGGAATAGATTTTTTTTGTTGTTTTTTTTGGGATTGTTTCTGCTCTGTTTCTTTAAAATAAAAGCCTGTCGTTTATCAGCAGGAAGATTCTTTGCTTGTCTCCATGTCTTCCCTGTGTAAACTTCTGATATTCCTTTATTTTACAGTTTAAATGCTGGCACACTGGCAGACTTTATAAAAGTCATATTGAGGATATGATACCAGTCCCATGTTTCATTAGATTGCTCTTTTGAAAACACCATGTGTAACTGTTATATAATAGAAAGAATCATTGTACATGCCAGTAGCTTGTAATGATGAATCCTTAAGGTTTCATGACATTAAGCTTATGGATTAAAAGCATAGCTTGATCACTGGTTTTAGCACTATATTACATATCAGAAAACCCACATGATATGACTCTGCCTTATTTAAACTCCCATAGAATATACTTAAGAGTACAATCCGAGCAGTGTTAATCTCTTTTAGTGAATGTCTATAAGCTATCTTTTGTTGCTATTCATTTAGGATAAACAGCAGCAGAGAGGCACAGATAAATTCACTACGTATACTGCCCCTTCCACACATAATTAACAAATATTTGAACGTAATAAAAACATATGTATAGAATAATCTTGTCAAAGAGAGAATTATCACTCCTTGGTCCTCAAACACAGGGCTGATCTCTCAGCACGAGAGCATAGAGAAGAGTTAAAAAGTGTTTTCAAAAGCCTGGCCCTCGGCCTATTTTTCATATCTTAAGAATCCACACAAAGATTGATGAAAAATGGATGCAAATGATCCTGAGAGAGGTGGGGGGGATTACAGAACGAGCCAAGATCAAGCTTCTCAGAACTCTCACATCTGAAGGCCCTGATCTGCAAACAGACTTGGCTTCTCCGGCTGCCAACCTCGACACGCCAAACCGTGGGCTCCATTTACTCGGTCACTGTCTCAAGGTGACTTTGACGTCTTTGAAAACGTTTGTAAAAGAAACAGTAGCTCTACTTCATTTCTGCTCATCACAGCAAGTGTATGGCACGTGCACTTGTACTTATTTATGCTATACATTCTGATAAGTTAAAGAGTTTGAAATGTCTTTATCTAGAGCTTAATTGAGAAATAAGTATGACATCCTTTGATTTCTCAAGGGCAAGAGTCCACCATTACGCTCGAATAATTCATCTCATTTTATAAAGCTGAAGTACAAATGATTTGTTATAAAAGAGATGCCAAGAACCTCTTGACTTCCACCAGCTACAGTGTCAGCTAGGGCAAGCATCTGCAGTATGTATCCTTACATAGTTTCAATACTTCCCAGTTCTTCTTCTATCAAGTTGGTATTCAGCAACTGCAAAACCACTTCTAGCATTTCTACAGCCTGGAACTGATATTTGCAAAGCCAGACGCTCATAATACTGAATGAAGACGCATTTGACTCCGAGGCAATTCAGGTTAACAAATTGGACACGAGGCATCTATATAAACAGCATTCTCTCCAGACTGAGTTGAATGTTTTATGAGGAAAAGTTGAAGTGAGACACATACCAACAAACAAAAAAAAAGAAAAAAAAAAAAGAAAAAGGTAAAAGATTCAGAAGTGGAAGCTAAGCAGAAGAGGCTGCAACGAGGAGAATATATCTCTGCTCCGATAGCTTGTGTCAGTCAGCTTCTGTCAACCTAATATGAACATCATGGTCAGACTCTGATGGCTGATAGCAGGGCTGCTTGATTAATAAAAAACAGACTGTATTTCACACTATGTTTGCGGCTACCCTGCGAGGTTCATTTCCTTCCAAAGGGAGCAGCAGAAGAGCTTGACACAAACGACACGTCCAAACAACCTGTGAGAGGCAGAGAAGACAAATGAACTGGCTATGACATTGCCGGAGCTCCTTTGGGCTTTTACAAATGACTCCTCATATGCCTCCCAGCCGTGGCATATGTCTGCACCGTGTCTAATGAGTGCTTCAGATATGAGGAGAGTTCAATAACTAATGAAAGAAGAACCTTGTTCTCTTATTATAGCCCCCATGCCTGACACTAAGCATTGTATAACGTATTGGAAACTACCGTCACACACACAGACACACACACACACACGCACACACACTTATTAAAAGAGAGTTCAAAAAAGGCATTTGATAGACTCAACAGTACCCGTTCCTCTTTAATGTGTGCTGGGATCATTTTCTTGCTACAGAGGCGAGAGGAGAGACACTTAATTAACAGGGCCTACAACAACACCAATCAATAGTTTTGGTGTACACTGAGCACCAGCAGAGTCAAAAAAAACAGCCTGCCGACATTAGGCCTTTCATGTTTTTCCTCACACTTGTAATTAGCTGAAAATATGAACATTACGAAAGACTGCCAGCACTGTAACATCAAATCATTACTCATAAGGCATTAATATTCAACACCTGTCTGGCCAAATGTGTAAAAGGTAGAAATCAAGAGCATTTGAGGAAACTTAAATTCACCATTAATGGTCCATTCTCCGCCTTAGGAATATCAGATTAACATTGAACCTGACTGCATGGCCATTTGTCTTGCTTTTGACCTTGAACACATCATGTTGTACCAGATAGTCTCCGGAAAAAAATAAAGAGTGGTATGTAAGCTCCCATTTGGCCTCATTTATCAATCTGTTCATATGGTCTTTATACATTTTAGTTAAATTTAGAGCCACTAAAACCGATATGCTCATGTATCAACTTTGTTTTTCTAAAAGGTAAACATTTCTATATCTGATACAGCCATGGCAGGTTTTAAATGTTAGTGGGAGCCCTCTGTCTCATGAGTTTAGTGTCACATATGATAATGTGTGCAGCTTTTTTTTTTTTATCTCTACAGCTGGAGCATAATGTCAGTTGAGTTGAAATCACAGTAATCAGTGGACGGTTCTTTGCCTTTATATTGTGTACAGTACTAAAAGGCCCAGAAAAATAAAACAGAATGTCAGATTTAATTACATTAAAATTATAGTAATGTAAAGTCAAAGTAAAAGAGTCCCACAGTGAGGATTAAATGCAGAGCGATTGTACAAAATGTATAGCAGGTACATTTTCACTACTACTGTACATCAGTAAGTAATTGCATTGTGATTTAATTATATAGTACAGCTTTCTATATTGAATATGCTCTTCAAGGCTCTCACAACTGCCATAAAGACTTAAATGGCTGCTTACATAGCACTTTTATCCCAAGAGCTTTAAAATCACCCATTTACTCACCCACTCACACGCCAATGGCTGCAAGTTAACATGCAGGGTGGTGGTGCTACCCATTTGGGAGCCATTTGGGGTTCAGTAACTTGCCTAAAGACGCTTTGAAATGCAGATGGGAGGAGTTGGGGATCGAACCACTGACCTTCTGATTAGTGGATGACCCACTCCACCTCCTGAGCCACAGCCGCCAGTAACTTGTTCTTAATAACTTGTTAATGTTCCCTAAGAAAGTTTTTTTCTCCACCTTGCTGACACTGAAAATGTAAATTGTGATTTGCAATAAAAATGCATCAAATTGACTTAAACACCATGTCTTTACCATATGTATCAATGCACATCTAAAATATGTTGTACAATGATGCCAATAAACTTCATGCATAATTATGCTAAAATGAAACAGCTTGTGTTGTTCATACATCTTGATGTGTGGAAAATGGCACGATGTAATGTACAATAAATGTCCAATTTAAACCTGACAAATATACAGTTTATAGAGCATATTAAAACTGAAGACATTCTCACGATGAAATATAAATATATCTCTTTTAAAAATATACCGTTAATGGCTTTTGAGTTTACTTTTAATGACTGCACCTTCTATACATGCAAGCCACATCAATATATGTACTTCAGTGTGAGGAAATTATAATAATCATTGAAAGATGAGGTATTGTACACCACAGCCAGACAAGGAGTACCTGGAGTAGTTGAAGAGACGGCTGCCCCACATCTTGTGAACCCCTCTGGGAGGCGCGTGGAAGTAGCACGTTTCAGAGCCATCAAATTGGTTGAGTCCATCCTCTGTGTTCATGGAGGCGTGGCTGTGAACAACGTCCAGCAGTACCACGATGCCCATCGAATGAGCCACATCAACCAGCTTCTTCAGCTCCTCTGGGGTACCATAGCGACTGCGGTCACATAAACATAGGTGTTAGTTCACTATATTTTAACCTTATCCCGTTTTCCACTTCATGGAATAAATTTAGCGTAACTTAAATCTACCCATAATCCTGTTAACCCTACATTCAAGTCCTAATGTCAAAATGATTCCTTATTGATTGATCAACCTGCTGTCCTAACCTAGGACAATGTAATATACCTACACAAATGCAATCCTTACATACAGTGGGCAATACATTACTCACATACAAGCATATTTATTTATTTGTTTGTTTCTATTTTGTGTGTTACAATGTTATTTCCTTGAAAAAAAACCCTAATTTTGATTCTCAGTGTACTTCTCCTACTGTAAATCTAATTCCTAACTTCATTCCTATGCCTAAACTTTTCCCCACACCCAAAAATAAACCTGGTTTGTGCAAGCTGATGACTAACTAGATCTACCTTGGTTTTTTTAGGAGTTTTTTTCCCCTAATCATACTATCCCTGTGACAGTTTTGAGTCTTCACAGGGGTTATAGTACAAGAGCAAACACTTAAAATTCATAGTTTCATTAAAATGTGTTTGTAATTCAAATAACTACGACATTATTGAGCAGTATATCATTTCACAAACATCATTTCCTCCTCGGCCCATTTGTCTAAAGATGGTCCATCAGAAACAAGCTGTCCAGGAATATTTGTCATTTAATATATTCTCTAGAACATTATAACTCTTCTACAGTTTTTTATTACCATCTTAAGGGCTGTAAAGAGGACACTGTAGAACTCAGAAACAAACAGAAAACCACAGACTGTATGTATGAATGCACGCCTCCATGTAAGCAGATCTTTGTGTATACTCCCCATATTGTCCAATAACGTCCCATCTGTCCTTCCAGCTATCATCATATCAGCTCCCTTGCAAAACAGGACACATAGTACCAGCAATACCCCGTTTCCCAGTATTCGACTGCTCAGGTTTTAAATGACACTGAGAGATCAATCATGGGTGAAATTACACTATATACATTACATACAGTTTATGCTCTACTCTAAGCAAGGAAGTGGGACCACTGAAAGAAGATAAACACTCTGACTAGTCCACCTTCGACTTTATCTAGGAGTCCCTCCACTCTCTGGATTAGCAGCAAATGTATTTACAGAGAGATTATTACTGTTGTCAGGCTTCCTATCCTTTATTTAAGGTCACTCTTTTTATGAAGGGTATAGTCGGTCACACAGTTTTGTCTTAATAACTGTGTGAAGGCACTCATCCCTCCAAATAAACATCAATTTCTCTAAAATTATTTGTATTAAAAGACAGATGAGGCAGGTGAGGTGGCGAACATATGAAACACTGCAAAGCTGTCTGATTTGGTAATGACTATGTCATCTGATGGTAAGGACAAGTGTGTTTTGATAACACAGGACCCAGAGGTTTTTTTTGTTGTTTTTTTTTTCGCAATGGCACAAGTATTCACTAATGGAGGCAGCAAACATGCCTTGAGGGGCTTCTCTGTCAGAAACTCAATGAAAGAACAAGTGGTGCATCCGCTTACAGCACAGCCAACCAATTCTGGGCTGACAGAAATATTGCATCATGGTTTTTTTTTTTTGATAAAGAAAACCAAAGAAGACAGTCAGCAGTGTCTTCTGACACAGAAAGACAAACTCAAGATTAAATGTTGTCCTCAGCATTACGTGACATGCGCACATGAATCAGCTTTGCCTTTAACATCATATCAAAAGGTAATGATTTTTTCAGGGGGCTTGAATCCTCCACAAATTACAATGAAAAGCACTATATAGAGTAGTAATTATAGACTGCAAATACACCCGATGGCTTTTATTGACAAAAGGGTGACTGTAAAGAATGGCAAAATGATTATATGTTATTATAAAAACACATGAAAAATACAGAAATCATACTGAAATTGTCAAACGTTTACCTGGAAGCAGCAAAGAAACTTGTAATCTGATACCCGAAGCTTGCATAGTAGGCATGCTCCATGATAGCCATCAGCTGAATGCAGTTGTATCCTGGATACAGAAAGGAGAGAGCAGAAAAATACATTTTTATATTTAAAAAAAAAAAGAAAAAGAAAAGATTCTTCACTGTCATGTTTTTAGAGCTCTCCAACACCGATGTTAATACCATTCAGATATTAGCTAAGAGTAAACTAATAAATTATGTATGATGAGAAAATATGTATTGCATATGTATGGCAGCATGATTCAATGTTGCTTGACATCCTGCTGCTTCTTTATTATGGGAGGCTTTGTATCCTGTGTATTTGGATAGCCTCATTTCCTGCAATAACTACAGGGGATTATTATTTCCTGCCATCTTCTCTTTTCTTATGATTCTTAAAAATAACACTAGCTGCCTAGATCATACACCAAATCTCCAGAAAGAGTGCAAAAACTTATTGTGATGCAATGAATCGGGTGGCTACACAGGATAGACGATACAATATTTTTGATTACTTATGAATACTGACAACACTATCTGAAACATTTTCTACCACTGTTTTCTACTGTTCTCCTATGCCCGTCCACATTAATTTGGTGCAGTAAGCATCCATAGACCTTACGACCTGATGTTATACTATTAGACCCTTGTCAATCAAACTGTATATATGAGCTCTAGGCATTTCCTTTTTGACACAAGCTCGGGTATCCTACAGACAAGCTGTGGCAACAGGGAAACACCAGCTATCAGAGTCAGGAGGTCATGTACAACATTTCAAAACGACCCACGAAAACGGCTTCTATGAAAAAGAGAACAACAGGCTTTTAAACTGCCACTGAACACTCCAGAAGGAGGCCCTGCAGTTTTTCACTGTTGTGTGGAGCAGATTTATTTATTTATATCACAGCTTCTTTTCAGGCTAGAGAGAGAGAGAGAGAGAAAGAGAGAGAGAGAAGGGGGGGGGGGGGGGCGAGAAAAAAAACTTCTGGCTTTTGAGTGTGACAAAGCACTGGGGTGAGAGGAAGTTTCTCTTTTTTATATTTATATATATACTCTCTCCACAGTCAAGAAAATGAAATGGCAGGCAAAGGCAGCCGTCACTAGAGACGGTAGAGTTTAGCCTCCTGAAGAATCCTATTGTGCAGATTCCCTCAGCTGCTGCAGGTAGATTCTTTGACAGCATTTACTCTGGCAGGTTTTTTCCCCCATCCCCAACTAAACAGGATGACACGACTACGGAAACAGCACTTATCAGATTGCTCCTGGTTTGCTGTGCTAGTCATATCTGTGTCTTTTAATAATGTCAGTGCAGCAGGCTGTATTTGAATGCAAAATAATGCCACATCTCATATCATTTGGTAAGGAGCAGAATTTCAAACCAAGACAAGGATCTGCTCCACGCGGTTAAAGTCACGATTGAATCCCGAGCTTTATTATGAGTCAGATTATTATGAAAATTAATCACACGTCCCAGTTAATGAGTCACATGTGGAGTAGGAATCATTTTAATCAACGCTGCAAGCAAGTTAGTCACGAAAGAAGAATGGAGATGTATAGTTTGTAGCAATTGTTCAGAATCCACTGATGGAAAATTAAATCTTCAATAATTTGTTTTGAACTTCACCAGGTGACTATAGCGCCACCATCAGGAAAACTATTTAGTCTGTGTGAGTTATGAATAAGTTTGCTGAATTTTCATCATGTCATGACACATTTTTGGTTTAGAATCCAGCATAAAAAACTCACACTTGGATAGATAATAAACTTTACATTAAATGTTGCATTTGCCTCTTCCTTTCTTTTATAACATAAAAAAATTAAAATATCATTCTGTACTTAAAAAAAAAAACACTTATTGTTACTGGAAACATGTATCATTATATAAAGATTAGGTCATGTTGTCCAGCCCTAAGTAGAAGTCTGCATGATTTTTTTTTACTGAATGATGTAAGGTGTAAAAGAATGGCTTTTCTCCACTATTGGCTGTCTAATACAGAGTAAGATAATGGAAACCGAAACAAGTTGTCAGCTTTGCAGCCCGCTCTCGCCTGTGAAGTGTGTGACTGAGACTGTGGAGCCCCTTTAGCAAAACACTGTCCAACGGTCAGTGATCCCTTCAGGTCATGGCAGTAAACAGGATGCTGACTTGCTGATGTTGTTTTGTGCAGAGGGAGTGTGACAGGTCTGCCAGTGAAAATACTGGTACTGGAGGAACAGTGGCACTCAAAGCAGCATGGCATGTCTGCTGGGGTATGAACCAGTGTTGACAGAGATGGACACTAAGAGATAGAAAAGAGAAACTCTCAAAGCCCTCGACTATTGTTTTTCCAACCACATTGTTGGCTCAGATTTGACGTGTAGGGACGTGTATACAAACATCATCTTAATGCTTCACTTCCTCTCTGTACATGGCTGGATAAGTTGAGTCAACAAAAGCTCTGACTGACAATCACTTAAGATGAAGAGAATCGCAGCAGGGTGATTGCTGGGCACTGTTAGAAGACTTGAGTAGCCAATAAAATATCAAAGAGGCCAAAGGGGAAGATAATGATCTTATGGATGTCTTACCCAGATCTTTTATACGAGGCAGAACGTTGAGCATGAAGTTGGTGTATGATGCAATCTTTGGCTCAGGTGAAGCGATGCCTACGTGGGCCTCATATATTCTCAGGCTCGTGGGTTTCTTTGGCCGAGGGTGGATATGCTGAAGAGGAAATCAAAATTGTACAAAAAAAAAAAAAAATCACATGAGAGTCCAAACCATTTTCCCAAAAATACATTTGATGAGTAATTATGAACCATAAGGTCAAAGACAAAGTGTGGATTTTCTGGGTCCCTCCACCAATATCTTACCACAGAGACTGTTAAATATTAAAAGATCTATGATTCACACTGTCTGTGTTACACAACGGAAAAGGGATTTGCTTTAAACATAGAGCAGATTTCCTGATGGCTACCAACCACTCTTGTGAACCTACTAGTTGAAGAACATGATAGAGCCACTTGTAAATGAAGTGAATATACAGCCACTGAGAGGTGTCCTCTAATTAAAAATGCAAAATAACAAGCGATAAAGAAAGCAAGGCAATGGTCTTTAATAGCCTCTTATTGTTTTGCTTGTGTGCACTTGTACTAAGGACGTAAAGTAGCATTGAGACACATTCAGACCCTCTCAAATCAGCGTCTTCAAGTGCCCCCATTAAGAATAACCACAGCAACTAGGAGATGTAAGGCTAACACTGTATTTCATTAATTGAAATAAACACTGAAAAAAATTGCTTTTCTAAAAAGAAATACACAACCATAATAACGATAGTAAGCTGTATTTACGATGTAAGGTAGCGGGGGATCCCAGTGAATCCAGTCGTAGACGACATATTTATCCTCCTTGGTCACATATTTTGCCCATGGCGAGATCCGGTACAGCCGCTTACCATCCTTAGTGTGAACTACCACCTGGGAAAATAAGAGAAATGAGTATTATGATACAGGAAGGGCACTCAAAACAATGACACAGAGAGGGGACATAGAAAAAGACACTTTAAAAAAAGTCACTTTACATAAGCCGAGTGAAAGACGTGTTGTCTAATAAACAGACAAAAGGTATACAAATACCAAATGAAAGGATGAAGGATAACAGAACCCAAACTTACGTGAATGGAAAAAAAAAGTTCTGCAAAAGTGAAAACAAAACAAAAAAATCCTTTGTGACTCCTGCCTGTTCCTCTCCTTCGATGTATGCGATTTTGAAGTCAGCATTTATTTGCATCTTCCAGGCATGAAGTGCTTACTGTACATCATAAAACTGCGCTGTTACTCCCCATCCATTACACAGAAAAGATGGTGCAGATTGTTCAACCAATAAACCAAACATTTTTCAATATGTCAACAACAAAACCGTCCCTCTTCCGGAGAGCAGCTCAATGCTCTCCGATGCAAAACTCACAGCTTTAAACCTATTATATCCTACTTGTACAAGGCTCTCAGAGAGCACTGAAGACCTAATATGGTGTAGTGGACGAAAAAAGGCTCCAGTATTGATCAGAATACTTGTTGCAGTGAATTTGGATTCAATGGTAATTATGTTGTGAGGGGTGCAACCTCTTCATGGGCTGTAACAGCCACTGACTGGCCCATCTTGAGATGAGATTCGAACTGGGGAGCAATTTAGAAAAACAGGAAATCTAAATCATTATCTTGTATCTATTATGTCTGCAATTGAGGATTGGGAGGGGGTCAAATAAGCATAGTTAGGAAATCTAACTGACAAGTTACTTTGCCTCCATCACTCAAATAAGTAAGCAGAAAGCCAGTGTGAGAACTGAAAAAAAAATCGATCCTGTAGTGTTGGCCACAGTATGTGTTCACCCTGTTTTGTCCCCTGCAGAAACGAGCATTAGAACCTAACTAATTCTGGCTACTGTTGTGAAGTAATGACTGTTCCAATGCCACCTACCTGCGAGCCGTTGGCCAGACCCCCCTCTGGGGTTTTTTCATTATGGCCAGACCACCTGGGGGTTAGCTGCCTGGCTCCCCTTATGACATGCTTCACAGTTTATAGGATTAGGAAAAGATAGTTGGATAAGTGGACTGGCATTAATCCTGTCAGAGCGGTGGTCCTTCAGACAAATTGGCAAGCATTAGGCACATTAAAGGAACAAAAATCAGACTGCTAGGCAGGAGTATGAGTGCATGAACAGGAATAACAACCGAGAACCAGGCAATATGCAAGAAGTTAGGTGCGGTTGAAAAAAAAAAAAAAAGAAAATCAGCATTTGATCCCTTCGATAACACTTCAGTTCACTTCTCGCAAACTCACAGCATCAAGAGCTTATTGTAAATACTGTACACTCAAAAGGACACTGCTTGTTTATAGAGACAAATTGGGCCCTGAACAAAGGGGATGAAGGGCAAGCTGCTCTACAGGAGAGAGATTGGAGCTAGGCTTGTGCTTCCACGAGGGAGTGCTGTGGAACTAATTCTAAAGTGGAGCTAACAGCAAGACAGCTATTCATGGGCAGCAGGGGTGCACAAGGAAAGGCCAGGTGCCAACGTTTCCATCTGCTTCTTATCGTCCTTAGACTGACCTCCGCTGACAATGGGAGCTGGGCAGCCTGTCCAGGGCGCAAGAGTGTGCCAAAGATGACCCGGTCCCAAGGAGAGTGGTGCTGCGATGCCATCCATTCCATGCCTGGCATCTCATTTCAGGATTATTTCTCATCCACACTGTTTGCTTGGGAGACAATGCATAATGGGAGGTGTGTCTTTTACATTTAACCCTGATGAATTATTTACTAGAGCTAAAAACCAATCATCTACACCCACTGTGAGCTGTGTTTTGCACAGAACAAACACAGCACTTTGTCCTGAGGGATACCTGCCACAGATGGGAGCTGAAATAAAAGCCATCAGTTGGGCTCCTCAGGTGTATCTACCCTCTACTGTGCAGGCTGTGTACATACAGTAATCTCCCGTCTGCGCGCTGTGAGTATGACATGTTGTTGACGGCGACACGCCAGGTTTTCACTTGGTTCATAAGACACCACACATGACAGGGAATCTCCCTCTCATATTACAGTGACAAGTACCTGTAGCGCAGAGGCAAGATGGTACCTACTGAGGGCGTGAAAATAGGCGTGAAGATGTTCAGTTCTCTACCTTGAGTTTGGTGTTATGTTCCACAGCTGGAGACTTGTCATACTTGGGCGGTATAGTCAGTTCCCACTTGCCGTATTCTTTCTTGGCGTAAGGGTGGGAGAATTTGTCCCAACCATCTATGGGTGAACAGAGAAGATTTAAAACACATTAAATTAATTGGTTCACAATGCAGATCAACTCTGATTTGATCTGGCCTGATCATTAACAGACAGGATGTATAGAAAAAAAACTGCTTATAACTGAGCTGCCCAAATCAGTACATGAATCTTTTTTGTCTCTTTGGTATTCTTTGACATAAAATGACCTCAGACCTGCATTTTACTTACTGATATTTGCCTATTATTTTCATATAAACCTTATGTGTGTATGTGTGTATAGCATTCTATAATATACTGTAATAATAGCAATAAAAAAGAGTGATAATTGGTGCCATATATTTGTTTCTTTCAATGTCTATTTTTGATACTGCCACGAGGAGTTGCCAACATCAGGAATTTTAAAACCCAACCACAGGGGCTTTAATTATTTTTGATTGCACATAAAACAATTAACAGTTACACTGTACCTTATTACAGCAGTGTGGTGCCACTTTGCCTTGTGTTAAAACAGCTTGTAGCTGATAGTCACCACTATGGCTTTTGCTCTATTTGAATATCCCCCGTGGTCACAGGGCCTCTTTATTTATAACTTCTATACTCAAGTCTTCACACAATTTGTCCCCCTTCTTTCTCCTTTTAAAACCTCTTATATAATTCTTTCTTGTTGTTTTTTTTTTTTTTTGCTCTGAACTGCTCTCCTGTATCCTACGACTTTTTGTAACAGCGAGTAAACCAGCAGGCTCAGTCATCTAAAAAGAAAAACTGAAAAAACACCACTTCACTGCTCAGTGAATTATATCTCAGAGGGAACAACATTGAGGTGTGACATTCATAACCTGCTGATACCACATTACCTGTTGTCATTGACTGACAGGAATATATTAGGACACAAAACTTTTATTATAAAGCGACCACCCTGGCATGTCAATTTAGGACGCTGTTTTTATTCAGTAATCCATATCTGCTTGCTATTCATGAGCAAAAAATAACGGCGGGGTAGAGAATGAATCACAGGAGATGCTCCAGAAGTGACCGGGCACAACACCAGCACTTTTCATCGGCAGGCCAAGTCATTTTTTTTTCACAATTTATTTATCTCCCTTTGCTTAAACTCCTCTACAAAAAACTGTGCATTATGCATCCAACCTGCACCATATTCATGGCTAGGGCTGCTGGGCTGTTTCCACATTTACTATGAAATTGAAATCAAATAATATGACTGAGCCGTGTCAAAATGTAATCTCTCACAGAATTGAATGTTGGAATTGAGCTGCTGCCCAAGGTCCTGGGAAGATAATTAAGAAGGAAAGGGAGAAATATGGGAAGAGGAAATGGCAGCAACAGAACTAACTACCCCATAAAATGTGTAGGGACTATAAACAAATGGACAAATCTCCAGTTTTGCACACAGTATCAATCTGAGGGTATTACTATTAGCATTTGCTTTCCTTTATCATTACCTGCAGGGTGTTACTTAATTCAGAATGGCTTTGGCACAGAGGGAAGTGTTTGTGCTGTGGTGTGGTCTGGCAAATTGTATTTGAGTTACATGCACAAGACTAATTTTTTTTATTCTTTCTATTATCTTTTGTATCTCCAATGAGAGTAATATACTGCTGGTGTGTGTAATGAGATCGCAGTGCATTAATAAATTTGATCAAGGAGAGAAAAAGATATAAAAAAAGAGACAAATTGACACTGAGAGCATACTCCTTGTATCTTCTATTTGATAGATGAGAACAAGTCTCATTTAATCTTGTTAATGATGATCAAAATAAGTAAACTTTGTTGTATTTTCACATCCCACATTAACTGAAAATAAAACTCAAAAGGCTATTAACCTGAAATGACTTTCAAAGTTGGTACTGGAGGGAAAAGAGATTTCAGCGCAAACACAGAGGTTGCACTCTCAACAACTTTCCAGGCAATGATGAAATAACCAGCTACTAAAATATTAACACTCCCACATTCAAAAGAACCCCCCTCAGTATGCAAGTTTATCCTGTGTAATCAATATTTTCCACATTTCCTACTCCCAAGTTGGTTGATCAAAAGGGCTGATACCCTTGTACCATGGTTGACTTTACTTTTTCTTAATTTTTGGCCTTTTTGTGTTCAGAAGTACAGAAATGTCAAATATCTTATTTAATGCACCGTGAAGATATGCAACCCCTCTGTTTGGACTGAAATCTCTTTTCCTTTTTGGTCCCAACAGTGAAGATAACTTTATATTAAAGTGTCATTTCTTTTTAGTAATCTGATTTATTATTGCAATTCGATTGTTATTATAGAACTTAGTGAAAAATACTTTCATCTATCAGTCTGCTACACGCCTCTTTAAAACATAATAAAAATTCCTGTCATGGCAAAAAAAAAAAGATTTCTCAATACATTGAAAGGCTCAGTATTTGAAGAACAAGTGATTACCAATTACTTACATATTATAAATGAATTGATAGCACATAACTACAAGGTTAAAGTGTTCATATCCATACTGAATCAGTTTTGTCGGAATTTGAGCATCTTTAAACACAGAGAGTGCAAGTGAGGATAATAAATGAGCAGTAATAAAACTCTGTAAGCATTAGGAAACAATCTGGACCTGGACATCACAGTGCTGATATGCTGTTGAGGAAGATCAGTCCACTTACTGAAGTCACCGGTGAGAAAGAGGGCCTCTGCCTCCGGAGCCCACTCTTTAAACAACAGGCTGTTGTCAGGCATTCGCTGCACACCGAAGGAATTGTAGCTGCGTGTGAACTGGTCGAAGCCTCCCTCTGCATCTTCCAGCAGTAAGAGCTGCTTTTGGAACAGCTCATACCTGCAAAAAAAAAAAAAAACAGGAAAGAGCACACAATAAGAATTCAATGAAGCATCTACTCATGAGACTGATAATCTCTTCGATACATATTGCTCACGGTTATAAATCATCATTCTGTAATGTTAAATACGTTTCACACATTTTCAGGTTGTACTTCAGTTGGCATTTCATTCAGCTGGACAGAAATAACAATGGGAACTGGGATAATGGAGAATGAGTTTCTCCAGTTTTCTCTCTGGTGACCGCTGATGAATGTCAGCGTAAATACAGTGAGTACAGGAAAACGTGTACTCACTCCTCGACTCTGAATTACCGTCATGAAACCTTCTGTTAACCGTTGCTTTTTTTTTTAGCTCAATTAAGTACGTAAAATATTTATGTAGCGTAATTGACATAGACACCACATCTTCATTTAATTTCATTAACCAACAACTACTACAATTTACAGGTCATAGAATGATAATACAGTGGGAATGATGCTAGTGTTTTTTGTTCTCTATTCACAATGGCAACACAAGATAATGATAAGATCACACACAATTTACAGAGTCACTTAACACTAGCCATCTTGATTAATGGTGAATGGATAGAGGCATGTATTGAATCTAACCAATACAATCCAGCTGTAGTACAAACATAAATATGCACTCTAGTACGAATGTTTCTTTACTTTACCTGTTCAACAGCCACTACAAAATGACATTTTATGTTTTAGAGTGGAAAAATGCTCACAAACCAGACGAATAATTTTGAGACAAATTTAACTGTTTGATTATTTGTGTATTGTAAGTATGCTTTTAAAAATGTTCCATTTGCAAATGATTTACAGGTGTACAACTTTTCTCAAATATTGTAGCACATACAGCGCAGCAGTGCATGGTACTGCATCTTAATGTTTCCATGCTAACCTTATCTCTTTGAGGTCCCACCTCAGGATGCGAACTTGCCTCTTTCCCTCAAGAATGTGTGACTACAGGCCTATCCTGAGAGATAAACCTCTGTCTGTTACCTTCAACTGGGAAGGATAGACTAACTACTTTGCAATTTATCTCACTTAAGTTCCTGCAGCCAGCTGGTGTCCATATCAGATTCCCCCTGGTACAGAAAGCCACTTTCAGCCAGCTGAGTTAAGTGCACTCTCTCCCCTATAGCCCCGAAGCCAAGCTCAGACTGGCCTGTGAAGGCCCCGGGGCTAGTGATGATGGGCTGAAGTTAACAGCGCGATTTCTCAGCAGCTGCTCCCTGTGTTGAGCATAGTGGATACAGACAGTGCTTGCCAAATGTAAACCTTTAAAGTCCAACCAATGCTGCCACACGCCTCCTTTGCCACTTTGTCACCATTTCAAGAATACACTGAAAGGAAGGACAAAGGGAGGATTCACATGAGGGCAGAGCTCCACCGCCACAGTATTAATAGGCATGAAAGTCATGCCTATGATTATAACAAATGAGTTCCAGGGGGGTTGGACCAGTGGGAATAGTGAGCCAAAATCCTGTATGGAAGCAGCATTCTCTACACATCTCTTGTGCCTTTTCCCACTTGAGATTACAGCGAGGAGGCGAGAGCAGACCACACATCACAATAAGACAATTAAAGTGGCAAGAAACGCAAACTTAATTTCTGAACGTTATCAATAGAGTTGAAGCTAAAGGCAAAATCAAAGCTTTATTCATTTATCTGGCTATTGTCAATAATTAAGACTTTCTGTGAGCACCCTTGCGTTCCCCTGTGCCCTTTTCCTACAAATTTGTGATTACGAACTCACCTCTACCTCCAGCACTATATCTTGTCTCCTTTTTGAGATTTGCTAATTCTTCATGTTTACTACTATATTTTTCAGTTTACGTGACTGCACATAATATCCATGAGCAACATTTGGCCATAAAACACTCTCTCATCAAGCTGCAAAGAGCAGAGCCTCCGAGTGTGACCATTTCATCACATATGGCAACTTGTTTCTTTTTTTTTTCTCCAGTACTGGCCATGAATTCCTAATACTAGCAAGTCAGTGTTAGAACAGCACAACTGGAGCTAAATTCATGCTGTTTCCCTGTCTTCACCTGAAATGTGCAGAAATTCTTTGTGATTATACCATCGTTAAAATGATTCTGCTGGCATATGTGTTTGGTGCGCATTGCTGTCAGCCACAGCATCTTACTAGGAGTCATCAAAGTCAGAAATGGTCAAATCCTTCACATAGAGGCTTTAAGATTACAAAAATATTTTTTAAAGTGTCAAATCAGTCAGTAAAATGGGAGTTTTCATATGAGAATATATTATTCCTCCCATAATTCTGCATTCAATTGCTCTCAAATCTATTCCCCAATTGCAAGTTAAAAACATGAAATATTTAAGTGTTATACCAAGCTGGGAAAGTTGCAATATCCTATGATTTACAGAGGTGCATGCGTCCAGTCTCCATCTAAAACTAGATTCATGTGTAGACTGCAATGTACTGTCTTATAATATATTAGTACTTGACATTATCTCCTAATAATAAAAAACTTAAACCTGCATTAAATGATTTTTTCAGCCACTTTGGAGATTTCACCACTTGACAAGTCTTCTCAACAGAACAAAGCAGTATAACGACATTTCTAATTTTCCTTTGCACTATCAAACCCTGCTTCTCTCTGTTACTGTAGGTTGTACACGACCAGCAACACTACTAATCCTTGTAGCCAGAAATTACAAGAGTTTTGTCCTGTCCCCTGTTCAGTGGTAATAGAGCAGCAGGCGATTATAGATGTGAGTCACAGATTACAGTCCTGGCTCTCTTATCTCACAGTTTGGGTAACTGTTCTTTATCTTTGAAGATACTGAAGAAAATATCATATAGCACCACTCAGATATTACTCCTATGGATTTTATTGCAGACAGCAACATTGTAAGTGACAGACATCAACCACCTAACAAATAACTGAAAAGACTATTTTCTAGACTATTTTCTGCTTCTCCTACAAACTATCTGGTTAACTTAATATTCCCTACATCTTGTAAATTCTTGGCAATGTTGCAGAAGCGAAGTATTAGTTCTGAAATGTTCTGTGCCTTCAAATGGGATTGTGTTTAGTTCATACCGCCTGTTGTATTATTCATGATTTTGTAAGCAAAAATTTTCTACTTGAAGTAGTGATGTACAATGACATTTTTTAACATCTCCAGAGAGTAAATAAGAGCAAAGCAAGTCTCAGAAGGTAATGGAGAAAGTTGTTGAGTTATAGAAAACTCTCCTAAAAGGCTCAGGAGCTGTCAAAGAAAGTGGATCGGTTGTAGAAAGCTCTCCTGATAGACAAAGGTGAAGGTCCTTGAGAAAATGAGTCAGTTGGAGGAAGATCTTGTTAATGAGAAAGCTGAGGGTCAGAGGGTGCTCAAGAAAGAAAAACAGCTGGGGGGACGACTCTCCTGCATAAGAGGAACGGGGCTCAGAAACAGCTGGAGGACCATGGCTTAAGCTCTGAATCATGATGAGGAGCTGCAGATGAACCATCATCCCCAGTGGCAGAAGGAGATCTCGACTAACTCAGGGCCAAAGAGGAGGTAAAGAAAACCCTGCAGGAGATATAAAGGGGGCAAAGAAACACAGCAGCATGAAGTCCAGGCTGGAGGATCTGGAGACAAAAAGTCCAAGAAGAAAACGTTGATAGCCAAGCTCTTGTGTGGATGATGTCAAGGTCAGGATAATACCTGACCAGACTGTCAGAGCATCACTCTGCTGTACCGAGACAATGTGGGAAAGGAAATACATTTTGTTGGACATATGGATCATATAGATGCATCCATAATTGATAAATATACAAAAAAAAGGTGGTATCATACTATTGAGTATCATAAACAAGTCACAGTGGACCACTAATATAATGATTTTCTGCATAATTTTGCAGTTAATATATCTAGCACAACCAATAGTTAAAATTCCAACTCACATATTTTATCCACTGTAGTACTCAACAAACTTCTGATTTACCCAGAGTTCCTTGGGTCAAGACAAGTTCACTGCATATATTCCGGTCAGTTTCAGCCAATTCGTTTAGATGCCAGTCTTAACTGTAGACATGAACACATTTCTGCTTTGTTTTCTACAAAGTTGATCCAATCTTCATCCTATTTTAAGATTGTTGGTGTAATAAACCTTTTTCAGACAATAATTTAAATGATCCAGATTCTTTGGTTGTAATGTGAAAATAAATTGGTTGATAAGGCACAGACAAAAGACCACAGGCGTACAGTTCTTTCAAGTTCACAATCGATATTGCAGAGTAGTTATAAACAAAACACCTGTACAGTATGCACATGTATTTTCTGACAATCCTTTTAGTGCCACCATCAGGCCAAAGCTGAATCGCATTTCAAGAATATTTTTGTAGTTTCATGGGAGCACCAAATAATGAAATGATTCAACAACAGCTGAATGAATCAGAGAAGAAAATTAAAAGAATCATTTGAAACCTTCAGTTCAAATCTGCACTAAAACCTCTTAATTAAGGTATTAGATATGGTAAGGCCGTATGAAGTGTTAAATGATGATCACAATAGAAAAAAAAGATAACATACATCTCAATCTGACATTTGGCATTTGACATTTTAATGTCATACATAAACTACAACTAATATAAATTACAGTCACAATTCTAAATCTTCAGTTATATTTATCATCTGCTTGTTTATAATTCCCCCCCAAGAAGCAGCTGAACTTAATACCTTTCATACACCGACTATTAGACAATCGGGCATCTAAATTTAGGGTGACTGTTAAGGTCTGTTGTGTTGTGTATGACTGATGGTGACAGCTGAAGCACAGGGGTGTTATGAGAGTCTGCAACAGCTAGGAGAAATACAAGTTGGAAAAGGCTTTACTCCCTCTGATCTCATCTACCCTTAAGGGCTTCCATACAGCCTCGCAGCAAGTTGACTTTCAAATAGTGTCATTAATGTCTGTCTTTGACTGAGTGCATTAATGAGGCTAAATAGGGACCTGAACATTTGCGGGGAGGTTGATTAATGAAAGCTAAAGTTCTGTGCTAACCTCATACCTTTGACCCTCAAGCAAGGTGACAGGAAAATAAACGCTGCCAAAGCTACCTTTGAAGAATGTGCATAAAACATCCACTCATTATAGTACAACATAGGCCTAATTAGTTTCATATAGTTTCATATATGTGATCTAGTCATTCTAATAATTCCCTTAAGTTTGTCTTCTGTGTTAATGTACCAAATGTGAAAACCAAGGAACTACAAGTTGCTTTTTTCCCATCAAACTTTAATTCCTGTATTTAAGTTCTATTAAATGGTAAATGGACTGCATTTATAGTTGTACACAAAACAAAAAAGTTTGGGCACCCTACATAGTCAGAACTTTGTAACAACCCCTCTGGCAGATACACAGCTTGCAAACGCTTTTTGTAGCCAGCTAAAAGTCTTTCAATTCTTGTATTTGGGATTTTCTCCCATTCTTCCTTGCAAAAGGCTTTAGTTCTGCAGTATTCTTGGACCGTCTTGCATGCACAGCTCTTTTAAGATCAACCCACAGATTTTCAATTATGTTTAAGACAGGGGACTGTGAGGGCCATTCCAAAACCTTCAGCTTGCATCTCTTGAGGTAGTCCATGGTGGATTTCGAGGTATGTTTAGGATCATTATCCTGTTGTACAAGTCATCCTCTTTTCAGCTTCAGCTTTTTTTACAGACGGTGTGATGTTTGCTTCCAGAATTTGCTGGTATTTAGTGGAATCCATTCTTTCTTCCACCCGTGCAATGTTTCCTGTGCCACTGGCTGCATCACAACCCCAAAGCATGATAGATCCACCCCCATGCTGAACAGTTGGCAAGGTGTTCTTTTCATGAAATGCTGCTCCTTTTTTTTCCAAACATACCTTTGCTGATGATACCTTTGCTCAAACGGGGGTTTTGGTTTTGATTTGCCTTTCTAACCAACATTCAAGGAGTTCTCTCCAAGAGTTTTCCTAATCTTTCAGAACTCATTTTGACCTCCGCAGTTGGCATGAATTGCCATCTCTTAATTACATTTCGCACTGTGGACACTGCAAGCTGACAACACTTTGCTATCATCTTGTAGCCTTCCCCTGCATTGTGGGCATCAATAAATTTAATTTTCAGAGCTGCTTGGAGGAACCCATGGTTACTTAGTGTTTTCACAAGGTTAGAAGAGTCTGAGTATTTGTAAAGCTTTGAAATTGGCACCAGCTGACATTTCCTAATGACAATTGTTCACATGGCTCAGGTCTAACAAGATGATAAAGGACCGAGACCTTGTAAAAAGAATCTGAGACTTCAAAACTCCTGCGGTGCCAAAACTTTTGCTCATGCCACAATGATGTTTTTATTTTTGTCACACATCATATGACATAAAAAGTATCAATGCAATAATGTTTGCAGACAAATATGTGTTTTATGTTGCATATCCTAGAGAGGCTGTCTTTACATCTTTTCAATTAAAAAAAATCATCAAAATATGTTATTTGTCAAGGGCTGCCCAAACTTTTGCATACAACTGTATATAGCACTTTTCTACTCTTCCAACCACTCAAAGTGCTTTACACTACATGCCACATTCACCCATTTGCACACACATTCATTCGGTGATGGCAGAGACTGCCATGCAAAGTGCACGTATTACTTTTCAATCAGAGTTCATGCATTGGTAGGCATTGCATCAAAGTCAATAATCAGTTTTGCTTTGAATATATTGCATCACCATCACAAGCATAAGACTCACGACACATTGCTGCATTTTCACATTGAAATAAGTTGTGATGACACACTAAAATCGCTGCAAAAACCCTTGCCATAATAAGCGGCAGTCCCGATGCTCCCTTCTTTCATTTGGTCCAATTTACGAGACACATGGTGGAACGAGCTGCACAATCCTAGCAGCACTTCCTGCAGACTTGCACAACAGGAAGGGTAAATAATGAAGCATGTCAACAGAGCACTGCTCACTGGGGCTGTAACCTGCGTGCACCATCAATGCTTGTTTTCACAATCAATCTGAAACCAGCATCCTGATAACATAAAATAAGCCGCCTGCAACCGTGGAATAGCTAATTAGAATGGGAGACTTGCAAAAACTGCAGGAATATGAAGTGGCTAGTTTATTTAAACTGGCTGTATCTGGTGTGAGCCAAAGTTCAACAAACCTGAGATGGTGGGTAGCCTTGAGCCATGACACGGTGGTGAAATCTAAAGAATCAGCCTGTGTGGTCATAGGTCTATTTCTGATAAGCCAGCTGAATTCTTAGCACTGTGCAGCTGGGCAAGAGGACTCAGCATGACACCACAGCCTGAGAAAGCTCTTGATTTCTATGCCTGTGTTCATGATATGGTGTTTGGACTGTGGGCTTTAGAACACAGGGGGCTTATCAAAAATTAACCTTCACACAGCAGTGCTCCTATATGTAAAATAATTTATGTGTAACTTTCATCAGCGAGAGAAGCGTTTGAGACACGTCTAGGGCTCGGTGAAGCCTAGCAATCCCAAGCTGTGTCTGAGATGGAACTGACACGCTCATCTCTCTGCAAGGCTAGAGCCCTGCTCACATGCTTCAAATACAAAGCAGGTGGTCCCTTACCTGCCACATTAGAGACAAGATCTGACACATAATGAAAATGGATGAAACTATATGGCCACTAAGCAGAGTTTTAAGGTCTAGTTTCTGACACGACCCGACAATGACCTGCTGCCGCATCAACATGACTCATTATCGCTGTCGAATTTTAAGTATAAAACATTACACTCATTAAATATAAAGAAATCTAGCAGCAGGTAAGGCTAATTGTACATGAGCTGGAGGATGGAGCTGAGGAATAACACTGTCAGTTTGTGAGTCATTTGCCCTTGCATCCAGAAATGAGGCTACAGTTTCTTTCAAAGGAAGAGAAACCATTATGAATCAACATTGCATTATTAACTCGAACATTTTGTTGCTACTCAGTCATTATGGAGTCCACTTCTTCATTTTGGTCCAGTTTGTTTATCAGGTTAAAACCAGAACTCACAGCAATTAAAAAGACACAAGGACCAAAAATAAATGAATATTAAATGGAGTTTTGTTTTTTTTTTGTTTTTTTAAATAAACTGTGAGACGACAGTCTATTGACTTGCAAACAGAGTGTCTATTTACTTTTGAAGATTAGTGTAGACACAAGGTCATTGCATTTACTACTGAAGGACACCAGGTGGTTCTTTTCAGGTCTCAGTGAGGCAACACTGCACTAATTTAAGCATATACTATATAATCATGTTGGTTTCAGTGTTCAAAATAAGCAAGTATTCACTGTATAATTAGCTGTAAATATTCACTGTATTAGTTGAGCATCCTTTGGGTGATAGAAGTGACAGACAATAAACAGACCTAAGAGCTTTATTTATGAACTTCAAGTTCATTAAACTAAATACTTAGTATGTTTTAATCTCTCCTGGGAGCTGTTTGATGAACCAAAACATTTATCAGTATAATGCTCTCAAAAATCAAGTTGCAAGGAACTAGAACCATATAAAACTGTAATAATTAGTTCATTAATCAGTTAGTCAATAGTAAATTAATCAGCAACTATTTTGATCAATTCATCATTTTTGTGGAAATCACAAAAATTGACTGGCTACAGCTTCTCAAATGTGAGGATTTTCTGCTTTTATTCATCATAGGCGACATTAAACTTCATATCTTTGAGTTTTAGAAGGACAAACAAAGACATCTGAATGCATCTCATTGAGCTGTTGGAAATTCTAGCAGGCATTTTTCACTGTATGACAATTCATAGACTAAACAATTAATCAAGAAAATAATCGGCAGGTTAATCAATAATGAAAGTAATTGTTAGCTGCAGCCCTAGCACACATAAGTCAAAAGGAGAATAGAGATTGATTGAGAGAGAGAGAGAGAGAGAGAGAGAGAGAGAGAGAGAGAGAGAGAGAGAGAGAGAGCCATGCCTTTTGCAGTCAAATTAAAGTAGGATTCTGGTTAATTCAGAAACTGTGTGGCCCTCCCTGACAGTGATATAAATCTCAAAGACAGCTGTTAAGACATCTTGCAGTGAGCCGAAAAGGGCGCTATTTCATTTATCATAACTTCCTGCTTTGGTGTGAGCATAAGGCTATGACTCAGTTAAGAGGAAGCATCTTGCAAACAAATTCTAGGCTGGTCATTACATTTTGGAATCTACTTCTTTGTGTAGTTTGATAGCCTACTATCAACCATCATACTTCTTGTTTACTGCAGGAAATGTGTGATTGGAAAACGTGCTGGACATAATCCCAGATTAATAAATGCACTAACCACACACACACACACACACACACACACACACACACACACACACACACAGAGCACAATCAGTGGTCCCACACACTCTTACAGAGTAAGATTTCCACCCTATAATTAATTTGAATGGGGGCCAAATCGGGGCTGAAGGGGGAACAAAATCATGCAGCATATGAGTAGTGCAAAAAAGTCAATTAATGTCTGAGGGGTTATTTATATTTCAGGGCATTTCACACTGCAAGCTACCCAATCAACTACTGTACAGTATGTGCCGAGTCTGGAAGCCTCCAACTAACTCCAGACTTTAATCCCGTTTAAAAAAAAAAAACACACACACACACACACATTTTAGAGCAACTGATGCCTCGATAAAAACTGCAAAGAATTAAGAAGAAAACTCATTACTAAAATATCTTATAATAAGGGCCTGCAGTTAAGAAAAGTGTGTTGTGATGCTGGGCCACGGTGATGCACAAGCAACCTGAAAACAACAGTCGTTCACCTGAAAGCACCACCTCACTCTGCGACGTGGACGTCAGCTGACTGAGAAACACATGCCTACTCTTAAACTGTCAAACGAGTTGAGAGACGACTCGCCTTCTTCTGCAACTTGTCACCTACAATGAGACTTTTCTAGAAGCTGTTCATTAATTTTGCATAAGCTGAACATCCTCTGAACGCTTGTTAGTCAGCAGGCAGAAGAGGGGGGGAAAGACAAGCTATCTGTTGTGCAAGACAAGGAAACGCAGGTCTGTGCGACCTCTGGTCACTCAGAATGTCAAACCGGACACACAGAGGACTGTCTTGTTTGTTGCATACATCTGCTTTTATCTGTTATTTGTGTATCTTTATTTAAAAAAAACACATAAGCCAGCGTAAACCAGGCAGTAGCTCGAACGGGCGGGGACTGATTTTGGCGACAATTTGTGCACAAAACCGTCGTTTGAGCCATTTTTTACCTCCTCTTGAAGTCCTTCTCGTACGGTTTAAGATAGGGATCCATTTGGAGAAGGCTGTTGAACTCAGGAATTGTAACATTATCCTCTTGGTCTGCCATGGTTGCAGCAGACTAGACCAATCGAGCGCCGACTGCTGCTGCCCGGACGCACAGACACTGACATGAACAAAGGACAGACAGGCACGTACTGGGAGTGTTTTCAGCATCCGGAGACAACAGCGAATCAGGCTGCTTTCTGCCAAGCCCGTCCCATCACAACACGCTGTGTTTCCAGCGTGGTTTCCAGCGGCTTAGAGATAAGAGAGCCGAGCCGTGCGCTACCGGGATACAGTGTAACTTTAAGATGACAGCAGAGGACGCATCTGGCGCGTCGGTGGGGCAACTTTAGGGATGGAGTCGGGAAATGGAGAGGGAACAAGGGAAATGGAAGATGAGAATTTTTTGAAGTTTAGAAGCGGGAGAGCCTCAGGGAAGAGGAAGAAAGTTGATTTATGAGTCATAGCGAGAGTGAACATGAAAAAGAAACCTACATGGTTGGAATGAAGATTCGGGGTTCAAAAGAAGGTGCTGGATTGTCAGAAAAGCACAGTGTGGAAAGATGGATCAAGAATGTGGGCGAACCTAGTGAGCAACAACCGGGATTTCAACATTGATTTCTAGTTGAAAACTGGGTGATGAACGTCGAAGACCTCTTTTTTGCCCTCTTTTCAACCAGATAAAATATGGTTACAACGTATCAAAATCTCACAAAACACAAATTGATTCATCATTTTGATGATTTGTTCAGTTTTTGCTTTACAGAGAGGCGATATTAATTAGTGTGGGGGTGTTTATCTAAAGTCATATTGCACTGGTAGGCGAAATGTGGTCTACACTAATCTTCAACACATTAAAGTTTCATATAAAATATAGGAGTGGACCTGATACAAATACAGTATTCAGGAAAGTACAAATATTGTGTTTACACATATATATTTCATACAAATATTAAAAAAAAAAAAACTTGTGTAGCAAGGTTACATGGCTGTCTCTGTCCCTCTCCACTGCTCCGCTCTGCTGTCTGTCTCAGTGTCATGGATGTATAAATAGCAGCGGCCTGTGTGTCTGGAGGAGCTGACCTTTGACTGAGTGGTCAATGCAGTTTCTGTGGTCTGGGAGTTCGAGACCTGTTGTAGGAACCATCCTCTGCTAGACCATATTTCACCAGGATTTGTAAAAGTGAAATTTTTCACCCTCTATGTGAAAATAAGAGGAGAAATGCTCACTGGGAAGTTTAACTGATCAACATTGAATGCTCCAGCTTGATAGTCGTTGAGTGTATGTCAAAGATACTGATGGAAAAAGCCTTGAAAATCTGCGTGTTGGGTTCTGAGATGGATATGTTCCCTGTGGCACGTTTTCCGCTTTAGCAAGAAAGCTCCAGTAAAAGGTGTTGATGGAGTCTCACGCAGAGTGGATGCGAGGTGATTTAAAGAGTGTAAAGAGGTGACAGACAGCTACAGAATGAACAGGTGTGACAAAGTACTTAATGAAAAGTATGAAACTAAATTTGTTATGCTTCCCTTTTATTTGGAGTACTTGCCTGATAGAGTGTTCTTGGATCATGTGTTATACCCAGTAAGGCAGTATGTTCCTAAACCTTTGCAGTGCAAGAATTGAGAGAAGTTTGATCATAGTTTGTTTGTACGTAGGAGTGATTTTGCTAGATGTGGTAAATGTGTGGAGAATGATTGTGAAAGAGACTGTGAGAAAGATCCAGAGTGTCTTCTTTGCAAAGGGAATCACACAGCACGGAAGGTTAAATGTCCAAAGAGAGTAAGGGAGGCAGAAATAATCAGGGTTAGATCTAAGAAGAGATTTAACCCAGCAGAAGTAGGTAAAATATATTTTGATGTGAGACAAGAGGCTAAGGAGGACAAATCAGCCAGAAAACATGACAAGTTTTGTTTTTGTAAGGATCAGGTTAAGTTTTTGGCAATGGCAATTAACTGTACTGCTGGAGTAGAAAGAAAATCTGAGAAAACTGACAATTGTAGATGCAGCGAGGAGATTTCTGGGTGTTGTGGGAGTTTCTGGAGAAAGGGTGCAGCAGCTGCTGAGAGAAGCTTTTAGTTTCTCTCAAACGTAAAAAATAGAGAAGTTATAGCAGAGTAGAAAATGGGTGGGAAGGGGTTATTATTTTATTTAGTCAGTGGAGATTTTAGTTTAAATCCAGTAGATGGTGGTAATGCGACATTATGGATGCCAACTGCCACAAAAAAACAATAAGAAGAAGAACATCTGGCGCATCAGAATATGATGACTCAGATTTTTATACAGATGTGTTGCTTTGAAGGCTGTTGCAGAGTGGTGTTGTGGGACTTCTTGACTTTTGTGGTTGTAAAAAGCTTGAACATGGCCGAAGTACATATGTAGGGACATGTAATGACATTGGTATTGAATAGCAATAGCTTATCCATTTATTTAGTGCTATCATGGCATTTGGTGTTAATATCAATTGTAATAAAGGGTATCTGATTATTTTTGAGACCCCATGACCTTCTGGCTGCTTTGCTTTAAATTTCTGTACAGACATTCATGGTCTTCAGAGGATGGTTCTTAATCATTTTGGTGACCCCAAGACCTTTTTTTCTAGTAGCAGGTGTAGGCCAATGTCAGGCCAAAATTTCTTTGTGCCCAACATCTTCCTTGACATTCAGAATACCTACACAATAAAAAATGGATCCCCTGACCTCTCTCTTGCGCAATTGTCAGGTAGTCATTCCCATTGACAAAAAATATTAAACTCACTTTTTTTATGAACTTGCCTGAACACATTCATCCTCCACAGCGGATGAACTCTTTCCATTTTGGGTTCTTCATGAGCTTTTGTCACCTTCCAGCCAAAATGTCAAATTTGCACACATGATTTCTCACAGTCCAGTGGGCAGATTGAAATTAAATTAATTCATTCCTTCTCCTAAGGGGATGAACCATTTTGATTTTAATGACACCTTGGCTGAGAGAAATTCTCAGTATGTTGTTTATTCTGTGCCATGCTTTCATAATGTGAGGTGTAGCGAACAGTGCAGCCTTTCAGGGCCACTGCTGGGGGTTCAGACCTTTAGTATTGTTGAGCTGAGTTACTATAATGAGTGAGTTTTGTGAGGCATTTATTGGTGACATTTTAAGCCTTGAATACAAGTAAGAGAGCTAAAAACTTGCTGGATATGATACATTAATAATAAAAAAAAACGTTTACATGGTATTACACAAATGAATCCATATACTATTTCCAATCATATTTTGTATACTTAATGTCCAGTGGTGAAACTGAACCTTTATTAGAAGAAAATGCATTAACTTAACTTGCCTATCATTCAGCAAAAAGTACTTTGGTACAGTGACAGACATCATGAAGCAAGATGAAATTGATTTGAACAAAGTCCAATTTGAACAAAGTTTGTTCGGTGTCAAGGCCCACAATCACACAACTGGATGGAGCCACCTCTAGCACAGACTCTCTCTTTCTCTTTATTCATCCTACTCTTCTGACATTCAGTGCAGGCACTGATTGGATCTTGTGTCCCTGGCTTAAAGAAGTTTTACCACAAACTCCTTCACAGAAGTGGCAAAACTATCTTAATGGACTTGAGAAGAATAACCTTGCTATAATTTAGATTAAATTCCTCTCGGAAAAACCTGATAAATATGCATGCTGACTGAAGAAATAGTGCGGCTCTTGAAAGTGCCGTCCTTGTCACAAAATAAAACTGTCCCAGCTAAAGGTCACAAAGTGAGTGTCATTCTAAAGAGCCATCTGTTGGTAATAGATGGAACAAGTGTTACTGTCCACCCTAGAAGGTTATGTCAATAAATTCTTGTCTATGTGATTCACAGCTAAATAACAAATGTTTACAGCGGTATGTGGAAATGCACAATACCCAATGACAACAACAGACAGATATTAGGTTTTGTCTGAAGAATGTTAGCTTGATGAGCTGAAGTAAGTCATTGATTTTATCTGAAAGCAATATGACAAAATGAGCAGCACTTACAATTTATACTACTTAGCCAATTTGATTCAGTTGAATGATTTTCTCAGCTGTATCAGACAAGATGTTCTATATGTAGATACTGTATATTTAAAAAAAAGAAGAAAAAGAAGAAGATATTTCTCCTGCAACAAATGGGGTAGACAAAGCACAAGTTAGCTAACTGGCCTGAAGAGGGCAAACATTGCAAAATTTCACAGGTCAATGGGAACAGTCTCACAAAATGATGACATATGACACACAGAGCAGAGACATAATAGACTATTACACTTTACATAAGGAGATGACACATACTTATGTGGTCCAGTGTGACCCCATTTTGTATCAGAATATGCATCAGTGTTGTGTTGCTGTGGGTCTGCTCTATGTTTGTGGTTATTGTTGTGGTTGACACTGACCTGACCTAGCATTAGAGTTAAATCTTTTTTCAGGTTATTGTGTCTACCCCTTCAACAAGGTGCTTGGTCAAAGATGGCTTGCAGGAAGCTACTCTAACTTCAATACAGTCAGGATCAACCTTGATTTTCCTTAATACATCCTGAAAATAGCAGATTTAGGTTCTTTTTTTCAATCAAAGCATTATATAACTATAAAAACAGACAACCAATGATAGCATAACAGTGTTCTAAACAGACCCCGCTTTCGTTCCTCCCATCTTGTTCACCCAAATTTCAACCCAAGAAAATCTTGCTTCCTTTTCCCAAGACACCACGGTTACAACCCTGGGTAGCTGTAATTTATTCATACCGAAGAGTCCAGATAATGGCTGAAGATTGAGTCCCAAACATTTGTGAAGTCTGAGTGTCCCCGTGGTACTGAACTGCATATGTCCTGCAACAGAATCCTGTTTTAGTGTTGGAAAGACATTGAATCAAAGAGGCATCACACACTCGAAATGCCACTGAGTGACTTTAACAGAAGCCGACACAAACAGGCTTCCTATTTGACTTAATTGATGTGGGTATGCAAGCATGCTGTACTGATATCACGTGAAATGAAAAAAATACAATCACTTGTTCAATACCTGTAATTATTCATCAAAGCATTATAATGCATCCAAGCTGAAATAATTACTTCCCAGTGTGTTCAACCCGCATACAGTAACACACCTCTAAGGCAAAATTATAGCTGTTAGAAGACAAGAGGATTAAGGAGAGAAGTCAGTGAACGCTAAAACTGGAATGGTTTGAAAAGAACTAATCGTGTCATATGAAAAGACAAAGTACAGCGGCTAAAAATATTTATTAATAAAATAAAAAAAAAAGATCAGAAGCAGTATCTCCTTGCAAATCCTAACTATTACTGTGTCTCAATAGTGGTTTTACTAGGTAGCTCCAAGCATACAGGATTATTACATGAAACCAAACCGTATGAACGAGCAGGACGGTGCTGTGTTTACTAGGCAGGAATCCTGGATAAACAATGTTTAAAAGAAAAACAAAATATGTCACACATGATAAAAGTTAATTAAGAACAACATTTTACACAGTTTTGAGGAGGAGCAACACAATAGAGGTTTGAGACAATGCTGACCCTGCGACACAACAAAAGCTGCTGTACCTCTTTGTTCGATATTTTTTTGTTTCCAAAAGTCTGCATCAGAAATGTTCGATTGATGACTGAATTTGAAGAATACCATTTATGTACAGTCGTTCACAGGCAAATGTGCTATTTACATACAAGTGAAGGAAAACAGATTTTCAAAATATCGTGGCAACAGAGAAGTCGACAGTTTGATGTGGAAATGAAATGCTAAATTATGTGCAGTGTTTCTGAGGGTCATGCAAGGAAACTATAATGGGCAAGTAAATGAGAAATAAAAAAGGAAAGAAGACAGAGCAGCTCCAAATGATTTAAAAATGTGACAACAATGTTGTATGACCCTGATATTTGCAAATATATTTTTAAGAAAAAAACTTTTTAAATGACAAAACTGCATACATTGGGAGCTATAACTGAGAATGGGTTGAAGTTATTTTAGCAAAATAACACAACACATGTACAGATGTTGTGGCCAACTGGCAAGGTAAAGAGGATAGAAAGAGGGTAGATGATAGATGAGCATTTTAATTCATATTTGCAGCCAATTTGATTGCCTGACGAACACAGTCTCTGAGGATTGCAACTCTGTGAATCTGTGTGTGCAGTACTTGACTGAAGATTAAGATGATTAAGATTTTGGAAGGGGAACAACCCTTTTTATGCGACTGATGGACACTGTCACAGTAGTCTACTGAAGAAGGATATTTTCAGAGGAGGAGGTTTTCAAAACAACAGACATCTCCCGACTCCAGCTGTCAGACAGGAGCAGAGTCAGCTCTTCTCTTTGTGAATTGTAAAAAAAAGAGGCCTATTTATTTGCATCAATGCACAATATATCAATCAAACTAAACAAAAGCATAAAGCAATGGTTTTGGAACTGCATTCATCCAACAACATAATTAGCATACATTTTCTAAGTCTTAAATTCCTGCCGATTTCTAAGTCCGTGGAACTGAATATTATTTAATTTTTCATCAGACAATTGAATTCAGACATTTTTCTGGTGTTTTTCATAAACATCTAAAAATATCTATACTTCATGATGCATTTTCTTTGGCACTAATCCCTCTAAAAGTGAGCTGCAGGAATGAAACTGTTGATATGCTCCTATTCTAACAGGTCTCCGTAACACAAAATGGAAATGTATGGTAATTAAAATTTAATTAGGTATAGGAATGGGATCTAAGCACAATACAGACAACCTCCTACTGCTGGGGATCAATTTAGATGTCAGTGATCGCTGTGTTGAAATATTGCAACTCGTATAATTCCACTGAAAGAAGGACACCACTTCTCCATGAATGCCACCAAGTGAGAAGGTTAACAGTGAGCAATAAAGGGAGCGAGAGAGAACGGGAATGAAGCTAATGAGAGGCGATAAGATTCACTTCAGCCTTCAATTTCAAGGATGGAGGAGCTGGGATCTCAGAGAGGACTGGAAAGGATCTCTTTCCATGTGTCACAGGAATGTCTTTAATGAGAGACATTAGAGAAGGTGGAAGCTGCTATATCGGAGTGCATGCGTGAGACAGAACACAAAGCATGTGCTGACAGTGGTTTCTGAGCCTGTCAGCCTATGTGAATTTCTTGATAGAGTTGAGATTTTCCACATATGTCATGTCAGTCCACTCACAGCCCATATATGAGAAGCCTCATTGTATATTGGGCAGTGAAAGCAACAGAGTCTAAAATATATGATTCAAAGTGTTTTCCTACATTCGACGTCACATTTTCAAAATGTAGGTTGAGGACATGAAAAGGTAAGCAGAGCCTGTGTCGCCACACTCAGGGTTTTCCGGGAAAACTCATTTAGAAATTTCAGACTAGTCAGCCTCTCAGAAAAAGCGAATTGTTAACACCTGACCTCGCATTATAACAGGCCAAATGGTTTAAATCAAGCAGCAGGGTCTCGGGGGACAATTGAAGAAAGAAGGTGAAGAGGACAAAATTAAACTGGGCCTCAGCAAGAGGAAGTCAAGACTTCTATAACAGAAACAAGAAGACAGTTGCAAAATAGGGTTAGAGAAAAATAATTACACTGGCCTCTCAATATTAAAAAAAAATACATATTTTAATGACTAATCCAATATGTGCTGTGGTCATCATTGAAATTTGAAAATATTATTTTCCTCTTGGCATCAGTGCCCCAATGATCTCATTCCTACTATGTATCAATTTGTGTTGCAAACCTATATATTTGACTTCAGAGGATTCGCCCATATCCTGAAACACTCTGCTCTTCCACTGGAGAATATTTAGCTGTTAAAATACTGGTTGATGTTTGTCTCAAAAATCAACATAAGCCATATTTTTTACCATTTAACAGCCAGACCTTAAACCCTGAAACAACAGCGTATAAGATGAGAAGTGTTCAATATCCAAAGATGGGTGTTGAATGAATGTGCTGTACTTATATATAATTACTCATGGTGAAGCTATAGTTTGATAAATTAACCAGGCTGATATATTGGTCAATATTAGCTTACCGTAGATATAGTATATTGGTATTGGTGTATATTTGTGTAATAAGTAACAAGAAATTGCATTGCAAAAATGCCAAAGTAGGTTTGAGGAAATTAAGAAACAGTTTCTTTTTGTCCACCAGAGAGTTATTAAATTCCAAATAACTCAGTAAGAACAAGAAACAAAAATGGATCAACACCTTATCTATGAAGACGTAAGGGAATATCACTTTTAGCCAAATGCTATTCAGAAAAACAAAGGGTATACTCATGGACAATTAAGAAACATTATGAAATAAAATTAATATTCAGAATGAAAGAGCTCATTTGTTTTTATTTCTTACAAGGAGAACATTAGCTACAGAAACCTTGGTGTGGGTTGGACATATGAGAATAAGCATCCCTCTGATTGTTCCATTTGAATATTGTCTGGAAACAGTGTTTTAACTGTAATGTGATAAAGAAGTAAAACTTCACATTAGTCTGTGAAAGGCTATGAAGTTCCTTTTACAAGTCTTTAAGCCCAAAACAGTGATCAATTTGAACCAGTGAACATTTGCATTAAAATAATTAACTTAAGAGGCACATAATGTCCTCCATTAGCCTCAATGGATGCATGAATGCCTTGAATATCTGAATTCAATTGAGTTCAGTAGAGTGCCCATAATGTGACAGAACATGTCTATTAATATAAGGTACTTTCTAACCCAGCCGGGGCCAGCTGTTTTCAACTCAGAACTCTTCCATTAAAAGGCTACCGTAACATTTTTATATTTTTTTTCAGCTCACACTTGTCACAGTGGGAGAAAATGTTGGTATTAGCAAGGCTTGAAGGTATAATTAAAGGTAATTATTTTGTAGGTATCCATCAGTTTTAATGAAAAGTGCAGAAAATGAACCTTATTTGTTATGCACATTAAAAATGAACTTTTTCAAATATATTCAGATTCTCTTATTAATCATAATGATAATGTCTATTTTCTTAGTTACTGATATGTTTCCACATAACAGTGTAGAATTTATGTATTTCAAATTGCTTCAATTCCTGTTGCAATAAAAGGCAGCACTGAGCGCAACATCCACATGGCATATTTCCAATGCATGTTATTTTTTTCCGCACTGGCATTCTGCAAAGACCTGCCCCTGCTCTGCCTCTGATTGGCTCTGACCCTGATATTTTGAGAAGGGTCTATCTGCAGTCTTACATGACACACCTACTTTACTACATGATATGCCCACTTTACTACATGATCCCCCCTCGAGCACTAACCCTAATCCTAACCATCTCACCTACTCATGCCTCAACTTAACCAATTTGGTGTGTTGTGTCTGCAGATAGACCTACTTGAATATTTTTACCCTGATGCCTAAACCTAACCAACAAAGGCTTTTTGGAGAGTGTTATTGATGAAACTCTATCAGTAGGATTCACTGTCTTTTAAATTGTGTTACAGTATGTTCACAACTTTTCTCAACATAAGCATATCATTTGGAACAATGCCTGTAATATTACTAGTAAGTATCTATAAATAGAAGTGGATTGAAGGGGGTATAATCTTTGTTATAGCTTTCTTTGATGATAAAAATTATCTTTATGGTTATCAAAATTTCCAAAGAGCCAAATATTTTCCAGTCAAACACAACACATTTGCTTCTGTATTAAGGGCTATTACCACAGGTATAATTGAGTTGATGATGAAATGTCACTTGAGCTATGAAAATGTTAATATTCAAGTGTCTTGTTTAAAAGTTGGTGGGATAAAATTAACAGACACAAAATGCACAAACAAACAAACATATAAGGAAAGAGCTCCAAGACTATAAGATCTCCTCATCTGTGTTTTGGAGAGAACATAGAGAATTTTGTTTATAACAGGATTGGACATTCTATAATAATTATGCCTAAAGACATTATTACTAAATTTGAATGTAATAATAAACCTTTGAGTTACATGACTAATCTTATACTTGTAACAGATCCACATAATGCATGGTGCACTGTATAAATCCTGTGTACCATAGTACATTATGCTTCATCACAAATGACAAACTTCATATTCATCATTTTTCTCTGTATATCAAGGTTGGTTGGACTTCCTTACAGTCAAGGAGAAATAACCATCTCATGTTATTCATCTAAAGCTCTACTGCTGCAGCTTCCAACTACCTCAATCTCTTCTCTAATAACTACAGCACATAATCCAGTAACTACTTAAACTTAGATATCCTTCATGTTTGCACCAATGTTGGCAGAACTGGTTTCAGGTACTCTGCACCTTTTAAATGGAATGAACTGCAAAATGGCCTCAGACTTGAGTCTTACATTCCCCTTGGTGATTTTAAAGCTTCATATCTGATGTTCTTTATAATTTTTGTAACTGTTTTAAATTCCTTGTTTATTGTGCAGTTTTGTTGTTTCTGTTTGCTGATTGTCTTATGAATGTTTCTTGTTCCCACGTCCCTCTTGGAAAAGAGATCTTAATCTCAATGAGACTGCCTGATTAAATAGAGATTAAATTAAAAAAAAAGATTCTCCAAGTCCTTCCCAAGCCTTAATATAGCAAACAAAGAAAGTAAACACACACTGTTATATTTTTAAGAAATGTTGTTTGATGGAACCATCAACCATCATAGGAAAGTGTGTACTGAGGTAATAAATAAAGGGAAAAGTAGAGTCATCTTCTCATAGACTTCTATACTATTGGACTTCTTTTTGCAACAGTGGAGTCGCCACCTACTGGCCATTAAAATAATGCAGGTTTAAGGTTCTTGCGCATTGTCTTCACTTTTCACACTGGGAACTACCCACTTGCATATATAACACCTTTTTGCAAGTTGGCGGGCCATTTGAACTTTTGCTGCTGCAGCACTGCTCATTTTCTTGCTCCTTTGTAATGCTGCTTCAAACTTACTGCTATGTTTAATGTAACATTTCATAAGCTATCTTACCAGTGAACAGTCTGAATGTGTTGCTTTAGGACAGCTTCCTGGAAGAATATTGGCCATTTTGTGATCTGCCAGCAAAAAAGATGAACTTCAGTCAGTAGTTAGCTGAAAGTTTTCTCTCCTGCTGTTGGCAAGTTCACTTCAACATGGTAAGTTCTGCTTGACTGTGCTAATATGCACTTTTTGACTCCATTATTTCTTGGTTCTGTTGAGTTGGTGTTTGTGTGCTTTGCTAAATTAGCTCATTTCAGCTTTTTCCTTCTGCTATGTGCAGCTTTCGCATACTGTGGATTATGGCTGAACTAATCTTTCTTGGGTTTATTATGACGCTTTCAAGCTATAGCTTTATAGCCATATTTTTGTCTTTATTTTGTTATTTGTCCGTTATTTTGTATTTATGTGACATTTTAATACTTGTGTGTATATGTCTGAGTATTACAGTATGTGTTTTTGGGTTGGACATTTCCTCCCTGCTGTTTGTTTATCTGTGTGACCCCAACAACCATGGTTGCTGTCAAACAAGAGGTAGTCACAGTCACATTTTGTTCATATTCAGCAAAGCATTTCGAACATTTCAGTGATAGTTTGCATTATTATTCTTTATATCATAATTACATCTAAAATGCTGAGCCCCTGTTTTGTGTATTATGCTGCCACTACACTCAGCTCTACTCATCTGCAACCTCAGGCTTATGTCATACTGATGGTCAAAGCTATAACTTTATAAGAGACCGTCTGTGAAGTTTTGCGATTTTAATATGCATTTATAGTCAGTAATTGAGTGAATCATTTTCTGCTGCTTTGCTTGATGTGTCATAGGCTGCTGCTTCAGGCTGGGTTTAAGTTTATCCATCTCAGTTCAATAGATAACAGATTGTGTAGTAAAGCCTCCCTCCTGCCCTAACCTAGATGGGCGGGGCTCCAGCTAATCAGCCACCTGAGCTGATAAGAGGCCCAGCTCAGGTCTCCTCTCCCTTTCCCTTTGTCTGCTCAAGCATGGTGAGCTTCACGTTGGTTCATGCTACTGTCGACTGTGTGTCAGATGCATTCTTTGAGTAAGTGATGGACATTTGTTATAGTTATGGTGACTTCTTAGTTTATGATAAATTAGTATTTTGAGTTACTATTTCAAGTATAAAAGTACCTTTGTTTTCTTATTATTCTTTATTTGCTTCTAGCTTGTAAATCATCATCATCATCATTTCATCTGCCAGTCTACCTACATGTGTGAACCTGAGAAAGAAAAGGAAATAAACTGTTTCATTGATCACCTCCCTGGTCCTCATACTTTGATCGGTATGCCAATGTAGAGGCTATCTAGTATCCAGCTGAGAAATTCAAGTTTTTACATGGTCCTTCGAGCCGGATTGCTTAGGCATTGGACATGGACCAGGGAGAGCAGCAAAGGGAAGAGGAGCTCAGGCGTGGAGAAAGGCAGAAAAGGGCACCCTCATACCTCCAGGACTATGAGCATTACCAGGTTTCACACCAACCCCCCTCAGACCTGTCACCTTCTCATCAGGCTGAGCCCAGGAACGAAGCACAGCCTTGCCCCCCCCCAATGCATGACCAAGTGGAGCAAATAAGAAGTATGGTCATGCAGCTTCTCACCAGGCAGGAGGCATTAGAGAGGCAACACGAAATATACAGATCCTATCCCCCAAGCTGTGGCGGTGGTGAGTCTGAGACTGATTGCTTAGTTAGTGAGTCCACACAACCACAGTGTAAGCAGACTCAAATACGTGCACACAGCGCATGTCAATTGCCAATCCACCTGCACGATGATTACATGCCCTCTCTCCCAGTGAAAGCATGCTCAGAGTCTGCCCTCCAGGTGCGCCCAGTGCCTCCCCCAATCCAGGCGCCCCCAGTTCAGCCCCCAGTTCAGCCTCCATTCCAGCCTCCATTCCAGGCGCCCCCAGCAGAGCTTTTATACCAGGTGCCCCCAGCACCTTATGCCCTGGTGCCTCCTCCACTCCAGGCGCCCCCGGCTCAGCCTCCACTCCAGGCGCCCCCGGCTCAGCCTCCACTCCAGGCGCCCCCAGCTCAGCCCCCATTCCAGGCGCCCCCAGCTCAGCCTCCACTCCAGGCGCCCCCAGCTCAGCCCCCATTCCAGGCGCCCCCAGCTCGGCCCCCATTCCAGGCGCCCCCGGCTCAGCCCCCACTCCAGGCGCCCCCGGCTCAGCCCCCACTCCAGGCGCCCCCAGCTCAGCCCCCATTCCAGGCGCCCCCAGCTCAGCCCCCATTCCAGGCGCCCCCGGCTCAGCCCCCATTCCAGGCGCCCCCGGCTCAGCCTCCACTCCAGGCGCCCCCAGCTCAGCCCCCATTCCAGGCGCCCCCAGCTCAGCCCCCATTCCAGGCGCCCCCAGCTCAGCCCCCATTCCAGGCGCCCCCAGCTCAGCCCCCATTCCAGGCGCCCCCAGCTCAGCCCCCATTCCAGGCGCCCCCAGCTCAGCCTCCACTCCAGGCGCCCCCAGCTCAGCCCCCATTCCAGGCGCCCCCAGCTCAGCCCCCATTCCAGGCGCCCCCAGCTCAGCCCCCATTCCAGGCGCCCCCAGCTCAGCCCCCATTCCAGGCGCCCCCAGCTCAGCCCCCATTCCAGGCGCCCCCAATGCCTCCTCCAGGCTGGCCAGCCCCCGTCATGCAGTCCCAATATCCTTACAACCCCAACCAAGCCTACCATTATTATAGTAATCTCCTTCCCCCCTTATGGCCCCCAGTTCCAGTGCATAATCCACAACTTTATGCAACACCCCCACCTGGATATAGGTCACGTGTTGAGGGACCCACTTTCCCTAATCTGCATAAAGAAGACCCACACGACTATATGATGCTTAGAATGGCCCTTACAAACCTTCTACCCCCATGGGAAACAGAAATATATAAATATCATATCCTGTTAGACCACCTAAAGCTACCCTCTGCACGACACATTGCACTGGCTTATGCTCATGATCCACAGCCGTACAGTAGGTCCCTAGCTGCTCTTGATCTACAGTATGGCCAGCCCCACCATTTAGCAATGAGAGAGATAACCACCATAATAAATCTCCCACAGGTTCAACCGGGTGATTCTAAAGCATTTCACAACTTCGCAGTTAGGGTTCAATCCCTAGTAGGTATGCTGCAGGCTATGGGACAGAATGAAGGAGCAGCTGAGCTTGCCTGTTCCTCTCATGTGCAACACCTCCTCAGTAAGCTGCCGGCTGATTCAGTGGCCAACTTCATACGATACACCCGTTCAGCCCTGCCAGGATCCCACTACACACTAATAGATTTTGCTACCTGGCTCCAGAGCGAAGCAGAGTGTCAGTCCGTAGCCGCTCAAGTCAGACATCTGACCCCTGAAACCTCCGTACAATCCAGGAAGTCATCATCCAGGTCTGCCCCCATAACAGCAACGATACTGCACGGTACTAACCCATCCCCCTCACACTCCTCAGGACAACCCAGGACAACACCCAGAGCCTGCCAATACTGCAACTCTCCTGACCATTCCATGGTCAAGTGCAAGGAGCTGAAAGACCTGAGGGCAGAGGATGTGATAGCCTGGATTAAACGAGAAAGGAGATGCTGGAGGTGTGCAGGGCCACATCTGGCAACTAATTGCAATCTAATAAAGCCATGTCCCCTATGCAACAGGAAACACCTAAGCATCCTCCACCATGTCAACGAAAGAGAGACACCATCCAAGGTTCTGTATCTGAATCCTCAGTCCAGTCCTCCCAATGTCCTTCTAAAGGTGGTCAAAGTGACCCTACGGAACAGGCATCATACTCTGGATACCTATGCCATTTTGGATGATGGCTCTCAGCGTACAATGCTCCTGCCAGCAGCCTGTTCACAGCTAGGACTTCAAGGGCCCATGGAGCGTTTAGTCGTACGCACAATCAGGCAAAAAACTGAAGCCATAAACGGAACTTCAGTTAGTTTTGAGATTTCACCCGCCCTAAACCCACGTAAAATCTTCTCCATAAAGGGTGCATTCACCTCAGGGAAGCTCTCACTGGTAGAGCAGAGTTATCCAGTAGATAAATTACAAAAACGCTATCGCCATCTTCAGGGCCTTCCCCTACATCCCTTCTCCAAGGTACAGCCACTTCTTCTGATAGGAGCAGATAACCCTCACCTCATAAATCCAACCAAGAGAGTCTGCTTCGGTCCACCTGGGGCACCAGTTGCCCTCCACACCCAATTAGGTTGGACCCTCCAAGGGCCAACCTTTCTCCAAGAGCATACAGCTACCACACAAACCCTCTTCACCTCAACTGCCACCCCCCATGCTGAACTCCGCCACCATGTGGAAAAGTTATGGCAGTTAGATATTCTCCCTTTTAAGAACGAAAAACTAATCACCCGATCCAAACAGGACAAGGACGCCATGAAACAGCTGGACACCAAAACAGTCAGAGTGAATGTAGATGGGACTGAACACTATGCAACACCTCTCCTTCGTATCCACAACGCCCCCAAACTACAAGCGCCCAAGGAGTCAGTCATGCCTCTCCTGCGTCAGAGCGAACGCCACCTAGTCAAGAAACCAGAGTTGGCCCAGATCTACACCACAGAAATTGATAAGTTGGTGCAGGCAGGTTATGCCGTTAAACTAACTTATGAACAAATCTCCAAATCATTAGAATCCTGGTACATTCCCCATCACATTGTGGAGCACAACGGAAAGCACCGTATAGTCTTTAATTGTTCATTCTCCTACCAAGGCCAATCCCTGAATGATCAACTCCTCCCAGGACCTATATTAGGCCCATCACTGCTAGGTGTATTGCTCCGCTTCAGGCAACATAGAGTAGCAATCAGTGGAGACATTAAGTCGATGTTCCATCAAATAAGGCTCCTACCAGAAGACAAACCACTGTTAAGATTCCTATGGCGTGACCTAAAAAGAGATGACTCTCCTACTGTGTATGAGTGGCAAGTACTGCCATTCGGCACAACCTGCAGTCCATGCTGTGCCATCTATGCTGTTCACAGACATGCACAGGCCAATGAAAACCACAGCAACAGTGTGAAAGAGACTGTCCTTCAGTCCTTCTATGTGGACAATTGTCTACATTCCCTCCCCTGCCCCCTAGAAGCCAAAAAACAGAACCTTATAAGAGTAGGAGGCAGACTCAGACTAGTGGAGAAACTGGAACCAGGAGCTATTCATCCCATCGTCCTTGATCCAAAACATACAGTCACCCGTCTGATTATCAAGGACTATGACACACGTCTTCTCCACCCTGGCCCAGAGAGAGTCTTTGCAGAGATCAGACGTTCATATTGGATTCTTCGGGGCCGGCAAGCCATTAAGCAGCACCAATGGTCTTGTTCAGAGTGCAGAAAGTGGAAAGCTAAACCCATTATTCCCAAAATGGCTGACCTTCCCCCTTCCCGGGTGCGCTTAACCCAGCCCCCCTTCTGGTCTACAGGGATGGATTGTTTTGGCCCACTACTTATAAGGGAGGGCCGTAAAACTGGTAAAAGATGGGGACTTCTGTTCAAATGTCTCACAACGCACAGTGTCCATATAGAAACTCTGACAAGCCTTGACACTGACAGCTTCCTGATGGCTTTGCGGCGTTTCACAGCACGCCGGGGTCAACCCTTTGAACTCCTATCAGACTGTGGGACAAACTTTAAAGGAGGCGCTAAAGAACTCAGCAATGCCTTTGCTGCCCTGAACCCAACATTAAAGGAGCAGTTGGGAAAAAAGAAAATCCAATTCAAGTTTAACCCTCCAAATGCTCCCCACTTTGGAGGCATGTGGGAAAGGGAAGTGAGATCTATAAAAACAGCATTGCGAGTGACACTGGGAGCACAAACAGTTACAGAGGAGGTGCTTAACACTGTGCTGATAGAAATAGAAGGTATCCTCAATTCAAAACCCCTTGGATATGCATCATCAGATCTGGCTGATCCTGACCCGGTGACCCCAAACCTGCTTCTCATGGGGCGGCTGGAAGCCTCCCTCCCCCAGGCAGTGTATCACGACTCAGACCTCATCAGCCGCAGAAGATGGAAACACAGCCAGATCCTAGCAGATCACTTCTGGAGGCGCTTTATTAAAGACTATTTGCCCAGCCTTCAAATCCGCCAGAAGTGGCAAAGGGACACCACTAGTTTAAAAGTGTCGGATATAGTGATGGTTGTGGATTCGCAACTGCCGAGAGGACTCTGGCCCGTTGGGAAGGTAACCCGACTCATTCCTAGTGAGGATGGGCGTATCCGTACAGTGGAGGTCAACATCAAAGGGAAACTGTACATCAGGCCTGTTGCAAGACTTATACCCCTCCCTGCTATAAATGACTCTGATCCTACCTAGTCCGATGGCAGTTAATGTCAGTTATCAAATATGTTTTTATATTTGATGGGGCGGCTGTAGTAAAGCCTCCCTCCTGCCCTAACCTAGATGGGCGGGGCTCCAGCTAATCAGCCACCTGAGCTGATAAGAGGCCCAGCTCAGGTCTCCTCTCCCTTTCCCTTTGTCTGCTCAAGCATGGTGAGCTTCACGTTGGTTCATGCTACTGTCGACTGTGTGTCAGATGCATTCTTTGAGTAAGTGATGGACATTTGTTATAGTTATGGTGACTTCTTAGTTTATGATAAATTAGTATTTTGAGTTACTATTTCAAGTATAAAAGTACCTTTGTTTTCTTATTATTCTTTATTTGCTTCTAGCTTGTAAATCATCATCATCATCATTTCATCTGCCAGTCTACCTACATGTGTGAACCTGAGAAAGAAAAGGAAATAAACTGTTTCATTGATCACCTCCCTGGTCCTCATACTTTGATCGGTATGCCAATGTAGAGGCTATCTAGTATCCAGCTGAGAAATTCAAGTTTTTACAGATTGTGTATGTACTTTTCACAACAGTCTCTGCTGTGCTCAACTCAGTGGTTGTGTGTGAGGTCAGAGCCTATAGATCAATCAGTGCAGTTATGAAATATGGAAATGCGTTCCCCGCCAGTATTTCTAATTGACAACTGATGCCATTACATCCCGTCAATTTGCACCGGATGTGTAGACTCACTGAGCACCTCCTTTGTCATGTTCGTATATACTAGCAACAGTGAACAACTGTGGTTTGCAGGCATATGCTAAGGTTTTTGGTCTGTTCAGTAAAGCCTGCTCCATGAGCCATGTACATATATGAAACATATGAGTCTTACCTGTGCAGTCATGTGAGTGATCAGTCTGTTTCAATGGCAGAATCATTGATGCACATGTCAAATATTGGTGTGTTACTACCTTTGTGGATTAAAACATCTGGACTGGGGTTTTTCAGTGTAACTGGCTGGAGGATAATCTGAGATTAGCATAGATTAGATTATTTTTCAGTTGTTTGAAAATTGTACAACCAACAGCCATATTATTTGACACATTTATCTGATTTATCTGATTCATCTGTTATCTGTTATCTATTATCTGTATCAGTCTTCTAAAAACGCCAGAAAAAAGACAAAGGGATATATGAGGGTTTATAATTAAGAAACTCTCAGTTATATCAGCTGACATTATGTTTTATGGATATTATGGCCAAGTGGGACTATATACAAGGAAGATAGGACCCAAAACTGAACCCTGAGGGACCCCGCAAGTTATGTCTGGCGAGGAGGATGATAAATTGCCCACAGTGACAGAAGAGGTACTATGGGAAATGCAGTAGCTCAGCCAGCACAGTGCTGTATCTCTGATACCCACCCAGTGCTTGAGGCAGTCAATTAAAATTGCATGATCTACAGTATCAAAAGCCTCACTGAGGTCTAAAAGGATTAGGATCGAACATTCCCCAGCATACACTGTTAAAAGAAGGTCATTTGTTACTTTAAGAAGGCCTGTCTCAGTGCTATATAGAACTTTAGAATCTTATTTGAATTTTATGAAAATGTTGAATGAATGTTTAAAAAAACTGAGCAACTGGTGTGAAATGTCCTTCTTTAAACCTTTTGAAAAAGAAGAACCCAAATACAAAACAAGCAATTTAGATGTATAGTACCTCCAATTACTGAAAAGTATGTGATCTACATACTACATTCTAAACTTCAATTGTTGATGAATTAAAAGCACAGAATATATGAGGTTTTTGCAAGTCCATGTTGGGAACCTTATACTGATACATGCTACTCAAAATACACTAAAAGCTGTTTTGAGATGGAGCCAAAAGTTGGTTAAAAATAACCAACTAAAACAACAAAGCTCTGATCAGGATTTAGAGTCTCCTGTTCTTTTCACTGGTGCAATAAAACATAATAAAAGACATAATAACATAAGACAAGGCAGTTGGACAGTGCCAGAACATACAAACATTAAGACAGGACAGTCAAACAGTTTTAAGACATTTAAACAATGTGGTTACAGTTAAAGGCTGAGTTGTTCAGCTGTGGTGATGTTTGTGAGGTGTTGTGTAAGGTTGGGTTGAGTATGTTTGTAGGGGGAACAACCAGATAATTAAAACAAAAGAAAAAATGAAAAAGAAACAAACAAGGGAGAGAGAGAGAGAGAGAGATTAATCATCAGTAGAGAGAAATAATATCATTACTATTAATAATAATATACTTTCACAACTGAAAAAACAATAAATCTTAATAAAGTGACATATTAACAACCCTAGAGAGAAATTTACAACAGTCAGTCATTGCCCTTTGATATCTTCATTAGACTGCAAGGCTTACTGGGTAATGTAGGCCTAGCAAGGACCCTCCTCTCTATGCCAAAATGGTAAAAGAAAGTTGAAACTGAAAAACAAAAAAAATCTGATGATTGACATAGAGAAAAACATCACGATGCAAAAATGTTTAAATAAAATAAGACATATAGTCTTATTTTGATAAGTACACAAAATCAATGTATGAACTACTTCAGGGAGTTATGAGTTACACTATTTGGGCACAGACAACCATTTAGCTGCATGTTTTAACCAATAACAAAATTCAAGACAAATAGTTTTGTTTTGTTGTTTTTCTGCTGTTTCTGTCTTTTGCTCTGCTTTTGGCTTGCCTCCAAATTTGCTTTTTTATGTACATTTTTTAACTTCTTTTTTGGTAATCTGGGGTCTTTGTCAGTATCTGAGCTCTGAATGTAGTCACGGTCATCACTGTGTCTGTTGCAGGACTCAAGTTATAATGTTAAATGAACACAAACCCAGTTAGCAATGGGGAGAGTTAGCATCAGCAGCTAGCAGCCTGAATGTATGCTTTTCAGTTGGAACCTTATAGTACGAAGTTTGAGATTGATTTTTGAGACAGAACCGTTTCTTTTCTCAAACTTTGGGGCAAATAATGCAGAAAACAAAAAATAAAGCAACACAAAATATAAATGTGTCAAAGAATGTTTCATGTGAGTAACTCATTTTTGAAAATGGCAGATAGAACCTTATGATTTGCTCACGATTTGTCCTTGATGTTTTGTTTCATTTATTTATTCTTTATTTTTCCCTTTCCTCCTCTTCTGGCTGGAAGGGTCATGGCTCCCTGCCCCACCGCCCTCCACGCTGACACAGCCCACGGGCAAATCCAACCTCCACTAGTTGCCAGACAGGGTCATGCACTTCAGCTGCCACCAATTTGTTATTATTTATTTATTAATGGTTTTGTATTATTAATTATAATATCATTCTTTACCACCACTGTCATCTGACTCATTATCATAATATCACTGTTTTTATTGTACCTATATTTGTTATTATGTATTATTGACAGTCATTAACGGAGTCAAGAAAAAGGTAGAGAGAGAGAGAGAGAGAGAGAGAGAAAAGGGTAAAAAAAAAATCCTGAAGAAAAACAAAAACAAAAACAAAAAGGGGCTCTGTTTGTTAGAGATGGGAATGTAGTCTAATAATACTACAATCGCATCTACTATCACCTATAATGACGATATTTTATTATACTCTTACCGAATATAAGATAATAATAATAATAATCTTGACAATAATAATAATTATGCTAATCCTAATATTCATAACAATTGTAATTATAGTCATCATCATCACCATCATCACCCCATTGATAGTTGTTTTTTATGCCGCTCATAAATAACTATGATCGACCCTCATTGTCTCTTTCCTATTATTAATAATAAACTGCATTATGATCATGCTAATGGGATAATAGCATTACTAATAATAGCACCAACATTAATCATGTTTTCAATATTTGATTAAAAAAGTGAGCTTTCAGCACCATAATGTGCACAGTAGTTATGAGGTGTTATTCTCTCAACAGGACTATAGAGTTATAACAAGTCTTTTGTTATGTCATAAAAGGCAGTTTAATAACCTTCCATTTAAGTTCAGCTTTTGCGCTCACTCTTTAAAGACCTCCTTCTGTGGTCTCATCCTACCATTCAAATTTGCTCGGCTCCGTTGAAAGAGGTCCATTACAAAGAGTGATGATTATCTTCACAAGCCTCAAGTTCACTTTTGCAGAAGGTGAATTAGTTGTCATTCCCTCATTGCCCTCTGAACCAATGATTTGCTTTCAAGGCCTCTTTGAAAAATTTCAAATGGTTGATGAGGTCACAGGAGGGGTGTCCGTGTGCCTTCAGACAACCGTGAAAAAAGGCTTTAAATTTTTTATTTTTAGATACAGTAGAGAAACAAGGTTGTGTGCGGTATGAATGAGTGCTAGAATTATGTACACAAGTCCTTGTTGTAGTTGTAGTGCCGTAAAGACTTTTGAAAATATATTCACAGAGATACTGCTAAATAAAATGTGACAGTGAGTAGTTGCATAATTTTAGAGGTGAAGTGAAGCAGTAACTTGTACAATTGCTTTATATTGACATTCACAAATAATAGCAGGTTAAATAATAATAAGACCAAAGGTCAAACCATGTCAAAATCAAGTCTTTTTTGCAATGCGTTGGCCATTTTACAGAATAAAGAAAGATAAAGACTCAACAAGGTACCAAAAGTTTCATATTCAATAATTACTGTGACTGTAATTACACAAAAGAATAAAAAACATTTAATCTAAGAATTCATTTTCAAATATTACACAGTTCCCATGTATGGCAAAACCCAAGGCATGTTTAGAAATGAGCTAGTCGTTGATTAGAAATCACATTTGCTGGGATGACTTTTAATAAAATGAAACACTGTTGAGACGCTGACATGTCTGCAGTCATAAAACAATTGCAAGGAAATATTAAATTCAGGGTAACGCTATTGAAACTATTTTGTGCTAACAGTTACTGATAAAGTACATACTGCATACACACAAGGGAACAAGAAGTTAAGGAATAAGGTGGTAGGAATGTGGGAACTTGCAAAGAATGTATTCTGTAGGTATTTTTTACCAGGTACCTGTGAGTGGACATGTTCTTCATCATCTTTACCTTGGTATACACTGGGAATCTAATTTACTGCTTTCCTCTTCCAAGGCTTTGTAGCTACAGTTACACTTTGCTGTACACAGTTACTGACAATTTAATGATGGAATTATCAACCTAAATGTAATTATGGTGGGAAGCATTTGGACAATGTTCTAAAGCCAGTGAGATGTTTTTTGGGTCAGTGCACTTAGCTTTGGGTTATAGCTCAGTTGGAAAGGCAAGCTTATGCTCTGATCATGCTGAACATCCTTTCACTTTCATTTTTTGGCATTTATACAAACTCAGATTAACACAAGGTCATGGGTACATTTTGCTCAAAGAAAACGAGGTTTCTGGCAGCAGCTACATATCTTTGTACTATTTGGTGGAATAGACTTCACAAGTGAACAGTAATATGCTGCTTACATATTTATTCATTTGACCTACCTAACCAAATCCCACTTTTACAAAATTGGGATTAATATAAAAAAGGAAAAAAAAAAACAACCTGTCACTATCTTGTCAAGGTCTGCTATTCTTTAACATAATGGCTAATGTTAGACATAAAGGAGACTGTTATTTCATGATTTGTGAGAATACTTGTAAGGCAATTCATTATTAATATGGAGAGAGTTATGCTCTGCAGAAGAAAAAAAATCAAATATTATGATTTTGCATATGAAGTTCAGTATGGATCTATATGTGAATGTGTGTCTCAGCAGGGCTCTTGAGATAAGAATCTACATTTTAACTACTTTGATGACAAGAACAGACATTGTAGTTAACTGAGGTGCTTTAATGGAAATGCTAATGGTAATTTTCTTAAGTGTTAGGACTACTAGGAAAAGGTTCTTGCAGCATATGGTTAGTCAAAGATCAAATATATATAGTTCTTTCAGTGGTACATTTTGCATAGCATTCATATGCAGGTTGTATACAAATGCATTTATGAACATTTGGGCATACATGCAAAATCTGTAATCCATATTATCAGTAAACCTCATTTTAATATTCTAAACCTCATCCTAAAATGAAGCTAGAAGTTTATTTTGATTCTCCCATGGCTACATTTTAAGTGAAGCTCCATTGTTGCAAAATGTTCTATTATTGTCAAAGCTTTTAATGTCACTGTCATAAGTGTTGGCAGTGTTTGTCAGTAATTATTAAGCTGATTTGTGACAGCTGTCAATAAAAAAGTGAAATAATTCTGTAGACTTCAAGAACCAGAAACTCCTCCCTTACAAATCACTGCAAGATGATCTTCATCTGTTATGAAGTTTTGTTTTTGTGCGTTGCGTTGTGCATGTGAAACTCCTGTGGGTCACGGTGAACTAACAGAACAAAAAACACTTTTTTTAGATACATTTCTGTCTCATCTTAATAACATTTTGCAAATAGATAAGGATGCAGTGAGCTTTTATTATACCATTTATTGATCAGAGGTAAAAGTTTTAGTGTTATATTTAAGAAAATATAAAATTAAACGTAATATTTCCCTCCACATGTGAAACTATGTATGTGTTAAAATCAGTCCCAATACCTCAAATACATATCTATATATAGACACAATGTGTGTGTATGTGTGTGTGTCTGCTAACAGCCCAATTAATGGCGATGGCATTGTTCTCCAGATGAGGTGAGAGCAACCCATTATATGTCAGTCCGACTTTGCCTCCTCCACTCAGTGCCCCGATAGGGCTCTTCTCTGTGCAGACCTGTTTTGGAGTAATGCCACAGATGGTGATGAGCCTGTGTAATCCCTGTAGATTTCCACAGTTTATAAACAGCAAGACAAGCAGCAGGTCCCTCCGATCTGAACAAACACTTCTAAATCAGGGGGTGTTTATCATGCCTGTTTGGGGTGGAGGTTGTAATGATTGCAAACAAGAGCAAACATGCAAAGAGAAATTGATTTCACAGATCTAATTGATTGGGGGATGAGCAGCAGACTTAGCTGCTGTAAGCAGATCCCCCCCCTCCTCTCCACAGTACTGCATGAGAGTATTACATTTATTATAGTTTATAACACCTGAAGTATTCATCATTTCAAATGAGATGCATTCAAAGTGATACAGGGAGCATTTCATTTCCTTGGGCTAAATCTGAAAAACTTAAGCACAGTTGGAAATGACTCATTGCTATGTACCTCACAGAAAAAACAACACATTTCTGGCTCATAATAGTAGAGACCGTGAATGTAACCCCGCATGCACAGACAGAAAGAGTGTATTGAGATAATTGACAAATTCCTTGGTGAAATGAAACGCTGCACATGCTGAAAGTAACATCAGTGTTTGCTTTCTGTCTGGCAAAAGAATCACAGCATTTTGATGTATTGCCTCACCTCTGCACGAAAATACATTCTTTTTGTCAGGTGAATTCCTTCCCAATTTTCCAGGGAACAATAGGAACAACTGGAAACTGGTTTGATCTATGACACGTTGACATTTCATTTGGAGAAATCAATCAAAATCTACCAGCAAAAAGGGTACATGATATGTGTCAAATACAACTGCTGAAATCAAAAGTTTTATGGGAATGGTTTTGGAATATTTATCAAGTAAATGAGATATATCAGAGCGTCACACAAATCACAGGAGAACTAATCAAGATTTTTTTCTTGCACTGTTAGTGAGAGGTTATACCCGAGGGAAATTATTATTATCTGCAAGGCTAGTTTTGTTTTTGGGTGCTTTAGTGTGAGACATCTAACTGTGTATGACAATTACAAATTGGAAAATATATTTTGATCGACAGTATGTGACATTAAAAATCTATTATTTGTGTGCTGTGCTGAAATACACGCTTTATGTTCAATATGTTTTTGTTTTTGTGGTTCACCTTGTTTTACATGTACAGCGACTAGAGAGTCATCTAAAATTAGCAGCACAGTTTGAGAAACAGCAGGTAGTGCACCCGACTAATAGACTCTAGAGGTGAATTAGCCATTAGCTGAAAAGCCTTATTCACCTCTAAAACAGATGTCTTTGTGCAAGTGAAAAAAGGGAAATGGTAAATGGAACACAGAGAGAAGTGTAGAAATTGTATCAGAGAGAAAAATGTGTTGATTAGACCAAAGTAAATGTACAAGAGCGTAGGATATCAGCCATTGTAAAATATTAAACTTTTAAGTAGATGCCATATATTTAAGATAATATCTTAAGAGGGGACCTTAAACAAGACGATGAAGAGACAGTTTATAATTTGAAATCTGTGTCATTTCTTCTACCCAGTCATTTTCAGTGAGGTTTTTGCCTGGCAGAAAAGCACTTTGTCCTCTTGGATCTGGCATTGCTGCCCTGGCAGCTTTGTTTTTATACCAAAGAGGACATTTTGAAATACTCTATTTAGGCAAGAGGTGCAAATGTCTCTTAATGGATTTGGCGTGACACCTGTCAGGTCTGCAAACAGAGCCATGTTAAGCATACAGCACAACAACAGACTCTCATCACCCTGCTGCTCTGTAAGCTGTTTGCGTGATGCATCTTAAAGTTTGAGCCAGCTAAATTATGAGTGCACTTTCAAATTCTGGTTTATGTGAAAAAAAAAAAAAACTCAAACATCAGCAGGCTGTTATATACTATAGTAATTTGTCAGTAGGGTAGTTCGCTTGACCAAAAACATCATTATACGACTTGCACTCTGGATTCTCATGGAGCATCAATTAGCCTGAATGCATGCTTCCCTACGTACCATCACTTATTCATATCAGTTTATTTTACTTTGATGTGAGCAAAGCTTGTAATTGCGTGTACCTCAGTCATCATGTTTCCTTGATGAAATTTTTATCTATGTATGAATTATGTATTAGTTATGCATAATGCACTGATGGAATTCCACTTTTTTTTTTCCAAAACAAAACTTAAAAAACTCATTTTTTCAATATTATTTGGTAACATCCATATGTTTGATGCTTCTATTTAGCAAACCCAAAGAAAACCTCCATCCAAACACCTTAATAATGTTTGCAAACACTACTGATCAGAACATTAGAGAAACAGACCTCTATTAAATGTGTTGACCACAGTGTATTACTGCACCCACATGCATCACTCTGTTTAGGTTGAGATATTTTACAGCAGTCTTTCAGCGGTTTGCAAAGAGTGTATTAGTCATTCCTTTAAAAGCCTAAGGCAAGCAGTAGAGTTCTTAATACAGTGGAGTGGACGCCAGCTACCGGCTTCAGGAGAAAGTGGTGAGTGTAGAGACCTGTCAAGGAAAAGGTACAATATTGCGCAGTTACAGAAAATACTAAGGTTATGTTTTAAATTAGACAGCGTACAATCTTCTGTGGCACACACATAAATATTTGTCATCATAAAAACATTTTATCTGCAAAGAGAAAATTATTTTCTTTCTGTTACATGATGTTGAGTTGACATTTACTAGAGCTTGTGCAGTCAAATTATGGAAAACCTGATTAAGAAGGCTCGCTTAGAGTTACAGGTAGAATTTAGGTTAAACAAAAAAATTGACAGCAAGCTGCACTTATTACTACTGAATAATTTCCTTTCCCTGCATTTGAATGCTCATAGTACAATGAAGTACTTTTTAAAAGGAAGCTGGCGGCTGAACAGTTTAATACTTTGGCGCAGATTGGCTGTTAAGACTGTAGGCAGAACGTTATTATTGGTTTACTGATTTTTTATTTTTCAGTGACAACAGAGATGCTCAGTTAGGTTAGGCTGGTTGATGATTTGTATCATGATGGTATAAAATCATGTTACTGTTGAACATAAATCTGTTGTCCAAATGAATGATTCCAAACTAATTATAAAAACTACAAAGAGGGGTTATGCATGCGTTTGATGTCATGCACACCAGGTCAACACAATTAACTGCATTTAAACATAAATAGAATTACATTTATAAATGACTTTGCATACATTTGCTACATTGTGATGCTGTATATTGGAAAAGTCTCATAAATATTGTGGTATTGATTTCAGCAATATTGCCATAACCAGGAATAACCGGCAGCTGGTATATTCTGTTTATAACAACATAGCTAATTTAGCAATTTAGCAAGCATCCGTGTTGAGTAGGTAATTGTTTTACACAACAAATCCCTTTGAGTTCATTAATTTAGGGGAAATAATTACAACTGTGAATGATAGTTATCAGATTATTTATACATCAAACTAAATGACAGTGAAGTTACCTGCATGGACTCCTGCTGCAGAACATGTAAACATGGAAAACAACGGAAACAACAGAAATTAAAAGAACTTTGTACTGAATCACAACTAAAATATGTAAACTATGACATTTAATTCTTTACATTTAAGTAAGACTTGTTTTGAAGATGAAATAGAATAGCTCAGTTTGTTTCAGTTATTACTTTAAATGCTAATGCTCATATTTCTAAATCCCAACAACATTTAATCCTTATTACTGTCAAAGAATATTAGTTTTTTCCCCAGTGATATAGCCAGATGCCCGTTTATAAAACTCCAAGATGTGTAATACAAATCATGAACCACATAACATACTGCCATACCTATCAAGACTTCTGTTTTGCAGCTCTGTTACGCTTCAGACTGGTGTATGTCAAGGAGAGAAAGATGGCAGAAACAAAGAGAGAAGGAGCGAGGGAGAATATGATATCAATACTAAGATTGACTCAGTAGGGAGAGGATGTAGAGGCAGAATCTGGCACACTCGGAAGATTGGCAGCAGGGAACAGATGGTCAGGAGGAGAAAGGAAACATGACCAGGATGTGTAGTTATGCAAAGATAAGCAAAGGAGGTGCCCAGAGTGCTGATGAGCTATGAGACACTGGCATCATAATTCTGTGTATAACACAGCTATCCAAGTATCAAAACTTTTGGTATCACTTGCTGTGTCAGACTTCTAAAGAAGTCGTGCGATGCTTCTAAAACGTGTTACTCATTTGTTTCTCAATTAGTGTATAATGAATAAAAGCTGATAGACACCAGATGTGTTTTTTTTCTTTTTCTTTTTGATTGATGGAGCTGTTTAGGCTTTCATATATTTTGATCTAGTACATCAATATATTTTACATAACATCAGCATCATTCAGGTTTTTCTATAACTGCTAACTGTTGACTTTCTTTACTGATGAATGTATTGCAATGACCTTGATGTTTGATCTGACATGTTATTTTCTTCCAGACACAACTATCATAACAACAGATGCATCAGAGCTTGAATCGTCTGTTCAGATGCAAATATTAAATAGCTGTATGCTAATAGGGCTGCTTTTGTCAGAGCTGCATAACGATGCTAAACGGCAGCAACACTGACCCAAACCTAACAAAACTGAGACTGGGGACCTAAAATCTTGCTGTTAATCTTGCACAAGTCCATATCAAAGTGATTCTGGCTCCAATAAGCACCGAGTGAGAAATCCACCACGGGCAGCTAAATCCTGAAATCAGCCCATTTTCCATGCAGTGGTCTGTGAGAACACCAGCTGCTGTGGGCTATCGTGGACGTGAGCCCTAACACAAAGCACTTCACTCTGCATAACCAGGGCACTAGGTTTTGTTTGTATCGGCAGGGATGGAGAGGTGGAGAGATGTGCTTCTGCTTGAATATGCCTTTGTAGTAATCCCAAGGGGTTGGTCTGTGTCCTTGAAAAGATGCTTGGTTTGTAAAGTTTAGACAAAAGGCCAGTATTGATTGAATTATTACAGCTTGGCGCTCCTGGAGCTTTGCAGTAACGATACAGTAATGACATGCACCTCTCATGGCTGAGATATGACTCATCTTTCAATAGTAGTTTCTAAAGAGAATAAGGTGGGGGTCTCTTGTGTCACCATGTTTATTCAACATTTCATTCGCGATTAATGAGCCATACTAAGGTTCTGCCCAGTAATTCTGTGATGTGAGTAATACAACAGTGGGACTGTGCTGGGTATCCTTGTACAGTAAGCAATTCCACATTAAATGGAGCTGAAATATTTGACTCAAGTGCAAACACTCTCACAGCCAGAGCTGTAATATATAGTTACTCGAAAAACTGAGGGCTATGTTGGATAATAGGGCTTTAAGGGAATATCGTGTAAATGTTCGTACTCAAGTGTGCTTCGAAGAAAAATCTCAGCTTTCATTATATATTAAAATACTGTTCAAGGTTTTGCCTTGTAGTTTGTTGAGTTATGTTTTCAATAATCTTAAGAAGCAGAATGTGCTGCAGGTTAAATAGTTTGAAAGGAGAACACGGTTATCCTGGGGCCTGTTTCAAGACTTACTAAGTTACCAGGATAACTTTTCACTTGAGGTGCTTTCTATCAGTTCATGTTGTCCAGATAACTCAACTTGTTTCTCAGAATAGACCCGTGTTTTACTCTTAGTGACTACCTGGGGCCATTATTGACTACTACCCAGCTGAATCAGCTCTTGACTTGACTTGAGGGAAATGTATTACATAGACCAACCACAAATTAAATTATTTTTAATTAGTTAGAATCACAGTGTAATGTTTCAAACTCGATTCCCTATAATGCGACAAAACAGAAAACCACTAACAGGGGAAGTTACACAAAAGCAGCACTAGAATCTAATGTAATCAAATAGTCCTCCTAACCCCATTTGTGACCTCAGCACTGTGCGTTAAATTGTAATTCTGTCACATGGCACGGTTATCCGACAGTGGATTGCTTTTTCAAAGATATTTTTGTGATGTCACAGAGGTCTACAGTCTGCCCAGAATGATAAAATGTTTCCCTGAGCGAAACCAACATTTAAATCCAATATTTTTACAAACCTGACATAGACGACTGGAGTGGACTTCACATACGTCCAAGAGCCTAGCGAAGCAGCAAAGTCTGTGGAAATATTGGCTTCACCTTGACCCATGATATTTTCTCATTCAAGGCAGACATTAGACAACTGTGAGATCACGTCTGAAGATGCAACTCACTGCTCGATAACAAGTAAAAAACAAAAATGACATTTTGACTTTTGCCTTGCGTAGGGAATGCTATGTGACAGAATCAGTAATGTACACAGTGCTGAATTCACAAATGGAGCTATGGCTTTCCAAAGGAAGTAAAGCCTAAATTGTTCCATTGATGTTGTTGTATTGCTTTATTCTGTGTGCTTTATATTTTGTCATTCTCTAGTATTTGACATAGGTTCAGCAATACTAGCTAGTATCACTAGGAAATTTGATAATGACCGGTATGTAAAACAATCTGAATCCTCTTGGTGGAATTTATCTCATTAATACATAAAAATATTAGATTAGAATTCATGATCATGAACATCTGATGAAACCATTATGAAGCCTCTATGTTATGCATGTACTATAATCCATGTTTAGGTCTGAAATTATTAAAAGAGGCTTTGATTTCCCTTCATCTGTCTGTGACATTGCCGCACAAAGCTGAATCCCTTTTGATTTGATTGTCACTCTTCCAGCTGACTGACGCTTCAGCTTGTTGGCAGCATATGGCTGATATCAAGAATACATTTTTAAGTTAGATCGCTGATCATATTAGACGTACATATGGCTGCACTTTTATTGGAAAACAGTCATCAGAACCTGCAAGAACAACATTCTTGACAAGGCACCAATGACATCTGTGTATACTTGATACTGAGATTAGATTTTTTTTTTTTTAAATTGTGGGGAATGGCTCTGAGGTGCATACATCTCTAGATAATACACATGAGTGATTACTTCTAATTTTGCTGCATGTAATGACATCCATAGAGTGCTGACTTGCATGTTCTTGATACAGAAAAGCCATTATGAAATGTAGCAGTTCCCAGTGTCCCATCAATAAGGCAATAAACAGATAAAATTGTATTCCTACCAACCATCAATAGCACACATTCTTAGAGGGATAAGGAAAGGCACAAAGAACATAAAGCTCTCATTACAAGATGTTGTTAAAGTTCAAGCTTTACAAAGCTTTAGGGAGCAGGTGTTATTTCCCAGTGGAGCACTGACAAGAAAAAAAAATGTATGTATCAGACACACTGGATTAGAACAGGCTCATATGGAAAGTATGCAAAATGCTTTGCTACTGTTATGGTCTAAGGTTTAACCCTCAGTTCATTGGTGGAAAGGCACCATACTTCTATGAATAGCAATATTACTATTTCTACAACCTCTAGTTAAACAAGTACAGCTTTTGCAGGTGGTGAGACTGATCAAGGTGTGTTGTTTTGTCACAATATTGATCTTAAAATAATCACTTCCTTATAATTGGTGTTGCGACAAGTGATACAGGAAAGCAGTGATGAAGAAACATAATTCAGAGCAATAACATTAACTCTAAATACTCCTCTTCATCTATGTCTGTGAGTGTCTTCAACAGCATATTACAACAAGCATCCGCTGCACATCATTACACAAAAGCATGATGCAGAATAATGACACTTATTTAAATGTGGACAGAAATGTTGTGCTCATCTCATTGTGATAAAGTAGCTCAGTGCTAATTAAAATATTATATATATTTCTTTATCAAGCTGCTACTATATCTGCTACCTTTTTTTGTCATTATCAAGAACATATGATGTGAATGCAATGCTAACACTACAGTTTATTCTCAGTTACAATGTTATGGATTGAAGATGACTGGTCCAGACATCTTCAAAGCTGCCAGGACAACTTTCAATACAAAACAACTTGCAACTTTCAACACCTGGAGACAGAAGTGTTTTAAAATGCATCTGATGAAAAATAAGATCACAAGTTGCAATCTTAGTGATAACAAATGCATTATGTACAGCGTTTAGTAGGTTGTTACAAAGGGATGTGAGGTTGGCATTTGCAGAAATGGTCTTTGTATTCCTAATGTTTAAAACACGACTGAAAATCTCCCTCAAGGTGAGAACCAAACTGAAATGCTTTTGTACATTTAATTGAATCATATGAATGAATTAATTACGGGTGTTTTGGGAGCTCATTAGTATGAAAACTGAACATTTTAATCTCAGTGCTTTTCATGATATTTCTGAGTCAAAACAAAACACATAAACACACACACACACACATGTTGTGGGGACACGCTGTTTGAAACTGTACTTTCAATTATGTGCACAACTCTTCTGTGATTGCTACAATGCACAGTTTATACATCTTGTTCAAAGCAAGCAAATTTAAACTGAACTTAGTCAGGTTTCACTCATCCAGTGAACTCAGAAAACCTAAACCTGATAGAAACTGTCCATCTGTAGCATCTGAATGCCTCTTTGCTCTATTCTCTTATTAAAGCCAACTTTATAATGGGAATCTGTAACACCACTGTACATCTGAAAGTGTTTAAATTTTGCTTGTCCAATGCTTCAGCTGACATGAAAATAATGATAATGGATTTTGGAGCCTGACTCGTAATGGAATCAGAATATTATATATTTTAACATAAACACATACACACACCATAAAAAACATTTTTCATATAGAGAAAGACATATGCAACGAAATCGGCAGCAAGCTAATATTGGCAGATAATAGCTGATTTATCAGTCAGGTTCTGGTTCTTCAGCAACAATCTAAGCAGAAAGAAAACACTGTTCTTTGTCCAGCACTGCCTCATCTACAACATGTTTATACAGCATTATAATTATATACATTATAATTATGTTGTAATTATAATTAGTGTTTTACAGTAACCTCTAAATTATTGAATGTGGATTCAGTTTTTGTGTAATTTTCCATTAGGTATAAAGTTGAATAAAGAAAAAAAATGCTTTATTATGCAGATACTAAGATACTCAATTCAAATTGAAAATCAGTTGTTTAGTTGTTATGAAGCTCTTGTTAACTGTAGATGCTGAAATGCTAAATGTTAAGTCTGGTGTAGTGTAGTACGGTATTTATTGCTTGAATGACAAAATGACTGACACAGTCCATGTCCTGATCCTGCGTGCAGCACTTCATCATCTGGAATGGATCATTTACATAAAGCATTCAGGCTTTACGACACGTCATTCAGGCCAATCTTGAAATGGATTGTGCACTGAGTGTGTCTGGATTAGTTGTTTTTTCGATCAGTGAGGAGGATTAAATGCTATCAGTGACAGGTTAATGCATATTAATGTAATTCAGCTTAGCCTAAACTTTTGTCTTTTGTCTTTTGTCTTTGTTTTGATTCCCTCTTGTGCACATTGCAGGCTTGTGTTTGGCTCAGAGTCTCATGTTTTTATTTTTATTTAATTTAAGGATCCAAATCAGTATGAGAGAGGGGGGAGGAAGTTTTATATTGAATTGTAGCCTTATAGGTAGTTAGGATTCTGAAGCAGATGACCTTGTGAAACGTGCAACGCACAGTCTGGGATTTCAAATCGTACAAAGCACAGAATAGCAGTATCATGTCCTAGAGATAAATGCAAAGGAGAACATGCTCCTCTGCATTACAGATCTGTGTCAGCACTGCATGCTTTTCTGCTGAACCCACATGGTCAATAAATTCTTGCTGTTTAAAAAGGCGCATGAGAGGAATGTACTCTCAAAGATCTAATGAAATGACGAGGAATTGACCTTCAGGACACATGGGATGGATTCTTTACCGCCATCCTCATGGTAATTGGCTTCGTATAGTTCTGCTCTGAATTATAAGTGAGTTGTATAGTGAATGTATGTCACACAAGAGTGCTCAGTCCTTCAGGGTTTACAGTTCAGAAGGCAACAATGGTTCCCCAGGGATTAGAGATGTGCAGGGATGTGCAAGTTAAAAGGCTAAAAGGCAGCATCAACATACAAAACTGAGTGAGCTAACATCTTAGTTAAAGGTCCCCATACGTCTCATTCTTATTAAAAGCTGTAATGGATTAGAACATGTGGAAAAACGCTGCATTAATTTCTTGTTTGGCGATGAAAATTAGTGATCCCACTGATTGCTTGTTTAGATAATGACTGACAGAGCTTCTCATATCATTTACATGTATTCATACTGAGAGAAAAGCCGATGATTTAAAAGCCTGAGATATATTTTTAGCACTAAGCTTTTTCTCAGGTGGTATGGCCAGGTCAGCAATTTGATTTGAAGTGGGAGTGGCGTGGAAGGCCACTGTGCAAAATTGAACCAAATTCGCCTGGCAGCATGTTAAACCATGTGTAAAATCCTCGCGATGGGCTTAGAAAACGATCCCTGGCTGGAGCCGCCACTTTCCCCCCACCTCTGTCTTTAGGGATGGTCACACTCATTCCTGTGCACCACTCGTAGGAGCCTTTGAAGGAAGAGGGATGACCAGGAGCCCATTAACCTCCCCTGTGCCTGTGCACTGATTCCTGACACACATCCAGACACCAGGTCGCAACCTCTGGGAAAGCAACCTCCTTTTTCACACGCCGTGAGCAGGTCTTTCCTTTGTTGCTGAGCACCGTCCTTTTCATTGTATTCCCAATGCTTCGGGAGAGAAACTCACTAAATGCGTTGTAAATATGACCAAAGTGATAATAAGTGTCGATTTTGCAGTGACACTTTATTTTGAGTTGTCCGGCGTTGAGTGCAGGCTTGTTTGTCTGCTCATAAAGCTGTTATGGCTCTGGGCTGGCTGTTCAAAACTGTCTAAAAGTGTTAAATTAACTCTGCTAGCTGTGGGCATTTAATTCATTAAATCACTGGCATGGTGACTTTTGCACTTCACAGCCACACTCACACTGACAATAAACAGAGAGTGGAGAGCATCAGCATCACATCCTTTTAGAGCTATATGGAGGGTTTATGGTGCCCAGGAACACCTGACCTTATTATATTTCATCATGTTTTTATGATGGGTCGTTCTCCCTAAGTCTCCTCCTGTTTCTGCAGATTGGTATTGTTCTGCCCTGACATTTGCAAAATTGTCATTTAAAAATTGATCACAGGATTCCTGATGCGGAAAGTCACCCTTACATCACACGATGCGATTGTTTTGACAGTTTACCACAGATCAGAACTATTTCGAGGTGTTCTCCACTGGTGAAGCGTCTTCATTAGTCAAAAAGCGTGGGCGGGACTCTTGCTCTCTGCAGCAAGTCAAAGAGAGAGGCAATAAAGAGAGGCAGGATCTGCACTTTACCGACGAGCATTTCTGCCGTCCTGCTTCACTACAGTAATCATTGCCCCCGGATCTGCGCAAATACACAGGACTTCTCTGGGAAAAAAAAGGCAGAGTTCATCAATGTAACTCCGCTCAGTCCGAAACTGTGCCGTTTAGCTGGATAAGTCCATCCCAAACGAGAAGAGAAAGAAAGAAAGAGAGAAAGGCAGAGAGAGAGAGAGAGAGAGAGAGAAAAGGGGACAGTCAAACGCGAGTGGAGTGTCGACGTAAAATCGTGAAGGAAAACAGAAGAATATGATTGTCAAGCAGCACTTGATCTTCATCCTTTACAGCCTCTGTGCAAGCGTCTTTAAAGGTGAGCGCTGGATGTATGCTGTATAGACGGGCGTGGTGTGCGGGGAGGAAGGTGGCTGCGTTAAGTGTAAAGATCATATGTGATCATGTCACACGTGAGCCCAAGTGATCAATGCAAAGAGAGTTCGTTTTCTTTTTGTAAAGATGAGGTGTGTTTGCGCAGCAGTTGTGGCCGGCGGACGGCTGTCGTTGTCGGCTGTCAAGAGCCGACTGTGCTGGAATGCCTGGAAGTTGAATTGTGCGTCGCTTATGAAAAGCAGAATGCGGCTGCACAAGTTTTTTTGTATCGGAGACAACTTGGATGTTGCCCTCCCTTTGGTATTAACTGACATATCAAACACCAGGCTGCAGATGAATCGCCTGCAGTCGCCTCCTATTTGTCTGTTCAGCCAGTTATGTCCCCTGAAGCTGACACAGAGATGCACAAAAGGTTGCAGCAGCTGCTCTTGTTTGTTGCGCGACCAGTGTCATTGAGTGGATCTTTTTTTTTTTTTTTTTACAAGTCCGTCTGTGGGCCTTTGATAGCAATTTCACACTTGGCTTCAATCACCGAATTAACAAAGGTGACAATAACTTAAAAGCCTTCTCTCTTTCATACACCAATGACTGCATCTGAGTTGAGCTTTTGTCTCCAGCACGGGCAGTTTGCGCACTGTGTTAAAGTGTAGGCAGAGTGTGTGTGTGTATGACTGTGCGCGTGTGTGTGTGTGTAGTCTCCGAGAGTGTCGGTATGTATAAAGCTACTGACCGTGCAAGCCCCGTAGCCTAGTCGCTCATTCAAAGTTGGGCTGCCGGGATCAGATGCAGGTAAGGTTGTGTGTGTGATGCCTTTATGCAGCCGGGTCTCAGTGTGTCTCCTCATGACAACTCCCTCAACTCCCCACAGACCATCCCGCTCTTGGACATGCTTGCGCAGCCACCGCCCTGTAGGCGACCAGTGCGCAGATACATAACGCCCACAGCATGGAGTGGGTGGGGGGGTGCGGTGGGGGGGGGGGCTGTCAAAGGGTGTAATGTCAGGAAGTCCCAAATCACAGCAAAAAAAAAAAAAAAAAAAGCCCACTCATCCCAATTTGATAACAGTTTGTTCCACATGATGTGGTGAAGGGAGATTTTTTTTATTTTTATTATCATTGCTGATTCAGTGCACTGTACTGAGGGGATAATATGAAAGTCACCTATGATCAGTTATATTTCTCTTTTTGGTGAGGGGCAATCCTAAAAATACCAACTTCGGGAATCAAAACAGACCATCAACCAATGGTCAGCTTCTTGACTTGACAACACTACACGACTGCTATATCTCATGTCATGTTCACATTGCATCACCACATCAAACATCAACTCTTAAAATAAGTCCCATTTCAATCTTAGATTTTGTCAAGAACACCACCTCATGCCTCATGTTAATTATTTTTAGTCCAAGTGTCAGACCATTATGTGCTCACAAAAATGCGCAGCTGGGTCTCAGTTTAACTCAGATGTTATGGTGTTAAATCTTACAACACTCACTTATGAATTTATCTTTTTTTTTTTTTTTGATAATGTACGTTGCTTTTGGCAGTCTCGCTGTCTTTTCTCTTCAGCGACTTTCAACCCCACACCTTTGATTCATCTCAATGAGCTGTCCAACTTCAAATGCCATCAGTATCCCACTGCAGCCTGATGACACATTCAACCACATGCACCTCCTGCTGTGTCCCCTTAAGATTAGCCTCTTTTGGACGGGGTTACAGTTAAATGACCATGTTTGATTTAACATTCTTTTATAGCCCATTAACTACAACGTGTGTAGACGTTACATAACTGCTGATCTTGGTATTCTTTGGAAACATATATTTACCATAATTTCCTACCTTCAAGGGAGCCTTTAGCATCAGTCCCAATCACTATAGCTTACAAATTTACTTTAACATACATGCTTTTGTTTTGTTTTGTCACCAGTTATTGTTATATTAACTGGGATTTCAGAATTCCCAACTCCAAACAGCATTACATTAAGGGGCTACGCTGTAAGAAGATCTAAATATTAAAAAAATGTTGATGTTGTGAGAAGCCTTTACAATTACCACATGATACATTGTTGCATTGTGTTGTTACTTCAGTATTTGGCTGTACTATGATTAGAACTATTACCATCATTAGCCAGCAATGTTGAGACTGAAAAGGGGCAGGAGCAAGCTAGTCCATTTTGAATCATATATGGTTTCTTGACATCCTGCCATGGAGAACAGGGCACAGAGAGTTTTATCATCTTTTCCAAGAGCTCGGCTGAGATAGTCCTCACTTCAAGGGTTACTTTAAATATTTATCCTATGTGGCTTAAGTTTAGACACATGGAACCGGGAGCAACCAGGGCATCAGACCAAAATTCAGTTTCCAAAACATAAAGCTCTGACTTTGGAAGAGATGTAAGCTTGTTGCTGTCAAACAATAAATGAAACAAATGAGGCTAGGAAGCACTCAGAGAGCATTTGTCTTTAAAATGCTCAGAAAATATGTATCTTTATCAGCTTTGGGATCTGGACCAGCTGGGAAAAAAAACACACACACACAGGTGGCAAACTATTGGATAAATACGCCAGACTTTTGCAGTAGTTTCAGTGATGATAGTTTATGGAAAATATTCCCAAAATATCCTACGATGTGGTATTAACAAGTCTGTTAATAAACTGGATGACGATGATGTGCATCTAGATCCTGTACTGCACTAGGCCATGGTGGAACTGTTTGGCAAATTTCATTAAAAATCTGTAAACATGTTTTTTTGAGAACTCATGCTTGCTATCAGACAAACAAACCAACAAACGGGACTGAAAACATAACCTCCTCGGCGTAGGTAATACGGTGCATACATCTTGTGTGATCACAGCCTAATCGACAGTTAAATTGCTGTGCGCCACACCACACACTGCAGTGATACTGTAGACAAGACCTCAGCCTCAGCAGCTCTGTTCATGCTCGATAATGCTGAGACCCATTTCATGCAGGCTCATCCTTCTTAGAACAACTACACTATTAGTATTTTGCTTAAACGCATTGCTGGACTCTTATCTATAGCTGCAACCTATGAAGTGCTCCGCTGCTTAAATGTTTAATATATTGTAGTGACAGAGGAGATGGACTGTTATGTCTTCCTCTCTAGAGTGCGAGGTTCTGTTGTCTCCATATGTGCATCACTGGGAACTTATGTCACTCTATAAGGTGTATATACTGCACCAGAGTCATCACAACAGATTTTACTGAAGGCGGCTCATTCAGACATCTGACAGATTTGTCAGAGCCAGTTAACAGGTTAGGTGGCAGACAGGCTAGTAATGCTAATTAGCCATGTGGTGCGGCTATACTTAGTCTCTTTGGAGACCTGTAGGCTGGTTGTGTCAGAGATGTAAGTTTTATGATCTGTGTCTTTCTTTGTTGGCCACAGCTTCTCTGGTTTGGTCTGACATTCCTTCTACTCAAGTGTTTCATCACTTTCCTTCTTACGGAGCCCAAAAAGCTCCCATACCGCCAAGGGAACTTTTCTTTTGTTTGAGCATGGAGCCTTTCATCATTTCTTATCTCGTCAGACATTTTGGCAAGTACAACCTGCAGGTGACATTTGAGCATTGGTGTGTGTTTGACCATAACGTGTGGGGGCAGTAATGAGGGCAAAGTGGAGGATAAATGAAAGTGGCTCTCTTTTTGTCTAGACTTTTAATCTGGTATCAAAACCACAGACATCAAAACTACTGACAAAAAGAGACAAGGAGGTTGAGGATGAATAATTCCCTCATAATGTAAGTGAAATTCTTTCCCTGATTAGGAAGGGGATTTAGGCAAGTAATAAAATATACAAAAGCATCTTGTAAAACATTTGATATTTCCTTTAAATATTGGCCTGATAGAAGAGGGTTAAAACACCTACTCATTGTTGGTTATTTGTGAAGAGTAGAGCAGGAAGTCATTTGATCGATATCAGCTCACATGAATTACATGACAGTAAATTATTATCAAACATTATGGAATAGTTACTGAAATGTTGAGTCATGTTGAGTATTTATCTTTCCATGTTCCACTGGATTTGCCAGACCACTAAAGAAAGTCATGATCCATCAGATCACGCAGTTCCCAAAATAACATTAATGTGTCGGGAACTGCATTTTGGTAATTTACAATTGTTTGATTATGATTCCATAATGACATTCATCAAACACAATATTGCTGTGTTTTTATTTGCATCTTTTTTGCATGAAGGCAATATTTGAAACTCATGTACTGCAATTCCAATCCAAAGCTATTTCAAAAATAAGAAGCATATTATATGTACAATTCATATGAATGCATACATTATATAGTATAAAATGCTTTGCTTTGCATTCCCTTTGCATTTTTGAAATGTTTTCATTTGCATTCATCACGATGGAAATTCCAATAGATAAGCTAAATAAACTGAATCTATTTGAATTAACACATTCTAGTCTGTATGCATATGGTTAGGGTTTTCTATAGCCTATTATGTCAGGAAATCCAATCAGCTTTTTCGAGCCTAACAATAGTCTAAAATATTCATTATGTATGAAACAAAATTAAACACAGCAGAATTTTAGAGGATCAGGGTTGAAATTAAGCATCAGAGTGTTTCCTTTTAGCTCTCTTTGGTGCACTACAGTTGTCTGGGACTGAAACCATATGGCCTTTGTAAAAAAGCCATTTCAGCCATTAACATGGTTGATTTCAGCACCATTCTCAGCATTTGGACAGTGGACATAGATGTGAATAACTTTCCTACCAGCACAGTCGATTTTTCATTTTGAGTGCACTATAGGATGGCAGTTGCTGCGCCACTTCATAGTTCTTTTATGTGAAAATGGAGTTCTGTTTCAGCTTGGATCTGGGTGTATTGAAAATCTCTTGAAATGAATACATATTGGACCCAAGTGAAAGTGAACCCCAAAATGTCACATATTGTGAGACGCAGGGAGCCTGTGAGATATATGCATGGGCGCATCTCCTGTGGGTTGGAATAATCAGGCAGCAGGAATAAGCTGGCTGAGCTGAAGGCAAGGTAAGGCAGAGGAAGGTGGTTTACATTCAAGGATACCCGTTCCTCACTGCTGAGGGTTAGCTTATCCCTGCAGACTGTCTCCCAGCTGCCAAGTGCTGGCTATGGTGCCATGTTGTATACTACTGCAAATGAATAATCCAGTAAAGGGGACAAATGTGCTCCAAAAGAGCCTCTGCTGCCCTTCTTGCTTTCTGTTGACAGATATACATCTGCAAGGATAAGCCACAAGCCAGAAGCAAATGTGCTCAGACAAGTGGGGAACGGGCTTAAAGATTAGCTGCTTGCTGCCCCAACTGCGCCGTGTGCTGTCAGTCTCCCTTCGCCATGCTCTTTGTCATAGCACTTTTACACGCCATGCCCTCTCCGAGTGGGTATAGGCTTAGCAATGAAGCTGATAGACTGTAAGGGCAATTAAGCTATTAAAGATTATTTTGACCCGTATTTGAGCGAAAGAGGTTAAGAGATTTTTCTACTTGTCAAGAAGCCTGTCTCAAGATACCCATGATAAGTTTAATGCCATAATTGGTCACGCTGAAAAGTGGTTAAAGCAGGGCTACATCAATCTCAAGCTCCTGAAGAGGCACCTGTGTTCATGCATCTGAGAGGAGAAATCTACTATAAAACAGAATTTATATGTATTCCTATGATTTCAGACAGCTGAGTTAATATTTCTAAAACATGTATGGTCCACTGCCGAAGCTGGAACCACAACAGCCAGTATTTCATTTGTCATGTCATCAAGTAACAGCAGCTACTCTGCAGAGCTGGATGTATGTTAGTTTTACACCTGTATGAGACTGACTTCATGGTTAGGGTAGGATTTTATATTATCATGCAGTATGCAACTGCTTTGAATCAAATCTCCTGGGAATGGAGGCTTATTATTAGAGTTGGAAAAGTTGTTCATGATATGAATGAATATGAATTTAAGAAAACTGCACTGTCACTTTTTGTGTTTCATCTTTAGTAAATCATGCTCAGAGCACACTCAAACATATGCAAAGAAACAAAACTGAATGAAATAAAGTTAATTAAGCAGTTCTTTTTCCAAATGAATTTTAATACAATATGTTGGTCTTCCAAACATTATGTATTTGGTGTGTCTGCTTGGGTAAATTAGCAGTAGTTCCACATTTTATTTGTTTGCCATTACACACCAATCCGACATTCAAATTTGGCACTCCTTGCCATTGGGGTTTCTAAATGACAAAGATTAATTTTCTGTTAAACCTGCAAATATATTAGTGAATAATTGCAGCCGTAACTCATTGTGTCTACAACACAACACACTGTAGTTGTCAAACATATAATGGAAATAGGGAAAAAATGATGTTAAATACTCAAAGTAAAAGCTTGAAGATTCCTGTACTGAGCCCCATAGGTTAAACTTTGGCTTTATAGTATTTAATTTTAGAACACCTGGACTTTTTTTTACTCTGGCAACATAAAATAGTCAATGTAAATACAGTAGAATGAATCCTACTTGGATATGTACAGTATCACACATCCATATCACTCACATCTAAATAATCTTGAGTGAAACCTTATTTCAATAGGATCTGCAGGGAATGGAATAAAGAACATTTCTCATTGAAGCTTTGATAAATGAGATTCAGTTGTGTTGATAAAGGTAGCAGGCATCTGTTTTGTGAGTTTTATGCATTCCCTACATTTCAGTTTTGTGCCCAAAATGAAGCCTATACTTCATTTTATGCCCGTTTGCAGTGTTGACCTTTACCAATCTCTCTTGGCCCTCATCTCTGTTGAAGTGGGCTTTGTGCCCGACTATGGATGAGCCTCTGAATCTCATTTAGCCTGTGTGATGATCTCCTTTTTTCTCCTCTTGCTGCAGTCTCTATGAACAAAGTTAATATTTTTTGTTCAGAAATGACAGCGATGGACCATTCCATGACCCAGTGGGCATGTAATCTGTATTAGTCATTTTTTTCACAGTGGATGTTGTATCACCTAGAACTTATGTCACCTCTGTTTTCTATTGCCTGCTCATGAGCTTTTCTCATTATTATCACAGAAGTGAAAGACATCTTCTCAAAAGTAGTCTTCAGTCTGCTCCGGTAAAAAGAAAACCGTCTGAAAGATCTGGTATTATGGCCTTTTTGACTCTTTCTTAATACTGAGTCTATTTTAAACATATCTGTGACAATTTATTCATCAGAAGTTGTTTAGATTTCTTTAAATCCATCTTTCCTTACAGCCCAGATTCACCTCTGTCCTCTAGCAGGCTGTTTCCGTAGCTATTTACATTATTAATGACTGCCTACTCCAATTGGTTGGAGGTGTGGCCCCCACCTTCACCCCAAGCCAATTGGAATACACATAATGAATAATGCAAGTTCCCTTATGCTACATCTTTACCTGGAGTAATGTCTGCAGCTGGAGACGTAAGAAAGTATATAATGGTCTATGAACTGGAGTCTGACCCTGAATGAAGGAGAAGAACCTGCTGTTGCACGGTTGAGATTTCAAAAGGATGTTTCAGAACAGTAAGATCGTGTCCAGGTTTCCTAACAAAGTCATTTTTAAAAGAGTAGTAGCTAGAGGTTGCTAGCCTAGCTTTAGTACAGATATATTATGTTCCTTTAGCTGAGAGAAACAGAAAGAAACAATGTTTATGAGTACACTTGTTTTAAAACTTTATCCACAGATTGAAGATGAAAAATTGAAAATCCAGCGGCACACTGAGTCTCTTTGAGTCGGCTGTAAAATGTTTGGAACACACACACATAACCATTCGCTGATAATGGAGGGAAGATTGTCTCCTCTGGAAGGCTGTAAAGACTTTTTAGTTCACTTCCAGTGACCTGCTTTGCTCATCATCTGGATGAAATACAAACTGCGACTACAGAAGTTACAGCAGGGGTGGGCCCATGCTAAAGCTACCTAGCATATTTGATTTGACTTTCTGGTGTGATGTAGTTCCGCCTCAACACCACTCACGCTTGAGCTGCAAATTTCTGAATTTCAAATAACTTAAAAAGACAGAGGAGATAGAATTGAGTAATTCTACGGCACAGGAGGGATCCATCCCAAAGCTCATTTTTCTTGTTTTCCACAATACCAGCCCTTTAATGAAAGTGAGAGCGGTGTTGAGTGCAGAATGTTAACCATGAAATATTGGGAGCATTATGTTGAGCATTATGTGGCCATAATAGATGTCCTCTTCTTTTTCTGCTGTGCATATTTGGGAGGCTTCCAAAAAGAGTGATTGAATAGCTGAGGTACACTGCAACCAAACACCTGGCAGCCTGACCAGAAGTGACTGCTTGTTTTGAGTTATGTCAGGGTCTTTTTTCCAGGGCACAAGCATGGCTGCAATAAGAACATGAAGCGAGGGAGCCTCTCTTTAGCAACGTATAAGTTTAATTCAAAAATGGAAATCAATGTGTGTTCAGTTTACTTCACTGATAGACCAGAAAAAAGTGGCTTTATATTAAAAAGTCCTCATGTGTGGGCAACCACTGGAAAATGGTACTTAGTCAGCATAGTAAACAGTATGTGGGGTGAGTTATACTGAATCTTGGTGTTTTTATATGTAAATGACTGTTGTGGTTAGTTAATTTGCTGTAATGGGTTTATCAGCTCATTTTAATATGATCTTCAGAGGTAGAAAATTTGGGTCTGTTTCAGTTTTGAGCAAAATCTTGGACTTACCTCCCTAAACCTTTGAAATGGAAACAATACATGGAGGCTAAGTACATTTGGAATTACTGCCCACTCTATATTGAGGTTTTAAATATTTCTATTTCTATGTATCAACGCAGAAATTCCATCAGTCTCACACAGTCAACAGGATTTTGCATCAGTGGGTTGCCATGCTCATAATGCTCCTTCAGTCGAGCAGTCAGGCTGGACGTCTGAGCTCCAGATAAAGGAGACTCTGTTGCACTATCTTTGGAAATTTGATAGCTTGCTGGAATAAGTCATGCATTTTCATAGACTTGTAAGCAGCAAATCATTGCAAATGCAGTTATTTATTCCAGGGTAATGGTTTGCATTTTATGGCTTTATGATTTGATATGGCCAATACAAATTAAATGCCCTGAAAATAAATCAAAACAAGCAAGAAGGAAACATGCAAACAAAAGATTGTTGACTTGCGAGAAAATCTTGTAACCTTTTGTAGGACAAAAATGAAAAACATCCATATTCTCAGCTCGCTGAATCCTTCTCAGGGTCATGAAGAGCTGTAGACTATCCCAGCATACATTTTGCAGAATGCAGGCAGATGCCCCTGGCAGGTCACCTGTCCATCACAGTGCAGACACAGGGATTTCCCTGGATTGTTTTGAGGCAAAGGTGGCAAAGGCTGGAGAATGTGCGTGGTGAGGCTCATATAGTTTGTGTGCACACCTTTAGAATATTGTGTGCCTAAGTGAAAAAAAATCAGGATTTGACAGACAAGTGTCCATAGGGATTTAAATTTAAGTTAAGTTATGACAAATGACAGTGTTGATTTTGTAGGTCTGGGACGATATCCTTATCTCCTGATTAAATATTATCATGATACTTGGATGCCAATTCGATTCAGAATCGATTCTCAATTCAAAACTGATTCTCGATTGAATAAATAGAAAAGGAGGTGCTATTTTCAGTTTCCTGCTCCAGTATACTGTATGCAAAACCATTTACTGGTGTCCTTAGTCCATTGAAATACAATATGAAACAGAACTGGCAGATAAGATAAATGGTCCACATTTTAAAAAAGTTAACTGCATTAATTAATGAAATAATTCATTTGAAAGCATCTTACAGTCCACTGCCTGTATGAGAATAACAAACTGAGGGGGAGGTGGAGTGCTCGGCTCGTTATTAAAGTCATGTCTCCAGCAGTGGAGAGCAACCTCTCTGCTGCACCGTTAGCTCCGGGGAAAGACAACGCTGTGCAGGACACTGAGCGGGCTCAGGGTTTCTGAGGTGAAACAGACTGAATTATTTTCTTCACCTCAGAGTTGTTTAAAAGGTTTAATGTTGCAGTGTGTGTTGGTCAGTCGGTCTTGTCTATTAATGTTGTAGTTCGCTGCTCTGCTAACAGCGCAGAAAGTATTCACAATATACTTCACATTGGCCTCACAAAGGTAATTATTTAGTCATTAAGTCAAAAAAATGCTTGCACCAGCTGCCTCTTTTTAAGATGAGTTACCAGATAACTCTAGCATGTGTGCACTGTCCGGATGCTGCATTGTCCTTACAATTGAGTTCTGCATTTTTTGTTCCTTCAACATCAGATGCCTGAATTTTAAACAAAGATGGCCTTTGAGTTCGATAGGCAAGAAAAATGTTGTATACAGACAGTAACATTCATGTTCTAGGACAATTTAGTGTCTCAGTCCACTGTGAAGAGAACTGTAGGAATTTGGGGAAAACATGCCAACTTAAAGAGCGCACTGTAAAACTTAACAAAGAAGAGGCTAATTAAAATGTCTTCAAGTCTGGCAGTATTTCAGAGTATTTCATGACATTTTCCCATGTGCTTTTGGTTTTTCTCTACTCCCAAGTGTTATCACTGCAAAATAAGTAAAGTGACTGTTTATGTGCCTGAGAGCATCCTGGAAAAAAAAGCACAAGTCCAACCTATTTATTTTCTTACAGCAATTAAATTTGACAATTTTATTGAGCAAACTTGCTTGAAGTTATCAGTAGACCTATTCCCACTGCATACGCTTGTCTGAAGGCAGTAGAACAAGCATCGTCACAGTTGCACTATAGACCCAGTCCCTGACAATTTTCAAAAAAGTTCACTGCAGCATCAGCCAATGATGTTTTGTATAGAAATATTTTTGGTATTAGTACCATAAAACCCTCATAGATCCTACAAATGAAATGTGCTACTTTACAGATAAGTGTTCTGCTATCCTTGGTATCCACATACAGTATATTATCGTCTTATAGTGTTTTATACCCACATCTATATCGTGCTGTATAAGCCATACAGTACAATGACTGATTTTTAAAAGTACACTCTGTTAGAGAGTAATAATAAATTAGGTTGTAGAGGAGTCTTCCTAGTGCATAATGTCCACTATAATTAATATATACATACCATGCAGATCTGTTATATAACGAATTGCATGTTCTCACTTATGATATGCATACCATCAACCAGAGCTGTAATGTTTATAAGATTATTGCAGATTATGCTGAATTGAAGTGTACAGGCAATTATCACTTCTCGCACATCTTCAATTTAAAAGTGAACTACAGTTTTATTGGAAAAATGGTTTTATTCACAGTGAAGTAAAAAATATGTTATAGATAAATATAAACAGCTTCTGCTTGAATGTAACAAGTGGAGAATGATTAAGTTCTTCGACCCTGCTCGAGTGAGATGCCATCCCAAAAACCTAACTTTGGAATAAAGACACAAAAAGCACAAACTTAAGCTCATGCATGTTTATACCCTTTTATTGACTTCCTCTTTAAAGGCTTCCCACGGGTCTCTAAAGCTGGAGTGTAGATACTGAATGCAGGCATATTTGCAAGTGAAGGTGGGGGATAAAAGCATTGAAACTCATGTCCTCATAAAGAGGGATCAGCAGTCTGAACGCGAGCTGCATACCGATGCAAGAGATGCCAGTGCTCAGAGCCAGAGTGCATGCTTTGCTAGGAGAGAAAAAAAAAGCCTTAAAGCCGCTAAGCTGAGAGCAAGAAGGGGAAAGGAAGAGAAGGTGTGAAGCAAGAAGGCACACAAAATGTAAAAAGCAAAGATTCGTGTCATAGATAGATCTGCCATTTCCTCCACCTGCTATGACTAGTGAGATGTAAAAGGGGTTAATGCAGTTTTAAAATAAAGGTTAAACCATTTCATATGGGATAAAATAGCACACTGATATTTCACATTTTTTCCCCTTATACAGTAGATTTATGGGAGGGAAGAAAGCTTGAGATTTTCAAGGAAATTGAACATAAATCAAAGTTGCAGTAAGTTTACTGTGTTCATAGGAACAGTACAATTAGGATAGATTACTTGCTCTTCAAAGAGACTACATTACATTGGGAGTTGTGTTTGAACACCTGCTGACTGCTCCTTGAGCATGACATTGTGAGGGTGTGTTCACACCGGGCACATTCAGAGCAGTCTATTCTAACCCTGAAGCGTTATTCTCTCAGTTTGGTTTATTTTGGCAGGCTTAAACTGTACCGCTTGACTTCAGGTGTGCAAGTAGCATAACCGCTCAGGTAAAGAAGGTGCTGTAACTATACAGAATGATATCTTGCAGATTTCTTTTTCCAGCAGTTTTTTTCTTAAATGACTTATTATTAGATATAAGCACACACATGTTGATATAGTTTGTATCTTAATTTAAGTGAGACAGACATAATATAAACTGAGAGTATAAATAAATATAGTTTATATGATTGGCTCTAAAGGAGGTAATGGTGACTCATGCACTTGTCTTTTACCAATTGCAAAATATCAGGTAATCTCCCTTTCCCATTACTTGTGCCTAATCTGGGCTCTGGGGGGAAGGAGGGAACTTTTTAGAATTGTAAATTGTAGTAAAAAAAAGTAAATATGTATATAACCACTAAAGATCAAGGGCCATGTGTAGTAAGGATCCAGTTCTAGTCTTTTTACACCGTCCGGAATTAACTTTGGACTCACAGGCCAAGGTGGCTGGTAGATGAAAAAATCCATTGGCCATTATGCATGCTGTGAACTATATTATGCTGCAGCAGCACTTTCTGATCCAAACAGCTTTTTTTTTTTGCCTGTGCTGATGAAAAAACGCCAACTTAAATAAAAATTTGGTGTTAGAACAGAAAAGACAACATCCATATGTTACCTAAGCCCTTTGCTCCCCTACGGTGCACAGGCCATTGACAAATGTCTCCTACCTCACTTGGTTGTTGGCGGTTCTTTCAAGATCTCCCCAGCTGAGCCCACTCCCAGACATTTCTGCCTGCTTACCTTTTCTCCAGCTGTTCCTGGGGTGACCTCTTTTCCATGTTCTTCTTTTCCTTGGGGCTTGTTAGGTCATGTTTGTGGCAGGTTTTCATTAGGTGTGTCCAATCTAACTCTACTTTCTCCTTCGAATTTGTAAGTCAATGAATGGGATCCTGGCTTGTTTCTTTTCCACATTACCACAATGCTTAGTTTGTCTCTCAACCAGACGTTAAGTATTCTCCTGAGGCAGGTGTTAATGAATGTTAGCAGCCTGTTTGTTGGGTGTTTTGTTGTTCTCCATGTCTCTCATCCATACAACATCACCTGATTCACGTTGGAGTTAAAGATGCATATTTTGGGATTGATTGAGATGCTCAGGAATATCGCCAGATCTTTTGAGCTCCAGATCTTCATGAGCATGCTCATGGCCGACACACCTTCTGATGCCAAAGAAATCCATCCTTGTAGGGACATGGAACATCATTCCGAACATCCGAACCATGCCCCAGGCTGGTAAGGTTGCCATTGCCAAAGAAATGGTGCGCTACAATCTCTCAGTCTTGGGTTTGGCAGAAACAACATCCATATGTACAATGTAAAATAACTTGCTTGAAGGTTTGGCATACAGGGAGGTTCACTAAATGTTTCACGAATTTAGTTTTTATTTATGTAAATGTCTTAAAAGAGAGAAGAGGAACCAGCAACATTTCTGCAGAACCTGCCAGTATTTTATTGAAATCACAATATGGCCAACTGCAATTTTCAAATCGCAGGACGCGATATTTATTAAAGGCGCAATGTGTGTCAAAATACCATTTTAAATTAAATATTGTTGTGCTGCAAAGATGTCTTGGCCTACACATCATATTCTCAGAAACATATTTGTTTTGTAGAGATTCCTCTATAATCATTTTAATATGTTTTTCAATGAAAATTAGAAAAATGGTGATTGATGATTCCCTCTATTATTGCAAATCATACCGCAATTGTAATATGAGTCAAAATAATATTTTAGAGATTGTCTTGTAGTATCATTTAATAACTTTTTTAATGCTTTTTGTCTTTGTTTTGTTTTTCTATTTGTACTTGTTGTGTTTGTTTCATCTTGTGCCCCTGACTGCAAGTCAAGTTTCCCATCTTGGATAATAAAATGACTGAACTGAACTGAACTAATTGCAATTAGATATTTTTTCAAAATAGTTCAGCCTTACTGTACATAATAGTTCATTCATTTTACAATATGCACTGAAAGAAAGAATAAAGAGCATAGATAAGGCTTATTCATAATGGCCACTATAAAGTAAAAGTAAAGTTAAAATATACAGTTTAATTCAGTTCATTCAATTCATTGCATGTTCTTTCTGAGAGTTTGCATATGTTAACTATATCTGCTGATGCTTAAACAAATTTTGGGCTTTAAATCATGCACTGTATAGGAGGTTTTACTGTGTAATTGTTGAACATTTAATATAAAACAGGGTCACTGACCTCATAGTCTGAATATCTAAATCAAACAACTGTGTTCGTGTACCTGGGTTAACAGGGTCATTATCCTTCTCAAACATTGCAAATTACTTTTTTTCAGTTATACTGCCAACATGATTATGAACAGAACATAAAATGAAAACTAACCTAGAAGCTCCAAACCCAAGTGGATATTGGGAGTGAGGGAAGAAACACGATGTTGAGAGTCAGACTGCCAACACAAGTGATGCTAGATGCTACAGTTTTTGCTGTACATAAATTTGATCTGTGTGATGAGAAAATAAAAATAGTTGCATTAATTTGATACTAAATAATCAAAAGATTGATTTCAGGAATTGGAAATAGCATGAGAAGAGAAGACACTAGTTTTGCTCTTGGTATGAACTTTGAGCCCAATAAGAGTCTGCCCTCCCCATGGTCAGCTATTTTAGCTATCTGTTAGAAAATACCACAAGAAAGATGTACTTTTTTCAGATTGGGCTGCAGAAATAGCAGGATATAAAGCCAGGATGGACCCTACAATAAGCACTTATAATGGCCAGTCTGGACTGTCCCGGCCTTTTGTGGGCTCAGAGATGATTACACATTTAGTATCCTCCAGCACTGGTGGAGTATGAGGACATCCAGTGTGTACCAGGTGACCTTAACTACTGGAGCTGTAGCATCCCCCAGATAATGACCACTCTGAACCCCAGGAGCAGGCCTCATCACCCCATAAATACAGGGACCATATGGACTGGTGGTGGAAAGCTGCAGACAGTCACTTTTCAAATGGACGCATACTTGTAGGAGGCTTTTGTGCCGTGAAAAAAGACTCGGTTGGCATTTTCACAGGTTCATGAAGACTGTGTTTTGTGGAGGCTGAAGTTCAGCTACACTGGCCAAATGGCAGAGGTCTCTAAAAGTGTAATGCAGTTTTTCAATGGTGGTCTCAACCTGAAGAAAACGATATGTTCAGAAATACTGACTCCATTTGTGATGGTGGAAAATTGCTCGTCAGAATGTTAAAGTTCTTTATTTGGGGCAAATTCAGGGTCATTGTGTAACAGATAATGTTGAATGTCTATTTAAGTTTTTACCAAAATTGTGACTGATCCGAGTTTAAACATATTACATTGAACAAAACAGTGTTCTGAAACCCTGAATGTGGTAGCAAAGGAGCTGTTAGCTGCTGTAGTAATACCTTATTGATGGTTGTAGACAACACTGCACCACATGCCTCATATGTTATTGGGCCTCGGAAGCACAACTTAGGATGTTTTTGAAAAATGATGTGGTTCCTTTGAAATAACAAATTGATCACCTTCAAACCATTCAGGAGCTTCAGGGCTTGGAGATGATTAAAAATTTAGATACTCTTCCTTTTGAAGGGTCAACATAGTATATGGAGTTTTCTAGTATCCATAGTTTCAGCCCTGAATGAACAATCACTGTGTGAGGTAGCTTGATATAGAAGTAAGCGCTCTGCACACAATTGCTTTCTGTGGTAGTTACATACCACCAGTTCTTTGATACTGAGCTCCAAGCATCAATATGACTCATCTAGGAATTGCCCATCTACAATCTGAGGGTAGGCTTTGTATCCACAAGGTTACCTATCATATGAGGTAAATACTTAGTAGGGTTACCCACATCACAATATCATAATTGTAAAGTAAAATATAAATAAACAAAACATAATTATATTGCAATAATACTTAAAATACAAATTTAGATATCTTTATTTTCCACTCAGATGGAAATTTGTGTTTGGTTTCACAGACATACACACTTTTAAAAAAACTTCCTCTGCCATGGGTTAGAATACATGAGATAAAGACAATAAACAAGTAGACCTGTAATATTATACAGTTGGGATGAAAGTGCTAAAATATTAAGAATGAATACATATCTTAAATAGCTCCACCAACTGTCTCTTGGGGTTCTGTATAATCTTGCTGGCTGCATTAACTATTGTTGTGACCTTGCTTTTGCTCCTAGACCTGAAATTTCCATACCAGCAGTGATGTTGTAAGAATTTATACTTTCCACTAGAGTGGTGTAAACCATCCTCAAGACTTCTTTGTGCATGCCAGACATTTCCTTGAAAGAAACAATCTTTGCATTGCCTTCTGAAAAATGTAGTCGGAGTGTTCATTAAAATTCAAGTTGGTGTCTAAAATCATTCCTTAATATTTAAAACTACCTACCATCTCTACAGCTTGGTTCTCAATTGTAATTGGCTGACACATTGGTTGCCCATACCTATTGTTGACAAGTTACTTGGTTTTGTTAGCATTTAAGAGCAAAAGCACTCTCTTGACACCATGTTAGATTGTTGATGTGATTAATGTAGGAACTCTCTAGTTCATCATTACCCACCATTGGGTAATGATGAACATATATATATATATATGAAAGTGCAGGAGATAAAAATGCAACCCTCACCTCAGTATTCAAAATGATTTCATCAGACAGGGAGCCTTGTACAGAGACTCTTTGGGGGTGGTCACATAAAAAGTCTTTGATCTACAGTGCCAGGTGTCCACTGGTATCAAGTTTAAAAAGTCAATTTAAAAAAATGTCAGTCCTGATTGTATTAAAAGCTGAACTGCAATCAATAAATATAATGCTGACATAAGTCTCAGGATGCTGGATATGTTTGGTAATTATGTGCAGTTAATGTAGCATCTCAGTATTTATAGGTAAATCGGAGGTTGTCTAGCTGACCAAAGGGAGATGTTAGGCACCCTTTCTACACATTTGCATAAGATACTGGTAAGAAAAATGGTTCTGATGTCTTTAGGTGAGGAGCAGCGACTCTTTTTAGGCACTGGAATAATTCTCTTCCATGAGAGTGGCACAACATGTTCATCAAGCACATCCTAGAATAATCTTGAAAAAAAACACCTTTTGGTTGATAAGTGCACCCTGCACTGGCTCTTCCTCTGAGACCATCTGGGCCTGGAGCTTTGTGTGGCCTTATCTTAGCAAGACTGCCCGCTATCTCCCCTTCAGTAAGTGTGATAGGATCCCAAACTGGGCAACATACATTGTCGAGTATGTCCCCATGAGTGTCTTTGTCAAACTTACTGTAGAACTGCTTTAGCTCATTGGCAAAGGAGACAGTATCTGTGGCTTGGCAGTGTTGTTTCTTAGCTTCTCTGTCCATCATTGTATTGAGACTTCTCCATGCTTTCTTTGCATCGCCAGTAATAAATTGTTGCTCCATTTTGTGCTTTAATAATCCCCCTCAGTTTAGCCCTTTTTTTCTTTAAATAATACCATGTCTCCCTGACAAAGGCAAAGAAAGACAAATTCACACAAATATTTTGACAAATATCCACATAAATAATTGCTTAGCTGGGTAAAAACACTTGAGACAGACAGAAAGAAGAGACAGTGTATGTTTCCACATGTGTATGTAATAGTCTGCATGTGTGAGCAACCTGGATAACATCACAGCAAATGTAGTCAAGCTTACATTATTGATGCAACCTTGTGCTCAACTGAACATAATGCAAACAGGATGCAACAGTGGTAAAACTAAACTGTCTGTGACCTCATTTATGCCTGGTATTAACATGCAATCTGTATCTGGATTTGTTATCTGGATAATGACATCTGATCACAGGTCTTTGCATTTACACCTGGTATTATAGTGTTCTCATTATCTCAAATTTTCCTGCATTGTGAATGGATTTCAATTTGCAAATAAGGTAGGCGGAGCTGGCTGAGTCAACAAACATGAGTTGTCCCACGGTCTGGTGAAGCGATGCTTCTATACTATGGTCTCTATTATTTTTCCTTGTCTGAGAAGGGGGTCATCTGTAGCTTTTTGCAGGGCTCGCTTGAAATAGCAGGAAGAGGTGGAGTTATGTGATGTTTTAACTTACTGGGTTGATTTATTTCTTAAGTGTGCCCAATTACAACGTATTCTCTGATCCCTATAAAGATGAGATATCCAGATAGATTGGATGATAATACGAGGTGTAAAAGGGGTTTCTGTGTTGCAGAGTATCAGGCTGCTGACTGCAGAAATGTCTTATGTGGTTAACTGCATTTCCTTATCACTGCCATCACTGATGCTCCACTTTCTTTTTCAACAAAAAATCTGCCTCCTTTACACTATTCACAGTATTACCATGACACGGGTGAACTGTACAGGTCAATAAAGTCTCTAACTGGTAAAACTATCTATCTATCTATCTATCTATCTAGAGATCAAGATCCACTTTTAAGTGAAAAAAATCTTGACATAAATTTTATACCAAGATGGAACAAAAGATGAAAAATGAAGGTTAGGACAAATGATGGTCTTGATTTTGTAGGCCTGGGATGATATGCTTATCTCTTGATTCAATAGTATCACGATACTTAGGTGCTGATTCGATTCAGAATCAATCCTCGATTGAATGAATACAAAGGGGGCGCCATTTTCAGTCTCTCGTTCCAGTATACCGTGTGCCAAACCATTCACTTGTGTCCTTATTCTACTGAAATACAATATGAAACATAACTGGCAGCCTTTTTATTTTTAAAGTTAACTTCATCAATTATTAATTAATTAATTAACTAACCTGAAAGCATATTACAGTCCCTGTCTGTATAAGAATAACAAGCTGAGTGGGAGGCACTGGCCTTGCAGTTGAGTTTCGCCTTTTTCGTTCCGTCAACATCATATGCAGGAATTTTCAACAAAGGCGGTAGCCAGAAATATAAGGGCAGCTCAGTTATATACATGGGGAAAATCATGACCACTAGAAAATAGCACAATATTGCAATTTTTTAAAAAATATCATGATAATTATAAAAATGAATACGTTGTGAGTTGTGACACACACACACACACACACACACACATATATATATATATATATATATATATATATATATATATATATATATATATATATATATATATATATAAACTATTCTGAAAATATATAAGCTTCGTAGAATTTATGGCAGAGGAGTTGTATTGGATTGTGTTAGATTGCACAGGTGTACCTAATGAAGTGGCCAGTGAGTGTGTGTCTTTAATGTATCTAAACAGCATCAAGAACATGGAAAACAATATGTTTCAGCACTGGGCTTTATCAGAAGAAAAAAGTAATAATGTGCACCGTGCACAAGTACAATAACTGATGATACTTGTAATTGTTCCTGACTTAAAACCCATCTTGGTGCTCTACTTTTCTTGGTTTGAAAACACAATCAGTGAAACACAATCAGGATATTTTAAGATATTCTTCTCGAATGCTGCACTGGGCTGATCCTAAATTACTTACACTTTTGCCAGTGGCAACACAGGAGCAGTAATAGGAAATATGGGTTTTCAAGATATTCTTAGCTCTACAAAGGCTTTGTCAAATTTATCCCAGATTGACAGGCTCCAGTGGGGATTTTCAGATTCAATAGTAACACTGAAACTATAACCCACTGTCATTTCTTCAAGACCAAATTTAACAGGAAAAAATGTACAAAGTTTTATCAGTTGTGTACACTTCACCAAGGATCATGTGACAGAAGTTTATCATTCGGTTTACACTAACATTCTACTACGCATCCAGATAATATGTGTGAACTTGTGTCTAATTACAATCTGTACACAATCTTGTAATTCCCTATATTTAATTCGCAATTTCTACAACCAGTAAGAAATTCCTTTTTTGCTTTGCATTATACATCCTTATAATGTTGGGCTGTTTCCATGAGTAACCTGCCATATGACTTTTTTTTTTTTTTACCATGCATAAAAATCATTGAAAATAGTGATGATAATCAGATGATTGAAACATTTTTAACTTTTACTTTACTTTTACTTTAAGCATCATCTGTAAATGAAAAAGTTGTTTTTTTTCTAAACATTTATTTATACATTCATATTTATACATCAATACATTCTCATCAGAATCCAGAATTATTTCACACTTTCATGTGTGTCACTTAAATAATTAGACATGTTATGATAATTTTCATGGTATGTAAGTAGGGATACTTCATTGTTGTTGATGTGTAAAAGGTTAAATTAGAAAGGAGGTCCAAACATTGTGCAATCTGCATTTCTGTCACATATTTCTTGTTCTTGTTACAATACCAGGGATAACAGGAAATGTTTCCCAGAGTGGAGAGTGCCAGACACAACATCATAACATCATGTTATTGACCTCATCCACAGAGCACCCTGCTGTTTGATACTGGTAATAATTTGACATTTCATGAGGGAACATTACATTTACTGCATCAAAAGTAACTAATTTTGATCCATAGTCTGGAGTAGCAGGAGGCATGCTTTATGGCATTTTGGCCTTTGCAAATTATTAATAGCCCACAAATTATTTGCTTTAAGAGGGAAATAAGTTAATGCATTATTCCTATGAAGTAACAGAAACCATAGAAACAGCACTTGGTAAATGCCGTCATGAAAATGCTGTCATGAAGTCAAAGAGCACAGCTCTTACAATCGTTTCCAATAATTGGCTTACTATTTCAACATCATAACACATCCCTCTTATGAACAGAGTGTCAGCCACAAGCACATTTCTGCTGTAACGAACACACTACTGTATATTTTACTTAATTATTCACTGTTCTATTATTTTGACTTAATAATTTTCTTACCTTCATGTTATAGTGACCCAATCAATGTTTTAATGAATACAGTATGTGAGATTTAAGTATGCAGAGCTTTGAGCATTTCAGTTATTGAGGATATGTAGTAAAGATTGGTTAGACTGCTAATTTGCATTAAAATGAAATATACTTTTAAGTAAACCTCTAATGGCTGAAAGGTTTGGTTATACAGTCTAAGTACGTAGATAGCTGATTATATCAAATAGTTCAGAGCTGCAGCACATCCTCAAAGGTTGCTCAGAATAGAGAGGATGAGAAAAAAAAAACCCAACTGTGTTTTTTTTCCCTTGAACATTTTACATGTATAACATTAATGAAAGTGATGGTTGTGGAGAAAAGTAGTTAAGATGATAACTTGCTTGCATTTAATGTACTTTACACCTTGAAACAGACTGCTGTCTGAAAGAGCCATAGATGATAGGAAACCATAAACATATAGCCACTGTAAAGTCATGATTCACTTTTTTTTTAATTGACAGAATCTGTTTCTAATATCAGTGTAATTCATGTAAATTAATTACTTGAACATACAGTATGTTGTCTAAATTTATACACCACATTGAGTTAAGTGTAGCAGCAGTGGGTCTGCTGGGTGCTGGGTTGCACATAATGATACTGCACTAGATTAATCACAACACGCCTCTCTGAATTTAGAGACAAGCAGTTAACCTTTTCATTTACTATAAAAACAATTAATTCTGCATGTTGTATTAATCAGTGCTTTAAAGGTATGTAACTTTTCTGCATTCTAACATCTAAAAACAATTAGACTAATACTATGTATTTTGTTGGGTGTATACTTACATACATATATAATTCTAATCAAGGTAATGGTCCATTTCATTTGGTTACTTGTCAATGGTGTCGTATCCCCTTTGCGCATATGTTAAGTGTTGTGGTTGTTGCCAGAAATGTTGTCATAAATTGACGTTTTATACAGTTTTAAGCCACATTTTAACAAAACACTTTTTAATTCTTGGTCATTTTTAACCATATCTTTTAACTGGATGAAGGATTTTAGTCATTGGACATCTGGATTTTAAGTTATTAGAAAAACAAGCTGAACAAATGTTAACAGGAGCTTGTCTCACGGCCCCTCTGGATGTTCTGTGTCGCCCAAACAGCATGAGACTTTGCTACTGCTACTGCTTTATTTAGTATTTTTACTGGTTTTAATCACCGGGTCTGTTTGTTTTGGAGAGGAGGAGACCTCTGCGGATGATATGGCTCCCAGTGAAAATCTCCTGAACGATGAACACTGAAGGAATCCTAACCTGACTACAATGATGAAGACAGCAACATCCATGATTATATGCTATTTTGTTATTCTTTTGAATAAGAGGCAGAAAATTACATATCGTGCATTCCAGGTCCTGCCTTAGAAAATGTAGTCATCTTATTAATATATATAAGATCTGTCATACATACAGTGTAGATTCAATGTATTTCCTGCAAACAATGCTAAATTACTTATCGCTTTTCGTTGCAACATATTACACACATTTTCTGGTTGTATTTCTTGCTATTTGGTATAAATTGTGTGTGATCATCACTTTTGAATGAACTGATAGAGATTCACTAATTAATCAGGGACTTTACATACATTACATACATACTTTATATAAATTAACAGATGCCTAATGGGTGTGAGTGTGATTTTTCCTTTTTAAACATTTAGACAGGGGCTTTGTGCTCAAAAACAACCTCTCAAGTGCTTAGTCAGTGTTGCTTCATGTTTTTAAGTATTTGGGCAAGGGACAGGGACGCCGGATTCATTACAGAAGTGTGGGGGCCAAAACATTTCTGTGTGTATGTGAGTATGTGTGTGTGTGTGTGTGTGTGTGTGTGTGTGTGTGTGTGTGTGTGTGTGTGTGTGGCCTTTTCATATTTTCTGTGGACACAGACACACTCCACATGTGTGCACTAAGAAACAGCGTGACAACTTTCCAGAGTTGTGAATATTACCGCTGTGCAGTGTTTTTCTGATCAGCCTTTAAATGCAATTAAATCTGTTATTCCAGATTCCAGACTGCAGGATCATATTTCATTGTATCACTGGCACCAACACCAACGCAGCCCCTTGTGTTGTTTCACACAGAACTGTTTTCAGTGAGGAAGATCCATAAGGGCTGCTGTATAACATGTTGTATAAACCTGGAATCTGTGTGTAACAGCTGACCTCTTTATATACAGGCAATGGTGTAGATGTGTAGCAGAATATAGAACATTAATTACCATTAGATCCTGACTGTTCCTTTTTTAATGAAGTTACCGCTGCTGTGCCACGTATGTAAATGGGCACATCACTCTCTCATTTTAAAGATGCACTTATCGTTTCTGGTGCTGTGTGATGCTGCAGGTGTTTGTTAAAGTCAAAGGAAAAAATTTGATGCACAGCAGCTGTGAGCAACAAACAGAAAATCAGCACTGATGTTTCTGCAACATCCTAGTCACATTCAGTGACACTTGAACGACATGATAAATGGTAAATGGGCTGTACTTGTACAGCGCCTCTCTAGTCTTCCGACCACTCAAAGCACTTTTACACTACGAGCCACATTCACCCATTCATACTCTGAATGGGTACAGGGGCTATCATGAAAGGTCCCAACCTGCCCATCAGATGGAACTAACCATTCACTCACTGATGGCACAGCCATCAGGAGCAATTTGGGGTTCAGTATCTTGCCCAAGGACACTTCGACTTGTGGACTGGAGGAGCTGGGAATCAAACCACCGATCATCAGATTAGTGGACGACCTGGTCTGCCACCTGAGCCACAGCCATCCCAACATTGATGTAAAATTCAGACATTAATCTAACACATTTCAGACCTGCCAGAGTCACATTAATAGCTGGAGTCTATTCTGATGGACATTTCAGTAGATTATGTCATAGATGTAAAACACTAGGGAAGTAAAAGAAGTAAAATACATGAAAGTTGGTTTGAGATTATGAAGAGCTCTGTGTGTGCACACCTCTGTTAATTAAAGCCACACAATTTGAGGCCTTTGTGCTCTCTGCAGTTTTCATGATGGACCAATCTGTGCGTGGAAATGTGGAGAAAATCCTGAAACACTGGAAACCACTCCACTCACTGCAAACGGCAACTTTACTGCCTGTAATAAATCCATGGCCTGTATGTGTCTTGTTATGTGCAGCACTCTATTTCTCCCCCTATCCATGTCACTCCACATTAAGTTCCACTCTGTTACATTAAAATACCAGTTGTGAGGAGCAGAAATATGTGGGGCTCAACTAAAAACATTCAGGGCTGAAGCAGTGGCAGGCCTGGACCCAAAGCTTTGGCACCACACTCACAGCTGTTCACTGTTGCTGTTGACACGAACACATACGAGATGTGCACGTTTTACTGTAAGCGTTGCAATAGAGGAGCATTTGAGAGGATACAGTGATTCGTAACTTGAAAAGAATGTTGGAGGAGGGTAAAATGGGGGGGTCAATGGCACCTTGGCCACCCTTTTTCCGTCGCCAGTGGAGTGGGAGAGAGATAGACTGTAAGTTCAGGGAACATTTAAACTGCTAATGAATCAATTTTTGGCATTACATTTATTCCCTAAGCTAATTTTTATGATGTTTTTTCCTTGTCATGATATCTTATCCCCTGCCTGTACCAAATACCACCCCCGTAAGAGCTGCAGAGTTTGCTGCTTTCATTGCTTTTCCCTGTGTACATACTATAACACCATATAGAAGCTTCCAGCAGTCGGTTGTCCTCAGTTATTCAAGAAATCAGCTCTATTTTTATTTTACATAGATTTGTAATTATTTATAGAACTGTTCAATCTTAAATGTTTCCCAATTAAAGGTAGCGCTTCTCAATGTAATATATTAAAACTGAGGGTATTTATTTTTTAAAGTCTTCCATTATAGCCAACAAATCCTCTTGATTTTCCCGCTTGTACCGGAAAAGCATCTACACTGTAAGAGGAGTAGACCTCTTCATTGCTGGGTGCTCAAATTCTCCTTCATGTTACATTATAATCAAATCAAGCATGTATTTCCTTTACTATATCCTAAAGGACACTGACAGGAAGGATTTATTTTCATAATCTCCTGGCAATTGATCACATTACACCTTTCCTACCATCTAATCCTTCCATCAGAAACTTTAAAGCTGAACGTATTTACCTGGAAGCGCCCCACATTTTTAAAATGCATTTATAGTAATGTGCTCTCTAGTGACTTGTACAGGCTGTTTTCATTCATCTGTTAGTGTGAGGGATGATTTTGTCACTTGAGTAAAGAATACTCTCTTGAGAATTGATTTAGAAATTAGAGTACAGACACTGCCAACACAGTGCATATCTCTGTTGGATGTTAGACTCTGAAAACAAAACCTCTGGAAGTGCTGATGGACAAAACTTTTGGTAGTTTTCAATGACTTCCTGATTCCAAGTCTTCTCTTACCTTTACACTGGCCTCCCACATACTGCTTGAGGGAGATATAGTTTCTTATTGGTCTGGTTGGGGAACCGTCTTGCAGTTAAGTGAGAAACCCTGAACATACTGTAGAGCAAGGAAAAACTATGTCTGTTATAAGCTGTGGCAAACTGACCCCAGAAATGGTGATAGTGGGTCATAACAGCTGAACTTTCCACAGTTATTGGATTATTTCTAAAATCAGGGTGCTTAAGTGCTTTGTGCTCTGACTTGCTCTGTCTCAGAAGCTGCACAGTTGCAGCCTTATAGACTTGTTTGGTTTGTGTTCAGCAGTTACGTAATTGGCCTGCATTCACAAGAGATCATAGTGGGGTGCCTGTTGCTTGGGGTTTTCACTCAAGCTCTAGCAAAAATGTATGATAGGCCTTAATGCGAGCAGTTTGAAGTAATAATACTAATAATAATATTTCATGAGTTACTTAAAGAATAAGAGAGTAATGCTATGCTATGCTAAGTTATGCTTGAAGACAATGATAGTGAAGTTAAATGATCTGATGAAAAGTACTTTTTGGACATAATTATAATAATTAGTATCCATCAGCTCATAGCTTCTCTATGTGCCAGAGTAATCAAAGAGCTTTAGACCACACAAATATTTAGTGAGATAAATCTAAAAACAGTTTTTCTCTCCAGTTTGGCCTACTGTCCAGCATCATGCATACTGTAAGCCAGCATCATGGATAAACTGAAAATGCTGGCCTCCTATTTTAGTGTGGGCGGGTTAAACAAAGATTTTAGAAAACTATGAAGTAAGCCTGCTCAGACAGGGTCAAGTGCTGGGTTGTGGTAAATCTAAGATGCCAACTTTCTGCCTCCTCTGACCTTATCTGCGATCACTCAACTCAATGTAGTCGATCACATAATCACATAATAACAAGAGTCATTGAACAGTATTTATGTTTATATTGTCAAAGGGCGTAGCAAGCATAAAATTATGATTCATTCAGTAGCAGTGCACGAAAAACTGTTTACCTGGATCTGGTTTCACAAAAGCAATTTGACAGCATTGCTTACGCATATCATATTATCGTCGAATTATGGCAACTTCACATTTCACAAATGATTGTCACTTGCAAATTGCAGATAAATTTGTGAATATTACAGGGCTCTCGCATGTTCATGCATCGATCACAGGTATGGAGGTTGTTTTGATTAATGAAATGTGTTAAGATTGATGCGAGAGGAAATTATCTCACGTTACAAACTGCAGCTTGCATATTACAAATTTGGTGAAACGGGCCCCTGGTTAACAGCTGAACAATAACTCCAACAGAAAATATATCAGTGGGAACAACTAACAGGTTCACTTGGCTCTATTTAAACACAATGCAGATGATCCTGGAGAGAGGTGTTACCAGCTGAGATATAGTTTGTGGTAGGCTTATAGTTTGTTCCACTCCTCATTTTTACTAATATAAGTTTATCATAGACATATGAGTATTGGCACATATGTCGACCGATAAATAACAAGAAATTGCATGAAAACTAACAAAATTTGTATGGATGTTGTCTAAAACTAATCATAAATCTATTATAACTGTTGGTCAACCTTCTTGATCAAAAATGTTTTCTCTTCAAATGGTGTTAGTCCATGTCACATGCTGTTTTCACTAAAGTGATACCCGTTTCAATGCAAAAAAATGATCCTCAGGGTGATTTCACATACACCCTTTAACTGTATGGAGTCAATAGAAAGACACGGACAAGATATAAGCCGGCTCAAATGATGCTTTCTTGAGGGGTTGTAGAAGAGCTCCAAGCAATATCCATGTTTGTATGCTCATTATTGCCACTGCTCCAAGTTTCAAGAGGGTGCTTATGCTTATCAAAGAGTGAATTATCTAGCATGACATAAACAGGCATAATTAGACCATCAATCAAGTGAATTAGTTATGGATTATCTCTCTGTAATTGACCCTTTTGTATTACGGGTTCAAAGTGAAACTTAGCTGAAGATTTTAAAAGTGGGCTGGGTGGCCGTGATTTATGTTTCCCCTCCTGCCTCCTATTAATATAGCAGAGGGTAGCCTTTTGTATGTACTCACCAAATTCCAGCAATTACAATCTCTCTGGGCTACGCAGCTGTTGTTGTTTTGTCTTTGCTGTATTGGTGATGATGGATCCTTTTGAAATGTGTCTGAAGGTTTGCAGAATTGCCAGGGAAGAGAATGGATATACACTGGCTTTTTTAAATACATCATTTGATCATGAAATGGGGCAGGAGTTCGTTTTAAGTGATGAATCATAGGCTAATACTCAAAGGCAAAGCTTGGTGGTGAGCAGTCTATGCCAATATGGCGCTTTCAGGATCCTGGAATGTAAATGCTTTCTGGCCAGACTTCTCTGAGATCTCTAAATGAACTTGACATACTGTATCAGAGGAGATAACAACAAAAAAGCTGTCAGTGTGCAGAGGTGATTTGCATTGAGGCACTGCTGGGCTTTCTGTTATACCTGAGTGAGCTCTTAGAAAGGTTTCCAGACATTCTTTGGTAAAACAAGCAGCAAGCCAGCAATTGTGATGTCTTTAGATGTTTTCTGCAGAGCTGAGCAAGAGGAAGTGCAGCAGCCATGTGTCCCATCCTCTGTACAGCTCCACAAGTCCATGACTATTGCTGGAAAATCACTTGACCAGAGAGTGAGTAAGCACTTTGAGTTCTGCGCATCATTTATTCAAATTGGACTGTATTTCTTCAGTAGACATTTGGTTTATATGTCTGGTTCATGCAGCATCATGACACATGCAAGGTCAGTAGAAAAAATACATACAGCATCTATGACATCACCATTGCCTACTAGAGGGATGTTTTGAAGACCTCAATTTGGTTTATAGTAGGTATGCATGCTAATATCGGTATTGGCCACTAATGGCTTTAAAATTAAATATTGTCATTTGCTTGAAATGAACATTTCTGGCAATATGACAGGCCAATTTGTCGCCTTCTCCTCTGCCACCTGGCTGTGCTTCCCTTCACGGACTGTTTCACCTTGACGGTCCCAGTGCTTCCTCCATAGTCTCCACTTTACTTCCCTCCAGCCATGCTGCAGCTAACGCACCGCTAGCCTCCCAGCTAGCTCCAGCTCTCTGTGTGGATCCAACCGGAGCACCCAGTCCTGATCCCTGGTTTGTTATTCATAACTGATCCCTGGTTTGTTATTCTGGTTAAAGTCGGAAGAAGCAGCGGGTCTGTGAGGCAGCTGAGTGCAGTGGAGCCTGCGAAGGAAGCACCGGGACTGTGAAACAGTCCGCGGAGGAGTTGCTGTGTTTGGCTGAACAGATGCACAGAGGAAACACCTCAGCTGACAGGATGTACCATTCTGTTTGAAAAAACTTTTTCTTCTTCTTTTTAGTTTGTAAGGGCGGTTGGCAACCGGTGTATTAGGTACATTATCGCCACCCTCTGCTTCAGCATGTGGACCAGAGATTAAATCCTACCCATTAATCCTACCTGTCTAATAAACTCAACGAAAACTCTACTGCTCCACCCACTTGGCAGGTTCATTAAAGTTTTAATACTGAGCTCCTGAACACCAGTCTCGCTAAGTTCTTCTTTCCTATATTGTCTTGATTAATCGTACTTAGTACAATCTATGATTGCATACACAATTGTCTCCTCAGCTGGGTGGAAAAAATGTGTGCATATATAAATGTAAAAGGAAAATATTGGTACATTGGATATCGAAAAATTGAATACTGTGCATCCCTAGTTTACAGTAAACAATAAGTTATTACCAGAATCTGTCACAGCATGACATCTTAAATAATTAAGATCAAATACTCTTGTACTTATTTAACTCTGGACTATAGTATTGAAGGAATGTAGCTCTAAAACAAAAAGTTGGTAATCGAAAACAAGTTAAGGAAGGTTATTCATCAAAAAAATATGCTAAGATTAAGATTTGCTAATCTATTTTTGGTTTTATTTATTCTGGTTGGTGCGAAACCTTTAGCTACATTTATACTGTAGCTTAATGCCATTTTATCAGTTGTTGGCAAAATGTTAAAAAGCAGAGTTCATTTCAAAGCAGAGGTCATGCCTGGGACGTACTGAGTTGGACCAACAACCATAATCCTGAATGCATAAGACACCTGTCAGTCAAGCAAACGCTCCCAGACATACTGCTTTTTCTTTTTATCTTAATATCCTCTGAACAGAAGACAAACATTAGAAGAAGAGGCATTAGCTATTCAGAGCCTAACTTCTGCAAAGAAAACTGTTGATTTTGTATTTCTACAGAGAAGTTGAAAGTTTCCCATTCACTTCAAAACAGGTTTATTCAGAGCCAGAATCTAGCAGCCATCAGGGAGCTGCATCTTAAGGCATTTCCACATTAATTTCAACATTCAGCCATGGTTTTTGGCGCTCAAGGCTCAGTGTGGCATCTGTGGAACTTGGCATTTCTTCTTGTCCTTTCACAAAGACTGAAAGCTTCCAAAGTTTGGAGTTTAAAAGTTCAACTTGTGCAAGACTTTTGACTGAATGCATTTTGTTTAAATTTATTAATTCACTATGTTTACATTTTTTTTTACCGGGCATATTCATTTGTTTCCATACAAACCAGGTATGGTATTGTATGAGCCCACAGTAACATGTTAACAGATTCATTGTTGTTGTAGTTCTAATTTTTTTGTCCATTAGAAATATTGCATTGGTAGATTTTTTCACTGTATCAGTAGGTGACCTGCTATTTATTGTGTCACTAAAAATCAATAAATCATATCTTAAGACAGACAATAGCAGCAGGATCCAAATAATAAGTAGGGGCGGGAAGCACAGATGAACTCACAATACAATACTATCACAATATTTCTCCCACGATAATTACATATCACAACAGCGATTTTGTGATACACAATATATCAGAAATTATCTATGATATATCAAGATACTTGTAACTGAAGAAGAAAGAAAAAAATATTTCAAAG